>JAPDVR010000017.1:35351698-36054198 GCA_026230005.1 Gila orcuttii | reverse complement strand
TCTACATGTTGATAGGCAACTGGCGCAACCCAGATGTGGATTACAAAGCACCATTCTGCATCACAAGAAAGATTCAAAATAAACTCTGGCTGTGTACAAGATCCTTTCACTATTTTTCTCCTCTTGAGCTGTAATGATAAGGCATGGCGCTCAAGGTTTCGTATGTGAACAAACAAGACTGCTCAAGGAGAATTACAAATTTCTCAGCTGTTTTTTTCCTTGTCCTTGTCCTTGGGCGCATATGTGTATTTGGCAAGTAATTGCAGATTGCGAAACGATGTTAAATTATTTAGCGATTTTGATAACATTATAATCACTAAAGGTCAGTTTGATACCAGAAGTCTCGTTCTGTAACTTCCAATCAATACTTCTGTTTTCTAAAGAGTGAGTGCGTTATCGAATAGCTGAATGCCTGGTGGTTTAATAAACAGGTTGAAAAGCATTGCTGGTGCTCTAATTGGTCCACTTTGGGAGTGGAGTTTGTGTTAGCGGGAAATAATAGCATAATAATGCAGACCCTGGGTAGATGCTGCTTATTCACCGTTAGCATGAGAAGCTCTACCAGCCCTCTCCAAAGGGCCCTTCAGCCACTCTCACACTCGACTCATTTATTCCTGCCATTCTCACCTCAATCCGGAAGGATTCATGGAGCAGACTGATAGAGCATTCCCTCAGTCCTGGAGACCTCTTTCTTTGATCTTAGGAAAGGAGAGATATTGAAGAGAGACATTTGTAACTGGTAATTTTCATGCCAATTTATTAAATTTAATGCTACAGATGTGTTGTTTTTGAAAGGTTATTTTTAAATGTCTGATATACCATAGTATATTAACTCACTTTAAAGGACTGGTTCAGCAAAAAACAACCAAAAACCCCCCCAAAAAATCTGTTATTATGTGATTAATTAGTTTATTAGTTGCTAGTTTTCATGTAGTTGTATAGAATAGGGGATGGCGCTTTCAAACTTCAAACATGACTCGAAAGCACAATAAAGGTATCATAAAAGCAGTTAATTTGACTTGTGCTATATTCAAATTATGCTATGTAGTGCATGAGTCAAATGAACATAGATAGATTGATTGATTTTTTAATCATTCCTTATCCATCCATCCATCCATCCATTGACAGTCCAGTCACTCGTCACTTTGATTGCACTTTATTTCATCACTTTATTGACCAGAATATTCTTCTAAACTTCACCTTTTGTGTGCTCAGCCTCACAGGTTTGGAACAATGTAAGGGCGAGTACATTCACACACAAAAAAAAATGTGTGTGTGTGTGAACTATTCACAATCACAGCATTTGCCATCCCTCCTGACTAATGGCCAGCCTACGTGCCCTTTACTTCCCCCTTGGGGTATGGAAAGTTTCCAGCCTTTGGCACTCTTTCGTTTTTGATAGATGTCTTCCTGGGTGCTCCTGATCGGGTAAACAGGCCCGGGTTCCATATTTATGAAGCCGCCACTTCAGGATTGTCATCAATAATGAGCGGCTACAACCAACCTTTCTGTCATTACATGAAAAAATAAAATCTGTGTCTGAACGCGGGCAGCACAGGAAGGACTGTAATGAGACAAAGCACTGGGATCCTCTGGGAACCTGAGACACATCGCCTGGGTTTGATTGACACGATGTTTGCTGGCATCTCGCTGTCCTTTATACAAATTCAACAGATGGTCTCAATGAGGTCAAACACAGCACTGATTTAGACTCTACATTGCCATGTTTTCCCTTCCAATTAAATTCAACATCAAAACACAAGCTTAAGTGTTGTTTCTCAGTGCAGATTAGAGACCTACAGAGGAAGGAAAATAGTGAATACAAGAGAGAAAAAAAACTCCTTGGAGACTGAAGGAGCATTCCTGGGTGGAGAAGTTCTCCCAAGCCAAAGAGGAGTGCCTTAAATTGGAGCACTTATTTATTTGTGGATGAGAGGTACATCATGAGGTACATACATTATTTGTGGATGAGAGGTACTGTAGGACATTTACAAAATATCTTCATGCAACATGATCTTTACTTAATATAATAATGATTTTTGGCATAAAAGAAAAATCGATCATTTTGACCCATACAATATTGTTGGTCGTTGCCACAAATATACCCGTGCGACATGTGACTGGCTTTGTGGTCCAGGGTCACACATTTTATGTTTATGATGTACAATATGACTTGATTTTATTTGTTATAAAATGTATCTCACTATTACATGTTTTCCTCTTTTTTGTACCAAATTGTACAGTGTAAATAAACGAGCAATGCAATGAACATTAAAATACACACTATTTTTGGATGTATAGACCGTGGGCCAGATTTAGTCAAGTCAAGTCACCTTAATTTACATAGCGCTTTTAACAATATAGATTGTTTCAAAGCAGCTTTACAGTGATAATAGGAAATTAAAGTAACAGAGATTGTTTTGGCTTTAAAGCAGCTCTAGAATAAAGTTATTGTCTAAAGTTTATTTTTAAAGTTAGTTTTGAAACTAACAGTTTGCTCCAGCGCAAACCCCTTTTTTGGCGTTAAAAAAACTACTGTCAGGATTTATTAAAGACACGCAGTGATAAAATAACGCTGAAAGGGGGAGTACAGGGTTGTTTTTTGCGGCTGGCTTTATTGCATATGCATTTGTAGGAGTTTTCATCTCACGCTAATTTGCCCTGTTTAGTAAATCTGGCCCTATATTAATAAATTGACCTAGGGTGCTTTGAAACACTGTGCATGACCCCATTTACTTTACTCTAAACCAGTGAAACTGCTTTACTCTAACCACAATTTAAATTAAAAAAATATATATTATTATATTTTTTTCTGTGGTAAACGTCATAAGACTATAAAAACTGAAAGACTAGACTCTCATTTGTATTGAACCCAGAACATTTCTTTAAGGCTAGACATTACCATCAAAAACTGTTTTTTTATGCATCTGTCGATTTTGAGATTTTGGGCTTTTTGGCTTTTCAAAGTGTTTTTTACAGACTAGTGGAAAGAAAACATTCAAAATACACTTTTATAGCACTTTATCTATTTGCGTCTGCATATTTAAATTACAGTACATATGTTTAAAGGCCGTTTTCTCAAAATTCCTTTTTTTTTTTTTTTGAGTGAGAATTCTCCACTTTAGTAGCACTCAAATACACCCAACTTTAGTTTTATTCCTATCTATATTCTGAATGTTTTTACGTTGGGGTTTGCTCATATATAATTTGTCTGATTTTATTCCTAAAAAAAGTTTTTTGTTTATTTTTTTTTTTTTTCTGGCTGATGACAGTATCTTCTGATTTATGGAGTGATAAAAAGAGATATCCAAAATCCACTCTCTAAAAACACTTGACTCTAATATGTCAAAAAAATTAAATACATTTGTAACCTGGAAATTGAATTAGATGATGCTTCATTTACATATTTAAACATAAGACTTTTAAAGAGCTTATTACATTTTTTTTTGGAATTCTTAATGTAATCAATCAGCTGGGGAAGTATTGTGATATCTATTTTTTTTTTTTTACCTTATTCACCTGTGGTGTCTAAAGTACTGTAGTCGTTCTCTCTTTGTTTACTATCTTTCTTCCGCCTCTTTCACACATAAAATATGAGTTTATCTTCCCCACCTTAGACATTCCTCCACTATTTATTCTACTTTCTCCCTCTCTAATTAATAATCCTAGGATATAGGCTACTGTAGATCATTGTTTTTGTAGTATGTCTCTGCAGAGAGGTGTAGAGAGCGTCCTTACTGCCTAAAGGATGACAGGACTCATAAAACCAGATTCACATAGGAATTTAACAAGTCAATAGTGTTCATTAAAATTAATGAATAGCAAAGCTTTGGCACCAGATGCCAGCTTCTCAAAGTCCTCTGTGGTCACAGAATGCGACTCAACCATCCATGGTTTTCCCCTAAAGTAAGGACAAAGCAAACACAAGATGTAATTTGACTTTGAGGGGACTGGCACCAACTGCCTCCTGCTTTCTCATGGTAATTTATAATCTCAGTCGTCAACTAAATATTAGCATTTGGCATCTCTAGGTACGCATATATTAGGAGGAAGCCGGCAAGTATGCTGATGTTGGTAGTGATGGTTTTGAGGGATGTACTAGGAATCAATAAGCTCTAGCAGACCCATTTAGGGTCTCTCCCTGGTATAAACTTGACTTTGTCAACGTCAACTTGCCTGGTGTTCACCAACAGGACGTGAACAGGTGAAAGGACTCTTACTAGAGTGTACAGCCATTAGCCTGAGCACAGTTTAATTAAAATCCCAAACAGATGATATTGTCAGAGATTGGACGTAATCCTATTCAATGAGAAAAAGTGCCCAAATTTAGCAGAGCTGGATTAGGAGTAAGTGGGTGTGGTTGTAAAGCAGTGTGTGTTGAGAATTCATTCAATACTGTTTTATCAGATCTCTTTCCATTTGTTGGCTTTTTAAGCAGCCAATAGGCATTAGTTAAGTCACAGCCATTAGTTTGCTAGTATTTGGTATTTGTGGTGCAGAGCATTCTCATTGTAAAGAGTTTTGATAATCTGTGTGTATAATATAGTGTATTATAATATAGTGTAGGATGAGTCATCAATATTTTAGCTCGGTTTTGCCAGAAAGAGAAAGACAGTAAAGTTTAAAGGTGTATTTCTTCTAAAAGTTAGTCCATGAAAAGGAAGTTCAGGTAATGTTTCACCCCAAAACGCATCATTAAATATATATTTTATATATGAATTTTATATATGAATATATGAATAAAATGTTATAAGTATTGATATTGGTAATTATTGTTGATGATAGCCTGCTTAATGAGAAAAAATGCAGTGAAATCCAGGAGTCTCTGTATGTGTGTGCGTATACAATATGTTTGCACACACACACAGAGAAAGAGAGAGAGATACTCTTGGATTGCACTGCAATGTTTCTCATTAAGCAGGCTATCATCACCAATAATTTCCATGCAACCTTATTCATTTTTCAAAGCAGATATTGTAAGCTTATTTCCTCAAAATCTAATTGTTTAATTAATATTTGGCCAATTCAGTCTAGGCTAAGATTCTCTAATTACTGTATAATGCTCGGTCTATTTTTTTTATTATTGTAAACTATAATGGACCAATTTTCATCACACACTTAAAGCAAGGACATGCCTTCTCTTCAGATGTGTAAGTATAAAGAAACCTGTGTGATTATATCTCCACTCATGTGATTTTATAAGTGATTATTTTCACATTGTGAAAGATTTCAAGTGTTTATTGACTAAATCAGTGAAACACATACCATGAGACTCAATTAGTTTAAAACTGTCTCACTCTTAAAGACATGCTCGACAGGTCTTGAGATTCCTTAAATTCTCTCCTGGTATCAACGACACTTGAACACCCAACACTGTGTATTATTGTGAGGGACTGAGCTGAACTCAAAGCTACGAGTGATTGCAGAAGTTTGTGGTAAGAGGACAATTGTCGTGGTATTTGTGAGGGTTTAACACACTCATTCAGGAGGTGGAGTGGCACTATTGATCCCTGCAGCTCATCAAGATGATTTTTATTGAACAGCAAAAAAAAAAAAAAAAAAAAAAAAAACTCTTCTAAGTGTGAAAAGAGGTATGCTTCTTTCCTTCCTAACCCACTCTGTACGGGGGCATGCACTGTTCGAAAAATACATTTAAGACCTGTGGAATATGTAAAACTCAATAGCCTGTGGTTTTTGAAAGCGCTAAATAGAGCACATCATGGATTGATTCATGCAGAGCTGTTTTCACTGTGGCCTTTTCACTCGTTTGAAATATCCTATTAATTTTTTTTGAGCAGCCTTGAGGGGGATGAGTTGTTCGACACTCTTTTCTCCGTATGTATTGTTGGATCTAGTCGACCACCAATAGTGGTTTTTAATTTTCACCAGTCGATGTTAATTTCTTGAGCAGTGGTTCTCACACAGTTTTGTTTCAATTTTTTAACTTTTAAATAAAATTGAACAAAAACCTTTATTATTCACTTTCAGAGTTGATGTCGTTCTGGCTGATATATCACTAACCACCACATTGCATTGCGTTGGAAAAATACATTGCTTTGAGGTCAGTATACTGATGCATGATCGCATGAGGCATAGCATGATGCCTGAGGCCCGGTTGAAATTCTCACTCCGTGGGAAAGTCTGGCGGATTGTTTCGAGCCAATAATCCTTTACCCAGATGACTCTTGTACCCACTTCCAAGGCTCAGGATGGGCAGAGAGAGAATGTAATAGATGAGTCTGATTTGCCAATCTGTTAAGAGACCTGTGCTATTCTGGGATAAAGCGTGATAGTCCATTACTCAGATTGGAGACAGATAAAAGCCTGTTCTTGGGGTCCAGCTGTTGGAGGCATTATGACAGCCTAATGCAGTTCACATTGTGAGCATCCAGCACAAACAGTAGTCGCAGCGGCCGAGAGTCCCTCATTTGGGTTGAATCAACAGTGTAGATGGGCTAGTAATTGCTACAAGCTGCCCACGACATAGAACAGTTGTTGTTATAAAGACTTTATGGGGGTAATCACAATCTGTGTGTCGTTAGAGTGCTAGTTTGTGTCTTGCATGAACAATTCCAGGTGGACTTTACCAATGAAAAAAGAAGCTCGCATGGAAGCTAAATCGGGAATGTTGCCGAGGTATTTCGATGCTGGTCAAGCTGGTTTTACCGTGGCACTGTTGATGTCCGTTGCCGCCCGCATAACCCAAAGTCTCATTTACAGCAGCGAGCCACAAAGCGGATTTTCCATAGGTGGCTGCCCCGAACAACTCTTCACAAAACACAGCCGAGGTTGATTCAGAGGGTGAAGAAAGGCTTACAACCACCCGGCGAGCTCTTAAATCCAACCATATGGAGGAGATTGGTTCTGTCCCTCCTACTGTGCCCAATCTTTCAGATGTGGCACTGCACCATGACCCTAAAGCTCATGCTAAACCCACCCAGGCTCATCACAGCCCCAGGTCTGAAAATAAAGAGGTGGAAATGCACACAAACACACACTGATAGGAGACAGAACTCAACCAGGTGCAGACCTAAATGAGCCCATTCATCATGACAGAGAATTTAAGGTAGAAGAACATCGTAAAGCAGCAAATGCCTCTTAACAAATGAGAAATTGTACATCCTTTTTAAACTTTTTTATTAAATTTGTTTTTTCAGCACATTCTTTTCACTCTGCCAGATGCGCAGTATTCATAAACTGTCCCTGAAAAAGACATTGATCACTGGTTACTGGTTATAGTCAAAAGAGAAGCAAGCCTTTTTTTCTTGTAATTTATATGGCCAAACTCGAATTTCCCTCATTGTTTGGATTCTAAACCACATTTTTTTCTGTAAGGAAGTGGGTTTTACAAGCTGTTTTAGGCCTCACTTGGTTTTGAGGCTTCGGTTGGTGAGACATTTACAAGGGTACATGAGTTCAAGCTTGCAATATTTTTTTCTCCATATATAGTCAAGCTACTTGACCACAAACCAAGGGCAGACGGAGAGTCTGTGGATGGACTGGGTGCGGCCACCATCGGTCTGCATGTGTAAGGATACATAATGCCTCATGTGATTAAAAAGATGCCACAGCGTTGGGCTACTTTCTTCGTAGTGTCAATTTAAAGTCGGTGTGAAAATTGATCCCTTTTACTCTTTTAATACACATTCCTAGCCTTGTGTGTGTGTTTGATTTAGCTGTACATGAAATTCCAAAATAAATAAATGATATATAATCAAAATGTATTTGAATTATTCTAGAGAGCATTTGATTGGACAGAAGATGTGATGAGAAGAAGAGTCTGCGGTAACGTCATACAAATCTTTGATCCATTTTAGCGGAAGTGAGGGATTGTAAGTTTTGAATGGTTATATCTCCTAAATGCAAATTTTGTCATTGGTTTGGAACACAGCTTATTAACAACCTAACATTCATATTAAAAACTACAAAAAACGTGAATTTTGATTTCAGGGGGCTTTTTAGGGGCACGTTGTGCGCTATGATCTCTGACTGTTTTGAACTGACATCTTTCAGCCAAAATTAATCAGTAAATTCATGAGCACTGCTGCTGTCACATTGATTAGTAACATATGGCATCGATGACTAACGTAAATGTAAGTATTTTGATCAAAGTAGCTTATATAGTGTATAATGAAAGCAGCCATTCTTTGCCAGCAGATTGTGATAAAAAGTGACAATCATATTTGCTGGGTTGTGTTGACAAGACAAAGAAATTATTTCTCAGGCTCTCATGATTATATATTATATTATATTATATTATATTATATTATATTATTTATTAAAAATAAATAAAATAAAATAGAATAATATATATACAGGTCCTTCTAAAAAAATTAGCATATTGTGATAAAGTTCATTATTTTCCATAATGTAATGATAAAAATTAAACTTTCATATATTTTAGATTCATTGCACACCAACTGAAATATTTCAGGTCTTTTATTGTTTTAATACTGATGATTTTGGCATACAGCTCATGAAAACCCAAAATTCTAAAAAAAATTAGCATATCATGAAAAGGTTCTCTAAACGAGCTATTAACCTAATCATCTGAATCAACTAATTAACTCTAAACACCTGTAAAAGATTCCTGAGGCTTTTAAAAACTCCCAGCCTGTTTCATTACTCAAAATCGCAATCATGGGTAAGACTGCCGACCTGACTGCTGTCCAGAAGGCCATCATTGACACCCTCAAGCAAGAGGGTAAGACACAGAAAGAAATTTCTGAACAAATAGGCTGTTCCCAGAGTGCTGTATCAAGGCACCTCAGTGGGACGTCTGTGGGAAGGAAAAAGTGTGGCAAAAAACGCTGCACAACGAGAAGAGGTGACCGGACCCTGAGGAAGATTGTGGAGAAGGACCGATTCCAGACCTTGGGGGACCTGCGGAAGCAGTGGACTGAGTCTGGAGTAGAAACATCCAGAGCCACCGTGCACAGGCGTGTGCAGGAAATGGGCTACAGGTGCCGCATTCCCCAGGTCAAGCCACTTTTGAACCAGAAACAGCGGCAGAAGTGCCTGACCTGGGCTACAGAGAAGCAGCACTGGACTGTTGCTCAGTGGTCCAAAGTACTTTTTTCGGATGAAAGCAAATTTTGCAAGTCATTCGGAAATCAAGGTGCCAGAGTCTGGAGGAAGACTGGGGAGAAGGAAATGCCAAAATGCCTGAAGTCCAGTGTCAAGTACCCACAGTCAGTGATGGTCTGGAGTGCCATGTCAGCTGCTGGTGTTGGTCCACTGTGTTTTATCAAGGGCAGGGTCAATGCAGCTAGCTATCAGGAGATTTTGGAGCACTTCATGCTTCCATCTGATTTCATTTTTCAGCACGACCTGGCACCTGCTCACAGTGCCAAAACCACTGGTAAATGGTTTACTGACCATGGTATTACTGTGCTCAATTGGCCTGCCAACTCTCCTGACCTGAACCCCATAGAGAATCTGTGGGATATTGTGAAGAGAAAGTTGAGAGACGCAAGACCCAACACTCTGGATGAGCTTAAGGCCGCTATCGAAGCATCCTGGGCCTCCATAACACCTCAGCAGTGCCACAGGCTGATTGCCTCCATGCCACGCCGCATTGAAGCAGTTATTTCTGCAAAAGGATTCCCGACCAAGTATTGAGTGCATAACTGAACATAATTATTTGAAGGTTGACTTTTTTTGTATTAAAAACACTTCTTTTATTGGTCGGATGAAATATGCTAATTTTTTGAGATAGGAATTTTGGGTTTTCATGAGCTGTATGCCAAAATCATCAGTATTAAAACAATAAAAGACCTGAAATATTTCAGTTGGTGTGCAATGAATCTAAAATATATGAAAGTTTAATTTTTATCATTACATTATGGAAAATAATGAACTTTATCACAATATGCTAATTTTTTGAGAAGGACCTGTATATATATATATATATATATATATATATATATATATATATATATATATATATATATACATATACATATACAGTATATATGTGTATTATATATATTAAATTATACTGTATATATATATATATATATATATATATATATATATATATATATATATATATACTGTTTTAAGTGGCATGGAGTGTATCTAACCACATTTCTTAAATGTAGATTGACTGTAATTTATCTACTTTTCATTTTGAGTATCTTGTATCTTAACAAGCTACAGTTTTCAAAGCAGCTTCCCAGTGCTGTTCCCAGGTGGGGAGGATGAGGTGTGAAAAAAATGTAGATGTAGAAAAGCAAGACTGTTGTAGATACAAGGTCAGAAACATGAGTGGAGGAGGGTATGTATGCCACCAGACATCTGAGCGCAGACTGTGAAAGAAATCTAGAGCGCGGAAAAGAGAATGAGGGACGAGTGTTCGGGGGACGGATTAAAGTGCAAAACAGGATCAAATGTATATGAGAACATTCTAGAGCGCCTGTGACAGTTATTAATCACCAACGCCCACTTATCAACACGAGATGCATGCTGAATTCCAGCAAGCATTAACCCAAGTGCCAATCCAAGCTTCAAACAAGGAAAGACCCACTTTTCAAATGCCCTGTCGGTTTTCGTCTCGGCGGAGTTGGGCTAGCCCACTGATGCAGCTTTCTGAATCCAATCAGACCCACGTTGCATCACAGATGGGTAAAAAGGGGTGAACATCGACTTTTATCGTAGCTTTACTTAAAAGCAAAGTTTCTCTGTGCCTCCCTGGCCAGAAAATGACAAGTAAGTGGCAAGGTTGTCTGTTTGGGTAAAGAGAATGGCAGGTTTGCATCAGAAAACTGGGTTGGAAATAGAAGACGGGCTGCCAGAGCTGACGGGGACTGGCTCCGTTTCCCATCTTTGCAGACATATTCTCAATTTATAGATTGAGCACTTTACAAATGGCATTATAAATTCACTGACTTTGCAAACAAACCTAAATGAACTTAATTCTGTGGAAATGGATGCAATGGCATTAGGTCAGCCATGCGAATGCAATTGATTTAGTTAAATAGTGAAGTAAATAAGAAGCTACTGTAATATCCAGTAACACATTTTAGACACAAACATTTACTGTTACTTTTTCTATTTTTGCTCTGCCATCGAACATAATTTTAAACAAAGCCAAAGCAGAATCTGCTGCATGTCTTGAGCAACGCACAGCAGTGGAGATGTTGCATTTGAAATTTTATTCAGTGTTGCTATCGATCAGTAAAAAACACATGAAGTGACCTGGTGTAAACAGTAAATTGTTTTGTTTCTGAATTGTTGTGTTACCTGCTAGCACAACTATGTGACTTGTAGAGAAATCCCCACCATTAATGCACAAAGAGAGAGAGAGAACAGGAACAGAGACATATAGATATAGTTAGATTGTTTCTGCTCTGTAAAACATTTTCAGTTAGTTAAATTTAGAAACAAAAGTTCACCTGTTGTTTTAAAAACATGAGTAAACTCAACTAAACATAATTAAACTTAAATTTTTGAAAACTTATAAAGTTGAGTTCAAAATCCAAAATGTGTCACGACAATGGGAGAAGAAATAAGTAACTTAATGGAGCTATCATGTTTTACAGAAGTATTTCTGAAAGTGTTTCAAAAATGAAAAACAACAACATCAAAACAAAAACAAAAAACATCTTTCCACTTCCAGTAGAAATATTCGGCCAATTTGGACCCTGAATGTTTATTTTTCTCCAAAGGTCACTGTCTATTCAAGGCTTCTACAGATACATAGTGCAATGGTGATATGGGATGCTACACAACATGTGAATAGACTGTTGAGGGCGCAGGTCAGGGCTCTCTGAATCTATGAGGATCACAACACACATAAATAATCAAAATCTGCATTGTTGCTTTAGTTTTATTTATTGTAATAATCCCAGTTTCTGGCAAAAGCAATGCATTTGTGTCAAGGTGCCTTATTTTAGATTAATAATGGAATAAAAGTGTTTGCCTTGTCGTTGATACCATACTACAGACTTTTCTATGGCTCCTCTAGGCTGAACTTCTTCTGTCAACAGCCGAGTCTCTAACGACAGCTGTGGCTACACAAGTTCTCAGACCTTCACAAAACGCCAATCATCACCTCGCTCTCTCTGGGAACACGTTCTCGCAAAATATCCCGTCCAACTGGCTGAAGCTTCCTCCGCTTCCTCCATGTCTTCTGCTGGCATCTGACCAGTCGCTCTCTCTAAAGTGAAAACATACAGCGTGACCTCTTTCCCTGTCCGTCCCAATGCCCGACTTACTTTCAAGCCCGGGAGGCCAGGAGTTACTTCATTTTTCAGCCTACTGTTCTGTCACCTGATATCCTTGAAGGGATGCTTCTCCCCGGAGTGTATGTGTAAACTGGGCTCTGCTTCTGCTTCTCCCTCCCGTTTATTTGTCTGTGACTGAAACCAGATGGAAATCTGAAGGGCCGCTTTGGCCCGGCATGTTCAGGGCCTCGCACTTTAACACAGATGTTTCCTCTCCTCTTATGCGTTTTCGTTCTTTTTCTTCTTTCAAATGGGATTGATTCCTCCAAGGCCCCAGTTACTTGAGACACACACATCCAGTGTGAGATGGACGCAGGTGGAGATGTTGGAGGATAATATCTGTGTGTGAATGTCTGGAGCAGTTTTTCTGAGCAGTTTAAAATAAATTGTATATTTTGAAGTATGTAATGTAGTTGGTGAGGACAAATACAATATATTTTACTCACTAAATGGATTGGTAAAGTCACAGCTTTGCGTATTTCAGAGTGAAACAGGATATTTAACATTAAAAATGGCTTGCCGAGACTTGATTTTGTCAATTGGGAATTTATTGAATCACGAAAAGTCTTCATTTTATTAAAAGTATTTTAGAGTTAGGGAAAAAGCTCCAATGAATCCATTAGGAAAGCAAATAGAGTCAATTTTGATTTCATGTTGACTATAAATATTTAATGTGAGAATGCATGCACATATTCAAAACCATAAAGGATGCATGTTTACAACTTCTTCAAAATATGATACAGAATCAGTCAATTGCTATTAATTAGAATAATATATTATATTAATTTACATTAAATTGGTTTCCATTAGTAACTTATTGTATTTAAAAGCCCTATGACTAATATGCTAATTTGTTTGGTTTGTTTCAGCCGTACCGCAGGCAATTGATTTCATAATCACAATCTCATTTAATATTTCTCTCAGGTTAAACACAATTTTCAAGTGGAGCACCGAAGCCAAGACGAGAAATCTATTAATGACTCAATATGAATTTTTGAACATGAGCAAACTACGTAGATTCATCATTTTGAAGGTTGTCTAATGAAACTGGTTTAATTAAAAGGTTTTATTAGACTACAATAAGACTGCCAAAATAATGTTTCATTCGGTGAATATCTCTCTCTCTCTCTCTCTCTCTCTCTCTCTCTCTCTCTCTCTCTAGATGTGTTCATCTGTGGTAGAAATGTAGGACAAATAAAACATCAATCAGACGCTGTTGTTGCTACTTCTAAAAGCTTTCATGAGGCGTTCGAGGCTTCGTTAAGCACTTCAAAGAGACCATCATCTGCTCAGAAGAGACTGTGACATATTTGAGACATTTTTCGAATCCATTTCAAAATAAAACTGTGTGCATCGACTCTGAAAGCATTATTGCACTGGGAAAATGAAAAGCGAACTAGCTGAACACAGGCCGTGTCTAATCATAACGTAATATGTTACAAATTGGTAGGACGCACGATGACAGACACTTAATTTGTTTGCCATGGTGATGAAATCGGTGACATATGTCTGTTAACAGTGGATTTTAAGTCTTTTTTTTTTTTTTTACTTGCCCTTGTGTCTTAAAATACGAGTTCACTCAAAAATGACTTCAATTTCTCCTTACACAAAGCTTCCATATGGTTTCAGAAGATTTAAAACAGCGCATAGACTACTTTTATGACACATTTGTGGTTCTTTTTGAAGCTTGAAAGTTTTTTTTGTGATTGCAAGAAACAAAATATGTCATCAGAACATTTCATGGATTGGAATCGAATTGGATTTCACACAGTTTGGAGTGACAAGGGTGAGTAAATGATTTTAACTTTTGGTTGAACTGTGCCTTTAAGGCAGCGAGAGACTCTCGACAGCAGTTTTTGCTGTTTCCAGGTAGACAAGGTCACATCCTTAAAGCATTTTCAAAGAGCTGGTGTTAATTGATATTTCGGAAGTGGCCAACTTAGCAGAGGTCACTTTGTGACTTTGAAGGAAAGCTCAGCATCGCCTTGGCCCTGCTCCAATCAATTACAGACTCGACCCCAGTAGGCTCATAATGATACAATAGTAGTGATGTGGAGGGAAAAAAAATACTACCCGACTGTGACTTATACTGTATATAGTATAAGTAGTATGGTTTGATATTAATGCTGTATTAATAGTTTAATTTACTTTAAAACAACAAATTGATGTGTAAATATTATATTAAACTTTTAAAAAGTAAACATGTTCAGGACAAGTGATTTCTGAATTAGAATGACGTTAATTACAGATATCAGTGCACAATTCTAGTCAAATGTAACCACCACTGACTCAGTTCAGTCAATTATTAGCATAAATCAGCAGCTGTAACATTCGTCCTGCCACAGTGCTGCAACACACAGCAGTCAGGCACGGCTGGTTTGGCCCTGCCGTTTTGACATGTGTAAAAAAAAGTGTTTCTACAATCTGTTCAGCACTAAAAATCACAGTTCTGTTTGCTTTTTTGTGCTGATTGTTTGCAAATAGCTGGCCTATTTAAATACACATAAATAAATACTTCAAGAAATAAATTAGTGATAATGGAGAAGCAGAAAGGAATGTTGTTGTTTTGATTATAATGAATACTAACTTCTAGGAGAAGATTAAGTTTATTATTTTACTATTGTATTATTTATTATTTACTTATTTACTGATTTTAAGACAATCATTCTGCAAAAATAAAGCTTAATATGAGAGACCACAGTATATTGTGAATATTGTAGCCTATTATTTTATTATAATGAAATACTTTGATATACTTTGATATTTATATTTTTTCACTCTTAAAGGATGCTGTAAGACATATATCTTGACCATGTTGGTCATATTGATTTTTAAATAGTTACATTTATTTATTTATTTTCCTTATTTTATATAGTTCTTAAAGGGATAGTTCGTCCAAAAATGAAAATGATGTCATCATTTACTCACCCTTGTGTCTTTTATCTGTTGAACAAAAAATAAGATGTTTCGAAGAATGTTGGTAACCAGACAGTTGACGGCAGCCATTGACTTTCATAGTATTTTTTTTTTTTCTACTATGTAAGTCAATGGGGCCCATCAACTGTTTGATTATCAACATTCTTCAAAATATCTTCTTTTGTGTTCAGCAGAAAGAAACCCATTCACTTTTGGAACAACACGAGGGTGAGTAAATGATGACATATTTTTTTTTTATTTTTGGGTGAACTATCCCTTTAATATGGGATATGTGAGTTTAATTCATAGGTATTGTGAAGTGACAATAGGTGTTTTGTCATTGCTTTTGCCGTGCGTGTGTGGCCATGGAAATTTATAAGAGATTATGGTTTCTCAGATTCAGTCTTTATGTTTACATAATTGGATGTGAGTATAGGGGATATGTGTAGTGTGGTAACAAATGCCAACATCTGCTTATTTTCTATCATCCCTGACTGAAGCTCCTTGACAATATTCATTACATGCTTGGCCAGAGATGAGACGCCACTTGAGGAGAAAGCAGAGGAAGAGACAGGTTAGGTCTGATATCCAGAATGCATAGGCATGGCACAAACATAAAAATGACAGTAATGGAGGGATATTATGAACTGTAGGTTTTGGGGGAACAGAGACCAATGGGTATTATTAGATGAAGAGATGTGCTTTGCATTAGCTGTGGACTGGGGCCGAGGTTAGGGTGGTGTGACCCCTGCTTGTAATCCTATACCCATGCTCCGACAGGACCCTGTGAACCAGGATAGAATTGCTAATTCTGCACTGGCCATTTCTGACTGCTGGAAATAGAACAGGTTATAAGCTCCACAATGCCTGGGATCTACCATCTATTCAGTAGAAAGCTTTGCATAAAGAAGGGTGAGCAATATGCATTACACAGTTAGAATGATTTTTTTTTTTACAAAATATGAAATCTAAATAAAAAAAGATTTCAAATAAATGCTATTCTTTCAAACTTCCTATTCATTAAAAAATCCTGAGAAAAAAGTATCCGTAGTTTTCATAAAAACATTCAGCACAGGCGTTTTCAACATTGATGATAAGAAATTCTGCTTTGCAATCACAGGAATAAATTACATTTTAAAATATATAAAAAAAACAGAAAACTGGTTTTAAAAAGTAATCATAATTCACAATATTAATGTTTTTACTATATGTTTAATCAAATAAATGCAGGTGAGCATATGACACATTTGAAATTTTAAATTGTAATGTAACAAATGTATGTCTCTCTCTCTCTCTCTCTCTCTCTCTCTCTCTCTCTCTCTCTCTCTCTCTCTCTCTCTCTCTCTCTCTCTCTCTCTCTCTCTCTCTCTCTCTCTCTCTCTCTCGTTACCTCTCCTGGGTTCTGTCTCTAATGACTCTGTTATCTCACTGAATAAAAGTGTTTCAGCACATGGATTTCAGCGACCTTAAAAGAACAGTTCACTCCAAACCTGGGTAATTTCCTTTCTTCTGTGGAACACAAAAGGTGAATTTTTGAAGCTTAAGTTGACATGAGGATGACAGAATTTTTATTTTTGGGTGAACTATCCCTTTAAGACACAAACACTCTTTTTTTCTCCTTTTTTTCTCTTTGTCTGAGCTGTCCATCCTTCTGAGAAGTGCTTTCTATTGTCCTACTCTGTTCTTTTATTCCCTGGGGTTTCCTCTATGTCTTTTACTGTCTCTGTCTCTCACACACAGCTGCCTCTTCTGTCTTTTGTTCACACCTGTTTGCTCTTGTGCCCTCTCTACAGTTGTTATCATTCTCTCCCATTGCAGTCAGTCTTTTTGTTAAGCCTCTCGCTGCCTGTGTGTCTGGACCGCGACACATACGCGCACACGCTTGCTCTTTCTCTCACACACTCTCTGCTGAACATGTGTTGCCTGTATTAGCATAAAGACATTAATGAAGGGCAGAACTTCTCTCTAATTCAATCTATATGTAAAACACCATTGGACTGTGTTCACCGCATCCATTCCTTTCACCACACCTGTGAAAATTAAAAATGTGCCTTTCTCACTCTTTCTTTTCTCCTCACTGTATAGTGGAGTCCACAGTCATTGGCATTATGATTCATCTGACTGAATATGCTTAATATGTTTGCTGAAAAGAATCATTCAAATTTGTTCATGGATTCATTTAGTAAAACCTTTCTGTTTGTCATTACACTAGTAAGTAGCGACCAGCATCGTCCACACTAATGACTAATGGTTGGGATTTTGATTCATCTGACTGAATTGAATCTTTTGAATCTGATTGCTGAAAATAATTGTTCAATTTGTTCATATTCATTTAGCAAGACCTTTCTGTTGGTCATCACACTTGTAAGTAGCGACCAGCATGTCCCATATAGAGACTAATGGTGGGGATTTTGATTCATTTTACTGAATTTTGATTCATTTTACTCACCCATTTTACTGAATCTTTTGCATCTGGTTGCTGAAAAGAATCGCTTAAGTTTGTTTAAAGATTCATTTACCAATAACTTTCTGTTTGCCATTACACTAGCAGCTAGTGACAAGCAAGTCCACATAAACTAATGGTGAGGATTTTGATTCATAATTAAATCTTTTTGAATCAATTTGCTGAAAAGAATCATTCAAATTAATTTATAGATTCATTCAGGAAGTTGTTTTTATTGGTCATTACACCAGCAGGTAGTGATCAGAAAGTCCACAGAGACGAATGATCGGTATTTAGATTAATCTTAGTGACTCAAATCTTCTGTTCAGTTTCATTCACTGATTTGTTCAATGACATTTTCTGTGAAATGTGTGAAAGTGTCGACCAGTTTTTTGAATTTTCAATTGAGTTGTTACTCAACAGACTCTCTCAAGTCATTCACAAAGAGTTATTTTAAGAGACTTTCTATTTTTTTTTTCTCTTCAGTCAGTTTAGTTGCTCAGCATAGTATCATTCAAGCTTTATTTGTTCGTTTTGTTTGCATATGCGTTTGTTCGTTTTGCTCAGTAAACTCATGCATTCAATTAAATGCTAGTACTATTGGGATATTTGCTCATGCTACAGGTCTTTGAAGGCATGACAAGGCCATTGCAGTTACATGCTTTACAAGTCAGAGAATGGTTTGTTTCCTTAAAAGATTTGTTATGAAACTCCACTAGTCCACAGAGACTCATCACATTTAGCATAAGGGTCTCAATTTATTGCACCGTTTTTAGCTCCTGGCAAACAGTTTAGTCTCCAAGCCCGTGTGCAGGTGAACGCCAGCCCGAGCAATTACTCAGCTGTGTCGAGTAAATGTTGATGTGAGACTTTTGGAAATAGCCTTGCCGATGATTAAATAAAATTTAACGCCAGGCCTTTAACCATAATCGTCTCAGGGCTGAACCAAGACTGTTTTCGTTTACAGCACTAATAGCGGATTTGAGTGCTGGTATAGGTGAAGTGATTTAAAGCAGAAGACGAGAGCAGGGAAACTGCAATCCTTGCAGCGTTTCACGGTCCCAGTTGGATGGCCCCGTGTGCTCGCCTGATCATGGTGCAATTGAACATTACCAGTGGGAGAAGAAAAGAGACTATAGTCGGGTAACAAATGTTTCAGCAATCCGTCTTTCGCTAGAAAACAGTCCCCCGGGAGAACCATTGAGCTTTGAAAAGTAGCAAGAGAGAGAGAAAATATAGATATATATAAAGTAAAAAATTATGAAAAGGCAACAATGGAAGGTAAAAGATTCAGGCAATGTGATACATCAAAGAGAACAGTGATTCGAAGGACAAGACAGGAATGTATGAGGATCTCAACTTGATTTTAAACAAACAAGTAAGCAAAAACAGCGGCCCAGAGGTTTGAACATTATTAACACAACACATGATTATAATGTGGTGGCTGATTTAGGGCTGTACAGAAAGCAAAGCTTCATATATATATATATATATATATATATATATATGTGTGTGTGTGTGTGTGTGTGTGTGTGTGTGTGTGTGTGTATAAAATGTTTATTTAGATATAATTATAAATATTACTTTTTGATACCGGGCTTGCAGATTGAAGAAAGATATCAATAACATGTTTCAAATAGTATTATGCTATATTGTTGTCACACCACTAATGGTGCATTCAATTTGCCCTCAGAGGTGGAAAGTTCCTAGTTCCCATTTTTAACTTTTAACTGGATCATCCCCTCAGTTCAAAGTTGCGACTGGGAAACTCTGGGGAACCGCAACAACTATTAGCACTTCTCCTTGTCTGTATCTCAATAAACTCAGTGGTCCACACAGTACTATCCAACCTCTATTTGTGGACTTGATACTTAAGCATTATCTGTGCAAAATTCCACTTTTTTATGTGTTTGAATTCGGAAAGAGCAAGCACAACAAATGTTTGCCTGGAAGAGTCCATCTTAGTTCTCTGACCTGTTTACTGGAAGACGGTCAACTTGGGTGTGATGTCATCAGCTCCAACATCCCTCTTCCGAGGTAAATGAAAAGCAGCATTATTTTCTTGGAATAAAAATGCTATATAATTGGTTTTAATTCTAAGTTTGCATTGTGGGATACACCATTCATCATAGTAAGTGCTTTTATATGCTGCTTATTTTGACAAATGTACTGTGCTATTCTAATAGGGTTCACAGTATACATGCTACATATACAGCGATAGTGAGAGTAGCATGGTAGTGTACTTTTCGGAATATAGCCATTGTGACTGACAATGTGGGAATTTGATCAGTGATCTGTGATGTAGATCCAGTTAATCGTAACACATTTTTTACTTTCAGTGTTAAATGATTTGTTTAACACTCAGTGGTTCAGTTTTGCAATGTTGTGAGCTTGGTTTAGTAGCAGGCTACTTTTAGAAGTTATTTTTGGTGGAAACATTGCAGATGCAAATTTGTGTACAAAAAAAAATAGAGACATAGACTATAATTTGCATTTGTGACATTATACTTCCTCACATTTGAAAAGCAGCAGTAGCTAACACAGATTGCAATATATTGAGTAGTTTAGTACTACTGTGTGTGTGTGTGTGTGTGTGTGTGTGTGTGTGTGTGTGTGTGTGTGTGTGTGTGTGTGCGCGCGCATGCGTGCGTTCGCGTGTGCGTTCGTGTGTGTGTGTGCCTCATACTGATTTTAGTCTCCCGAATTGTCAATCAAATTATTACTCTACATCAGCTAAGCAGCTCACAATCCATCAAACCTTCAGAGGGGCTCATAATGTGATCATGAAAATAACCCTCAAATGTAACCGTGACTGACGGCCAAGCGAATTTGTATCGACTCGGCCATTTAGATTTCCAAAACGGCCTCAGAGCTTCTCGTCATCAAAACAATAGGATCAGCCAAAGCAGTGTCGAGAACATATTTGTTTTCATTTCTGATTGTTTCGACACTTTATTTATTTATTTATTTGTTCGCATAACTTCTTGAATTATTCATGAAGACATAAATAATTTAACAGAGCGCCCGAAAGATTTACACAGGCCTGTTTGTCAGAGACTTTTATTTGGTGGCATATTCAATAATTGTTTAATATATCAAATTGACTGGAATAGAAGTCTCGTCTTCTCCTCAACAGCTCCATGTGTTCTGATGTGGCCGCGTCGCGCTCCGAGTGCTAGAGAGAGGACGACTGCCAGTGAATTTCCGCACCATTACTCGTAAATCTCCATTTTCTTTTTGGCAAAAACACTCGTTGGAAGGCTGAGCTGAACGCTAATGAAGAGCACTTGAACATAATGCGAAGGGGCTAGGACTGTTTTGCGTTAAAATACTGCGTGTTTGTTTATGCACAGATATGTCTGTTTGTTTAAAACTTTCATAGTTGTGTGTGTTATGAAATGTGTCAACCATACTCACTTGGCCAACATGACCTTAGCAATAGCAACATCTGTGACTGTTCATCTATAAGTCGGTGTGTGGGAACCCGGTTTTTGCTAGCTTTAGCAGTTAGCACCTGCTGGTAGATTGCTTTAACTACTCTGTTATGTGGGCAAAAATCACGTTTCTCCATTAACCGGCATTTTAAAAAGATTACTTTCTCTAGGTAATTTAGACCTCACTGGTTGTGTTGCCGTGAACAGAGATCTACTAAATGTTTGTTCTCTGGTTTACACCTCTAAGTGGAATTGTGATACAATTTCCACCTCTGGCAGCTTTTAACTACTACATGTTTTGTTATACCCGAGAGTGTGTGTTTATGACCAAAAGAATCCCTTGGTGCCAAGTTTTATTTAATGAACTTCTCCAGTTGTTCTGCCCCGAGCCCCATAAAGCATTTCATTCAATTTCCATCCGTCTGCTGCTCTTCTTTTATTCCGCAGAGTGCAGACCCATGAAAGACTACGATAAAGACTGCAGGTTAACCCTCATGTTCTGTTTGGGGTCCGAGAGACATCTCAGATCTAAAAAAAAACACAGAGTATTTAAAATGTAGGCATTGGGTTGATACCTTTTTGAATCTTATGAGAACAGATTATAAGCTAAGTTCAACATTTGAACGTACTTTATTGAATAACAAAGAGTAAAAGCTTCAGTGTTATTTGTTAAATTAATTTTGATTAGGTCAGAGACCCTTTTTTTACCTATTCAACTGGAAATTAAGAGGTTGATACTGAATATGGCAGAGGATATTTACACTAAGTACAAATAGCTTTAAATGCTAAGTACACTAAATGTAATTTAGAGACTGTCCATGAATTTTCTTGGCAATATTTTTTTCAGGAGTAGTTTGCCAGGTCTATTCCCCGACCCACCCCATTACATGGCTTGGGTCACTGACACGGGGAGAACATGCAAACTCCACACAGAAAGGACTGTGCCGCCAATTTATACTATTAATACTTAATGGAAATAGTGGCAGCTAATAGTGGCAAACACTATTTGCACCTCAGTGTATTGTAGTACATAATAAAACAGAATGCAATAATAACAGCATATTCAGTCTATATGATTGTATTTATTAAAATCACAAATGGATGCCACTTCATTGTGACATTACTTGAGACATTCCCTAAAGCCCACCCCTACACCTACTCCTAACCTTACCCGAAAAAATACTCTAGTCCCACTAGTTTGGCACTTTATTTCCATATTTCTAAATTTTTCTAAATTTTTATTTGAAATAAACACTTATTCGTGCTGATGTGTGATGGGAAAATGGAAAAGAATGAGTTCAGAAAAAGGCGGAATTAAACTTCAATCTCATCTAATACCAACCGCCTTACTCTCAATACCACTGATCCTGTTATTAGCAGGATTTATTTTGTAATTTTGTCAGGCTCAATCAGACAATGATGGGCGGAGTTAATGCAAATGCAAATTTAATACAATCTCTAATATATTGTGTATGCATATGACAGAGTTTCTAGCTCCTGCATTAGAGTGATTCACTTCCGTTCATTTACATGGTTGTGTTGTTTCTTTATCCCTGTATTCCTGTGTGTTTTCCACTCTGGCCTGTTCTATGCGAGCTGTAATTTAACTCGGGGGTATTAGATCTACACCGGCTGAGACGACAGCTTTACCAGGATTCCCTCATGGCTGTTAGCTGATCCCTCGATTCGCTCGTTCCGCCCCAGGTCTGATTGAAAAGTGGCAAGGTTGGCTGCTAATGTCCCGTATATATGCAAAGTTTAATGTTTCATTTACAGTTAGCACGGATGAGATTGGAAACCATGGTGTCTTTTATCATGGGAGACACGGCTGATTTTATCTCTCTCGCTATGCTGGAAGATGGCCTGACTTACAAATTTAGAACGGTGGTGTGACTCGTATGAGATTTATTTTGAATGGAACAAGTTACATTTCACCTTGACTCACATTCTCCATTTTAATTTTAAGTGATGTTAAGTCTAAACAGAGTTAGTCAGCTCTCTTGAAAGAGAGCTCGACAAATATATACCAACCAGGGTAAAGATCAATATTTAATACATTTGTGAAGTCTCACGAGAAAAGAGAAAATGCAGACAGCGTTTGGTTGAGGAGGGCGTTTCTCACACTTCGTTGCATTGCACACCACATGACGCTTCACTTTTAGAGCAAGTAGAACCCCAACACTGAAACACACAACCTTAGTTAAACCGTAGTCTTAATTTAACCTGTGAAAAGATCTAAACAAGTTATAAGATCAAATCATGACTTTTGAAAGCAACCAAGGTTGCTTTACAGTATGTTACATGAATAAATATGATTTGCAACCTATTTGTTTTGCAGTTGCACGCATATAGTGGGGTACAAAAGTCTGAGAACACTTGTAAAAACGCTTTTACAGTATGTTGCATTATTCTAATTTAATAGTTAATAATATTATTTTATGCAAAACCTTATGACATTGTCCAGCATGAACACTTTTTCATTTGCACTATTATGTTTTGGAACCTACTGCAAATTTTGTATTCATTTGTATCAACAGTACCGGTCAAAAGCTTGGATATGACAAATTTTTATGTTTTTGAAAGTAGTCTCTTATGCTCATCAAGCCTGCATTTATTTGATTCAAACATAATAATAATTATTATAATTTTATATATATATATATATATATTTTTTTTTTTTTTTTTTTTTTTTTATGAATGAGGTAAATCACATGTCTTTGTATAACTGAGCATGTGGATCTCACCAACTTGAAATTGTTTCCTCAGTGTCCCTTCTACTTGCTTTCATCTCTGATATGATTTCCATTGCAAGTTGTTGTTGTTTTTCTTCTCCTTGATACATGTATTCACTTATCGTTCAGCCAAGAAGTTTTCAGGGCATCTGGATATGAGAATAAACTAACTCCCTTCCTCCCGCTCCTGTCCTTGCTAGCTAAGCTGAAACATCCAAATGAAAATGCATTTGTGGCGAACTGAAAGAAGCCTGTCCATTTGTTCACTCAACCCATGAAAATGCAAGTGAGATGTTTCGCTGTCACAGTAAATGTTCATTTTCTGACGCCCACAGTGATAAATCAGGCATTGCACTTGGCTTAAAATGAAGATATGACACTAATATAATATGCAGTGACTATGCCGTAAAACATTTCTTATTGCACTGACACCTTACTTTTATTCTTGTCAGTATTTCATGGAGAGAACGGAAAAGCCATACACTAGTCCAAAACAGATGAATAAGTAGAATTGCTTGCAGTGTGTAGATCCAGTATTTCATACAAGGGTTGCTGGGAACCTACAATGAAAAATCCTTAGGGATCCCTTTGAAGTTAGAGAGTTAGCAAGGTACATTTGATAGCTATTACCATTAGCATTGGAATATCAACTTCTGTAAATAGAGCCTTGCTTTAATCCAACAGAATATGTGATTTGAGCTTTGCCCACAGCATAGATCGTCATTCTCAGATGGCTTCAGAATAGAAAATTACAACATAGTATCTTGTCTGCTGATGAAATGGTCTCTCGTACAGACTGTGCATTTGACATGCGGTCAGATCTAATTTCACACAGGCAATTAAACCCAGTGTGATGGTAGGGCCGCCATGCACACACACACACACACACACACACACACACACACACACACACACACACACACATTGCTCTGTTTCCCACTCGTGGCTCAGTGTTTGGCCCTGTGTCAGGAAAGCAGCGTAGCCCTAGGAGGTGAATGAACATTTAACCATGGCTAACAGTGACATAATTAAAGACATCCACTGCTGAGAGAGATGACAAGACACTCTGGAAATGTGCTGGAAGGTGTGAAGATGTGTGTACAGTCATTATCTCAGATTTAAAGCAATCGGTTGGCAAATAGATCCATGAAAGATGGAGGAGATTAGAATTACATTGCATTTTGTTTATATTAGAAACCCAAACCCATTGACCTGGACCAAGAAGTGACCATTTTTTGCTTCTTTTTAAATAATAATAATATATGAACCAATCTTGTGTCCATCATGTCGATGCAAACTTCTATGTAACACAACATAAATATTTCGAAGCTTGGAAGCTTCAGGCCCCATTCATTGTAATTCTCCCTTTTGTATTCCATGGAGGAAAGTCATGTGGGTTTGGAACGAGGATGAGTAAATGATGATATAATTTTCATTTTTGTGTGAGCTATCTCTTTAAAGATGTTGCTGCTCAAAGGAAACAGGTCATAAGGAGTGCAGAACGAATAGATGAGAAAAGATGACCAATGGATGACACAAGAGACAGAACTTTTTTGGAGCGTGCAAAAAGACAAATGGAGTAAAGACGCAAGAGAGAGAGCAGAAAACACCATCAATGAAATGAGAGATAAAGAGAAATGGACGCAAGCTGAACATTTTGTCAAAGAATGACTGATAGGCTGAAGTTCTAGAGAGTCCCTGCTATCCATTACTCTTCTATTTCTTCAATTTCATCTCATACTGTCTGTCATCAAACTTTTTTTTCTAACATGCAGTCTCTCTCTTGCTCCCTCGCTCTCCCTTTCTCTTCATTCCATCCGTATGTCAACTGAATTAATGCAGTTGTCTAATTTTTCCATTTCTCCATCTCTTGTTCCCTTTTTTTATTTTACATACCTGT
Organism: Gila orcuttii; assembly: GCA_026230005.1. NCBI lineage: Eukaryota > Metazoa > Chordata > Actinopteri > Cypriniformes > Leuciscidae > Gila > Gila orcuttii. The sequence continues at coordinate 36,028,546 of JAPDVR010000017.1, read as the reverse complement.
CACCATGAGAAATTCTGCTTGTGTTAAGTTTCCGCCCTCGGGTAATAATATTCAAAAGCAGAATAGGAGTGAATGACACAGTGTGTGTTTTCATGCATTACACGACCCCCTGCTTTTCACGGTGTCCCCTGCTGCTTTTCGGCTCTGATGGGCATTTGTCCCCGGTCCCTAACGGCAACGTCTGGTGGCTTGTATCGAATTATCGATTGCAATCACGGGGCAGTAATTTGCTAGGGAGTGTGGGAATGTGATTAAAAGCCCTCTGGGTCTGTAATGTGGATGCTGTTTGAGGTGGGTGACAGCATGCAGGGCGTTTGAGGATGGCAGTGCTGTTGTGACTGTGAACACGTGTGCCCAGGGCCGCAGCTAGGGTATCCGGGGCCCCGATGCGGGTTTTTGAAATTACAGGGGCCCCAAGAATCATCACCACCTTTCCCTCCACCAGCGATGGCCCTGCGTGTGCCAGCCGAGACTCTAGCAGAGCAATATATCCCATTTGTGATTCATTATTCAAAAGTTATATGTATTATTATTATTATTATTATAAGCTGTATTATATTAAATATTAAAATTGTATTTTTAAATTATTTTACTACTACTACTATTAATAATAATATGAATAATTATGATAATGATGATGATGATTATTATTATTGATTATAATTATTATTATTATTATTGTTATTATTATTATTATTATTATTATTATTATTATTATTTTTGTAATGAAATTATAATATTATTTAAAATGTATTTACATTCATTTTAAATATAATTATAAATTACAATATCCAATTTGTGATTTAAAAAAGTAATGCACTAATAGTAGTGCCAGTGTTATTTTAGTTTTATTCATATTTTGAATTAGCTTTTATTTTTATATTTTTAGTTTTCATGTTAATTTTTAGATATGTGCTTTTGTCTTTTTATTTTTTTTTTTTTTTTTTAAATATTGCTATTTAGGTTTATTTTTGTATTTATTTTTTTGTTTCAGTTTTAGTTAGGTTTATTTTTATTCATTCCCAGGGTTAATAATTTTATTCATTCCCAGGGTTAATAATTTTATTCATTCCCAGGGTTAATAATTTTATTCATTCCCAGGGTTAATAATTTTATTCATTCCCAGGGTTAATAATTTTATTCATTCCCAGGGTTAATAATTTTAGTGTTTTAACATTTTAAATTTGCGTTTAGTCTTTCAACTAATATTTTGATTTGATTTCAGCTTTATTTGAAATAATATAAAAGTTTTAAATAGTTTTAGTTTTAGTTAATGATAACCATGAGTAGCAAACCAATATAATCTGCTTTGCTAGTCTTACGAAGCTAGTTTTTCAGCTGTTTTTACCATCTGAAAAGTGCCCCAAACCCCTTTAAAACCAGCTAAAACCAGCTTAATCTGGTGTAAACTGTTGTTAGCCGAAGTGTAAGTATTCCACTTGGCAACCTCCAGTGATAAAATCTCTTTATAATGCTTTAGGCACTGTCTAACCTGTCACTTCACTGTGTTTATGTTGTGTACAGTATAAAGTGGCTCGGTAATAAACAAATCGCTTTCGTTTTGTCTCATCAAGAATTCAGTTGAGCGCCAGTCTTTCTCTTGTAAGAGTTTGTCCACCTAATTATATTCATCAGACAGCATCAAATGGAGTGGAGAGACACTTGTGCGAGAGAACGAGAGAGAGAGAGAAAAAAAAAATACTCCATAATTACAGTTTGGTTCTTCAATACCTCATGTATGAGGGTAAAAGGTGCTGACAATAAAAGTTACTCTGTAATTTTCCTAATGAAACCTTTGACCAGCCACTTTATGGCTCGGATTGAAAAATGGTGGCAGGTCTGATTGGTGATTCTGTATGGCTTGATTATAATTAGTCAAATAGATGTGCAGCGCTGCACGGGAGAACGCCACTTTCCCTTCTACAATTATTTTCTTCTGGTTCTGGCTGACTATGTTTGAAACCCATCTGAAACCGTTTGCTTTCTGGGTCTTTTGAAATTGAATATCAGAAGTGCCACTTCAAAAAGCGCCAAGTAAACATTGAAAAATAAAACTTTATGAATTGGAAATAGTGGTTGATTAGATAATCAAATTTTCCAGTACATGATTCTGAACTTTTGGTGTTTAGATTCACAGTTTAAAGACTGACTTAGAAAACCTAAGTATGACGCAAATCAGATGGTCTCCTTTAGTTTCGCCGGTGACTCAAGTTTGCTGCTAGCCTGCACTTGTGGGGATCCAAAATGCATTTCCCATTAACCGTGTGTGACACATTCCAAATCCATGATTGTACGGTGAACTCTATAGCGAGTTGACTCATAAATTCCAGCCAGAAAAGAAAGGCCCTTATTGCCTGTAATGACAAAAACAGAGTCCCGGCGCTTTTTCCCGTCCTCTTATTCAGCCATCTGCCTCCTCTATCTGGCTCAGATTTCCCCACACCTCATAGAACCTCTCTTTAACCTAAAATAAACATTTTAAACCAGTCACCAGGGGATCCATAACGTCTTTTAAGTCCTGTCTGTAATTTCTTACTGAATTTAAAGCAGTATGTGGAAAAGAGTCTTCAGTCCATCACCTGCTGCTATGGGCGGCACTCGAGCAGCTGCAGGACCAATCAGATCGCTTTCATAGCTCGTTTAGTTGATCATTAACATCCTTTTTATTCAATTAATACTCTTCAGAAAATCATGAAAAATGCCTTCAGATGAAGCTCCCCTCTGGTGCTTCCAGTGACAATTTATAGCTGGATTAAAGAGGGGGAGGATTTTTATTTTATTTTCATTTTAATAGATTTTTTTGTTTTGTTTTGTTTATGTTTTGGTTTGGAGGTTTGTTTTGTTTATGTTTTGGTTTGGAGGTTTGTTTTGTTTATGTTAAGTTTTGTTTGTTTGTTTGTTTGTTTATGTTTATTGTGTATGTTTAAGCTTGGGGTTTTTGTTTTGTTTTTACCCTTGATGCCTTGGTTACATTAAAATAAAATAAAAATCTGAGTCATCATTACAATTACAGATGATTTTATTAATAATAATAATAATAATAATAATAATAACAATAATAATAATAATAATAATAATAATAATAATAATAATAATAATTATTATTATTATTATTATTATTATTATTATTATTATTATTATTATTAATAATAAATCATATTAAATTATTAATTGTATGCTATTATTAAGTAAATAGTAATCGTTTTATTAATAATAATAATAATAGTAATAATACTATCTATAATTTTGATTTCCTGTTGTCTTTAACTTTTTTGTCTTTTACCTTTTTGCTGAGCATGATTTACAGTACTGCCTAATTCATTTGGTTTTGTGGTGTGTGCTTTCCTCTCTTTCTTTCTTTTTCTTCTTTCTTTCACTGGAGTGTGTTCATCATAGCCTTTGAAAGTGTTTAATATACAGCCTGCATCCATGCTTTGCTCCTTCAGTGTCGCAAGGTCACGGATGTCCACCCTTCCCAGCAGCTCTCACAGACCTAATACAGGGAAATGTGTGAGAGCAGCGGGCAGGCAGGCCGCAGGATGTTTACTCACCACTGCTAAAGAGGAAATAATGCACAGGGCAAAGGAAGCGTTTGTCCCGTACTCTGTGGTCTGTGAAGCTTAATCACCCGCTTGTAATGCATCAGACTGAACTTGAGTTTGTTTAACCAGGAGCAGAGTGAAGGAGAGTTCAATTGGATGGGAAAGGGGGCTAAATTGTGTTCATTGAATAAATGAGTAAATAAAATTACAAGTAGTTCATGGGGCAAAACTCATCACCATTATGCTAGCGTGTTGTGTCTGGTTGCTAGGGCATTGCTATCTGGTTGCTCAGCTGAGGTTTTCGTCCATATAACTATGATTCCATATAACTGTTGTGTTCTGGGTGGTTATAGAATGTTCTGGCTGGTTGCTAGGGTGTTGCTAGGGTGTTTTAGAAGGTCCCTAAGCTGTTCTGGCAGGTTGATAAAATGTTGATTGCTAAGATGTTCTACGTGGTTGCTAGGATTTTCTGGGAAAATGCTAAGGGTTCTATGTAGTTCTGGTGGTTGATAGGATGTTCTAGCAGGTTGTTAGGGTGTTGCTAGAATGTCCTGCATGGTTGCTAGGGTGTTCTGTTCAGTGTTGGTAGCATGTTCTGGGTTTTTGATAGGGTGTTGATAAGGGCTTAAGGTGTAGGGTGTTCTGTAATGCAAATAGTAATTCTTGGCATCAGGGGGTAAGTAGTAAAAAAAAGTAGTAAAAGTGAGATAGTTGCTTTTGTAATGCCACAAATTACAACACAGAATTTTTATTGTCTACCTTTTTTTTTTATTTTTATAAATATAGACCATGTTTTCTCATGTGACCTTTAGACCTTTATCACAAACTCTCATGTGCATCAGTCAGGGTTCCCACAATAAATTTTCATGATTTTATGGTCAATTGTGATAAGGATTTTGAAAATTAATTTTATTGAGATTTTTTTTTACATTGGAGATTTTAAAAGGTTTATTCATTTGCATGACTTCACCAGTGCTGGAAATCACAATTCCCTGATATTTCCAGATTTTCCATGACCGTGGGAAACCTTATCAATGCATATTCTCACCGCTTCTCACACGGCAACCAGTATCACTTCAGTTTGTGTTCACGGCACAGGAAACAGAGCGAGAAAGAGATAGTTTGAAGCTAAACTTGGTTTATTAGTTATTACATTACATGACTCACCAGCTTTTTTTTTTGTGACTTTTTGAACTACTCATTAATGATGCACAACATCTACCTGGGTAATTACCGTGCTTTAATGAGATAATTGCAAACCAGCATCCATCTTGCAGAGATAGGCACTCTGTTCCATATACTGATTTTCTATCTCTATTCAGTTTCTTTTCAACTCCCCTCTCTCAGTGTCAAAAAATAATTGTAGTCTTTACTTTTAGATGCAGAGCTTTGTATCCAAAGAAACAAGAATTAAATAATATACAATATTAGGGAAAAGTATTACAAGGTTGTGATTTCTTTCAAGGTCAAATGTTTTGTGAGCTTGACTAACATTCTCTTTATCTTTTTTTTTTTCATGCTGCTCTTGTGAAAATGCTGCAACAACAGGTAAGACAATTTTCGGCTTATTTTATTACCATGTTTTTGATTTGCTCCCGTTGCCCTTTGCCAAGAACTCAAATTCTCTCTCTCTCTCTCTCTCTCTCTCTCTCTTTCTCTCTTTCTCTCTCTCTCTCTCTCTCTCTCTCTCTCTCTCTCTCTCTCTCTCTCTCTCTCTCTCTCTCTCTCTCTCTCTCTCTATATATATATATATATATATATATATATATATATATATATATATACATCTGTTCAATTGCTTTTTAACACAAATATCTCACCAGCCAATCACATGGCAGCAACTCAATTAATTTAGCCATGTATACATGGTCAAGACAATGTGCTGAAGTTAGTGCTGTCAAACAATTAAAAAAATAATAATTAATCGCACATTTTTTCTGTAATTAATCACAATTAATCACACCGAACATTAAAGTTTTTAATATATTTTTATATTTGATTTAAACTCACATTTAAACTCCAAATGAATGTAGCAACAACATAAAGACAGTAGTCTATATTTTAAATATGCGTTTAATATAATCTTTTTATGAAAGAAGGTCAGTATCATCGATACTAACACTGCTACTGATGATTTTTTTTTTATTTTAGCCATTTGTTATAGCCATTCAGCATTACAGTATATTTGAAAGCTATTCATTTGAACATTTATTAGGCTTTAAAAATTTAATATCTTTTAATTTAAGTGAACTTAAAATAATCTTCATATAAACCCATTATAATAAAAGTCACATGTATCTGCTCTTCAGTTTATCAGGGGTATTTTTTTTTTCTATTGGCCCAGACCAGTTTAGATTTTTACTTGCCCTGTCAAAATGCACACAAAGTTATTGTTTAATTGTTTTTGACCCATGTAACCTCGTAAACAGTTTTTAAAGATTTTTAGGTAGGTCTAACAAGTTGGATATTTGCATAAATTGAATAACGTTATCAAACACTTCACAGGCTTCTCTGCATAAATTATAAATTAAATATAGATTAATCCTTATTATAGATACAAAAGTTATTCAGTCTGAGCAGTAGGTGAGGGATTTTTTTTTTCTTTGATTATCCTTAATGATAGGTTTATTAGGCTGCTGTAACTTTAATCATTTAATCTTTTGTATTATCAAGCTTGAATGGTTTAAAAGCATTTGCATGAATAAGAGCATGGTCATGTAATGCAACGCTAAGGATGATGGGGAACAATGGATGCTGTGTTAATTGGGTTAAATATTTTAATGCGTTAAACTGAAAAAAATAATTGCATGTGTTAACACCTTAATTTTTACAGTTTTCGCTGAAGTTCAAACTGAGCATCAGAATGGGGAAGAAAGGTTGGAAGTGACTTTGAATGTGGCATAGTTGTTGGTGCCAGAAGGGCTGGTCTGAGTATTTCAGAAACTGCTGATACTGGGATTTTCATGCTCAACCATTAGAGAATTGTCCAAAAAAGAGAACATATCCAGAGAGCGACAGTTATGTGGGTGAAAATGCCTTGTTGATACCAGAAGTCAGAGGAGAATGGCCAGACTGGTTAGATAGCAAGGCTACAGTATCTCAAATAACCACTCAACACATCGAACCATGAAGCAGAAGAGCTACAGCAGCAGAAGATCACACCGGTGCCACTCCTGTAAGATAAGAACAGGAAACTGAGGCTACAATTCACACGTGCTCACCAAAATGTAATAGAAGATTGGAAAAAATGTTATCTTCACTGATGAGTCTCAATTTCTATATCATGGCATTCAGATGGTAGGGTTAGACATTGGTGTAAACATGAAAGTATGGATCCATCCTGTCTTGTGTCAACGGTTCAGGCTGGTGGTGTAATGTGTGGGGATATTTTCTTAGCACACTTTGGGCCCCATTATAGTACCAATTGAGCATCGTTTAAACGCCACAGCCCATCTGAGTATTGTTGCTGAACATGTCATGAAAATGAAATATTTGAGTTCTTGGCAAATATATTTGAGTTCTTGGCAAATATATTTTAGTTCTTGGCAAAGTGCAAACACAGGTTTAATTTTACATTTTAAGTCAACATTAAAAACAAAATTGACCCTTTTTGCTTTAACATGTTTTACATTCATTGGTGCACATGATGCTATCAAGTATTGCACTTAGAAAATTTCAAATTATGGATGTAAATGCGTTGTGAGCTGCGTTTCATGTCGACTTTAAGGCTTGTGTCCAGTACATACGTGTGTGTGTGTGTGTGTGTGTGTGTGTGTGTGTGCGTGTGGTCCTGGTAAACCCTATGTTGAAGGGACAAAATGTCCTCACAAGGATGGTAAAACCATAAAATGTTAGCTCATAAATCATACTAAATTATGACTTTTGAAAATGTAAAATGCAGAAATGTATGTGTGTAAGCGTGCACACACAATTTATAGTCTATTTGTACTTTGTACCCTTGATTTTCTCAGGAAATGGCCTGTCTTTGCAGAGACACATCAACAAAAAGGCACACTTTGGTCATGATGGACTTATACTCTATCACAGACGAAAATGGAAAATTTAACCAAATTCAAAATATACCAGTCTATTCAAAATTATAATTTTCTTCTACACACTTCTATTTGAATTCCAAAAATTAAAACCTGATATCCGTATGTCATATAACCTAGATATTTAATTATCTAGCTTGAATACCACAGATATAGCAATAAAGGAGGTCTTCTCTGCCAAGCATGAGTCACCGCCATCCATTCATCTTAATAGAACATTTCAGCACACAAAGAAAGCCACTATTTCCTGCTCTCCAGTAATCCAAACAAACTCAACTGTGAAGCATCAGTTCTTGCCCTGAGTTGAGAGCATGTATCGATCCTTTTCCCGTCTATTTGTACTCTTGTCATCATAGTCACTCAAGCTATGCAACATTTTGTTTGCTTTGTTTAAAAGGAACTTTTTTTATTATATGTTTGCATAGCTTAAGCTTATATCACCCTCTTAGGGAGGATGGAGCCGAATTTCCTGATATGGATACATTAAAATAGCAAACCTTCCAAAACAGATTTTATTATGAGCATAGCTGAGGCAAGATTCCTTCCTGAGGATAGATATCTTCTGTAGGGACCGACTCGAGCGATCTGATTCAGAACCACAGACATGCTCTGTACACCAAAATAGGAGATATTTCCTCACTCTTTCAAGGTTCTAATTTGCCTGTCTGAAGGACTTTCTGAAGTTCTTCCTGTCTATTCATGCAAATGAGGAAAGGTGTCTTAGAGTATTCACAAGTGTATGGGAGTTTGTGATAATATTTGTTTAAGTATCTTGTAATGCTGCTCAAATGCATTTATTGACTTGAGTCAACAGCAGAACACAGTTATTTTACATTAACTGCTCTGTAAATTACTGAAATTTGTCTCTAAACATCAGATAAAATGTGCAAAATGATCTGAGCTTTGAGCCAGACGCATTGAGCTGAGCTGCTCATATGGGAACTGTGTTTGATTCTGTGATGCCATTCCGATTATTTCCTGGCATCCTTGATCAGAAAAGGCACGGTGGAAACCATGATACGATAAATGGAAACTTCAAAAGAACCTTTTGTAACAATGTCTTGTTACAAACATACCTAAAAATTGGGGGGGGGTGCTAATACAGAAAACAAAAATTCTCGGGACAGCAGCATTTGTCCAAATTTCAATCTTAACCGTTCTATTTCATCAGAAACTATCTTAAAACAGGGCTTTAAGTGTAAAATACCGAACTTGTCCTTTAAATAGATTTCATTCATTTTTCTTTCCTGAGTTATCTTTTCAAATATGAGTGCAGTGACCTTGTTAAGATCTCTTTTAAAGCATGTTTCAGAAGTGTGAGAGAGTCAACAAAATGGCAAAATCCCCCAAAATAATATAAAATCCACACTATTCAAGTGAGGTTACAAACGTGTATCCACTGTACATGTTTTGCACAGTCATAAGAGGAAAATTAATATAGTTTGTAATCTTTATAAAAAAAACTCTTAAAACCCGGTGCCCAGAGAGCAAAAGAGGAAGGTCATTTAAAGGATGGAACACACGCAGAAGATTCCTGTGTGCCGTGACTGAACAAACCCTGGGCTCAGGAGGAGCCATCCGTCTTCTTCTCTCCATCCAATTATTCAACCCGCTCTCACCCACTGAGAAAAATGGAGCAAACGAGGGAAAGCTTAATTAGTGATAATTAAAGACCAAAAAAGGAATAGAGGAGAGGCACAGAAAAAAAATACCCTGCCAAGTTAGACCGTGGGACTGGGGTTGTGTGATGAAAAGAGAGAGAGAGGATTATAGGAAGAAGAAAAAAACAGAAAGTGGAAAGTAGCATTACGTAGCAGTTTCAATGTTTTGTAGGTTGTAAATTATCAGGTTTAAAATCTCTAAGGTTTTTCCTGCATTTTTGGCAGCCATGCAGGCAACAGCCATCAAAGCAACTTTTACAGTATTTTTTTTTTTTTTTTTCATATTAAACAATCTACACTGAACAAAATTATAAATGCAACAGTTTTGTTTTTGCCCCCATTTTTCATGAGCTGAACTCAAAGATCTAAGACTTTTTCTACGTACAAAAAAGGCCTATTTCTCTCAAATATTGTTCACAAATTTGTCTAAATCTGTGTTAGTGACCACTTCGCCTTTGCCGAGATAATCCATCCACCTCACAGGTGTGGCATATCAAGATGCTGATTAGACAGCAAGATTATTCCACAGGTGTGCCTTAGGCTGGCCACAATAAAAGGCTACTCTAAAATATGCAGTTTTACTGTATTAAAACTGTATAAAAACGGAGGTCCGAAAACCAGTCAGTATCTGGTGTGACCACCATTTGCCTCACGCAGTCATACACATCTCCTTCGCATAGAGTTGATCAGGTTGTTGATTGTGGCCTGTGGAATGTTGGTCCACTCCTCTTCAATGGCTGTGCTCAGTTGCTGGATATTGGCAGGACCTGGAACACGCCGACCCAGAGCATCCCAAACATGCTCAGTGGGTGACATGTCCGGTGAATATGGTGGCCATGCAATAACTGGGATGTTTTCAACTTCCAGGAATTGTGTATAGTTCCTTGCAACATGGGGCCGTGCATTATCATGCTGCAACATGAGGTGATGGTTGTGGATGAATGGCACAACAATGGGCCTCAGGATCTTGTCACGGTATCTATGTGCATTTAAAATGCCATCAATAAAATGCACCTGTGTTCGTTGTCCATAACATATACCTGCCCATACCATAACCCAACCGCCCCCATGGGTCACTCCACAACATTGACATCAGCAAACCACTCACCCACACGACACCATACACGCTGTGTGCCATCTGCCCTGTACAGTGAAAATCGGGATTCATCCGTGAAGAGAACACCTTTCCAAAGTGCCAGACACTATAGAATGTGAGCATTTTCCCACTCAAGCCGGTTACGACGACGGACTGCAGTCAGGTCGAGACCCCGATGAGGACGACGAGCATGCAGATGAGCTTCCCTAAGACGGTTTCTGACCGTTTGTGCAGAAATTCTTTGGTTATGCAAACCGATGTCCTTGGCTGGTGTGGTTACACGTGGTCTGCGGTTGTGAGGCCGCTTGGATGTACTGTCAAATTCTCTGAAACGCCTTTGGAGACGGCTTATGGTAGAAAAATGAACATTCAATTCACGGGCAACAGCTCTGATAGACATTCCTGCAGTCAGCATGCCAATTGCACGCTCCCTCAAAACTTGCGACATCTGTGGCATTGTGCTGTGTGATAAAACTGCACATTTTAGAGTGGCCTTTTATTGTGGCCAGCCTAAGGCACACCTGTGCAATAATCATGCCGTCTAATCAGCATCTTGATATGCCACACCTGTGAGGTGGATGGATTATCTTGGCAAAGGAGAAGTGCTTACTAACACAGATTTAGACAGATTTGTAAACAATATTTGAGAGAAATAGGCCTATTGTTTACATAGAATAAGTCTTAGATCTTTGAGTTCAGCTCATGGAAAATGTGGGCAAAAACAAAAGTGTTGCGTTTATAATTTTGTTCAGTGTGTTAGCAAATGTATTTGGCAACTATGGCAGTTAGATATGGCAGTTAGTTAATTAATGATTTTTTTAATTAAAATGGTGTATTTATGATTCAAATAATATATACTTCTACTAAAATCTGAACAGGTGAAGAAGAAGAATACTAAATTATGAAACTGTTACTTCAAACAGTATTTATAGTAGTGTTTGAATATTTTGATCTATTAAATGTTGCTCAATTAAATGATCGATTTAATGTTTCTTCAATTATAATTATTTTATTTTTTATTTTTTTTATCATTTCTAGACATGAAGTGTCTGCTCATATATGGCCTATGTAGTATATTACCTACCACTGAAATCCTTTTTTTGACCAAGAAATGCCCTTTGTAAATTGCTGGTATTATCCCTGCACATCCCTTGTCTGTTCACATTCCCTCCTCCAGTTCCTCTTCTCTCCTCTTATCAGCGGGTCCCTGTGTCTTTGGCCTGTATCTCTTGGGTACTGATCTTTATGCATCCATAACATTGCCCTCTGCTCCCTTCTCCTTGCATTCCAGCAGTGTAGTGAGTCCCAGCTGGCGGGCGGCGGGCACGTCCTCCTCCATGAGTCTCGCTCCACCTGAGGGTTCAACCTTCCCCTTAGTCCTCAAAGCACTTTTTCTCTTTTTTCCCCTTCTTCTGTTCATCCCACTAAAAACTGACTGTCTGATTAGCTTTGTCCACTTGAGAGGGACTGTGCATGAGATGTTTGATAAAGAAAAAAAGAGAAAGAATGTATTGAGCAAGCGGGTCATTTTGCAGTTGTTGTATCATTCACAAGTTTGGAAACACTTTGAAATGTACATTTGTTTATGAAGAATTTGATACTTTTATTCATCAACATTCTTAAGTAAAGGATCTCTATTGGCATCAATGGTTCTATGAAGAACCTTTAACATCCATGAAACCTTTCCATTTCTTTATAGTGCAAAAAGGAAATGTAACGAAATGTTCTTTAAACATGCACGCACGCACGCACGCCGCACGCACGCACGCACGCACGCACGCACGCACGCACGCACACACACACACACACACACACACACACACACACACACACACACGTATGTACTGGACACAAGCCTTAAAGTCAGACATTATGATCAAACTTTTTTCTTTCTAGACACCCAAGCATGGAAAGGTCTTCACTTCTCAAATAACCAATAGGCTGATTCATTTTTTGGAGGAAGCTATATCATTTTGGCCATTTTTAAACCAAATTGGAACTTTAGAAATATGTATAAATGCACTCTACTCCAGCAGCTGAAAAAATAGAAAAAGTATAACTATTTGCACACTTCATTTAGTAGGACGGCGGTTTTTAAATGTGCCCAGATAATTTAGGTTTCTCTAGTACCAAATTACCACATTATAATGATTTCCTATATGGATAAGCTAACACAGTGTTTTCTTAGTGGACTGAAGTAATGTCTGCTGGGGTTTTCCTTCAAAGGCGAAGATTTAATAATGAAATGTTTTTTTCATACATTATTTTTGGACTACTTCAATTATCTATCTATCTATCTATCTATCTATCTATCTATCTATCTATCTATCTATCTATCTATCTATCTATCTATCATCTATCTATCTATCTGCCACTTCTTAGGTTCACTGTTTCAATTGTGACCCAGTTATGATATTGTGATGCATCATAGTGTATTGATTAATGACATTCATACCACAGTGCATCATATTGTGAGGTAGTTGGCGATACTCCAACCTAAATCTCTGTCCCTCTGACTTGTGATATTTGACCGACAGCAGTATTAACATCACAATTATCAGAGCAGATGTACTATCATTTCATCTGTTTGTTGTGGTTTGCACGGGTGAATAGTCGCTGTACATTTAAACGTGGCGGTTGCATGTTTATCTGTCCTGTGTTTAGAAGAATAAAATTGACCGCTGTAATTTCTGATCCATTTAGTATGGTTGCAGGTGTGCACGTGTGACTAAGAACCATTATCATTGACAAAGAAACAAAAGCACACAGCTGCGACATTGAGCCTAGAGACACACAATCACACACTTGCTCTTTACCTCTAACTCACTGATGCAGTAGACAGTAATTTTATCACTGTAATTAAGTCTCTAATAAAAATCTCCTCACACGTACAGCTCCATATAAGTGTTTGTGTGATAGTGTGACAGACAGATGGTCATACTCCGCTCTGTTGAGCACTAGAAACTTGCGAGTTCTCATCAACTCTGATCATCTCCTTCACAATTGGTCTTTGCTCCAAAAAATGCTTAAAAATGCTGTAAATTATATTGAAAGGAATAATTTTTAAAAAGTTGTTTAATTATTACATTTATATACATTTAAGAAAAAAATATCTATTTAACCTATGAACCTAATTTTAAAAATTGTGTTGATACTCTATTTTCTGTATTCTTGTGTTTTTTTTTTTTTTTTTTTAATTGTACACTTACTCAGACCCAACTAATCAATCATGCCATTCGTGGTTGAATATTTTCGTTTAGCAATTTAATCATTTCGTTGGAGCACTACAGGATCTTTACAAGCCAGATGTGCAACGAGTCAATATTCCTGTGATGCAATTAGGCGTAACTGTGGTATTTCAGTGCTGTGGCCTCATGTAGAGTTTTGTGGATGCTAAAGCCTTGCTGCTCACTACACAAGGGAAACTTTTTTTTTCAAACAGAAATAAACCTGCATGTTTACAAACACATGAAAAGCACAAGGTCATAACAACTTTCCTGTCTTCCCGTATTCATCTTTACTAGGTGTCTGTATTCCACCCTTCCAGTCTCCTGCTTTTCTCCTTCCTGTGATTTTGGTGCATGTAATATTTATTGAGCTTGGTGGAGGGTTCAGAACAGCAGGCTCAGATGACCTTGATCAGGCAGGCGTGAGAACAATTACAGGAAAACAAACCAGCACAAAATGAGATTTTACATGTTCCTCCCTGAGGTGAATTAGCGTCCCAATTAGTTTATTAGTTGCTTTTTTTTATTCTTCTTCTTTTTTTTCTCATTCAATTACCTTGCACTTGAACGCTTTTACAATGGCACAGGTCACATTACTTCATCTTAAAAGTTACCCTTTGAGATACATGTGTCCTCTGTAGCGGTCTTAGGGAAATAGTTACTCAAAAATGCAAATTATTTTCTGCATTGCTATTCTTTATATACTGCATGTGCATATGTATATATGATGCCCTTTCATATTTATATATTTTATTTTGTATATTCATTATAGGCCTTTATAACGATCAAAACTGTGGTGCCAGTGAGGTTTTTTTGTGTGTTTTTGAAATCTCTTATGCTCACCAATTCAGCACTCTTTGATTAATAGCAAAGTTATAAAGAATACCATTTAATTCAAATAGAAGTCTTTCTAAAATGTATAAATGGCTTAACTGTCACTGTTGATTAATTTAATGCATCCTTGCTGAATACATGATGAATCCATGATTCATTTCTTTAAAAAAAAAAAAATCATACTGACCCCAAATTTTAAAATCATTATATTTATTAATATTTATTTTATATGACTAAAATAGCTTTTTACATTTTTGTAGAGTGTTCATATAGTTTTTTGTTTGATTTATTTTATTCAAAAACAAAGGGTCTACTTCAGGTACCCAGTTTGTGCCTGGTATCTCTGAGAGCTAAATGTACAATTAAATCATGAGCGGGTTGTGAAGAAGACCTTCACTCACGTGACGTATCAAAACTGTTTTCAATGCCCGAGAGAGCTCGTTCTTGCTCTGATTCCAACTACCTTCACTAATTAGCCAGAATTCCAACTCATATTTACAGATTTGCATCCTTAAAAAGGATATGAGCATGTCAAAACAGCCGCTGACATTCTTGTGTTAACGAAGATTAGTAAACCTTTTTTTAGTCTGATCTTTGTCACGAAGCTTAATGTCAGACATTGTTCACGTTGAAGGAAGACGGAAAGGGTATCAAAATATTACGATCGGGTGTCATTTTGAAAGACAAGGAAGGAGGGAAAGGAGGTTGTTATTGGGAACAATGGAAAAGGAATCAGAAAGGGACAGAGAAAGTCATAAATGCTTTGAGGGCAAGTGCATCTCTGGCTCTGACTGATGGACTCCCCAGGGCTTCAGCCATATGGCATTGTTCATGATGTCATTCATTCAACTTTTATACCTGAATGTGTCATGAAACCTTCATAAATCATACTGAAAGGACTGATATGCCATGGGTTCCAAGCAACGAATGTGAATTAATGTATGCCATGTTTTGAAAAGTCACTTTAATGATTTTGCCGATGTTGACTCTCTGGGCTTGTTTCCTAGATACAAATTTAGTTAAATCCTTGATTAAATCGCACCGCCAGCGATTAGTACCTATTGGCAATCGTTAATAGCTCAGGCCTGTACTTCATCAGTGGAAGGAGAACTAGTCTAAAATTAAGTTCTCAGGGGTCAGTAGAAAATGGTAATCAATATTACGTCATAGATTTTGCTAATCAGTTAGTCGGTTTTGCTGACACATGCATTTGCAAACCAGAACTTTTGCTGGTAAGACACAATTATGGGGTTTGGGTATAACAAATTGTATTAATTTAAATAAATAGTAAAAAAATTAAGTATTATTGTTTGTACTTACAGTATGTATTAATAATCACTCACTATATAATATTACATTAATATTGTTTATATTATACTATTATTATTTAAAATGTATTTTAGACATAAAATAGTAATTATATTTTAATCTCATTTTATATATATATATATATATATATACAGTACATTGTGTGTTTGTTGATTTTGAAGGTCATTCCGAATGAGCAGATTTAAGACAGATTTTGTCAAGTGAAGTCAACTTCTACACACATTATCTGTTCAGAGTGTGTAGGGACCCTATGTATCGAAATGTAGCTTGAGTAATAAGATTACCCTTAAACATGAATCTTAGACCATAATTACAACTGGTTCTACGATGCGTTTTGGTTGATC
This sequence comes from Gila orcuttii, assembly GCA_026230005.1. Taxonomy (NCBI): domain Eukaryota; kingdom Metazoa; phylum Chordata; class Actinopteri; order Cypriniformes; family Leuciscidae; genus Gila; species Gila orcuttii. The sequence continues at coordinate 36,012,461 of JAPDVR010000017.1, read as the reverse complement.
GGGTCACAAGTTGATGACGCTAAATACAGGTGTAAACGGGCTCTAAAACATTTAGAGCTTGTACACTTTTGACCACTTCCAGAGGTAGTCGAAAACGCAGTCGAACAGCTGCAAAAGACTAGCGCACTAGCCAGGCGGGATTTAGACTTTGGCCGGACAAGTTTGGTTTGAAGATGAAAACGTACCAAATACTATATTCTCTCAACGTTCCTGATTTCTAACACACGTGTGGGCTTGCGGCTACCAGAGCAGGAACAAGAGCCGCTACTCTCCGAATGTTTTTTTCTCTTTTCTCCGTTTTTTTTTTCTCTTCTTCATGTTCGTATGCAAATTGCTTGAACTTATTTCATCCATTAGATCGAAAGATCTGAAAAAAAATCCCCACAGATTTACCCACCCATAGACCCTCCCCTCGAAGAAATCAGGACAGAAATGGTTGAAAGTGGACAAAAGAGATGGATTAAAATACCAGGTATAAATGGGTATGTGTCCTCCTCATCTATTTGTGATGTGATCGACCAAAACGCATCTTAAAGTTGCAGTAGGGAGTTTTGAGAAAATGTTGACTTAGCCTGAAAATTTGAACAAGCACAACTTCCAGGTCCAACCCCCTTGCTCTCTGCTGCGCTACAGCCCTCCCTCCACAGCTCCTCCCCCACGGCGGAGCCTGCCGTGAACGCGCAGACTAGTAAGCAGGACCACCGATGACGGTGGATTATAAACAGTTATGGAACATTCACTAATAGGGACGAAACATCAACAATATGCTTTACATTGACTATGGCCTGCCCATACTTTGACTACAAACTTGGTCCTCAAATCATTATGTATTTTGCAATACATGTAACTTTATAACGTTGCACTCTTTCTATAAGTTATAAATAGCTAGTAAGATAACGTTAAAGGATTAGTTCACTTTAAAAAAAACTTTTGCTGATAATTTACTCACCCCCATGTCATCCAAGATGTCCATGTCTTTCTTTCTTCAGTCGAAAAGAAATTAAGGTTTTTGATGAAAACATTCCAGGCTTTTTCTCCATATAATGGACTTCAATAGGACACAAACGTTTCAAGGACCAAATGACAGTTTCAGTGCAGCTTCAAAGGGCTTTAAACGATACCAGACGATGAATAAGGGTCTTATCTAGCGAAACGATCGGTCATTTAAAAAATAAATACAAAACTTTAAGTTTTATAAGCACAAATGCTCGCCTTGCTCTGTTCTGTGATGCACGTTCGTGATCCTGTTCGAACTCGTTCATCAAAATGAACAAATCTTTTTTCGAGTCATTTCATTCGTTGAATGAACGAAATGACTCCAAAAAAGACTCGTTCAAAATGAACAAATCTTTTTTCGAGTCATTTCGTTCGTTGAATGAACGAAATGACTCGAAAAAAGATTCGTTCATTTGGATGAACGAGTTCGAACAGGAGACTCACGAACGACAGTACGCGCTCGCGCTGTGCAAGAGAGGGGTGATCAGCGCGTACACGAGCGTGATTGACACTGCTAAGACATTCCTCCTGGCTCTGATTGGTTGTTTCTGACCGGGAGCGGTGTATTTCTGCAAATGGCAATAGGACCACAGGCAGGAGCCAGAGGAGCTTGATTTTTTCCACAGATTATCTGTCTCATATTCTACTGTCAGGACATAATGACAGTTTTAACAAATATTTGTTTACAAAAGCTACCTACTGGAGCTTTAATACCAGGTGTACACAGGGCCTTAGAAACATAGTCAGGATTAGATCATTGGTTTGAGGAGTTCAGCTAAAGTTTGCTGTTTGTTGGCAGGTCTCTGCGCTTCAGCCACTGACGCACAAGATGTCGTGTTTCCCGCAGTGCTGATGGCTCACATGACGAGTGACTTTGCTGCCTGCTTATAATTTGATTGTTAGCATATGGTTCTATGCTTACGGAACAAACTTGAGTCATTAAATATTCACCATTACAAACAGAACAAAAAGCTCCCTCCACCCGCTGTGACATTCATATTTCATTCAGCTCACTCTGTCTTTGCTCTGTCTTTCTCCTGGCCCTGAAGGTTTCCGTGGCTTCTCTTTTGTTTTTCTCTCTCTCTCAGGATAAGCACTCTCTCAAAACACTACCATTTTTGGTGCAGTGGGTGATCAAATGACCAAACTATTACTATAAGATACGTGTAATTTTATATCACAGTACAGTTACATTATAAGAAGACAACACATGTAACAAAAAAATTTTAAAAAAGAAAGAAAGAAAAATAAATAAATAAAAGTAAAAGAGGAAGCTATTGAGATGGGACAGTGATCATGATTCATTTGTAGATGGTGACAGAGATTCTGAGAGGTTGTTGGCTTATCATGCTGTCCATCAGCAAAGACAAAGGTCAACACAACGCCAATGACCGGACACTATCAGATCTTACCCAAAGTCAAACCTGTGTCGAGAGTGACTCTGTGTTTGTTGGTACACTAGGATAGGATAGCAAAAAATAACTGTTTTGAATCATTCAGAATAATTTGCATTTGCTGAAACGTTTTTGGAGGGTGGGGTTCGGTAGAGACTGCGAATGGAGGGCAAAAGTCCTTTAAGTTTTTAAGAGACCTTAAAAAAAGGTAAAAAATCTACTGCACTATTGTGAAACATTAGTGATATGTTGTTCGCTAAAAAAAAAGAAAATAAATATTTTGTCAGAGTACATACTGTAGCTTTTGACTAGCCATGGAGAAATATGTTTTGTCGAACTAGATGTTGTAGTTACCACAACAAACAGTATGGTTTTGTATGGTTCCATTAAGAACGTTTAACATCCATGGAACCTTTCCATTGCACAAAATGTTCTTTATAGTGGAAAAATTATTTGGATTATTAAATTGTGTCTTTTAAGAATTGTTTTTTAAAATGTTCTTTGGGGAACACATAATGGTTTTTCTATACATTGCTGCAAAAAAACTAATTTTGGAACCTTTAGTAGCACATTCAAAGTGTATGACCCATCTAAAATTGCTTACAGCACCTTTAAAAACACTGGAGGACCTTCTAACTGCTTCATGTTTTCAACCGAAACTTAGCACATTAACCAATGACCATTGATCTTTCCTCTTCCACTAATCTTTCTTTGTTTGTATTGGTGACCTTCTATGGCCTCTTTTCTTACTCTGAATCCTTCAGGCTGCTAATTATGGCCAAGCAATTCACTTATCAGGGAAGCACTTTGCCATATATTAATAGCAGCCCTGAAAACAAATCTCATCTGACTCTCTGGGTGACTGAAGCATTTGTTTGAGTGTCCTGTATCTGATTCCTCACCGCCTGTAACATTTAATTAAATATGCCTCGTCACATTTCACATTGTTCTCTTAGTGTCCTCTTTCTATCTCCCTGTCTCTATCTCTTTCTCTCTGAGGCATCTCTCTCTGTCTTTCATAGATCCCTTGGGTGTGTAAGACCATCACACAAAGGCTCGGTTCACACCTGGTATTAAAGGGATAGTTCACCTACAAAATTATTATTGTCATCATTTGCTCACCTTCATGTTGTTCCAAACCTGTATGACTTCCTTTCTTCTGTGGAACACAAAATATGGGAATAGAAGATCCATTTTGGGTTCCCCAAATATTCTTCATGTGATCAGTTCTTAAAAGAACATTTTTTTTCTTAGTGTGAAGAATTTTAATCTAAATATATATATATTCCACTATAAAGAACCTTTTATCCAATGAAAAAATTCCATGGATATTGAAGGTTCATGGAACATTTAATGCCATTAAAGAACCTATATTTTTAAGAGTGTATGGATAAAAACAGTTTGTCAAATATCTTCCTCTGTGTTTTGCAGTAGAAAGAAATACATACAGGATTTGGAATGGCACTCAAATGATAACAGAATTGTCATTTTGGTTTAAACTAGCCCTTTAATACTAGGAAAACAGAGCTATACTAACCGAAAGAAAGACCTAAGCTAGCATCATTTGAACTGTTAGCAATGGCAAGTGGGAGCTGTCATTATTGAACTCTTCAACGTCATTCTGTAAGATTCTAATTCTAAAGGCTGAAGCTGAGCTCTTTGCAACACTCTCTATGTCATATTAGTCTGAGGTGAGGTTTGCACAGAACAACTGCCTTGGGCTCCTAAGTATCAGGATTGTGTGGGCGTATTTTTTTCTCTCTTTCACATCTAATTTACACCCTCTCACATTTTGTTCAACATCTACTAAAAATGAGCTTTGAGAAGGGAGGGTTGAGGGGTAAATAAACTTTTTTCATTAGATAAAGAAAGCTAATTGCCAAGAATACTCTTTAGGGATGTGACATTTGGATTTCCTCAGGTGTTCAATTCCTGATTTATACCTTTCTTTACTTTTTAACAGGCAAATGTCTCATGTCACCCTGCAGGTGGCTGTTAAAATGTTTAGAGTATGATCTGCTTTGACATGTCTGGCTAATTAATCTCCAGGCTCTGATAACCACGGGTTCACCATTTTAGCGTGGAACATGTAGTTTAGACGTGATATTTAGAATTCATGCGGGATTCTTTTTTCAAGCTGACTGGTTCAAATGAGTTTCTCCTCTCACGGGGAGAGTGAATATGAATAGGCCAGTGAGAGCGAAATGCGTTAAATGCAAATTGATTGCAAAGGCGTCGTTATGGAGCTTTATCCAGTCTGACTACCCCGAGCAGACACTTTGAAGAGCTTAAACTGACCCTAAACTGAACCCTCTACCCTCAGAAACTCCTTTCAGCCACCTTTCTGTCCTCCTCCTCTCTCTCTCTCTCTCTCTCTCTCTCTCTCTCTCTCTCTCTCTCTCTCTCTCTCTCTCTCTCTCTCTCTCTCTCTCTCTCTCTGTGTGCTTGTCCACCTCCTACCCTGCTGTCTTAATTTGTGTTGGTGTGAAGTTGGCATCCCCCAAGGTTCTGTCTTGGGCCACTTTTTCTTGTGCATGTGTCTTTCAGTATTTGGCACATAATGCTTGTGATGTGTCCCAGCATCTGCTCAGCAGCTCAGTTGTAAACACAGACATAGCATCCCAGTGAGCAGGAAAGCAAAGATTGTAGTCCAGTGTACTACATGTTTGCGGATGGGCAACTAATGGTTTGGCTTTGCCTACATATGCAGACATACATAAGTTTATAGCGCGGGCATATTTTTCAGTACAGTCTGAGTGGCTGCAATCCACTCCATCACTCTCCATGTTGGCAAAAACAGCTGGAAAGCACAGGCGCACACACATCTGTTGGACTTGGACTGATGTGACCGAGATGGCTCGCTCTGATTGATTATCAGAGGAAACCATCAGTCCTCTCATTCACCCTGTGCACAGAAGTGTGTGTGAGATAAAAGCAAGAGGATGCTTTGTGTAAGAAAGAAGGGGATGAGGTATGTGTGCCTGTGTGAGAGTGCATGTAAAGGTTGTGGCATTTAAAAACTGATAGATGTGTGCTAGACTTAACCAGACCTTTGACTGAATGGCCTGGTTTGGTCCACATTGCAGCTAACTCTGGCCAAGAACAGCCCACTTCAGCTAACTGCTAGCAGCTAACCAGACTTTTCTGATTAGTATGTGCTGCTTTTTTTTCTGTGGATGAAAATATTTCATAAATCCTCATGGTATAGTTATTCTCAGTGTTTTAGTATGTTATGGAAAGAGTGCATTCTGAACATGACTTACCTGTATACATTCTGCTGAGCATGTGACTTAATTCAAGTTCACTTCTGGATTTGCATAATTTTCTGTGAATGTAAATTGTAATATTACGTTTATGTTGTGTATATGTGATAACACCATGTTTATATGATGTGTTTGTGTGAGTTTGTGTGTGTCAATCAACCTGCTAGCTAAGCATTTTAGTTTAGCTTCATGCTCAAGTGGGCAAAGCATTATTGAGATTGATTTTGATTCTTTGAAACAATCTCTTTTTTTCTTCAAAAAAGATTGTTAGTCTATCTTTAATATCTATTTTTCTCATCATAATTTCGCAACAATATGTTTTTAATATTAAAATTGTTTAATTATCTTCATGATGGACATTTTCCTATTACATATTTCCCTAGCCAGCTCCTTATTAATAGGTCATTGTGTAAAATAAAATTTAAATCAACAAGCAGATTCTTTTTTGTACAGACTGTTGAAAAATAGCACAGATGCAATAAAAGGCTTTCAGTGTAAAAGGCCCCAATAAAGTGTGTGTGTGTGTGTGTGTGTGTGTGTGTCTGTGTGTGTGTGTGTGTGTGTGTGTGTGTGTGTGTGTGTGTGTGTGTGTGTGTGTGTGTGTGTGTGTGTGTGTGTGTGTGTGTGTGTGTGTGTGTGTGTGTGTGTGTGAATTTTGCGAAGGAGACAGAAAAAAATGAGAAGAGAGGTATAAAGCTCATGAGATGTATATTTTCTAGAATTAGAGAGCAAGTGTGCGATAAAGAGAGATTGAATAATCCTTTCTCATGAGAGAGGAGGCCGGTAATGAAAGAGAGAGATAAAGAGAAGAGGGGAGGTTTATTCTGCAGAGAATTCACATTACATAGTCATAAGAAATACTTTGCCATGCCATGGATGTGTATTGATCATGGCAGCGCCCTGATCAGACCAAACAAGAGAGAAAGTAAAATATCCTCAGTTTACACAACCCCCGAGCTACTCGACTCACAAACTTACACCATCCTTCAGTGGATTTAAATACGTTTTGCATCTTTAATGGAAAATTAGACACAGTTACCCAGAACTCCCTTGCTAGTTTCCGTTTTGTGCACAGGATTGGACACCCGATATAGTACGTATAATTTCCACCCCATTAACTGAAGAAAAAGAAAATGTGTGTTTCAACATTGAGCATCAAGTCATGCCACAGCTGCAAGCAGAGCAAAGATGAGTCAAATTAAATAAAGGCAGACTGCTGTCTTTGGCATCTTTCTCTACTCTCGTCATCACGTTGAAATACTGGCGCTCTGGCACGCTGTTGCTTCATGGTTCACGGACCAGTGCGCCTCTAGCCCGCAGATATAATTGTTTTAATTTGTAAACTGTGTGCTCATTCCATTAGGGAGAGAAAGGAGAACCAGACTGCCTTGATCTCTCCAGCGCACAGGAAAAGATACGGTGGGACCGTGGTAATGGAGTAGCAAACAATGAGTTAGGAAAGAGTTAGACTGCATGACATTATCAAACAGTTTGGCTTTCTAGAAAAACTATCCACCTGTCCATATTATTTCCTTTTCTGTCCAGCAGTTTAGTTTGTGAACAAATCTTTTTAATCCACTGACTCATTTTTCATTGTCGTTTACAACAAGGACAGAATGATCGAATCATAACTGTGTAAATGTGACTGAAATAAATTACAATTGTAAACGACTCTATGCTTTTGAACGAATCAATTCGATGACTCGTTCATGCCTCGAAAGACACACATTTGTCATCAGACACACAAATTGTCATTGATTAAAACAATTTTAATATTTGAAAATGAATATTTTTGCCGATTGTTACGTTATACATGAGAGTCATATCAAATATTTAATTACACAGTTTGCTGGTCATTATTCAAAACTATTTGACTCCATAATGCCTCCTTTGACCAATCAGAACAGCCACATAATAAGTGCAGATGTACTGGATTTATACTGGAAATAAACTGGAGAAAATGTGAGTGGTGCCTATACTGTAGATGTGAATTTGCCCCATGTAGATATGCAAGAATAATAAGACTTGGCAATGCTGCCGTTGACCTATCAGATTTAAATATTCCAGGAATGTAATGAATACACATATGCATGCAAAAATGCACGATATGGTGGATTTCTGCTCAATAAATGCTCAAGAAATAAAGACTAAAGCATATTGACTTGGCATTTGAAAAGCCAATGGAAAACTTGCTTCCATAATACTAAGGTGTTGCTGTGTGGTTGTTAGGGTGTTTTGCTTGATTGTCAGTTTGTCATAAGATGTTTCTTGAATGTTCTGCATGGTTTATGGGTGGTTGCATGGGCAGAAGTCATTCCTTTGCCATCAATATGAAATGCAAATAAGGAGCGTAACCTCTCTCCTTTGTTCTCTCAGCCCCAATTACAAGATGTCTCTTTTCCCATCCACACCTCCTGTTTTTGGTTAATCTATCATGTAGAGAGCCAAATTGCCCTTAAATAAGATGATAATTGGGAGAAGTGGGATCCCAGTGACAGCCTGAAAGGTGAAAATAGTATATGGTGATCCTGCCGAGAAAATAAGCTCTGACACGGTTCTGACAGGCTTCACATGCACACGTACACTTGACAATGAAACAGAAGCAGGCATCACCAAAATTACAGCGTATCCACAGGCACAGTACACAACAGAATTTTGCATTTAGACGGGCTTTTATAATCCTAAAGATGTCCCTTTTAATATTCAACACATAGCCGAACACACACAGACACACTCTTCATAAAACAGACGTCTGACTAAACAGTTTCCCAGCTACCAGTCGCTAAATGGATCCGTGCCGAATCCCAAACGTACCGGCAGAAGGGCGATAAAGCGAACGGACCGCTTGGAAGCAGTTGTTTACATGTGCCTGCCAACTGTTAACTTTTCCTTTTGTTTCCTCTTAAAACACAGCAGCAACTTCATCCCGTATTCTTACGTTAAAGGGACAGAAAAAAAATGTAGAAATAGAACTACAGTGTATGGGCAAAGCTGCCGGCATTCTGCCCAGTCGTTTTGAAGTTATTGCTCTTAATCACAGATGCCACGCTCTCCAAAGAATAAATGAATACCTGAAAAAGTGCTTCTCGGCTCTATCGGTTCTTTCTTAATGCCTTTCTGCATGGACCATTATATCAGCCAAGGTCACGGATCTAGACCGCCCAAACATTTTGCATGCAGTGTTGAGATCGTGTCCCTTCAGAATGGAGATTTACAGTTGACTCATCTCTACAAGAAGCTTCATGCCTGTACAAGCCGAAAGGCCATGTGCCCCCTCAGATTCTTGAGTTAAGTGGATTTTGAATGCAACTTCCAAAAGAACTATGTGTATCTTTGAAAAATAAAAGTTACATGATTGTTGTAGATTAAAAAGTTCATTAATAGATGAGATCATCAGGTCCAAGTTTGGTGAAAATCCAGAAAATTTCTATCAAATTACTTTGTATAGTTATTCTACCTCTTAGAAAAATGTTTGATGTGTAAAAATCTATAATAAGATTTCAATAAATAAAATAAAAAGAACAACTACACCGCTTTACAACTATAGGACAGGAAGAGCTAAATAAACTTATCTTTGCAGCGAAACCAACAACATGTTTATTAGACCCAATACCCACTAAACTACTGAAAGAAGTGTTACCTGTAGTGGAAGAGCCTCTTCTCAATATTGTTAACTCGTCTTTATCTTTAGGTCATGTTCCAAAAATATTTAAGCTGGCAGTAATAAAACCTATTATTAAGAAACCGCAATTAGATCAAAATAACTTAGCAAATTACAGACCCATTTCAAATCTTGCATTTATATCTAAAATACTAGAAAAAATTGTGTCCGCTCAATTGTGCTCTTTCTTGCAAGAAAATGATATCTATGAAAAATTTCAGTCAGGATTCAGACCGCATCATAGCACAGAAACTGCGCTAGTTAAAATTACAAATGATTTACTTTTAGCTTCTGACCAAGGCTGTATCTCAATACTAGTTCTACTCGATCTTAGCGCTGCGTTCGACACTATAGATCATAAAATACTCTTGGATCGACTACAAAACTACACTGGTGTTCAGGGACAGGCATTAAGCTGGTTTAGATCGTACTTATCAGACCGTTACCATTTTGTCTGTTTAAATGGGGAAAAATCGAAGATAACGTCAGTAGACTATGGAGTGCCGCAAGGATCGGTGTTAGGCCCTCTGCTATTCTCAATATATATGCTGCCACTGGGTAATATTATAAGAAAACATGGAATTAATTTCCACTGTTATGCTGATGACACTCAATTATATATTTCATCAAGACCAGATGAAAACACTAACTTATCTAAATTGACAGAGTGTCTTAAAGATATAAAATGCTGGATGACGTGTAATTTCCTGCTATTAAATTCAGATAAAACGGAGGTATTACTTATTGGTCCAAAAAACTACCCACAAAACCTCGTACAATACAACTTTAATTTAGAAGGATGTCCAGTTACTTTATCCACTACAGTAAAAGACCTGGGTGTTATACTAGACCGCAACTTGTCTTTCGAAAATCATATTTCATATGTTACAAGAACAGCCTTTTTCCACCTTAGAAATATTGCTAAGCTACGTAACATGCTATCTGTTTCTGATGCAGAAAAGTTAGTTCATGCATTCATGACCTCAATACTAGATTACTGTAACGCTTTATTAGCTGGTTGTCCTACATCCTCAATAAACAAGCTACAGTTAGTGCAAAATGCAGCTGCTAGAGTTCTTACTAGGTCAAGAAAATATGATCATATAACACCAATTTTATCATCTCTGCACTGGTTACCTATTAAGTTCCGTATCAATTACAAAGTACTATTACTGACGTATAAAGCCCTAAATGGTCTAGCTCCTGTATATTTAATGGACCTTCTATCGCCCTACAATCCATCGCGTTCTTTAAGATCCCTAAATTCGAGGCTTCTGGTCATTCCTAGGATATCCAGATCCACTAAAGGAGGGAGGGCGTTCTCGCATTTAGCTCCTAAACTCTGGAATAGCCTTCCTGATACTGTTCGTTGCTCAGACTCGCTCTCCCAGTTCAAAACTAGATTAAAGACGCATCTCTTCAGCCAAGCATTCACATAATGCTTGCCTCTTATACTACTGTTGAATCAGATCGAATGCATTAATATTATGAACAGCAGCTACGCTAATTATTTCCCATCTGCTTTTCTGCTGTTATCTCGGGACGCTAGTCCCGAGGTAAATAGCGTTCTTCAGCTACAGTCTGTATCCAGCCTCTCACGGAGACTTCAGAGTCCCCAACACCTGCGATGAGACGACTCGACGCCTGTGAAGAGACGACTCAACGCCGGCGATATGTTATGCCCTAAATTAATACATGATGATTAACTAACTGTATTTTTTACGTACATTTCTGAAATGCACTTTCTGTAAAGCTGCTTTGAAACAATATGTATTGTGAAAAGCGCTATACAAATAAATTTGAATTGAATTGAATTGAATTAAAATAAAATGTTTAAAATAGTTCAAAACTAGAGCTGTCAATAAAATTAAATAATTGTGAGCAACCTCGTGATTTCTGCCGCGGCGTAACCGCGTATGTTGAAAACCGCTATTTTCTGGAAATAGAAAAAAAAAAAAAAACACTGTAATGTTAAATAATTAAACAATTGTGACTTTATATATGGTCAGGCACTTGCATGTGTCATTATATTATTAAAATATTACCAAAATCAATCTCAAATGGAGTTACAAGATTTTTGATCTACAGATTTCAGAGAATTCCGGACATACTGTAAGTGTTTTGTCTATCATTAGAACAGTGCAAAGTGTATTGCATTACATTTTCATCAGCTTACAGGTTATAGAGTTTACTGTAGTTATATGGGCGCTCAGTTTATTCTGTCATTTGGCCAAAATCTCATGTTATAAAAGTTGAAGTGTTACCCACAGGCTGTTTAAGATAGTATTAGCTATGACTCGAGGACAAATGCAAATGTCTCGAGAACTAAGACACAGTTCTCCGCTCCTCAAATACATAAAACATTAGCCTTTATGCATACAGTGTTTCTTGAGTTAAGAATATGCTGTACTTATTAGAACAAGCAGTTCTTTATTTACTCTTGAATTGCAAACAAGCAGTGACAGTCACTTCATTCACAATACAGAACATTCACAACAGTTTGAGGATCCAATAGAGTTACAAGGTTTAGTCGCAAGCTCTTTTTAATACTTTTCACTGGTTAAATATTTGCAAAACTGGCTGACAGACATAAAGGATGACCAATAGTAACGACTTATATATTTTTAGTGACAATATATTTTACTGATGAATATATGTAGGACATTTTTATCTTTATGTTAGTGAGCCTGGACTCTTAATTGAGTGCCCTCAAAACATAAAATAGGAGCATGATGCCCCTTCATCTGCCTGCATGCTTTTACATGCTGTGTATAATCGTAATAAATGAAACAGAACAGGCGTTTAGCATAAGCAATGTAGTTGGAGGGGAAGAGCTTTGGAGCAGCAGATATTAGAGTCTTTCATGAATGAAGGGATGACAGAACTGACAAAGAAAGATTGTCAGCCAGAGGGAGTTTGTGAAAGGAAAGCCAGAGTTTGATAGGGAGATTTTGCCTTTGTATAAAGCTTTATCATCGCATTTACAGCGCCAGCTGCCAAGCCTCCGTGACATATGAGACCGGCCACAATGACTTTCAAAGCAAATACTCAGATTCATTATTTATTTTAGAAGGAATATTGAAATCCCATTCATTTATTTTCCATTGGCGTAATGGATGGGGACTCTGTGAAGGTAAAGCAGGCAGATTGGATGGGAAATTCTTGTACCTCGTCCCAGCATGGTACACTGGGTCATCTATTTTAGCGCAGCGCTGCGATTTTTCTCTCAAATGAGCTTGAGGTTGACATCCTAGTCACGAACGCAATGGCATGGAGAAAAAAAAAAATTGAAATATAACAGATCAAATAATGAACTTCATGGACTGGATCAGAAATGCTTAGGGAAGAAAAACTGCATGTTTTTCAATTCTGTGAAGTTTTTATGATTCTTTTGTGAATTCAAAAAAACCCTCCCACCTCGGTTTCCTCTCATATCCATATTACAACTGGGTTAAGATGAAACAGGCAAGGAATAACTGAATATGTATGACGTTCTTTATGTATGGGAATGCAAATAAACCGTATTTGTTTTCCTTTAGGTGTGTAATATCTGCATGACGGGTCCGATGTGAAATAATCAATTTCTGAGGGAGAGACAGCGAGAGAAAGGCAGAGAGATGTGGTGTATGAATTATGCATAAAAACAAAAGGAAAGGAGTTCATTCTCCTCTTGTTAGAGGCGCTCTTCTCATTGGTCGAGACTTGCTGCCACATCAGATAGATTAATCCGTTACTGCGGGAAAGAGAGCCGTGCTGCTGATTGAAGATGATGATTTGACAGACCTATGGAAAGAGAAAAGAACTGAAAGTTTTTCATTGGGTGGGCCTCACCTGAAAAAAAAAAAAAAAAAAAAAAGGAAAATGGAGTTTTTTTTCATTTTTGGAGGAGCTCTTTGAACTGGCATCCATTAGAGGTGGACCTGTCTCTATTCTGGGGCTTGTCTGTTTATACATGTTTGGTGTGCAAGTGTGTGTATGATTGTGTTTGACGTTTGTGGGTCTGTGTATATATATATGTGGGAGCGCATGCTTGGTTTAGGGCTGAAGTAGTTAGAAAAAGAGAGATAGTGAGAGCTCTGTTTATGATGTAGGTGGTACTCAAAGTAAGCACAAGATGAAAGAAACTCCCCTTCCATCAAGAACTCTGTCTTTTTCCCCACACACATGCTCTATTTCTTGTCTCCGCCACTCGCTGCATTTCAATTCAATGTGAAAACAAAATTGACCCTATTTACTTTCTTAATCCACGTTACTGTTTTTATTTTTATTGTTTCATCGGTTTAGCTTTGTAATCTTTCATTCAAATGTAGTAACTCTGCCTCTTGAAAATCATAGATGTCACTAAGGACTCTTGTGGAGTTTTTCATTCCTTTCTTCTTTATGTAATCAAATTCTACATTCCCACCCATTAAATATTCTGCTGCACTCGGAAATGCATCACGTCATGAGGTAAAGTGGGTTGCGAGCATTAATGTTGACTAGTGATATAGGCCGATATGTCTTTAAACCAATTGTTGGCCAGATTTAAGGATACATTGTTTAAAAAATAAATGTTCTGTCAGTAAATCAACATTTATCCACTTGGAAGATGCATTTAGTGAAAATTTTTTTTAACTTTTTTTTTTTTTTTTTTTATGTAAAATGACTTGAGCAGTTTCATTAGCTTCAATTAAATTTATTTTTAAAAGTAAGACTTTATAATAAGATTTAATTTGTTAATAGGTAATTACATTAGATGACATGAAATCGCAATGAAAAATAAATCTAAAACATTTATCAGTCTTAGTTAATATTAATTTCAGCATTTACAAATACATCAAAACCAAAAGTCATATTTTAATTTTATTTAATGGACCTACCCAAAAAGAGGATAGTTTTATTAACTATTATTCACAAATAGTATATACTGTAAAAAAAAAAAAAAAAAAAAATATATATATGCATATATATATTTTTATATATATATATATATATATATATATATATATATATATATATAGACCAACCAAACATTCTGCATGCCGTGTTGAGATCGTGTCCCTTCAGAATGGAGATTTACAGTTGACTCAACTCTACCAGAAGCTTCATGCCTGTACAAGCCTGTCACAATATTAAAATTTGACAATTAATTGTTTAATTATTTAACATTACAGTGTTTTTTTTTTTCTATTTCCTGAAAAAAAAAAAAAAAAAAAAAAAAAATATATATATATATATATATATATATATATATATATATATATATTGCTCATTGTTATTTTTATTTTATTTTTGTTTGGTGAATTCTGATTTGATTTTGTGTAAAAATAACTTAAGCAATCTCATTTGCTGTCATTAAATTTACATTTAATCACTTGCTTTTAGTGATGTTTTCTTTTCTGTGATTTGAGTCGATTTTTGTGTAGCAACAGTTTAAGCAGCTTAATTTGCTGTCATTAAATGTACATTTATTCACTTGGCAGATGCTATACAGTGAATTTCACGTATTTTGTCAGTGTGTGTGTGTTCAGTGGGACTTGAACCCATGACCTTAGCCTTGGTAACGCTCAACCAGCTAAAATACAATCCGTATTACAAATACCTATATCTGCCATCTTGGTGTGTAGTTATTGGCAATGGTACTTAAAATAATCAAATTTGTGGTTTACTTTTCTCTTGTGTCAAAGCTTAGTCTAACCTGTATGTCATCCTGATTCGATCATTCTGATCCCTCCCACACCAATTCCTGTTTTGCTATTGTTACCTATTCAATAGAGGTTTTTTTTTTTTGTTTTTTTTTCCTATTCAAAAAAGCCCATTACAAAAAACAAACAAACAAAACTTTAAAACATTGCAGGAATGATGTTGTGATGGATTGGATTAGCTGAATGTTGCGTTATTATCTGATAGCTGGATCACTGATCTTCTGTCCATCTTCTTCAACACTGGACACCGTTGAGGGTTTACGCCTCACCAGTAGTTATAAGCTGTCTCCTAATAAGCATGTTGTGGTTTGGGTAAACAACAAACCGGGGGAGTATTTGTCTGGGATGCAGCTTTATTTATTTTTAATAAGCAGCATGTGTTTAGGCCAGTAAAATGCGTGGAGAACATCTATAATTGGGAGAAAATATATTGTGCTGAGTCATTTGTGTGGCCACAGGGAGGGCCAAGTCCATCTCGTTTTAATGACTATGGAAATGTGAGAGTAACGACAGCACTGAATGAGGCATTTGTTTACCTATTTAAACATTTTTTCTTTTTTATTATCTACTTTTTTCTTTATTTGATGTCTTACTTTTGACAGAGAACAGGTAAGGCAATTATTTTATATCGCACACTGGGGTTTTGATTTGGCATTAAAGGTGATTTTGTTTTTTATAGGCTTATTTATGCCTGAAGCATTCAGATATTACCATAGAATTATAAAATTATTTTAAATTATAAGCAAACAAATCGACTTTACTCCCACACACAGTGGCTTATTATTTATATGTATATATTTATTTATTTATTTTGTTTGCTTTTTATCCCTTTAATGAATAGGAGTGAAGAGAGACAAAAAAGTTGAGGGAAAAGAAGGGGAATGGAATCTGGAATTGACATACTATGTGTCCGAAATCGCATACTATATAATAGGTAGTGGTTGGAAACTTTGTGACTGTTAAAAAAGTATGTTCTATGTAGTATGAATGTGTGTAGTATGAATAAAATTTGAACATACTTCATCAGCCATGTTGTCATTATCATGTGACCTACGTGTCACATGACACATACATATAGTGTGTCGCTTCACTTCCATTCACTAATCCTCTCCTGTGGCCCCATGGGATAGTAAAGTATCTATCGATTGCACCCTTCAGAATCTCGGAGGAAGTAGTAGGTCATCTGGGTACTTTTCGCCTACTATTTTATGTATACTATTAATTCAGACCTACCGCTCAGCTCACATACTGTTTTCCACATATTTTATGGAAGTAGACATATTCGGGCATACATACAGTGTTTATTTATTTAAAAGTAGTTTTAGAAAGTCCAGAATCCATTGCAGAGACAGTTTCTACAGCGGTTAATGGTTAACTTCTACCAGGCAGCCTGGTGGGACCCTGTGGTGCTGGAGGACGCCTCAATAGGCCTTTTTGTTGACAGTTTCCACCATTAATGAATTAAGCTGTATTGATTTAGGAGAAAATGTAAAAATGTAATTTGCAGAAAATGAAAATTAATGAGGGCTGATGGTAGGACTGAGGAAAGAACAGGAGAAAGCGAGAGAACGCTTTAAAGATGAATTGTTTTCTTCTCTGGTGTGACATATTTATATAATTGGGATGTTCAAATGTTAATCACAATGACAATCACCCAAACCAAAGGCCAGCAAAAGGGCTTATTTTTAAAAAAGTTTTAAATGTCTGAATGCCTTCATGTTGCTCTCGTCCGCGATAAAATATTTGCTCTTTGCCATTTTTTTGTTGATTACTTGAAGAAAACGAACGGAGAGGGTAATCTGTCAGTGCGACTCAACTGCAATTGTGTTATTTTTAAGATGTTTTCTTCTCTTCATTCTGGAGATTTTTCACAAGCTCTGGCAAAATAAACTCATTTTGATTGTCAGCTACAAACAGCTCAGAGTCAGGAATTAACCTTTTTATTAAGCATTGATATTTGCCCCCAGGAATTGATTTTAATTTGTTGGATTTTTTTTTCGACCTTTATGAAGTCTTTTTTTATGATTTTATAATTTTTCTATGAATGTAAATATGCATAGCTGTTAAGTATGTAAATAATTAAAGAATGGTCTACTCTGCCAACAACAGAGAGTTTGATGACAGTGTGACACTTTTTGTTTGACTAACCGTATTTTCCGTAATATATGTATATTTATAGTCAATGTAGTTTTAAATAGATTTTTTTTTCTCAGTTCTGAATCATATAGGGTGAATTCAGGTAAATTAAGGCTCTTTTTTCCATTGTGATGAGACAACATCTCCAGGAAACCTCCTTATACGTAAGTGTATCTAGAACAAAAGCTGTTTTAAACGCAAAGGGTGGTCACACCAAGTAAAGATTTGATTTAGTTTAACTATTAACTGATAAATAATATCTATTTATGACATTATTTTAGAAAGCATCCTCACTTTACAGCATTTTTACACAAGTTTCTTCAGCTGTCTTGGGAGACGTTGCCGCAGTTCTTCTGGATTTAGTCTGTCTCAGTTTTTTCATGTAATCCCAGATGGACTCGATGATGGTGAGATCAGATCTCTGTGTGGAGCATACCGGCTGTTGTCAGACTCCTTGTGCATAAAAAAATCTCACTGGATTATTACAATTAATGGCAAAAGGAATGTTTGGAAATGTAAACTGATATTTCCTTCAGACACACTACAGCAAACTATATAAATAACCTTTTTTTTGTGAAAATACTAACGTGCCTTAGACTTTTGCACAGTACTGTATATAAAACATCCACCTTTTAATTTTTTCTAAACTTAGTGCAGTGCGTTTAGAGATTGGCCTTATTGTAAAGGAGAGATGTAATGATGCTTTTAATGTTTGGACAAATTGAGAAATATGCTTCTTTGCCAGGGTGGGTTCATGCTGGTGCCTGGAAGATTGATGGAGAGCTCAGCACCATGTCTAGGTGGTGATTTCTCTGAGAATGATGCAACATAGTGACATGCCCCTGCTTTTTGAGGTGTGCTCATCTTTTTGGCCAGTAAAACAGAAAAGTGGCAATAAGTTACAGAATGTGTCATGATTCCTGTCTTGTGTTCCCCTTGTCTTGTGTGGACTTTTATGTTATTTCCTGTTCTGTGCCATGTTTTGTAGTCCTTTGTAGTTTTTATTGTTAATTAGTTCATGATTGTTCCCAGGTGTGTCTTGTTCGCTATATGAGCCACTCAGTTCAGTCATGCCATTGCACGACCCTAATTGGTCCCTTGGTTTTTACATCGAACTTGCATTGCAACTGAGTGGCTCTGCTTTTATTGTGGATGCCATGGAGGAGGAACACGAAAGCCACGCTGTACCCACCATTCCAGAGTCTCGTCCCGTCATGGCCGCCGCCCTTTCAGAGTCTCGTCCCGTCATGGCCGCCGCCCTTTCAGAGTCTCGTCCCGTCATGGCCGCCGCCCTTTCAGAGTCTCGTCCCGTCATGGCCGCCCTTCCAGAGCCCTCGGACAAGATGGCCGCCTCTATGCCTGTGTCTTTGAACAAGATAGCAGCCTCTACACCGGTGTCTTCAGACAAGATGGCAGCCTCCACGCCTGTGTCTTCAGACAAGATAACCGCCGTCACACCTGAGCTTTCAGACAAAATGGCTTCCGCCACGCCTGAGCCATCAACCAAGATAGCCGCTGCCACGCTTGAGTCCTTGAAGGTTGCAGTGTTGACCATATGGGCCATGACTGTCTTGTGTGTTTGGGCTGCACACACATTGGTTCCAGCCCCTGACCAGCTTCCAGTGATGGCTCCAGCCCCAGAGCTTCGCCCAATGCCGAATCCAGCCCCAGAGCTACGCCCAGTGCCTGCTGAGTTCACTCGAGCCCATGAGCTCGTACCAGAGTCGGCGCCTCCCTGGCCCCCTTAACTGTTGGCGCCGCCCTGGTCCCCTGCACAGCGTGCTCCACCCTTGTCCCCGGCACAGCCTGCTCCGCCCTGGCCGCCTGCACAACCTGCTCCGCCCTGGCTGCCTGCACAACCTGCTCCGCCCTGGCCACCTGCACAGCCTGCTCCTCCCTGGCCGCCTTTTTCATAAAAAAATCCCATGGCACTTCTCGTAAAGAGTAGGGGTGTAACCCAGGTATCCCGGCCAATTTCCCCCCATTGGCCATTGCCAATCATGGCCTCCACATTAATAGCGAGGCGAAGGGAAGGAAAAGATGTGGTAGAAAAAAGTGTACAGGGATAACCGCACCCTGGAGAGGACTGTGAAACAAAACCCATTCAAAAATGTGGGGGAGATTCACAAAGAGTGGACTGCAGCTGGAGTCAGTGCTTCAAGAACCACATACGCACAGACGTACGCAAGACATGGGTTTCAGCTGTCACATTCCTTGGGTCAAGCCACTCTTGAACAAGACACAGCGTCAGAAGCGTCTAAAGACAAAAAGGACTGGACTGCTGCTGAGTGGTCCAAAGTTATGTTCTTTGATGAAAGTAAATTTTGCATTTCCTTTGGAAATCAAGGTCCCAGAGTCTGGAGGAAGAGAGGAGAGGCACAGAATCCACAGTCCAGTGTAAAGTTTCCACAGTCAGTGATGGTTTGGGGTGCCATGTCATCTGCTGGTGTTGGTCCACTATGTTTTCTGAGGTCCAAAGTCAACGCAGCCGTCTATCAGAGCACTTCATGCTTCCTGCTGCTGACCAACTTTATGGAGATGCAGATTTCATTTTCCAACAGGACTTGGCACCTGCACACAGTGCCAAAGCTACCAGTACCTGGTTTAAGGACCATGGTATCCCTGTTCTTAATTGGCCAGCAAACTCGCCTGGCCTTAACCCTATAGAAAATCTATGGGGTATTGTGAAGAGGAAGATGTGATATGCCAGACCCAACAATGCAGAAGAGCTGAGGCCACTATCAGAGCAACCTGGGCTCTCATAACACCTGAGCAGTGCCACAGACTGATCGACTCCATGCCACGCCGCATTGCTGCAGTAATTCAGGCAAAAGGAGCCCCAACTTAGTATTGAGTGCTGTACATGCTCATACTTTTCATGTTCATACTTTTCAGTTGGCCAACATTTCTAAAATTTTTTTTTTTTTTTGTATTGGTCTTAAGTAATATTCTAATTTTTGGAGATACTGAATTTGGGATTTTCATTAGTTGTCAGATTTAATCATCACAATTAAATGAAATAAACATTTGAAATATATCAGTCTGTGTGTAATGAATGAATATAATATCCAAATTTCACTTTTTTAATGGAATTACTGAAATAAATCAACGTTTTGATGATATTCTAATTATATGACCAGCACCTGTATATACCCAAGTGTTTCTCATGTTCTTTGTCTGGTGTTGTATTTCTATGGATGTTATGTGTGCGCTTGTCGTCAGTTTTGTTTGCCTTCCTTGCCCGTGTCTGCATTTATCAGTTTTGCATTTATCAATGTTTGTTTGAATACATGTTTGCTGCATCTGGATCCCACTCTCGTTCCTCTGAAACAGCCACCATTACAGAATGTCTCTCTTGACCCTAAATGAAAAGGCAGTCTCAATTTTGAAGCACACTGTTGAAGTCTTAGATACCCCATCGTTTATACTGGATGGTCTGCCCACACCTTCGGTGTTCCTCATTTGTCTCGCCAGTCTTTCACTGAATCTATTTGGAATGGTTTCCTGCTTTGATACGCTTCCATGAACCATCCTGTTTTTTTGGCCTGGCTTGATGATCTGTCTGGCTAATCCAAGGCTCTACTCTCTTGTCTCGAGGTGTTATGTGGAGGATCGAGAGCACCAGGCTCACATTTATCCGCCAGATCGCTAGCACTGACTCTGGATCAGCTAAGGCTTTAGGGAAGCTGCACAAATGAGCAGCGCCATGCTGTAGGGTTTGGAGGATCAGCGCAAAATGGGAAGGAGGAGCTGCCGTTCTTGTCAAAGACAATAAGTCACTCTGCCAAGAGAAAAGAGAGAGAAAGGGAAATGGAGGGAAAACGAGAGCTGTGCTCGCTCGACTAGCACTGGGGAAATAAATAGCATTGCTAATGACACCCATATCTACATTATGACTGTGATTATGAGCCATTTGTTTGCTTTACCATGAAGTCCTAAAGTCTCACAGGCCGCAATGACTCAGAAATGCTAGAGCAGAATAAGAAGACCTTCTTTTCCCAGAGCTGTGCAATAGCGGGTGAGAGGATCAAAATTACAGACTATAAAACAGGCAAGGGAAATTATACGAGCTGATTGGTGGAGGCCAGCAGGCTTGTAGACTGCATTGGTGTATGAGTATAACCTGGAAAATCCATGTACATCCAAGTAAAGACTTTAAAACACATCTGAGAAGGATAGTGGGCTTCCAGTATATTACGATAAAGATGCAGGGATTTTTATCTTATTTTTTCCCCAAGGAGCACATTAAAAAAAAAAAAAAAAAAATATATATATATATATATATATATATATATATATATATATATGTATGTGTGTTAACTGATTGAGAACTGCTCTGAAAGCGTGAGCCATTGGTTTTTACTTTGAAATGAGCAGTGCTCATGTATATTTAAAAGCATTATACTGTAGTTTAATAATCACATTAGGCTGTATTGTGATTTCTGTTTTTCAGTCCCCCAAAATTTATGACCTCTTAAAATGATAATTAGACATTTGTGATAACATTTAAGGTATTTAGGACTTTTTATGACCTTACATTTCTGAATTTGTTAGACTTTTAAAGGATCCACGAAGACTTTTTTTATTCGCATGTGCTCCTAAATTCATTTTACAGTTTGCACACATCTATTTTAGTCGTAAATGCGAGTAAAATGCTATCACTGTCAATCCCTGTAATGTCGTTGGCAACTTATAAATATCATACAGGTAGTGAAGGTTATTTTTTACAGTTTTTTTTTTTTTTTTTTATGTTTGAGGACAATGATAAGCATGCTGATGAAAACAATGGTAATGATGGCATGATCGATGATAATTACAATAATTGTAAACGGTAAAGCAGCATCATTGTGTCAATTACAAAATCATGTCCAGATTATTGGAGTGGCAGTCACATAAATAAAAATATGAATGCACAGAGGAGATGCCCCGGCTAATATCCTTTCAGCATTTCCTGTGCTTGTTTCAGCTCAACTCTCAAGAGACGCCTTTATCAATCATTAAAAAATGGCAGACTGGTTGGCACCTGATGCTTCCTGTGCAGATAAACAAACACGAGGGGGGGGGGGTGGCTGGCTACCCACGTTTTCTGTTTTCTTTCACCCCCACATTTGTAAGACATCTGTTGATATGCGGCACATAATAGATAGGAGGCTGGTGAAGGATCTTGGGAAGGCTAATTATTGTTTGCTTTGTTACTTTTAAACTCAATGTTCTCATATAATCCTCAGTTTCTCATGGCCACCTGGAGACCCCACAGTTCCTCTGACATTCAAAACGCACCCGACTGTTTAAAACACGACAGGATGCTCTTCGCTTCTGTCATGCTGCTTTGGCTCGGTGTAGCTCCTCATTGAAATATGCATAAAATATAATTTGCAGTACCAGCACAAAGCAGCAAAACTGCTTGTATATAATTTACTTTAAGTCGATACAGCCTCAAAAATATTGATTTTGCCATTGAGGAAAATGATCAAGAAGAGACACCGATGCATGCAAAACATCTACTCTTATGAACATGTAATGCTTGAGTAAATGAATAGTAAAATATATTTGACAAACAAATTCCAGATTTATGGAGGCCACAGATGATTGGACCTTTAAGAATTGAACCCTGCAATACTCTTGACATTAATGCTGCCCAAAGGCACTCCTTACGCAGAATAGTACCTGTACGATATTTTTGATGGCATGAATTCATATTGTCAAACATGACCTTTTATGTTGTCAGGTACATGGCAAGGAGAGGACACTGGAGGTTTATGTAAGATCTTGTATTGTATTAAAAACATGAGGTAATGTTGAACATAGACTACCTCGGTGAAAAGTGCTGTCAGAAATAAACGTGTTTTGCTGAGGCTGCACAACATGGGCAAATGTTTCTGCTCAACATCTGAACTGACAGTGTGAATATGACAAGCCCTCACTGTGTTATACATAACACATTCATTGGTTTTGGATGCCGTTAACATGGTATAATTCGGTGCTATATCACCCTTCATAAAATAGTACTGTGTTCAGCCAGCAGTTGTTGCTCCTTTTTTTGCTGCAGGTGATCAGTCGATATCGACTATGATTACATGACCCAGGTGTCACATAAGGGATCTAGGTGACAGTTTATGACAGTAAGGTCCTGAGAGTTTGCGGGTGGCTGTAGAGTGAGCCCCTCCCATATATGAGGAATCGGCTGCCATTCACGCTCAGCGTATTGATTTGGAGGCCCTCGGATCAAGATTTATGAGATCTATCCATCTCCCGCTTGATGTGGAAGTTGTCATCACTCGGTCAAAGTTACACCCACTCCATTGCTGTGATTTGCGACCCCTGAGTTGTCGCATCATCAACTTGGAGGCAGAGCAGTGAAATCAAGCATATTTGATTGCTTGCAGATATACTGCTGTCATGGTTGTAGAGATCAGAAGAGCCGACCTGAGACATTTTTGTTTTTTACTGCCTATTAAGTGACCCTTAAGTGGGCAATTCAGGTCTCATGTCTCTAACAACTTTCTTTTTTCTGTAGAGCCAAAAATGAGTTCGGAATAATGAAAAATATATAACAACTTAAATTTCGTATACATCACACACACACACACACACACACACACACACACACACACACACACACACACACACACACACACACACACACACACACACACACACACACAATTCATTGATTCACTCATAAATATACTTGCCAGCCACCAATTACAGGTGCAACAATGTAATCTACAGAAAGTATCACTTATCTTTATGAGGCTTTCATGGTTCTTATTTCAGTTTTAAAGTTTCTGGTCGTCATTCAATTTAACTGTACGAAAACCATCCAACAAACATCTTATTTTGTGTCATATATATATTTGGATTGACACGAGGCCAAGCAAATTATAGTATAAATTATATTTTGGAGGTGAACTATTACTATTATCAAACAATGGTGACCAATAGGTAGATTTGAGGATGAAGGTATGGATATTAAAATCTATGGCCTATTACATGGATAGACATTCCATGGAATTCATGAAGTGAAACTGAACTCTATACAGCCGACAACTAAGTCTGCATTGATTTATGATTAATTGATTGCATACTTTCCAGCAGTACAGTGCCAGGGCTCCATCTGCAAGTTTGGCGCCAGAGACTAATAGCTTCCCTCAACTCCGATCAAGGGAAAAGTTTTTCACTGTGTTGCTATTGCCTTGATTTCTTGATTTCTATTTTCAAATAGGAGATTGCCTATCTCCTATTTGAAAAAAGACTCTCGGTGACATTGCGATATGGAAGCAGAGAACAAAATGAAAGGTTCCCATTTCTCACAGATGATTACATTATTGAACCTGGCAAGGCTTGACCATCACCAGCCTTGCCTTCTTGAACTCTTATCTCTGTCGGTCTCACTCTCTCTCTCTCGTAAAAGATGAGTAATAAAACCCATCTCGCTTGCCATTCATCGCTTAACACACATAAATAAATCAGCAAAATGAAAACCAATAAATGTTTGGGGTAATCAGCGGCCTTTCCGGTAAACATCGCAAATTGATGCCGGCTTGTTTTTATTCCTCTGTGGACCTGAGCGATACATTCACTGCCGGAAGGGAGAGGCAGCACTGATGAGACCAAGATGCATTTGGCACTCGACTGCCGGCCGTGTACTCGGCGATACAAAAGACTGATAAGTGGATTACTTTCCTAGACCTGAGACTCTGTGTGTCAATAGAACTTTACAGTAAAACGTGGATGGATGTGAGGTCCTTGAGTGCGTTCTGCCGTTATGTATGAATGTAAGGAGGTTTTTATGAATGTATGGAGGGTTTTTACTCAGACTTTTTTGCAGAATTGATTTCATGCAGTTTCACACACACACACCTGTAAAACAAGCAGGTATTACCCACCTGTGGTAACTTTAGATAGTTAAGTTAAGGTAGACTGATATTTCAACCTTCATGTTCTGTTTGGACTCTCAGAGACCCCACGACCCTTTTCATACAAATTTATATATCTTTCATTGTAAATCAATTTGAAATATCAATTTCAATTGCATCTTTCATTAAGTGCTGCAAAAATCGAATGATTTTTCTTAATCTGATGACATTAGGCCTACAAATGACCTCAGATGTAAAACATTATGCTTACATTTTGAATTACAATTTATATGTTTAAATATGTACTGTCAATTTATCACTATCATTATATTGTGATTCTGTTTGTAACAATATTGAATTTATCATTTTACATCTATCATTATTGCTATTATTAAAATAAACATTTGAATACATAAAACAAATGCATTTGTTATCCAATATACTTTTATTTGTATGTTTAAATTAAATAAGTACTTTATTTTAATATTTATTTATTTAATGATGCAGATATAAAACAAATAATGTGTTTATTATGCATTATTTATTTGTTTGGATTTTTAAAATAATTTAACAGATACTTTATTTATTTATTATGAATTTATAAAACAACTAATGTGTTTATTATGCATTGTATATTTGATTGGATTTTTAAATTAAATAATTACTTTATTTATTTTACTTCCATATCAATATACCATATCAATGATTTAAAAATAAATAATGCATTCATTATGCATTACATGTTTGTTTGTTTGTTTGTTTGTTTGTTTGTTTGTTCGTGTTTGTTTTTTAATTTATCAATAAATATGGCATTCAACAGGCATCTTTTTTTTTTTTTTTACATTTATTTATTCATTAATTTCATCACTTACAGTTAAATTAATAAAAAAAGCAAGCAGTTTAAATAAGTGGAAACTCCAAATCTGGCATTTTTCAGTGTGGTAAACCTACCAAACACGTCAATTGTGAAGTTAACCCTGCATAAGAGATTGCCAAATCTTCAGAATTTATTTCGCTTATGAACACGCTGCACATTTAATTGTGTTGAACTGTAATGTGTATTGTATTGTGAGGTAGTTTAGTTGTAAACTTATTAAACCTTTGTCAAAGTGATAACGTTTTTTAATCAAATCCGCATTGTCTGTTTCTTTTTATTGCACATTTTCAAAAAACATTTCTCATGCCAGCATCCTGTCAGCTTAGGTCAGTGCTAAATGAAGTCCGGGTCGTAACTGGTGAATCTAAAACCGTTCTCTGCGGACACCACAGGAATATGTAATAATTCGTCCACTGCAGTGCAGTACCACTGGGTGCATTAACCTTCCAATAGATGAGCAGAGAGTCCTGGGAGACCCAGCCGAGCTTCTGGCCCGTCTCCAGTCCAGAGAGATGGAGTCATCCGATCCTCAATCCCGTAAGCTTCCTCTCTTTGAGTATATTAGAGTTCTGAAATCTCAAATGTCTCGCCCTCCTGCAGAAGTATGTCTGGTGTCTGTCCTCCGTCCCCCTGAGACTGCACTTTGAAGACTCCTCACCTTCATTAGCCGATGGCTCAAGTGCCAGCTTTTAATGAGAGAGGGGGAGAGATAAAGAGCGCACATACAAAATAAAGCATGACAACAGATGAAGACAGGGCGCAAACTAGGTTGCATCCTCCCCCCAACCCCCCCACTCACCACCCCCCACCCCCCCCACCCTCTTTTTGACAAATGTAATTTATGCATCCAGTTATTATAAATAGCATATTGATACCACCGCGCTATTCCTGGCCTGTTTGTGAAGCCGCGTGGCTGTCTCAGTAAGTAGGCCGGCCACTGTACATGAGCGACGGAGAGATTCAGCTCAGGGACAGAGACATACCAACATTTCCCTGCCTTCATCTAAAGAGACCCCAACTGTCCCATTTTTTCCAGATCTTCCAGGGATTAAGGAAGAGATAGTTTTGACGTGGCCTACTGGTTTGGTTTTCTTCTAGTAGAGGATTGGGAATTGAAACCATGGAAATGTTTTCTGGTTTAGCTCTTTTTTTTCTGATCTGGATCAATTTAATGTCAACGTTTGGTTTGTTTAGCTCGTTTGTTTAGCAGTTGGAAAAGGTGTTTTGGGATGCGGCTCATGGTCATTTTACAAATTATTTGAATTTGTGAATTGCCCGAAAAATCCCTTTCATCCCACATACCGCCACTTTTGTCATTCATTAATTCATTCATTGTATATTTATCATTAATTAATAATATAATTAATACAACAATGTAGGGCTGCAACTAACGATTATTTTCATAATCGATTAATCGGACGATTATTTTTTCGATTAATCGATTAATCTGACAAAATTTCAATTAGATTTTTTGTTTATTACAACTAAATAAAACCCTTAATCATGGTATTTATGTGTAAAAGTGTACAAAAGCCACACATTGAGTTTTACTAATATCAATATTTGCATTGTTTTTAATGATAATTGCTGATGGCAAGTTGACAACCATGAAAAACAAAAAAATCTAAATTATATACAACATTGTTTTAACATAATTTTTGTTAAAAACTAATTTACACAGACATGTTCAGATGTGAAGATAGAAACCAAAAACATGTAAAGTACATAATTCATTTAATTTTTATTTAAGATTCAATTAATTATAAGGATAAATTGCTAAAATAAATATAGAAAGACTGAAAAAAAGCGTGTGAACGTAGTAGAGCCGCAGTAGATCGCGTTTGTAAAACAATTAAAACTTAATAGAAGACAAATGCTATAAAAAGAGAACGGAATGGAGACGCAGCAAACAGGCTTGATTAAAAGGACAAGAAAATGATGCATTAGTGCACAAGCATTCGCTGAAAACCACTGACTACAGTGACTAAAAAACAATCTTTTACTGCTGCTGTTAATAACTGCCTTTATATTTAGTGCTTCACTTTCTAAACACCGTTTTAATTTAGCCTATTTCTGCGTAGCGCTATTTTAATCCATCACTTATGTTGCGAGCGAAATGATTGCACAACCTGATGCCCGAGGCAAAATACAGACATCCCAAGTCTCCCGGAAGTGCCGGGAGTCTCCCGCATATTGATAGCGGCTCCCTGATGCCCGCAAATTAGTTCAAACTCCTGGAATCTAGAGCGTGCAAGCAAGAGAGCGCATGCGAGACAGAAGAGAGTGCTCCAAAGTCCAAACTGTGTAGCGCGCGCACGACAGAGCGGCACAGGGAGAGAGACCTTGCGTGTGTGTGCGTGTGTGCCGCATCATGATAGGCCTGTTTCTACCAATCACCAGTAAATGCTCCCCGTGACGTAAGCAGAGCAACTAATCGATAATGACATTCGTTGACAACGATTTTCATAATCGATTATTATCGATTATATCGATTAGTTGTTGCAGCCCTACAACAATGATATTTGTCCCTTGATTTCTTAAATTTGAAAAACTTAAGTGCTTTCAAGGTCCAGTTCTAGGCTCACACACACACACACACACACACACACACACACACATGCACACAATGATTTTATGTTTTCATGTTTTGATATAATTTATTTTTGGTTGAGGGTGAGTTTTTTTTTTTTTTTTTTTTTGAGAATGACATTCTTGACAAGTGACGTTGTCTGTGTGAAAATACTTCAGTAACTAGCATCTTCTCCTTCTTAGTCGTTACCTGGCTATGGTGGTTAACGTCTCGGTTACGTATGTAACCTTAGTTCCCTGATAGGGAACGAGACGCTGCGTCAAGCTGTGGGAACGCCTCTGCGTTGTGCGTCCTGAAGCACGTATGGAATCAGCCCAATGGAGAGATGGAACGTCATAGGCGGGTGACGTCATCGACCAGGAAACTATAAAGCACCCCATAAACACAAGCGCAATAGCTTCTGTTAGCCTGAAGGAAGTGCTAGCGGGAATGCCGGGAATATGGTGGGATGACGCAGCGTCTCGTTCCCTATCAGGGAACTAAGGTTACATACGTAACCGAGACGTTCCCTTTCAAGGGAACTCGAGCAGCGTCAAGCTGTGGGAACGCTAATACCCACGTCGCCATAGGACCAAGTGACCGCCATGTGAGAACTAGCGCACAGAGGGCGAGAGCACCTGTGCCCCAGGGGAAGGAATTAAGTCTAGGTCATAGATCTTAATGAAAGTATGCGGTGAAGACCATCCAGCCGCATCACAAACGTCACTGAGGGAAACTCCTGACAATAAGGCTTTAGAAGCCGCCATACTCCTGATAGAGTGGGCTCGTACAGCCAAGGTGAAGGCTGACCAGCCGACTCATAGGCAAGTGAGATAGCCTCGACCACACACTTGCTTATTCTCTGTTTAGACACGGGACGCCCCTTCTTGGGTGGCCCAAAACACGCAAATAGTTGTTCTGACTTCCTCCACAGGGCAGTTCTGTGGATATAGGAGTCTAACGCCCTAACAGGGCAGAGTAAATTAAGTTTCTCCTGGTCAGACGACAGAAATGAAGGAGGACAGAAGGCCTGCAGAACTGTAGGTCAAAGAGCCTGAACCATGCCAGGCGAAATTCCAGGCACAAGGGTGAAACCGACAGAGCCTGCAAATCACCGATTCTCTTTAGTGAGGAGATAGCAAGAAGAAAGATAGTCTTAAACGTGAGAAACTTCTCAGGAACTTCTTCGATAGGTTCAAGAGGAGCTTGGGAAAGACCTTCTAATACGATGGCCAGATCCCAGGCCGGCACCCTCGTACGAACTGCTGGCCTCAGCCTCAATGTGCCACGAAGGAAACGAGTTATAAGCGGGTGTCTCCCCAGAGAAACTCCACTGAAAGGGACGTGGTGAGCAGCCAGTGCCGCCACATACACCTTTAGTGTGGAGGGGGATATCCCTGTGGAGAAGCGCTCCTGCAGGAAATCCAGCACTGCACCCACTGGGCCGTTAACCGGGTCCTGCAGGTGTTCTCCACACCAAGAAGTGAAAAGTTTTCACTTCAAGGCCTAAAGCTTCCTCGCGGATGGAGCTCTGGAGTGAAGAATGGTCTCAACAACCTCGGTTGAGAGACCAGAGTTCATGAGCTGGGCCCCCTCGGAGGCCAAGCCCACAGTACTGGGCGGGGGTGAAATATCATGCTGCCCGCCTGAGAGAGTAGATCCCTCCTGACCGGGAGCTCCAAAGGAGAACCGTCCAGGAGAGAAATCAGGTCCGCAAACCATACTCGGGCCGGCCAGAACGGGGCTACTATGTAGTAGGCTGACCCCGTCCCGGCGAACCCTCTCCAGAACTCCAGGTAGCAGAGCAATCGGGGAAAAGGTGAACAGACGTGACCTCGGCCACGGCTGCCCCATAGCGTCCAACCTCAGAGGGGCTGGATGGCTGATGGAAAACCACAGATGACAGTGCGTGGTCACCTTGGAAGTGAATAGGTCCACCTCGGCGCGACCGAAACTCACCAAAGGAGCTCCACCACCTCGGGGTGGAGACTCCAACCCCCCGGCCTCGGCCCCTGCCTCGACAGGGAGACTGCTACCACATTCAAATACCCAGGAAGATACATTGCTGTCAGAGATAGTAACCTCCCTTGGGACCACAGGAGGATCTGACGGGCAAACTTGTAAAGCCGGCGAAACCGCAGGCTCCCCTGATGATTTATATAAGAGACCACCGACGTGTTGTCTGACTGAACTAACACATGATGACCTCTCAGGTCTGCTAGGAAGTGTTTCAGAGCCTGGAACACCGCCAACATCTCTAGACAATTTATAAGCCATGATAGATGATGGTCCTGAGACAGACCTTGGGCTGGACGACCACTCGTGACCGCCCCCCACCCTGTGAGGGAAGCATCCGCCATTAGCGCCACGCGACCCAGCACAGGACCTTTGAACAGGAACCAAGTTTCTTTCCACATGACCAGAGCACGAAGGCAGCGCCGCGTGACTTTGACCGTGCGGAGCGGATTTCCCCTCGAGGAGAACCCCTTGGTCCTGAGCCCCCACTGTAGCGGTCTCATGTACAACAGGCCGCAAGGTATAACGTTGGACGCTGCTGCCATCAGACCCGACAGTCTCTAAAACTGTATTACAGTAAGTAGCTGGCCTAGCTTTACTTGTTTCACAGCTGAGAGAATCGAAGCGATGCGGGTCGGAGCGAGTCGCGCCTGCATCGAAACCGAAACCCAAACGACACCCAGAAAAGTGGTCTTCTGAGAAGGAGATAATACACTTTTCTTTGCGTTCAGCCTCAACCCCAACTTCCTGATATGAACGAGAACGACATCTCGATGCCGAACCACCATCGTGAAAGTGCGGGGAGATAAAGCTAGGTCAAACGGAAGAACCCTGTGCTGGTACACCTCGCCCCCGAAGGTGAACCTCAGGAACTTCCTGTGTTGTGGAAGGATGGAAATGTGGAAGTACGCGTCCCTTAGATCTATCGTGACAGACCAGTCCTCGGATCTGATCTGTGACACGATCTGCTTGATAGAGAGCAACCTGAATTTTGGCTTCCCTACCGAGCGATTCAATAGGCGCAGGTCTAAAATTGGACGCAACCCCCCATCCTACTTTGGAACGATGAAATATCGGCCGTAATAGCCTGACTCCACACTGGGAGGAGGAACCCGTTCTATAGCCTCCTTTTGAAGGAGTGCTTTCACCTTTTGTTCCATAACCAGAGCCTGCTTGGAGCCCACCACTGTAGGCAGAACCCCTCTGAATCTTGGTGGATGACACCTGAATTGGATAGCATAATCCTTTTCTATTGTCTGCAGGACCCAATGAGATATTTTTGGAAGGCTTTTCCCCTCTGCCAGAAATTCTACTAAGGGTACCAGTCTCTCGAGACTGGCCTCTGGTGTAACTTGAGCAGCAAACGCAGCGCCCTGTAATGGCACACCGGCAGGGAACAACTGGTTTAACCGCTCTGAAACCCTCCTCAGAGGGAGCGAGCGTCCCTCTGGAAATCGCTCGCTGGGACCGTCTGCGCCCCGGCATTAAGGCGGGGTTGGCAGAACGGGCCCCTGAGGGCACCGAGGAGGAATGGGCACCGTAGAAAGAGGTGAACACCTTTCCGCCTCGGCGGGAACCACCCTCAGTGTCCTGCGCGCCGTGGCGCCAGGACTTCTTCTCAGCCGAAGCCTTCTTAGCTAATATAACTGTCCTCAGATCAGTTCTATTACTGGGAGATTTCGGCTGAGAGTGCCGCTGCTGAGCCCACTGTCCAGCAGGGGGAGCACGAGACGCGACACTCTGCTTCAGCGCCCTATGTGATGAGCTCGCAGACGGCCGGGGCTGCTCCCGCCCAGCAGTCCCAGGGACATGAATTTTTAAAAGGGAGAAATTTGTTAAAAGCTGTTATTTGCTTTTCCTTCTCCTGGAATTTATTGATGACAGAATTTACAGCATCGCCAAATAAACCCAGGGGGGAGAGAGGAGTGTCTAAAAGGAAAGCGTTTCCTTTCCCTTTTATATTTGTCTGATTTAACCACAGATGTCTTTCTACGGCCACGCAGGGAAAAATCAGCCGCCTGACGCAGTTCGCGAACCACGTCAGCACTGACCTCCTCACTCTCACTCACGTCCCTCAGCAGGTCAGCCTGGTATGCCCGTTTTTTTTTTTTTTCTCTTCATAACAGACATAGTATGCAGACATGACCTGCTGCCGAATACGCTTTACCCACAAAAAACGAAATATTCATAAGAGGCTTGGTGGGTAATGCCGGTGCCTTAACAGATGACGCAGCCTCGAGGGAGAGAAAACTCGCAAGCGTCTCTACCACGCGAGGCATAGCCGAACAACCATATGATTTATCCCCCACCATATTTAAATATGTTAAAGTCTGGGGACTAAACATTTTCTCTATATGACACCGTTTTTTCCCACGATTTCGACACCTCAGTGTGGAGATCGAAAAAAAAAAAAAAAACGGCACGCGTGGAGGTTGCACTCATGACGGCGAAAATCTCTCATCTAATTTTAATTTAGAAACAGACTCCTGTCTAGTCACTGGCCATACAATGCTGAGTTTTTCTACAGCTCTTGTTAATACCTCCACTAGCTCATCGCTTTCGGGAGTGTAAGGTGGCGAATCCTCCACATCTCCCTTATATATACTAGCAACATCCAGCTCCTCAGAACTGGATAGAAGCAACACTGGTGCCTCAGCCCGAGCGGAAGAAACCGCAGCGCGTGCTTCCGAATACGGGACTGAGGCACTGGATCTCACAGGTGAAGGGAGAGATAAGGCAGAGCACGTCTCTAACCCCGCTGAGAGATCCATATGCGATCCCCACGATACGCGTCGTCGCTCTGCCTCGGCAAGAGCGGGACCCGAACAGCGGGGAGCGCGCACCGAACCGCTCTCCTCGAAGAGCGCCCGGCGGGAGCGGAGCGTCCTTAATGGCAGACCCTCACATTACTCACAATCAGCTCCCTCGAAAGCTGACTGGGCATGCTACACTCCCAAACAAACAACACAAAGAACGTGTGTATCCCCACTCGTTAAATAACGCGAGCAGGGAGGGACACACTCCCTAAACTGCTGTTTGTTCGCCATATCTCTCTTAATATATATATATATATATATATAAATTGTTTGTGTGGTGCAGAGTATGTAAGGACAGACAATATTCACACAGGGACAGATTCACATATAGCGCGACTGAAGGCACAGAAGCTATTGCGCTTGTGTTTATGGGGTGCTTTATAGTTTCCTGGTCGATGACGTCACCCGCCTATGACGTTCCATCTCTCCATTGGGCTGATTCCATACGTGCTTCAGGACGCACAACGCAGAGGCGTTCCCACAGCTTGACGCAGCTCGAGTTCCCTTGAAAGGGAACAGCAGTACTAGTGTATTCAGTGGTACTCACTTTGATGATACTAACTGCAGTTCTGACTCAAAAGTGCTAGTGAAAAGAGACCTGTGGTTGCAGGGGATGAGGGTGGAATTGAGCTCCAGTTTGGACCAAGTAATCGAAAACAGCCTAATAGTCACCAAAATGTGTACCGGACTGCACCGGCTGGTTCTCAACAGATCAATAGAAATGAAATGCATTGACTCGGTGGAGGCAGTGAAAGCTTATTCCTGAAAGTGCAGTGCAGTGAAAGGAATGAGAGAGAGAAATGAAGAGAGATGGAAGGTCTTGCAGGGCAAAGAAAGATGGAGAGAGATGTAGATGTTTTTTAATGAATGGCTTGGATAGGGGCAATAGAAAACGCTGTGATTGCCGCTGCATGATGGAGAGAATAAGCAGAAAAGAGAGACAAAGGCCAGAGACATGGGTTCCTTCTCTGCCATTTCTAATTAAGGATCCCTTAAAGGAGAGAGCAGGGTAGTGCTCGTGCTGGAGGTGAGTAATTAAGCTGACTAGACGTGAGGGTCTGAACACAAAAGCAGAAGAAAAGCAACTACACGCTGTTATTTTGAAAGTGGTTTCAAGCTGTAGCTGTACACCCTCACAGAGTTATTGTAACATCCAGTATATGAATATTGTGTACTTGATTTTCTTTTCTTAATATCTTGCTTCTAATATCTAAAAATTCTTAAATCAAGATGCATTTATAGACAAGTAAAATGACAAACGATTGCATGTCTTGTTTTCAGAAAAAAAACAACGTTTTTGCTTAAAACAATCAAACAAAATTATCTGCCACTTGTTTGTGTGTGTGTGTATATATATATATATATATATATATATATATATTCATTATAGTTATAATCATTTATAGTCATTTAATAATATATATATATAATATATATATATATATATATATATATATACATATGCATATATACATACACACAGTGTATGTACGTATACGTACATTATTTTGTTTACTTGTTTTAAGCTAAAAAAAACTCACTAAATTGTTAATGGAATCAAATTTTTTGGTTTAATTGCTAGAAGTTTGTTTAAATAACTTCTTTTATTTATTTGCTATTTTATTAGTGAAATAAATTATAGGGAATAGAATCTGCAAATTTCACACGCAGATTCAAGCTTGCATAAATATGTAAAGACGTTTGCAATAACCGCAAGACCACATAGCTTCAACTCAAAATGCACAACAAATAACCAGCCAGAGGATGTAGAATGTTGTGACTGATGGATTTTTGAATTTTTTCCTAAACAATTGAAATGTTTCAGAGCTCTGTCAATGATCTTGCTATTTTACTAATAAACAAACATGGATATAGGTAAAATATAGAATAGTATTTGCTAGTATATATAATAGTATTATAAAATAGTATTTGCTTTTGAAAGTTTACATGAGACTTGTCCTCAGGTCATCCCAGAGAATGTTTTTTGCTCAACAGAGGAGTTTTTGCCAAATATTTCCCCATCATGAGCTCTTTCAGTTCGGCTGTGAATAGATCAGTCTCCACATTCTGGGTCACTTCAAACCCCAGTGTTTCTGGTTTCTACAGTGGGAAGTCTTAGAGGTTTTCTCTATCTGGTTTTGAGCTGGAATTTGTCTTGTCAGAGGGATATCAGTGGCAGTGTGTGCTGCCATGCCAAACCACTGTGGGACAAACAGCAATCCTAGCTGTTTTGTAAAAAGACACAGTAAAACTGTATTCAAAATTACACCAAAAATCCATTCCACAGTACACGCTCATACATGTGGATTTAGCACAACACACTCAAATGCTTCGTTCTTTTCTGTTTTTGTGTATTAATCCTAAGATTTACTCCTCTTCCGAGCATTCCCAGCATTCCGCCTTTAGGAAATCTTTGTTCTTGTGTTTTTTATGTGGTTGCACACATTCAGTCAGGTATGTGATCATTTGGGGGTGTTTATTCAAAGGCTTCCGTGGCCTCACCGCTAGGATTTGAGGAAAAAGATATTCTCTTTTTTTTTTTCTGTCATAAAAATCAGCTACTACATTCACATTCTTGTTTAGAGTGCTAAATAAGTGCTTAATATGTAAGACATGAGACTTGTGCTTTGCGGGTCATTCTCTGATATCAATAACTAATGTAGCAGGTCACCTCTCTCAGGTAATGGCACTTGAACTTTTGCTCTCACAGGTCTCTAAAGAATATGGACAAAAAATAGGTCAGCTATGACTTGATTTCTTATGATTGTGACTTCAGGTGTCACGATTGATATTTTATTTTTCATAATTTTGATTTTGTATCTTACAGTGTGACTTTCTATCAGTGTATGGCTTTTTCAGATTATTTACTTCGTCTCACATTTATCTGCTTTAATTTTCACTCTGAGTTGGTAACAAGCTTACATGAAACTGCATAGAGGAAAATAAACAAGAGAAATGTATGTGTGTACTGAGGAGTTGCACAAGGGACCTGTTTAGTGTATGTTGTAATTAACATTAGTAGCAGCTGCAGAAAATATAGCTGCAGGCAATAGTAAAGCCCTACATACTAACTGCCCACAGCCTGAACATGTCACCTGCATGTTTAACACATGTATAGTATTGCATAATGTAACTGCACCAAAGGCACTACAGCTTTCTACGACAATAGCTCCAGTCCAAAACAACCTTCTAAGGCAGCATTCTTAATTAAATGAAACCTCATAAATGACTGCGTTAGAGTGCTCTGCATAGGCAGCAACTGCACATGCAACACAAATAGTGAAGAGTCTTGACTTACAATTAGTTTGAGTTTGACGTCAAGATTTTAGCAAGCCAATTATGAAATACTCTTATACAGAAGTGTGTGTGTGTGTGTGTGTGTGTGTGTGTGTGTGTGTGTGTGTGTGTGTGTGTGCGTACAAGTGATCTGTGGAAAAGACCTCACCAGACTAATACCTCTGGAGGTAGGAATCAAAACTGGTTGTCCATGGAGTGCTGTAAACTTTATCATTGCAATAAAGCAATGGCTAAAATGGCTCTGTGCACATGCCCCACCCCACGTCCTGTCACCGAACCCAGTCCAGGGCTGTGTTGATGATATGGCCGTCGCATCCCGAGATGAAGGCGTGATTAAAAACATGCTGACATCCTGACATGGTCTGGGCTACAAGTAAAGCACAGTAAATGTGCAGTTTTCTATGAGAGGAGGAGCGGTGGCAACCGTTGGTATAGATCCAAGGCCGACCAACCCCCCGATTTTACCATCTTAGACCAGCCACTGAGAGTGTACACTAGACATGAGACCTACAACTATCTGGGTCACAAGTTTAACATCACCGGAGAATGGAGTCTGCACGTGACTGACATGGCACATCAGTTTATGACCTGACTGGATCTCATTGATGCATCACCACTTCCTGTTACTCTAAAAGAGACATAGCGTTTTCTAAAATTCAATTTTTTTTTTGCAAATGTCCATATTCTGCAAAAAGTATTGCGTGAAATGGACAACAAAACCGTAAGCCTGGTTAGGAAATGGCTTTGTCTCAACACACATTCCACAAGATGTTTTATCTTTCAGAAAAGACAGGACGGGGGGCTTGGAGTTCCACACTGCATGTGGGAGTACACAGCTACAAGACAGTCTCACCTTACCAACATGCTGAACTGTGATGACGTCAGCGTGGGGCAAATGGCCAGAGCATCCTTATTGCTGGATTTTAAAAGACGGAAGGTGCTACACGCATGCGGTGGGGAAGATAGCTTCCTGGGTTTTAAAAGAAAGACCAATGGAAAGCTAGATGGACGGACACAGGGATTTGGTGTGTCATCAGACTGGCCAGACATAAATGACCTATGCTGAAAGACAGGTACTGAACTGAAGTGAACCTCTCACTATCGACTTGTAGAGGTCTCTGATGCAGTCGAAGAGGACCCATCTGTCATCGTGGAAGCCAGGCTGCACCATAACAACACTCACCTGCTCCAGCCTAGAACATCAAGGCAGACTCTCTTGTTTATTCACAGAGCCCAAAATATGGAGTACTGGTCCAGTCTGAAACTCCAGGGAAAGTTGCAAAAGTGCCCTGTGCGGACCACTTCGTATCACACACTATCTACAGCAATGCCACCATCAGTGAGGAGATCCTCACCTTCTGTGTGAAAGCACGTCTGCAGGTTCTTCCTACAAAATACAACCTATCGGTTTCCCTCCACCCATTCGCCCCTCTGCATGCTGCATACCCCCCGCAACACCTGGAGTCAGTAGCCCACATTATGAACAGTTGCTCATCACTTAAAGGACTATATATTGCCAGACATGACAGACTCGTGGACCTCATTGCTGCTCAGATTCCCTGCGTGACTGAGGAGCAGATCTTTAAACTCACTACTGTACAGTCCGAATGGTTTAACTCACCTGCAAACACTTTTTTTAGGAATTGCTAATACGCCCGATATTGTTAACATCTCTAAGAATGGCAAAAAAGTTACACTATTCGAGGTGTCATGTGCATTTGACTTGTTTATGGAGGACTCTTACTGCTCTAAGATTCTAAAATATCAGTCATTGATATCGACCATTGAGAACCTTGGGTACAGATGCCAACTTATTGTGCTAGTGTTTGGTAGTCTAGGTCATGTACACAGGCTGGTGGTCCGTGGACTTTGCATTGGGGGTATTTCTAAAACAGGGACCAAACAGTTGGCAAACTCCTGTTCAATCTCAGCAACTATAGGAAGCATGTTTATTTGGAAAAGACGATGTTTCCTGTACCCTCAGAACTCTAGTAATCCATAACAATGTGCTGATTTGTTTTAATCTGTTGGATTATTAAAAAAATGGATTCCAAATGAAATTGACTTGTAATGTGGAATCAAATAAAATGTATATACAATGTAAAGTGTGTGTGTGTGTGTGTGTGTGTGTGTGTGTGTGTGTGTGTGTGTGTGTGTGTGTGTGTCCTAGTAAACCCTACACTATTGGGACAAATGCCCCCACAAAGATGGCAATATCCAAAATCCTTGTCCTTGTGGGGACCATGAGGAAAACAGCTTATAAATCATACTAAGTGATGTTTTTTTTTGAAAATGTAAAAACGTTTTAACACATTTTCCCCCCAAGTCATCTCAATGGCAAATGTTTCCAAATTTACCTGAATTCACACTAACATTTGGTCAATACAGTAATTAGTTTTAATACTATATAACATTCAACATTCCTAAAAGACATTACATTTATTCTAGTTGTTTTTTTTTTAATGAATAAAAGTATAATAATTTGAATATTTATAGATAGACTATATAAAGAAATATTGTAAAAATAGCATTGAAAAAGCTCAGCTGTCAAATCAGTGAAGATCAATGGCTCTCCGTTCACGTCCTAACCTGAACACACACACACTCACACACACACACACAATGGCACAGACACGTTGAGTTTAGGCTCTGAGTCAGACCTCTGGCCCTTCGTGAAGCATCTTACTTCTGTCATTGTTCCCCAGTGGCGGCTGTTGTTGTAACGTCTGTGGCCTTGACCATGCAAAAGACTGGCGCTATTCATAGCCTGTCTGAGCCCCGGGTTGATGCATGAGATTCTGTCAGAGATTGACATGGGAGAAAAGACGAAAAGATAGATAGATATCTCACTGTTTGTGTTAGACTTTAGGGTTTTATGATGTAGATCCAAACAGCTGCAGGCGACAGAATGGAGAGAAAGGGTCAAACAATGACAAATAAGTGCATTGTCTGATTTTGTGTGAGTTTATTGTGTGTGTGAGAGAGAGATTGAGAAAGTTTGCTGTGCAGTTAGTTGCTGTGAAAATGTTGTTTCAAACCTGTTGGGTTTTTTTCCTCTTCTGTGGAAAACAATGGGCGAATATTTCAAGAACATTCCTGTCCACTCTTCAAAATGACATAAACTTTTGTTCGATACTCCAAGTCTTGTTTTTACCGAAAAAAGTAGTAACTTTTTTGAATGACATGAGAGTGAACAAATTATGACAGAATATTCATTTTTGGATGAACTATCCCTTTAACATCTACTTTCAAGACAAAGATTAATTTGCATACATTCAGATATTTCTTCATTATCTCACAGGGATCCTAATCTTTGTCCTAACTGACTGTGGCACCAGGCCGTGTGATCAATGCAGGGCCTGAATGTTTTTAAGTGTTTTCAGACACTCTACATCACTTCCCGTTGCCTTTGGCTGAAACATCAGCCACTGTTTCCACCCACACACCCTCATCCGTCTGAGGCCATGAATTATTAACCATCTATTGTCCATGACATTATCTGCAGTCAGTGTGCAATTATTTCTCCCCCCTGCACACAGCTGGGTGTAAGCCCAGACCCCTGGTGATGCAGCTGCTTTACTATCATATGTGTGTTTAAAAAGAGAGAGAGTTGTTAAAGGGATAGTTCACCCAAAAACCAAAACTTTGTCATCATTAATTCACCTTCTATCTATCTATCTATCTATCTATCTATCTATCTATCTATCTATCTATCTATCTATCTATCTATCTATCTATCTATCTATCTATCTATCTATCTATCTGATCATTCTTGTCTGTCTGTCTGTCTGTCATTGTTTCCAAATGGACAAAAAAAAAAAAACTATCAATATTTCCTAAGCGTAGTCCAATATGTGCAAATGCAGTGGAGGACATGATAAATAAATAATTAGTTTAATATTAAAAAAAAGCTATACAGAAAAAGAAAAAGAAAATACCATAAAAGTTTCTTAAAAAGAATCCATGCATATTTGAATATATGCAACTGCAAATGCAGTGAAGGAAAACGTTATAAGCGAGTAATGACTTTGGTCATTTGTTTTGTTCCTCAAATATTTAGACTTGAAATATACTGCATGAGTCAAATGGACTGCTTTAATGGTGCTTTTTTGTCAGCAAACTCAAATGTTCATCAGAGTATCTCCTTTTATATTCAACAAAAGAAATACAATAATTTTCATTTTTGTTCAATCTAACACGCAGTTTTTAATTTCAGTCTGGGCTATATCCTCTGTGTACGTCACTACTCAACTCAGGCAGCCAGGGAAGCCTTTTAATGTGACACCAGCAGGCATATACAGTCCGAGTGTAATAACACCACACAGTGATTTAATAGCGCGCTGGGGCTCCGTTTAAAGTACAAAGTCTTCCTATGTACATTTAAAGATTTGAGGTCTCTTAGTAGGTACATTAAAGACATTGTGATGGCTGTTTGAGATCATCTTGAGGCCTGTAGCTTCACTGAAGCTGTCATGTTGGTCATGTGACTGATTTATTTACTCATTAGTCTCTGAATGGACACCAGCACAATATATGAGCTTATTAGAGAGTTACAAAACAGCTGAATTAATTTTACATTTGAGGAGTACAGACTAAAAATATGAGAAAAAAAAGTGTTAGCATATTCAGAACGAAAATAATAAGGCATGTCATTCTTTGTGCGTGGGGCTCCGTTTTATGATTCATCCTGCAGATTTGTGTTACACTATTGGATAGATGTAGAAAATGTATAGTAAGTATTGTTTACTATTGACATTTTTAATGTAAATGTTCAATTTCTGTACAAAACTAAATACTATTGCTATTGAATTGTTTATTTATTATTTATTAGTTAACCAAGGCAAAGCATTCCCTCTCTGTCAATTTAACCCCCAGTAACATATTTTTTTCTCATGGAGTCATTCATAATTCATTCCTATCTTCAAGTTAGAGGAGTGCTGTCCATTGTCAGGACCCGTCTGGCCTCACCATGACAGACGTATTCAGGGAGAGGTTTGTTAAGAGGGGGCTCTGAAGGGTCGTCTCGTTCTGGAACGTGGCTGAGGTGTTATACATGTTTACCCAGGATGCCATGCAGCGGGTATCAGCAAGCCTTGTGTTATGTGATCTAATTCAGTTCCTTTTATATCTCCTGTCTGTTTTTGGACCGGGTCAGATTAGATATGATGGAACCAAAAAGAGGAGACTCAACCATTGGATCTTTTGTCTCCCGTTGTTAAGGTATGTGCGTGCGCATGGGAGCCCACATGTGTCACTGTCAGAAAATGAAACTGATACAGAACCAGGCAAGTGGATGCTTTTTTGTCTGACAGTATGACTTAATATAAAAGTGGAGTGTTCTGGACACTCTTTTCATTGTCAAGCTACAAAAATGATTCAAAAGCACCATGAAAGTATCACAAAAGAGCTCTATACGAATCGTTCACTAGTCAAAGTTTTCTGAAATCATACGATAGCTTTGTGTGAGAAAAAGACAGAAATTTAAGTTATTACAGTTATCATCTCCTCTAATGAGTTGAACGCATGAATCACTTCAGTCTGATTCATGAACAAATTGTTCACACTGGTTTTGAATGGTGACCAACTGTCAAAAGATTTGACTTAAAAGAGCCATGTATATCTTCAATCTCATTCTGTTTCTCCGATAAAGCTATCTCTAAACGATTTTAAATATAGTGTACAGAAAAGACATTGACTAGGATATTGTGTTTCATGCAAGAAAGTCAGTCATACAGGTTTGGAAAGACGTTAGGATGAGTAATATGTATGCATAAGTATTTATTTAGAGAAATAAAACTGATATAGAGCCAGCCAAGTGGATACTTTTTCGTTAGACATTAAAAACAAGAACAAAATGTTCTCTCATACCCAAATAATGAAGGCTTGTGTTCCTCTGGTGCTCTTTATTTGTAATTTTTAGCATAATTTTAACGCAATTCTTGCGATCATAGCCAGAAGGGTGTTGTTTGTGGAAGATAAGATGGTAGACGTTTAGACAAGCTGTGCATGTGTGTGTGGGTTGGTAGTTGTGGTGGTGAATGTGCATGGAGTGTCAGTATGTCCTTAGAACAGTGGGAAAGATGTGGAGAGCTGTGCCGCCCACCAGCCCTATTACAGGCAACCAACCACTGTCATCATGTCACGCTGATGGTATGGTTGTGCTGTTAGTCTCTCACTCTCTCTTACACACACACACACACACACACACACACACACACACACACACACACACACACACACACACACACAGGGAGAGCACACACATTTGTCATGGCATCAACACTTTAACAAGCAAGAACTTTCTCTTTGACACAATACAAAATAGTAGCAGCTTTTGTAGCGCCATTATTTAGGAGAAGCTTTTAGATTGTTGATTAAAACCAGCATTGTATTGTACTATGCTGGTATCAGTATCAGATCCGATATTGTGCGCATGGACTTTGGTCTCGTTAAAGTACCAAAATCAATAAAATGTCTTCAATTGAAGAGATTTCAAGATGAACAATGCGATGCCTTTGAATCTGATTCATTGCAGCGCTTTCACTGACAAAGAAAATTGTGAGCAGACAAACGTGCGAGTGCAGAAGTGTCAAGGTCTGGCTGCTTAAGCTTGTTGGATATCAGATTTTGAATCTAAAAGCATACTTCTCCATTAATAGAGCCCTATAAAATTAGTTTTTTTTTTTATTACATATTTTCCGTTTATCTTTGTCTAGATTCCATTTTGCTTTATGAATGTGATGCTTTAATTTAAAACAATAACAGGGCCCTATGAAAAGTATGAATTTAAATCATGGACAAAAATTTGTGTGATATGTTTTAATACATTGTATTATTATTACTTTTGTTGATTAGAAGTACATTCTGCTGTACAATAGTAATACATTTATTTCAGAATTTCTTCAACTTTTATTTGGGTTTTAGTGGTCCATTAGTAATCCAGTTTTGATTTATTCATCCAAAATCTGCCAAATTCCATGGCTGTGTCCAAAACCCTTAAAGGGCTCATTGGATACCCATTTTCCACAAGTTGGTATGATTCTTTAGGGTGTTCAAGTAACGTTTGTAACATACTTTGGTTAAAATTCCTCAAAGGTTGTGTAAAACAACACCCTTTTTACCTCCTCAAAAACAGCTCTGTTCACAGCGACCCGTTTTGGTGCATGTCTCTTTAAATGATAATGAGCAACTGCGTGTCGACACAAGACACTTTAAGTGCAGCCTTGGTAGACAGTATAGAAATGGCTGAGGGTGGAAATATGCTAATACGGGACAGTCCGTCAGTGGTTGTGGGCAGAGCATGAGCAATATGACAAAAATAAGAAAATCCAAACGGCTTGATTATTGAGACTGTTTAGGCTTATTGAGGATAAAAAAAGGAGTGAATGGATTTTTTTCATTGTATGGTGGTTGTGTCCACACACTGCAAAGACACATTTATATGCAAACACCACATAAAAGTGAATTTTGCATCCGATGACCCCTTTAAATAGGGCACTATTTGCCATTTGTAGTGGTGGCCGAAACCGTAGTGGATGTTATCGAGTCCACTCATTCAATTCCACAATGTATCATAATAACGAGTGTAAAACTGATGTATGCTCAACGGCTAGAAAATACCCACAATGCACTTTGAGAGTCGCGCGCCGAATTAACTCCTGCATCTGACCAGAAGATGGTGCCAGCAGCAGAATCATCCATCCATCTATTTTCCAAACCGCTGGTCCAATGTGGCTACAACGTAATATCAA
This sequence comes from Gila orcuttii, assembly GCA_026230005.1. NCBI lineage: Eukaryota > Metazoa > Chordata > Actinopteri > Cypriniformes > Leuciscidae > Gila > Gila orcuttii. The sequence continues at coordinate 35,968,142 of JAPDVR010000017.1, read as the reverse complement.
ACAGGTGTACGTTCCTTTTTAATTGATTATTAAATTGTTTAATTAAGGTTTCTACATAGTTTCCATGACAGAGTTCAAGATAAACCTTTGCATTATTGCTGGAAATATTTTTTTAAAAGCAAGCAGTCCTTCAGGCTCACTCAGTGTCCGCTCATTTTCATTCAATCCCTCAAGTGAACTATATTAGGAAATATTGAATGAGAGTATAGGTAGCGATTTCAGATACAGCCAGTGACATTCCGTGTTAAACAGTCCTAATTCTTTTTCTTCTTCTTATGCAGTCCATCGATTTTGAAGATGACGTCACTTCTAGGATGCGTTGTTGGAATGTTGAGGCAACCGCTGCTGTCTGCGGTGCCATTGAATGTGGCTGTGAAGCCCAATCCCGGAGCCTCATGTCCTGCCGCAGTCGGGACATTTGAGAGCTGAGTCTGGGGATGGATGTAGTTGTGGCTGTGCGCGTTGGTGTCTGCACTGATGTAGCACAGTTCTGTGTTGGGCGCGCTATGATTCGATCTGTTGGGCCCCCAGATCGCATGCAGAACTCCATGCCTGATGGTTAGCAGCTGTTGTTTCCAGAACTACAGGGTTGATGACACAGCTTTTCAGGGTCCCCTTGAGGTGATCCTTGTAGCAACGCTTCTGACCCCTAGGTCTCCTGTTGGCTGCGTATATCTGCCCATAGAGGACCTGCCGGGGTAGGTGGTGGGAGGGCATGCAGATAACATATCCAACCCATCGCAGTCGCCACCTAGCTAGGATTGTCTCCATGCTGCTGGAGTTGGTGTGCTGTAGGATGTTTACTTGTAGGCCACAAGTTTGATAGACTGTGCATACAACATCCAGTGTGTGCTGCATTGCGGTAGGGCTGTGGGCTAGGAGGACACAGTCATCAGCATATTGCAGTTCATGAATTGTGATGGTTGTGGTCTTGATGATGGCTTGCAGGCGGCGGAGGTCCTTTTACCTTATACAGGGCCCCATCTTGAGATTTGTATAGGGCCCCCAACATTTGCTTTACAACATTGGTTTCCTCTTTATAAAAACTGGCTTTTATTTTTGTGTGTGTGTTTTGGCCTCAGGTTGCTTGGCTCTCAGAGGCCCTGGTCAGATTCTCAAATCTTTTACCCTTGCTCTTCTGACCTGTCAGTTCAGGTCTGGTTCTTCCTGTTCAAAAACGTTCTCTCACAAGGGAGAAAATCATAGCTTTATCCATTATTTATTTGACTTCGCCCTCTTTTATTCTGTCTTTATCTATCTGTCTAGGCTATAAGAGTGAGACTTTGTGGAACTTTGCAGCAATGAAGGACCGTGAATTATAAAGCTGTTGCATACATGCAGTTTTAGCTTCTGTGCATTTTGCTAACCGTTTAAACCAAGCCACAGCTCTGCAGAATTCAGTTCCAACACACATACATATAGGCTGAATCCGAAATCGCCCCCTAAACCCTCATTCACTATTCCCTACGTTAGTCATGAATGAAAATTAATGAAAAGGAGTGAGTGAATTCGGACAGCCGTTGAGCGTCCATCTATTGTGCAGTCGTTATTGCAGTGCAATGTGGGATCGAAAAAGTGCACTCAATAACGTCATACAACATCTAACGTCATACAACCACGATATGGTTTCGGACACCAGTACAAGCTTGTGTTGCCTCAAATAACGCCCTATTTGAGGGTATAGGGGGTGATTTTGGATTCAGCCATAGTTTTCAAATAAGCCTGAAGGACTTGATTAGCTGGATCAGGTGCGTTTAATTAGGGTTGAAGTTACATTGGAAACGCAGAGTTATGAAGAAGGCTTTATTACACACACTTGAACACGTTATTCTTTTCTGGGCCACTGTGATTCTGGAGTTACAAATAGCACTTACATCACTCCTGAGTTAGGAGCTCCAGTATGCTGGAGCCCCATTGTTGGATTTGGACATCAGTGTGGATTCCACAGCGGAGAGCATAACAGGTCTATTTTGGTCTCATCTCACCTTAGAAGGGCCTGATTCTGCTCGTGTCAGCAGCCGAGCCGAGCGTCTCTCATAGTGTGTAATTTATATGCCATTGGCTCTTGAGTAAACTGACCGAAGCATTTATTTCCGGTTATTTGCCAATGTTTTATGTCTGCCAGTGTTGTTTAAGAAAACAAACCTGCTAACTGCTAATTTGGGTGTATATATCCTTTCTCAGATAAAACGGCACAAGCACTCAGGTTCTCATAGTGCCAATCATGCATTCAACATGCCGATGTATAAGGCAAGGCAAATAGACACGAACGGCTTTAGCTGTTCATCTCCACTAAGCGAGAATGAGATGAGGGGGAGGAAGTAATTTTTCCCTCTGATGAATTTGGACATGAGTTTCGCCCTTTGCTGCTCCGATCTTATGCAAAACGATTCTCTCTCTCTTATCATGTCTTTTTATCAGGCTATAATCATGCGTGAACTCCAGAGCACGTCTATCCCGCTGTCTCGCTCTCTTAATGCGGTTCTCCTCCAGCAATTGCGCGTCAGGATCTGGTTGGTGTGTGTTTGTGTGGGAGGAAGTGCATGCTGTGTGGGTGATATGGGATGACTTTTCGTTTCCAGGTTGATGCTGAAGCCACCTGATTGGTGCTGAATCGACAGGATTGCAGGAAGGTAACGGTTAGAAGAGTTTGTGGAGATGTAGTCAAAAGAGAAGAATCCTGGGGGGTGAGAGCGACTCCAGGGCTTTGCCTGATCAGGAAATAGCAGCTGGAACTCACAGTAAGAGATCCCATAAGTCTGTGCAGCTGTCACTGTGGAAACAAAGGTGGTTTGGCTGGTGCTTATGTCTGTTGTGTTTAGTTGGAATACTATTAGCCATATTTTGAATTCCCACATCAGATGTTGTTTTGGTGTTATGATGACATAAAAAGCAACATGATATGAAGAAAACAACAATTGTGTGTTGATGATATGATGATTATCAGATTGATTATCAGACCATGATTTATGTACAAAAACAGGTCATAAAAATGCATGGTATATATATATACAGTATATAGCTTTTTTACTTAGAATTTTAACTTTGCATTGGCTTTTATGGAAAATGACATTTCTTTTTCAATGGAAAATTATAGTTATGCTAGAGCAACCTAAAGTTAACATGTATAAAGTACCACAGTAGTATTAGCAGTAACCTCAATTCACTGATAATGGTGATTTTGAAAGGCAGGTTTTTAGGTGGCAAGGTAAATACTGGCATGGTAAATAGTAAAATACTATCATATTTTTCAGCCTGAATATCAGCCTGCTACTAAATTATTAATCAAAGTAACATGTTATTACCTTCTGAAACTATTACTTTACGATGATATATCACAATACACTTCTAGAGTGAGAGTTGACAGTGCTAAAGAATGCTTCCCCCTCTAAGCTGTGATTTTTTCAGGAAAAGTCAATTGAAGATGAACTTCAAATTTGTGAACCTGCTGAGTGGCGCTGACAATAATTAGCAAGCCTCGCTTGCACGTTTTTAGAGCGGCAGGTTTGAACTAGCCTGAGCGAGAGAGAGAGAGAGAGGGAGAGGGAGAGGGAGAGGTGAACACATAGAAAGTGAAATGAAAGCTTCGCTTTAAACAACTGATAATGAAGTGGCACTCGGGCCGGACAGACACAGATCCGCTCAGTGTGAAGCAAAGGGGGGAAACATCTATTATTGCACAAGCACCTAAAAGCAATCCACACTTATTAATATTTAATACATTTTCCTTTATCTTTTAATCAAGTGCGGGAAAAATTGGAAGGAATGAATTAGGCAGAGAAGAAAGGAGAAATCACTTTAATGAAATGAATTGCTGCGTTGTGTCATTAGCGGGCTCTGGAGCGTGATGTTCGGGGGATGGTGGGGGCAGAGGGGGATGAATGAATCTAGCCAAGCATATTTCAGTGCACACCTATTTGAGAGCCTGGAGAATTTCAGGTTAAGGGAGATAGTTCACCCAAAAATGAAAATTGGGTCATCAATTACTCACCTTAATGTCGTTCCAAACCTTTATGACTTTCTTTTTTTCCTCTTGTAACACAAGGAAAGTTATTCAATTTGGAATGGCATGTGGGTGAGTAATTGATGACCAAATTTTTATTTTTGGGTGAACTATTCTTGTAGAATAGTGGTGGAAAGATGATATGTGGAGATTTAGAGCTGAGCTCTCTCTTCTCTTGTTTCCTTTACTTCACTGTAGTCTTGTGGTTCTTGACTCTTTCCCTAATACATATCCAACATTTCATCTGTGCTACTGCCTTAAACTCAGGCACTTAAATAAACGTCTAGGATTATCTGCTCACAAATTACTGCATTTGAATATCACCATTCAGGTGAAAAATATCAAAATTTTCAGCTGAATGGCGATATTCAACACATTATTGACAACTAAATTTAACACAATAAAATGGATGGATGGATGGATGGATGGATGGATGGATAGATGAGTCAAAAGGGACGGTGACTGACTCAGCATGGTGTCAGTCTCTGCTCTGATTGGTCAGCAGTTAGTGTTGAATGTGAAGGTGAGGGGTCATTGCCCCTGACAGTGAGTTGGCACCTGGCTGTTTACACTGTCCAATCTGACTCAACCTCCTCTTGTTCATTCTGTCACCTTTTATAATCTTCAGTTTTGTCTTACATATTTATCATTTATATAAAGTGTACCATTATATTCCTATGGAAAACACAACTCACAGAAAGCCCTTTTTTCCCTTTTGTAATAAGACCCTTTGAACCAAAGGCATTTTAAGAATTTAAGGCGATTTCTGCTTTGTCATGCCATCCATTAACAGTTTAATCTCATTTTGAAATCAGTTGTAAGACTTAGTCATCTGGGAAGATTTGAACAGGATTTAGGTCACATCACTTGGGTCCTGAGAATCTATCATGAAGGATTTTGCCCCGATGCCTGAGTAAATGTCATGTTGTTTCTATGCAAGTGTATACATTGTGTGTATGTGTGTTTATCAGTATGAAAGTGGTTCTGAACATCCTCGTGTTATTTCATCTCCATCATCCTTTCCCAGAATGCAACTGGTGTCCTCTTGTTATCCCATGATCATTTATATGCACTCTCCCTTCATATGAATCTCTAAAAACAAGTATGGATTATAGATTGTGTAGGAAGATTGTGATTGAAGCCAGATTGTGTATGAAGCCTGACTGAAGGCATTCAAAATAGAATTTCAACTACAATGTTTGAGAAAAAAGAGTTGCAGTCTGGGTATTGAAACGAGTCATGTGATCTCGGTTGGTGTCCACCTGAGTTGACGTCATTCGCCACCGTTGCTTTTTCAATGACATACGACTCGCATTGACGGGAATATCCAATCTGCCCTCTTACATAGCAGACGCAAATACACATATCCAATTCATAACAGATTAATTTCCACGTATGATTGAGGCCTGAAACCGACCTGAGAATATCGGAATCCATGTGTTTTTATCCTGCTTACACGTTCGGGTCATATCCGATCTGTGCCACATGGGAGGAAAAACAAAAAATTGGGTCACTTGAACCATGTAATTTAAATGTGGCCTTTATATCTTGCAGTGTGGCTTTATTTCTCACAATTTTACAATTACACTACCCTTCAAACATCTGGGGTTGGTAAGATTTTTATTGTTTTTGAAAGAAGTATCTTATGCTCAACAAGGCTGTATTCATTCGATTACAAAACAGTTGTATTGTGAAATATTATTAGAATTTAAAAGTGTTTTTTTTTTTCATATATTTAATATATATATATACAGGATTTATTATTATTATTATTATTATTATATTCTGCTGCCTAATATTTTTATGTGAACCGTGATACTTTTTTTCCAGGATTCTTTAAAAGAACAGCATTTATTTTAATTAATATATATGCATCCTTGCTAAATAAAAGTATGGTGAAAATGGCTTCCATAAGACAACACAATAAAAAGAAGCGTTGCATGTTTATAGTACATTCTTGTCATTTTATCATTCAAGACTGCAAATTCGCAACTTTTGTGGTGTAGCTGTATAGATTCAGCAGTGGTGCAGAAAACACTGTGGGAGGGATGTGTAACTGTCTAAATGTTAGCTAACTTGATTCCTGTCAAAGTGTGTGTGTTACAGTGTTTTGTTTTATTCACAAGATCAAAGACAGAAACATCAGAAAAAAACAGCAACAAAAATCCATAATGAGTACGTTTAGGTCATAATATGTTTTAGAAACCCGCCGGTCGTCTAAGGGTCAGTGTGGATACACAGTAATTGTGTAGGCCTATTTTTATTTATTAGAACACCTATTTTGTCTAACTTTTTTACAAGGTTCTATATAAAATAAACTCTCCCGCTCCCTCTCCAATATCCTTTAGTGGCAGTTGTTTCAGTAGCTGTGATCTTGGAACTGTCATTTGTGATGCTATAAAAGGATTTGATTTTGTTAAATATAGACTCCTGAAGAATTCACAGAGCCATCTTTAAAAGCAGAGAGAGGAGGAGACACAGAGAGAACACTCAAAAGATTATCTAAAGATCCTAGTTTTCCATCTTGCATTAAAGAATGTCGATCTATTTTAGCGGCATCGTGTGCCAATCTATAAAGCAGCTCATTGTGAACAGCTGTTGGGCACAGGGTATAATGATGATAGCATTTGCATACTTTTATTAATAATCAAAAAATGCGAATGAGTTACACATGCAAATGTGCCATTTGAAAAGTAAAGGCAGGGGAAGAGACACAAAGGAGGAGAGGCAGAGGAGGACTAGAATCAAAGACTATTGTGGACTGCTGTGCTGTTGGATCTATCTATCTATCTATCTATCTATCTATCTATCTATCTATCTATCTATCTATCTATCTATCTATCTATCTATCTGTCTATCTATCTGTCTGTCTGTCTGTCTGTCTGTCTGTCTGTCTGTCTGTCTGTCTGTCTGTCATCTGTCCGTCCGTCATCTGTCATCTGTCCGTCCGTCATCTATCTATCTATCTATCTATCTATCTATCTATCTATCTATCTATCTATCTATCTATCTGTCTGTCTGTCTGTCTGTCTGTCTGTCTGTCTGTCATCTATCTATCTATCTATCTATCTATCTATCTATCTATCTATCTATCTATCTATCTATCTGTCTGTCTGTCTGTCTGTCTGTCTGTCTGTCTGTCATCTGTCCGTCCGTCCGTCATCTATCTATCTATCTATCTATCTATCTATCTATCTATCTATCTATCTATCTGTCTGTCTGTCTGTCATCTGTCCGTCCGTCCGTCATCTATCTATCTATCTATCTATCTGTCTATCTGTCTGTCTGTCTGTCTGTCTGTCTGTCTATCTATCTATCTATCTATCTATCTATCTATCTATCTATCTATCTATCTGTCTGTCTGTCTGTCTGTCTGTCTGTCTGTCTGTCTGTCTGTCTGTCTGTCTGTCTGTCATCTCTCCGTCCGTCCGTCCGTCATCTATCTATCTATCTATCTATCTATCTATCTATCTATCTATCTATCTATCTATCTGTCTGTCTGTCTGTCTGTCTGTCTGCCTGTCATCTATCTGTCTGTCTGTCTGTCTGTCTGTCTGTCTGTCTGTCTATCTATCTATCTATCTATCTATCTATCTATCTATCTATCTATCTATCTATCTGTCTCTCTGTCTGTCTGTCTGTCATCTATCTATCTATCTATCTATCTATCTATCTATCTATCTATCTATCTATCTATCTATCTATCTATCTATCTGTCTATCTGTCTATCTATCTATCTATCTATCTATCTATCTATCTATCTATCTATCTATCTGTCTGTCTGTCATCTGTCCGTCCGTCATCTATCTATCTATCTATCTATCTATCTATCTATCTATCTGTCTGTCTGTCTGTCTGTCTGTCTGTCTGTCTGTCTGTCTGTCTGTCTGTCTGTCATCTATCTATCTATCTATCTGTCTGTCTGTCTGTCTGTCTGTCTGTCTGTCTGTCTGTCTGTCTGTCTGTCTGTCATCTGTCTGTCTGTCTGTCTGTCTCTCTCTCTCTCTCTCTCTCTCTCTCTCTCTCTCTCTCTCTCTCTCTCTCTCTCTCTCTCTCTCTCTCTCTCTATCTATCGGTTTCAGATGGATTGAAACACAAACGGTCCCGCAGGCAGTTCAGATAGTTTAGCATATGCTGAAGAGCACGGTTTGAAAACCTGCCATGCTGGTTTTGGAATCGCATTATTTTCATCTTCTCCTCCTATTTTGCTGCTGTCTCCGGCGTAGCCTCTCCAAACACTTGGGGGTCACGGCCATCACATCACTCGCCGTCTGTGGAAGATAGTGTAGTGCGCTGAGAAGAGGTGTGCCAGTGCATGTCACATCAGATTGTGCGTGTATCATATTCAGAACAGCAAGGCTAAACTTACTGGATCTGACAGCGCAGACATTCACGGACGCGTCAAACAATGCATTTTCTACTTTGCTGGTTTCGCTTTGACGATTTCTTACTCCTTGACATTTCTCTAACCCCCTACCATAGGCAGAAGAAGTCCTGGTGCGAACACATGAAAACATGATGTCAATCTAATATGGGGAAGTGTGAAAAAGAGAATGTGAGCGTATCTTATTATTATTTGTGTCTATATTCACATGTGCGGTAGAACTTTGTGTCGTTGGTTTTTGATCAGTCATTCCTCATAGTTTGCTGCAGTATTATTCGTATCACACTGCCAGAGGCTCAGACACCTTCAGGCTGCTGTTGACCGACCTTCTGCCAAAAACAGCACCCTGTCCCACAAGGCCTTGCGTGACAAATTGAGAGCCCCCCAGGACAACTAAACTACTTTCTCAGGAGTGACACTTTAGGTGACTGGACTCAAAAAGAACCTAAGCACAGAATTAATTAACTGAAAAATATGTTTTACACTCGAAGGGTTCAGTATTGCACATTTAGGTGAATGTTGTTCTTTGTCATATTCATGTGTAAAGCAGGACTGTATCTTATGACGTGTTGGAGGTCGTAAATTTGTTTTTGTCATACAGGACACAGGTCGTATGATTGGTAGTACATTTGGTCTGGCTTCAGATAAAATTAAGTCAAACTCAGTTGTCGTTAACAAAAAATAAAACTATTAAAAAGCATTTTTATAAAATAAAATATTAGATAAAAATGTAGAAAACTAAATTTAGAAAATGGTGTCTGCAACTAACTGAAATAAGTTGAAGTTTAATGTATTAAAAATAAATTGAAACTACTATTTAAAAGAAATCAAAATTAATAAAAATGACAACAGCATAACAACATTTTAAAATTTAAATAAATAAATTAAAATGAAAACTGAAAATATGAAGATAAATCTAATTCAAAATATTAATAAAAACTACAAGATTACATAAATAATACTAAAATAAAAACGAGTTTATATATCGCAATTCTGATTTTATAACACGCAATTGTGGCTTTTTATCTCATAATTCTGACTTTTTTCTCGCAATTGCTATAGTTTGTATCTTGCAATTTTTACTTTAATTACTGACTGTTCTGGGTTTTTTTTTTACTTTTTCTCTCACAATTGCTACTTAATATCAAGCACTTCTGACTTTATAACTTCAATTGCTAGTTTATATCTCACATATCTTAGAAAAAGTCAGAATTGCAAGTCATAAAGAATTGTGAGATATAAAACTAGCAATTGCGAGACAAAAAGTCTGAATTGTGAGATAAAAAGTCGCAATTTTCTTTTAAATTGTTTTGTTCTGTGGCGGAAACAAGCTTCCATACTTTTAAATATGTCACATTATACAGAAGGAAAATAGGTTGTATAAAACATTCACCTTGTCTAATAAACATTCATAAAATGCCCTAAAACAATTTTACCCTCAGCGTTACCCTCTCAGACACTTCCCATTCTAAATCTGTCAAGCGTTTAGAGTTCCTGACGTCACTTACAAGGCAGACATAAGGAGAGAGAGAGGTGGTATATTTAGGCCGACTGGGGAAAGACAGAGAGAAAGAGATGCAGGCAAAATTTCACAGAGAAAAAAGACCCCTGAGGTCTTCTGTCAGTCTTTGCATTTGTACCCTCAGCTCTCAAACACATTATTTATTCAAAGTCCCACAATTCACCAGGGAGCAGAGGAAGAATAGCAGAGGGGTTCTGTGGAATAAAGCGCTACACTTTTTAAACACTCACTTTCACAAGGCACCTTGTTTCACACCTGTGTGTATTTTAACTCTCTCACGTACTACTCCCTCGCGTTACAGAATGAACAATGCGGTGAAGAGAAGCTGCATTTTACATTTCTTGAAATAAATAAAAGTGTGTTCAAGGCAGCAAAACAATAGTATTTACGTAAGCTTTGGTTCTGTGTAAATAAATTGGGTAACACTTTATTTGACAGGGTCATTGTTACTCATGTTACATGTAGTACTGTTATAAACTATAAATTATGCATAATTACATGCAATTAACCCTAAACCAAACCCTCATCCTAACCCTATAGTAAGTACATGCAGTTTATTATTACTCAGTACTTAAATAAATAAATTAAATTAAGTGTAACTGTAAATTGCATCCGAGTCCCTTTATTTTTTCACCATCACATGCAGAACGTGTCATGATTTCTCTCAGTTCTGCATGAGATTCTGCACTCAACATGTCATGTAAAGCTTGAATGAATCACTGAATCGCCCATAAACATGGTCACTTGTTTAGCTCCTGAATGAATCAGTGATTTTGAACAAATCGGTTGAATGAATGACTCGGTGGCTCGCTCATAAAGACTATGGGTGCGTCAGAAATCGCATACTTCCTTACAATATAGTAGGCAAAAAACAGAATGTGACAAAAGTTTGTTTGAATTCACAGTACTCATAAAAGAGTAGGGGAAAGGGGATTCTGAAGTGTGCATATGGACTCTTTACTATCCCATGATGCCATGGGAGACAATTTGTGAACAGCAATGAAACTTTTCAACTGATGCTGGTAGGTCACATGATATTCACACATCAATACTATAGAACATACTTTTTTTAGCACTCACAAAATAAGTACTGATTCTAAAATATGTACCTAATTTAAAGAATGTGCGATTTCAGACGCAGTCGGTCACTTTAGTTCCTGAATGTATTGTTTTTGAACGAATCGGTTTAGTGAATGATTCATTGAATCACTTGACAATCACATGTTGCCATTGCAGACATAATTGCAGTCTGTAAATATTACAGACTACTTTTTGTTAGATATTGAATGATGCAAGTTTAATCAATTATAATCAATTGGATATTTTTTGGCTTTTGAGATCCATCTATGCCAACCGCCTTTGCTAGATGAAAGGAGGAATGTGTGAATGAATGATGAGGAAAGGAGGAGGGTGGTCAATATTACAGTGTTTAAGACTTTTTAAATCAGACTTTTTTTTGCACTAATGGAAAAAAGAGTGGCCAGGGACAGACAGAAACAGTGATCCAGAGAAAGGACTTTGTAATTAATTTATGTAGCTGTAATGGAAACAATGTTACGTCTGAAAGGTAAAACCTCCTAAAAAGGATTTTATGTCACATTTACATAGCATTAAAGGGAAAAGTATTAGAAATGGAGAGAGGTATAAAAAGACAAAGACAAAAAGCCATAGAGACAATGATATATAGCAACAAAAATACCTTAAAAGAGAAAGGATTTATTAATTTATGACTGCTGGGTCCGAGACTTAAAATGCCCATCCAGATTTTCTTTTTTCCCCGCTGCCTCATATGGCCTGTTCTCACTCATTTCGATATTAGAATAAGAGAACTCATACCTGTGTGGAGACAATCAGCCTTCACTTTATAAACGGTGACTTAGTCATCCAGTAGATCTCCTTATGATATTTACATTCCACTTATATCTACAATTCTGTAGTTTAACCACCCCTTCCTTTATTCTGCAGCAAGACCACATCCCCCACATTAAACAACAGGACGGTAGCATCAGGCCATCTTGAAGACATTCCATTAGGAAATGGTATAATTTAGGCATCTGGTTCCTATTGAGTCCTGGGCTGCATTCTGTTCCTGTAATGTCGTGATAAAGGGCTTCTGGGGCCAAGAGCAGGCGTCATACTCTGGCCAGAGCTCACTACACACTCCTCCTGGGAGTTCTCCATGATGGACCAAAGTCTGGCTTGCCTTCATTGAGTCTTGATTTAAAGATATTTAGTTTTCCTACCTTATTTACTTTCTTTTATTATGTCTTATTGTACACACAAATTTGGTACAACTCTTAAAAATTGCATGTAGTAGGTTATCAAAATTGTATAATAATAACAATTATTATTAATAAAATATAAAGTTACTATTGCAACTATATAGTCACTTTGTGAGAAAAAGCAGCAATTCTAAGATATAAATGTGTAGTTATCATCATTATTTAAATATAAAGTTGCTATTTTGAGATATAAAGTCACAATATGTTTGTTTTTTACTCTGGGGAGAAAAAAAAACAGACTTACATCATGGATAATTTAATTTGTACTGAGAAATAGTACAAATGTTAAAAAATGCTAAATGCATTAGTGGTCTCAGTCTTCTGGACGCCACTGTGTGTCAGATTATGGACGTAAAATGAGTAGCAGCCAGCATTTCACATTGACTATAGAAATGCAACAATCAATTCATCTCAATCACGTGTTACAGATGTTGATAACAGTTCTGCTTGGGTTGGACTAGAAAATAAAACTGACTGTAAGCGCAGCTTAACTACACTTGGATATTTTGGCAGGTTTTCACATCCAGTCATGGATTTTGCATGTAAACAGTCTTGAGTAGTGTAAAATAACTACCACATGGAAGCGATTTGTGGGAAATGCTGGTGGTTTCCTTTAATGAATGCAGAGAATGGCAGAGATTCAGAACTGTGTGATGGAGGGGAGGCGATAACCCTCGCTCTCTCTGCCCCAATGCAATGTCACTGAGAAATCAATAAAGCCTGTTTGTCCGTTAATTAATCTGCAGTCTGCATGGGCGCACTGTGTTGTGTGTTCTAATCAGCAGCGTCTGCATTTCTTCCAATACGCTATACCTCTTTTCCCAGTTCAATAAAGGATAATACTGTGGCAATGTATGTTAATCCTGTGAGAGCTTATTTACAAAAAGGACAAATAAGCGGTATTTATAAACCCAACGCCATGATGTCACTGATCCCCATCAGAAGGACTGGAGAGTTGAAGACAAAAAACAATAGCATTATCACAGTGGGATTACAGCAATAGGATTGGAATGAGATTAGAAGGACATTAGGTGCTGTGTGCGTGTGTGTGTGTGTGTGTGTGTGTGTGTGTGTGTGTGTGTGTGCGCGTGCGTGCGTGCGTGCGTGCGTGTGTGTGTGTGTGTGTTTAGGCAACAGAGGGATGCAAATTGAAGAATTTAAGTATTTTGGTTCTGATTACACTTAATATATATATATATATATATATATATATATATATATATATAACATAAAGAAACTTCTATTTTAGAAACACTATCCTTTTTTTCTTTTTCTTTTAAATTTCAGTTACAGTGTCACGGTAGCTTCAAGACAGGCCTAACACCATACATTCACTCAAAACATATCCATAAGTTAAGTTAAAGTACAACAATCTAAAAATAAGGGAAGTTATTTTTGTGCATTATAAAGTCGTATAGCAGCTGGTATGAAGGACTTCCTATACCGCTCCGACTTGCACATTGGTGTCATCAATCTTTGACTGAAGGTGCTGCTGTTTATCTTCTTCAGGTGGTGGATTGGGTGTGTAGGGTTGGTCAATATTGATCTTAGTTTATTGAATGTTCTGGCCTCTGCCACTTGCTGAACCATCTCTAGTTCAGCCCCGACCCGAGCAGAACTAGTACGAGGGAAAGACAGAACTTGCTGCTGCTGTTGCTAGCATGCGTGTGGGTCATCACAGGTCGATCACGGCCCCTCAGTGTCAGATTAAAGCTGTAATCTGCCCCACCGCAGGTGACCTACTTCAACTGGGTGGGCCTTGAGAGTGTGGGATTATCATGTAATCCTACCTCATCACCCTCAAGTGGGCTGAGAAGAGACATCAGACGGTCAAGTCCACTTATGGAACACAAAAAGCTGACTCTTCACTCCTTATCCGGACCCTGTTATGCTGATGTATCTCAAGGATGAATCTCAGGAACAGTTCCTTGTCTTAGTTCAATGACATAGTTCACCCAAATTAAATCATTTACTCACCATTGTGTTGTTATCAACCTATTTAACTTCTTCTGTGAAGAACATTAGACGATTTATTTTTCCATGCAATAACAGTCAATGGGGTCCAATGTTGATGGCCCCTGCATTTGTCAGGATAGCTTTTTTTGGGTTCCAGAGAAGAAAGAAAATTATTCCATTGGAACAATGTGAATGTGATTAAATAATGACAGTATTTTCATTTTTAGATTAACTGCATTGAAATCCATATGCATGAATGACTAATGTTGAAATTGATAGAGTAGCAGATATGCAAAGGGAAAAGGCTGGAAATTTAAGTTATTCTTTGACACCCTTCTTTAGTGTATCTTAAAAATGTTTGACATGGCATTTGCTGTTAAAATGTTTTGCCAGGTAATCTAATACTGTATATGTGCTTCTTGTGGGTTTTATTGCCGTCAAAAGTTGATTTAATATGAATAAATCCAGCAGAAGTAATTTTAAGTGTCCGTTCAGCTATATCTTCTTATATTTCAGCACAATAACAACTGCAAAATACCGTCTACCCATATGTTTTGTTCTTTTTATTTTGGAATGATATACAGAGATGGTGGAGACCAACGCAGTCTTTCCATGCATACAATTATGAATTCATTAAAATACATTTATTCATAAATTTACAACATTACTTCCCTATTTCTCCAGCACGCTATTTTTCTAATTGTGAAATGCTTGATGAGAAAGGCAAAAGTTTTCCTCACATTCAGCTATAATCAAACTCAACAAAAAGAACTAGATGTAGGTTTGCTGAGCTTTGCACTGAACGAAAAAAAAAAATCCTTATTTATTAATTTGATTATTTTAGAGCTCTGCTCTCTGTGTATTTTAGCAAAATAAAATACCACAAATGGGCAATTTATTTATTTATTTGTTTTTTTCTATTAAGAAGAAAAGAAAGAAAGAAAGAAAGAAAGAAAGAAAGAAAGAAAGAAAGAAAGAAAGAAAGAAAGAAAGAAAGAAAGAAAGAAAGAAAGAAAGAAAGAAAGAAAGAAAGAAAGAAAGAAAAAGAAAGAAAGAAAGACAGACAGACAAAGTCTGGCTTACATTTAAAGTGAAAAAAAAACGAGCCATATTTCTGTTCATTTTCTGCTTTTAAAATATTGCTCTCAACAGTCCAAAATGAGTGGAATTAATTTGTCATAATGTCAAATATTTGATGAAGTCAATACATGTGGAACAACCTACACATGGCCTGGGAATTGAGAGCTGAAAATGTTTCCTGTCATGTGGAAAGGCAGCAATTAACAGGGGATTTCATCCCTTGTAAGCTATAATTGAGTTCAGGATGAGAAATGCAGGAGACATTTCAAATCCATCCTGGCCTACAGCCTCAATCTTGAATGTGAGTGTGTGCACTTAAGGAGGACAGATCCCAGGGGAGCCGTTTTTTGGTTTGTGTTGTTTTGTCGCCGAGCTTCTCAGAACATGTTAAATGTTGGCATGTGTTAAATGTGTCTCTTAAAAACAGACAGTGACTGATACAGGGTTTTGTACTTTGTTTGACACGGAGCTGCTTTTAAAAGTCTGAAGCCAGCTGTCATATCAGTAGTGATGTGTACGTTCAGTTTCAGTCCTCCGTTTCTTTTTCTGGCTGATGTATCTCCAATATTTCATGCTACCTTAGAATAAGGAAGCCTTGAAGCTAAAAGAGCGTTGTGGTCAGAGAAGTTTTCCAGAACATGCTCTTGTTCTTGACCTCAGCTCAAAGTATTTTCTTTGATCAAAATGGCTATAAATGGGTTGCAGTGACCAGGCACCTTTCCTCCAAAGGCAGTCAAAACAAAAAGTTATTCTCATGGAATATTTATACTAAAACAGAAATTTGGGATATTTACAGAAAGGGATAGTTCACCCAAATATGAAAAATATTGACTTACACTTGTGTCATTGAAAACCTGTATGATTGTCTTTCTTCTGTGGAAGACATTGTTATTTTATTATTATTTATATGCTGCTATAGTATTTATCATTATTTTGAATTACCTTTTTATTTTAATATTTTCTGTTTTAATTTCAATTTTAGTAATTTTGTTAGGTGCTTTTTTCATTTTTTTTTTATTCTGATTTAACTACCTTTATTTCAGTTTTAGTAATTTAAACATTTTTTTTAAGTTCTTCATCTTAACATAAGGTTTAATTTGTTAGCATATTAGTTTAAAAGTTTAAAATATTAAACTAATTACCATGAACTAACAACGAACAATATTTCTACAGCATTTAGAATATATATAAATATTAGTTATTGTTAATCTCAGCATTTACTAATACATATGTAAGATCAAAAGTTGTATCTGTTAACATCAGTTAATACACAGTGAACTAACATGAAAATTAAATTTTTTACTATAACATAAAACAAATAAGACCTTTTTGTAAAGTGTTACCAATATGCATTATGTCTTTTGTCTTTTATTGCATCTTTATTTTAATTAACAAAGACATTTTTAATAGTCTTAGTTAATAACAACAATGAAATAAATGTACAGGTTTCAAATTTATTTATTATTTTATGGCTACTGGAGATTTTAAAATTAAAGAATTATAAACTAATACGACTTATAAAAACACTTTGGATAAAAACACAAAATGCATAAACATAATATAAATACATATAATTATTTATATAAATCATGCGCTATATTTAGTCTTCTTAAAGGGGTAGTATCCTGAATATTATTTTTTTTCTTTCAGCCAAACACAATCAGAGTTATATTAAAAAATATCCTGGCTCTTCCAAGCTTTATAATGGGAGTGAATTGTAACTTTTTGAAGCCCAAAAAAGTGCATCCATCCATTATAAAAGTAATCTATACGGCTCAAGGCAGAGATGGATTTTTGTAAGAAATATATCCATATTTATAATTTTATAAACTCTAATCACTGGTTTCCGGTAACAGCCGTACGCAAGTCGAGTTCCGGCCGAAGAGTGACCTCTGACTCGACGCATGACGTGCAGAGCATATCAAAACAAAACCCTGATCACAAATTAGAAGTCTAAAATGAGAATTTTTAAAGAGACATGTCGGAGGATTTTGAGTCGGAGCTTGAGTTTGTTGCCCAGCCCTATTTGTCACCTAAACTTACGCTACTCCTACATCCTAAGTCATGCGTCGGGTCAGAGGCCATTCTTCCACTGGATCTAGACATTACATTGCATATAAAGTTTAAATATGGATCTTTTTTTTCTTACAAAAATGCATCACTTCGCTTCAGGAGGCCTTTATTAACCCCATGGATATGTTTTCATATAACTCAGATTGTGTTTGGCTGAAAGAAGAAATGGTAAATGGAAATGGACTGCATTTATATAGCGCTTTCATAGACCCAATGGCCACCAAAGCACTTTACATGTCGCCTCACATTCACCCATTCACTCACTCATTCATACACCGACGGCGGTGTCAGCCATGCAAGGCGCCATCCAGCTCGTCGGGAGCAGCCGGGGTTAGGTGCCTTGCTCATGGACACCTTGACACTTGGTCAGGTGGGACCGGGGATTGAACCACCAACCTTTCAGTTTGTAGACAACCTACATGAACCACTGAGCCACTGCCGCCCCAAGAAAGTCAAATACACCTAGGATGGCTTGAGGGTGAGTAAATTATGCAATATGATAGCTTTGAGTGGTGAATCAGACCAAAATTTCAGTTGTTATTAACAGATAAACACCCCCAGGCTGCTGTGAGCGAATCTGTGAAACAGTAAGCTGAATTTGAGAACCAGATCAGTCTGATTTGAGAACAAATCATTCAGACTAAATCAACTAATTAATTTAAATGATCTGATTTATTGATCTTTAAAATGATCCAAAACACACACACACACACACACACACACACACACACACATTTAGGAAGATATGCCTTTGTATTTTTCCCCCCTGAGGTAAAGCGAGACTATTGTTCTAGTATCTGCTGTTATTCTACTCTGAGACTCCATATCCATGAGAGATCTTAGAAAGCATTAGTGGGGCGGATGGGTGCATAGTTAATTAGAGTACGATTAACACAACAGCACTCAGAAGTGAACTGTTTGATTGAAACCACTTCCAGGTGTGTGTTAACAGCATGTCTGATATGCTCATGTGGAGTTGTTCAAGGTTGTCCAAGTGCTCCACATTGACAAAGATTTGAATGCACTTGAGATTTTCCATCTTTCCATTCACTTTGCTCTTTCATTTTCAAAAATTCTCAAGAAATACCTAAAGTTGTTTCCGAAATTTTTACTTTATTTATGGTTTATTGTACTCATCTCTGCTTTACTGTTATTGTGGGACAAATGAGTGGTGTATTGAAATAGTGGCATTAGAAACAGCGGGTTACTGTCAATTACTCATTTACCAGACAACTGCCTCTTTCCATTTTCACATTTTCTATTTACCTCCTGTACTATTGCCTCAGAGGAGTAAATTACTGTGCCAACCATTGCCAGGACAATAAAAATGTATTAAACTGCCTTCTTTTCTTTAAATGTCGGCATTCAGAGTGCTAAAATACTCACTGCTACTATCTTGAAATATGGTTCAACCTGAAGGCCTTGCAGAAACTGAGTAATTTGAGGACTGAGGTGTGTTTTGTTCCCACTTGTGTTTGTCATTCTTTATAT
Source organism: Gila orcuttii (assembly GCA_026230005.1). Classification (NCBI taxonomy): domain Eukaryota; kingdom Metazoa; phylum Chordata; class Actinopteri; order Cypriniformes; family Leuciscidae; genus Gila; species Gila orcuttii. The sequence continues at coordinate 35,949,351 of JAPDVR010000017.1, read as the reverse complement.
ATTTTTGTAGGCATTGAAGTAAGCCTCTTAAGGCAGCAATTTAGGTAGTGGAAGTTTGTCGTAATTGTGTCCTGAGAAACAGATCGACGTACATGAAGTTATAGAACATGGTGCAAGTTTTTGATCATATGACAAGGATTGTTTGAAGGCTAATTCTAAATCGTTTAATGGAATATTTCTGTTTTAAATCCAACAAAAGTCTCTGCAGGAAGGATGAAACTGATGCCCATATGGCTTTTGAGTCTTAAAAAAAAACGTTTTAAGATGCCAAAAGCGGGTAAGTAAGGCAGGTTAATGCGCATTGACAAAAAGTAGCACCTTGGCAAGTGTGTAGTCATTATGGCATTGTGTCCTGGCAAGAACGAGAGTATTTCTTTCTGGAGTTGTGCCTTGGGGTTGATCACAGCTCTGGTCCTGGAGGCTAGTTTGGCTGGTCTTCATTCTCACCACTTAGGAAGGGTATTCAAGTAATTCACATCTAAAGAGGTGTTATAATCTCTTATCATTAAGCAGTGACCATTAAGTCAGAAGCTTGGGGATCTGAAATTAAATCTGAAGTAAAATCTGAATTGTGCATCTCTTTGCATCTCACCTTCCTGAAAAAAAGGTAATCTCTGCTTCAAAAAGCCTGAAACCTGTAGAGAAATAACTTTTATCTCTTCCAAATGAAGCCGTGTGTGGTCTACCACCTCTTACCCCTTTGTGTTTTGAAGAAACAGAGCTTAATGTATAATCAATTCCCATAGAAATGGACTTTCTCACACAGGTAATTAAAAGCCAATAGAAAAGCTCTGTCCATGCATAACATCTGAAGGTCAGGTTAACAGCCAAATAGATCAGGCCCAGTCACGTCCGTCCACCCATTCTGACTGCGAAATGGATTAACGACCCCCCCGCTCCCCAATAAAGATGCGTGCTCATTGATTCACATTGCTGAGTGTCAATTTGTCCCTTGACTGAATGAGTCTTTGCGCAATTATCCAAGACATGCTGCATAAGGTATGGTTTAATTTCTGTTTGCTGAGGCTAAAATCCATTAAGTCATCATTTACATGTGAGACTATAGGGGGGAAAAAAGAGAAAAAAAGCTCTCCGGTCCTGTTCAGTCTCACGCTCCAAACGCGGTTTTGTCATTTTTAAGTATGTGAAAAGTAATATTTTTCGACTGGAAATGGTACATTCTTAGCTCAAGAGAATCATTTGAGATTAATTATTTGAACTCTTCTCTGGACATTTCTCCCACAGGAATATGATTAATGTGCTTTTGTGATTAAAGCTGAATATCCTTCGCCAGGTTGTGATAGTTTTGATTTATTCCTATTTCTTTTCCAATTTCTCACGTCATCTCTCTCTCAAAATACAGTACATGGCTGAATGTATGCAGACACCCTTCTAATTAACTGGTTCGGTTGGTCCTCTTAATTCCTATAGAGATACATCTTAATGCTATGGCATACAATGTCATTATAGAGTATTCTATGCTTCCAATTTTGTGGAAATTATTTGGAAAGGACCCTTTTCTGCCATGTGCACATAGCAAGGTCCATCTAGAAATGGTTTAATGAGTCTGTAATGGATTGGAAGAACTTCACGGATCTGCACAAAGCCCACACCTGAACCTCTTTTGAACACCTTTTGGATGAACTGGAATGCCCAATTTATGCAACTGCATTCATGCTGGAAAGCTGTCCCAAAAGACTGAGAGCTGTTTGGTTGGACCAGCTCTCTATTAATATCAATATTTTTGAAATTAAATGATGTTTTATTAGCAAAATTGGGGAGGATGTTCAGATAATCTACCCAGTCAGCACAAGAGCTAGCTTATATATTGAGCCGACTTAGCTCTGTTCCACAACAGTTTTTCCAGCATCCCTTCTCCACCCCAACTCCTCACTCTCTATTATTCCTATTCCAGCCAGGGATGGGTGGGTTGAGGGGGATTCTGGGTTCGGTCCAAACTCCGGGCTCGGATCCCTCTCTTCGGACAGCACACCAAATATGCATATTTTATACCGATTATATATCTGATTATATGTAAATGTGAACTCAATAAATGCTCAACAAGAATATATTGTGCTGTATCTTTGTTTTAGACAATATAGGGCCCGATTTATTAAACAGGGCAAAGTAGTGTGAGAGCGCAATAAAAAAAAGCGCAGATGGGAGTGGAAAGTTCCCAAAGGTTTACCAAAGTAAATTGACTAGCGTAAACCTTAGTAAATCACCTTGCATGATTAATTTAAAAACTCTCCTCCCATAAATTTTACCCTCTGCAAAAATAACCCTGTCCATGCCTTTTCAACGCTAATTTTTCACTGCGTGTCTTCCAGACAGTAGTTTTTTTAACGCCAAAAGAGGGTTTGCGCTGGAGCAAGCTGTTAGTAAATCTGCCCCATAGTGTCATATTTTATGACTATATTAAAGAAAAGATTTGAATTTTTTTTTTTGTGTTAGTTTATAAAGATACATTAGGAATCAAATCAATCTAAAAGTGACAGAACTACAGACATGAAGCCATTTAATTGTTCTGTCCTTGGCATTATATTTACCGTTACCTTTCTCTCATTAGCTTCGGTGATCACAGGCCACATTACACGCTCATTAACTCCAACCCATAAAAGATTCATATATTTTTTAATGAGGACATTTGCTGTTGTGTTGTGGCCTCATGCTGTTGCTCCAGTGGATGGCAATCAACTCAAAATTTTTCAGTATTCAGCTTGTTCTTTTGACTCTTTTGGTTAAAGGAAAAGTGTTGTTGTTGTTGTTGTTGTTGTTGTTGTTTACACAGTCAAATGCAGTAAGCAGAGCTTAATCCTTAGTTAATGGCAGCAGAACTCTGGTAAAGTGAGAGCTAGCTACAGCGCTGATCTGAGTAAGCAAATATATAATCCTTTTTGTTTTGTCGTTCTCGTTAATTTATAACTCTGCAGCATTTTCATATCAAGCTGTGTTTTACCTTTGTATTGATCTTAGTTTAGTGAACTTCCTGTAGACAGCTTTGCTGTTTCATAATAACTTAATTAAAAAAGTTTCTCCCTTGGAGAGAAGAACTGCCTTAATTAACCCAGACTAAGTGGCTGAAATAACTTTGGCGTGAGTCGCGTGACCTTCCCAGCATCACGTTTGTGCTCTATGAGGTGTCCAGCCTACACTCTTAAAAGAAATGGTTCTATTTAGAACCAGAAATGGTTCTATCACCCGCTTCATATATGGAACTCCAAAATGGTTCTATATAGAACCATTTTAATGGGTTCCATAAAAAGAACCCCAAATGGTTCTTTGAATCCAAGTTAGATGGTTCTATATAGAACCATTTAAGGGTTCTATATTATTAATTATATGAATACAAAAATATAACCAATCCAGAAAATTCCAAGTTTAAATTTATTCAATTTATTATACAAACATATTAGTGTCATCTCCGTATACTCTCCGTGTCATCTCCGTATACTCTATATTAGACAGCAAAACTTTTTTTACATTTAAGATGTTAAATTACATTCAACCATTTAGTTTGAATTATTTAATTTAAGGCGAGACACGGCAGGCAAAAACATCGTTTTTTTTTTTTCACTGGTCAATTTTGAGATTTTGGGATATTTGTCTTCAATAACATGTCTTCTTTCAGACTTGTGGTGAAAAAAAGTCCGAAATACACATTTAGGTCTTTATTTTACTACACTTTGTCTGTTTGCGTCTGTAGATTTCTCATAAATTCATCAAAACTTGTCGTTATAAATCATCATGCTGCTCCGCGATCGCGATCTGCACCCTGTCATCACACACACCGTTAGAAAGCTCTCTCTCTCCTGAACAAGACTGCCGGATCCAAATATGGTCATTTCCTTTTTATCAGCAGCCAATCGCGAAAGTAAAAGGGGGGATTTTACACTAAATGCGCAATCTCATTGGCTGATGCTAAATCCTTAAAGCACGTTTTCTCAAAATGACTTTTCTCTCTCACTCCAAGTCCGAAATCTCCAGTTCAGTAGCACCTATATACACTTTCCAGTCTTGTACCTAGTTATATTATGAAGACATTTACAGAGGGATTTGTAAATATATTATTCCTAGCCTGATTTATATAACATTTTATTCCCAAAAAATGGCGAAAATAATTTTTTTAAGGCTATTGGCAGTATATTCTAATTTACAGGATAACAAAAGTAGATATCCATAAATCCCTCTGTAATTTTTTCCCCATCTGATATGTGAACACAATGAAAAAATAATTTTGAACCTGGCTTTGTCCATTACTCAGATTTCGTTTTTTAAAATATATGCAAAATAGCGCATATTTAATTAGACAATGCCTCTTTTGCATATTTAAACATTAAATTACAGAAAACTTGTAATACATTTTTTTCTCATCTTAATGTAGGTAATCAACTGGCAAAGTTTCATGGTGATATCTGATAGTTAAAAAAATTACCCTATTCACCTGTAGTGTCTCGCCTTAAGCATTTTCACTTTGCAATAAACATACATAAGCTTGTTTATGTACTGTATGTACATGTACGGTACTTAACTTTTACATGCATCTCTGAAATGAGGAAAAACAAATCTTTGATTTTATATTTTTGATATTTGACAATGCAGATAAAAAACAATACATGAACAATTAAAACATCTAATAAATAGCACTACAATTTACACAAATGGACAGTACATTTTTAGTACAGGTATTGGTGTTCTTGTGTCATGCTCTTGTTTAAGTTTATGCATATATTTTTGAATACAAGTCATTGTGTAACTGCAAAATAGACTGCAAACAGGCATTCCTCAGCCTTTGTCATGTCAATGTCTGCCTCCATTATAATGCTGACACTTTCAGTCTTGAGGGGATCAGGAGAGCCGTTAAACACTATGGTTGGTTGGTGTAGGACCTTTGGGTTCCAGTAAAACAAACATTTCACCTTTTGAGTGCTTTTCACCAATTAACAGAAGTCATCAAATAGACCTAAAATTACCCCATAATTTACTAACAAGCCAACCTATGTGTATGACTTTATTTCTTCACTTAAACAAAATCTGAGATATATTTAATAATATCCTGGCTCTTCCAAGCTTTGTAATGTGTTTGAATGTCAACATTACTGATAACTGAAGAACATTCAACATGCTACCACGTCAGCTCCACTTTGATTACTTTGAATTTCATTGGTTCTTTCATTCTTGTGACTGAATCGTTCATGACACAACACAGATATGACAGCTAGGCACGTGACATGCAAGAACCAACAAGACTCATAATTATTGATGTGGAGCTGATGTGCCACCCCATTGGATGCTATTCTCTTATCTATACATAGTCTAATTATAGCAACCTATCTTGGCAAATTTAATCTTTTTTATCTCACTAACATACCATTTGTATGTAACATTTTGCTTTAGAAGACAAGTATTAACCCCTGGAGTTGTATAGATTTCTTTTATGATCGATGCGAAGTCGACATAAACTACACATTCGAGTTAATCGATAAAATTCTGTCATCATTCACTCACTCTTGTCATTTTAAACTTATGGCTTTCCTACTTCAGCATAACACAAAAAAATATATATTTTGGAGAATGTTGGTAACCGAACAATGCTGGTTCCCATTCACTTCAATTATATGGACACAAAACCAATGCAGTAGGTCAATGGGCACCGCCATTGTTCGGTTACCATCCTTCTTAAAAATATCTTTTGTGTTCTGAAGAAGAAAGTCAAAGATTTGAAATGACAAGAGGTGAATAAATTATGACAATTTTCATTTTTGGGTAAACTATACCTTTAATACTTTCATTATTTTAATACATGTTTTCACTCAAACAATTTATAGAAGCTACAACCTTTACATTGACAATGCAACTTTACGCTGGGCATGGAACAGATAGGTTGGATGGGGAAAAATATATGGTGTTGTTACCTTCTGTGGTTTCCTCTGCTGATCCAATGAGATTGGCGTAGAGTTTTTTTTTTACTTCCTTCTTTTGCACTCCTGATGATGTTTGGGCACCATTTAATTTAGAGATGTTTCCATGTTCTTCGCCAAGTCTGTTCCAAACCTCATCATCATTTCATGCAGCATCTTAAATACAAAACATTTGTTTACTTCAGGTGCTTATATCCAAATGACACACTTTCAGCCAAACAAGTTCCTTAAAGTCAGCATGAACTGGAGGTTGCAATTGACTACCATATAGTGATGTATTTCCGAGAATGTTCAATAAGAAAAATACTGGGCTTGGTAAAGTAATCAAAATTATTACATGCGTTGAATCCCACTGCTGGCCAAGGTTTGGCAACAAATGAGCCCTCATCCTCACAGGGTCTGTAAACATGAATACAATGTTCTTTTTATACAGGATATTAATTTTACTTGCCACAATACAGTCTATTTAAACTTCAAAACAATGATACATACTGACTACAAGATATTTGAGGCACTTCAGTTTCCAGGCTGTTTGAAGAAAAAGAAAAATATAAATTAAGATTAAGATAAGGATTTTAAGCTTGCTTAGCACAAGTTTGTTTTATATTTAGCAATATTTAACAATTTATTTAATATTTAACAACACGGACTTACTTTTTTAACTTAAGCTCTTTTTGTCAACCATGGTTACCTGGGGGGAAAAGAAAACAGAGCATAAATAACACTTCACAAACCAACTATGCATTAAACACACCAACACATTTAACCATGTGCTATCATCACTTTAATCCAGCGCATGCATCACAGTAAACAATGAACATAAGAGTATGTGCAGACGCTGCACTGCTGCAAAAGTGCAGTTTTAATGCAGACCGGCCGGAAGTTCTCAACTGTAGCAGTGTCACTCACCTGCTGAGTTTAGCTCCAACCCTGATAAAACACACCTGAACAAGCTAACGTTAATCAAGATCTTCGAAATTACTGAAAAGTAACAGTCTGATCTGAGTTGGAGCTAAAAACTGCACGAAAGTGGACCTCGCGGGCCAAAGTTAACAGTTAAGAACTTCTACACCTGTTATATAGGCCTGGGAAAAATACTCAACGCAAACTGAGTAACGTTAGGTTATGTCATGTGTGAAACTGCGACCAACATTCACATATCATACACCTCCGTGTTCCACCCGGTTCGCTTTTATTTCAATCGGCGCCTATCGTTAATTTACCATTAAAGAGAAACGAGCGTCCGCTTCATTGAAATTAAAATTCACACTTCTGTCTCGAAGCTCGTCTCCTTATAACACAGCTGTCTTATTGTTATTGACCATTTCATTAAATATAACAAGGAAATAAAGGGAGACTGTCACTTAATTACTTTAAAAACCAGAGCAAAATCAATTGAACAGGGCTTTCTGAACCGACGGCTGACGAAGCCCATCGGTGCTAAGTTAACGTTACACAGGAGTGTTTTTAACTGAGGTAAATATAATCCATTTTGCTTCTAGTATCAGTATTTAACACAAGGACTATACTCTAACCAATAGAAATATTAACTGCAATACTAAATATTTCATTAAAATGATTTCAAAAATGTGAAAACTTAACTTACCTGAAGGTATGAACGGGCAGAAATGGCGGACTCCTCAGTTTGAAAAATTAACTGTCACTTCTATCGTCGAGGTTTATCTTCGCCAATCCACCAATAGGAATTCAAGGATGATGCAACGCATATACGCCACCAGAGGGCATTTTTACGATTATTATTTTTAATGTTCCCTTCTATAGTTTAAAACCATCACTAGGCTACACAAAATAAAGAAAACACTTTTAAACACCTTTATTACAAAATAATTGGTCAAAAAGGCAAACTATAATGTATTAGGAAATATAAGTTTCATGCTAATGTACAAACGTGCATAAAGAAATCTCAAATCATACACTGACTAGATATTAACATTTTGTTAACTCTGGTTTTTGACTACACCAGTCATTCACATGGGTCTTGACTCAAAAAGCTTTGTGAATGTGTTGTGTATAATTATTGTGTAACGTGAATCTTTAGTTTACACTTCAGTCATAAAACATGAATTATAGAACCATTTTAATAAAAAAAGGTTCTTTGCTCTCCAAGGGTTCTACATAGAACCATTTTATTGGTAAAGGGTTCTATTGGCCAAGTACGGAACCCCAGGGTTCTATATAGAACCTCGAGGAACCCTTTTTTTTAAGAGTGTACGGTCTGTTCAATGACCCTCTGTGAACATCACAAGGCCCAATCAGATGGATTGTCAATAACTTTCCAGTTTGCGAGATTTGTGGAATCAAATCTTAATAGCGTGAGCATACTTTAAATTGAAAACATTTTAAAAAAGAAGCTTGTTACATTTTAAATGATTAAATAATGTATGTAAAATGTGTATACATTTGTATACAGTATTTTTCTAAAAAATATATTCTTTACCACTCAAGTTTCTTATGCTCACCGATGCAGCATGTATTTGACCAAGTATATGGTAAAAACGGTAATATTTTAATATATTATTACAATTTTAAATAATTGTTTTTGGTTTTAATATATTTTAAAATGTAATTTTCCTGTAATGCAAAGCTGAATTTTCAGCATCATTACTCCAGTCTTCAGTCTCACATTATCCTTCAGAAATCATTCTAATATGCTGATTTGCTGCTCAGTCATTTTTTAAAACTTATATTCATGTTAAAAACAGTTGCTTAACAGTGCTGTTTTTTTTTCCGGAAACTGTATTTTTTTTTTATTTTTTTATACAGAATTCTTTGATAAACAGAACGTTCAAAAGAACAGCATTTATTTGAAATATTTTTTCATTATAAATATATTTACTGTCACTTTTGATTAATGTAATGCATCCATTCTTAATATCAGTTAATTTCTTTATACAATGGCAGTGCATTTAAGTTAGTCAGTTTGTCTTTATGCTGATAATCCAGAATCTGGGTCTACATGTGTACATACACAATTTACACATATTGATATATCTGTCTTTTAATTGCTCTTAAGCATGCTTCTTTGTTGGGTACCGGAGCAATAATCTGTTATCTGCTGTATTTCCCATATCACTGGCTAATAAGCTTGTAGAGAACAAGTCCATTTTGATTCCCCACCAAAAAAGATTGATTCCCATCCAAAGTCCCAAGTTGCTCTGACAATAGATCTGCCTGGAATGATCTTTTTGATGTGTGTAATCAGACGGGCTGTTGCTTCTGTGGTGTTGTAGGGCTCTTTAAAACTGGGTGATGCTGTTTGATCATTAGACTGCTGTGGTTGACACTGGCACAGACAGTTACTGAAATCTCTCTTGTAACCTGGAGCGCCTCTCTCTGTAGTTATAGCAAACTAACAGAGAATCCTTCAGATAGCTGTCAATTGTGAGCTTTCCAAACAGTGCAGACCCGAGCAGTGTATTAGGATTGTATTAGAAAGAAATTGCTGGGGGGAGAGAGATAGATACAGGTTTGTATTATTATTATTATTATTATTGCACGCTATGTCCATTTCATATGTTCATTGGTCTGGTTTGTTTGGCTGTTTGTATCTCATCCCTTCAGGCTTGCATTATCAGAAATGTTGTCCACATCTGTTCACAGACAGTGTAAAAGCCGCAAGGCTATATCACGAGGCCCGACTGTGCCATTTATCATTCCTCTTGCCTTGAGCAAAACTTTTCTGTAGGATAATGAAATGTCTGGTGTTGTGTTGGAGGTGGACAAGCATCTGGTGTCATTGTTAAATGTTATTTTTATGTTTCTTTTCTTTTCTAACACACTGTTTGCCCTAGCGATTTGTCTCCTCAGATTAGCCGCATATCAGTTTTCGAATGTGAATCCGTGTGTCTGTGTACCGCGGTCGGATATTTAATGAAACCGGTGCAAAAACAGCTATCAGAGTGAGTTATTTGAGACGGGAGTCTTGGCAGCCAAAGGGTGCTATCTCGAGGACATCTCCTTGATCTATGAAGGAGAGAGACGATCAGGAAAGGCGGTTTTCAATGGATTTGGAAAAGCCTGAGCAGTGCATCACACCATCCGAAAGCAGCCACATTAGTAAAACGGTGACTGCGGGGAGACATTCAGACCCCAGGCGTGCAAAGGGGGCTGTAGATCAGATTCCACAATGCAGATGAATAGGGACTGACATTGGGGAAAAAAAATTAATTAAACGCTGGCTTTTTCAGAGCAAAATTAATCACAGATAGCTTGCTTTGACACAAGTCAAAATGAATGACGTGATGCCTTTGAAACAGATGTTGTTAATATTTTCACTGCAGCCCTTAAGCAGGAGTATTAAGATTTCTGTGTGGTGTGTGTGGGCTTTGTTTTCAGAAAAAAATCATGTCAAGTGTGATATTACAACTTTTTAGAGGAGCACAGATACTAAAATATTCTAATGTGTCTTTTTCTCTCACTTTCTTTTGCTCTTCATAATGCTTTCAATTCATCCGGTGAACGAATCAAGGTAAGAAACATTAAAAATTTCTTATAATTAACATTGGAATAACTTTTTTGTTAAAACAGCATTTGCAGTTTTGCATATATGAAGGTTATAGTGTATGTTCCATGAATGTGAAGTGTTTTAATTAATGACCAACTACAATATTTCATTCTGTAGATTATATGAATCACATTTATTTTGCCTTACATAAGCTAGGGCAGATAACTTTTTCTTTACGTCTTTTTTTTTTTTTTGGGGGGGGGGGGGGGGGTGTATTTGTACAGTATGTGTGAATGGTTGCCAGTTTTTTAGACAGTCAGAAAACGAACCAATCAGAAATAGCGTCTTGACTGTAAACCAAAAATACTGCGCATTCAGATTTTGTAGCAGATCAAATTAATTTTTGTAGCAGATAAGAGCTTTTTGATAAGAGCTTTCTGAACTCATAGTAAATAGATGACCTCATAGCTAAAAAAAAATATATATATTTCATGGGGTTTTAAAATGGCCCTCAACGAAGAAAAATGCAAACAGACTCCTTTGATATCAGGTTGGCTGGCATGTCTTTGGAGGGCGGAGTTTTTTATTTTAGAGAGGTCATGTGGTTAAAGGGTTAGTTCGCCCATTTAAGACATGAAGTTGTATGCAATCCTTACCAGCACTATAGTGCATACACACTGACCCACTCTGTAGTCACCTCCCTGGTCAGAGTTCTGGCCGCTGGAAGTTTTTAAGAAAGTACTCAAGGGTACTTTCCGGGGCCTCAAAACTGTGCGTTTTTACGTGAAAAATTTATTTGCGTTTCAAAGCTTGATTAATTTACCACACAAAAAACACGCCAGACAAAATTCATACCTCAGTTTTAATCGGCACTATTTTCTTTCCATTTCTATCAATCCGCGCTGCTGTCAACGTCAACAGTGCGCATGTTCCGATCAGCTGTTGATAGCGCGACTCGAGATAAACACAAGATCAAATCAAATGTTATTGATTGCAACACAAAACCTCAATTGTGTGTGTGTTCAATCAAATAGTTTTCTCAGCAAATTGTACCTATATCCCTATTTTTTTTTTTATATTAGACATCTTTTCACGTGTTTTCGACTGGAGTCTAAACATCAGCTTGTTTACCGTACAGTTTAGACATGGGCTCATAAAGTTAGTAAATAGAGCTTACGTAAATAGAACTCTTTAAAATCAGTTTTTTTCTTTTTCCTCCTTGGTTGGGGATGTAATCGTCTTCGCTGAAGTGAGCACTGCACACATGATAATCCTTGATTCTGGATATTTTAGCTCCTGCAGAGTAGCCGATGGCAACCAGCCAAAGCTGTCTCGTATATCCGAAACAGGAAAACGATGGAATCTGAACACTGATCCCGGCACATTCTTGTGGTCACAGCCTGGGAATTTACAAGTTCGCACCATTGTTCATTTTCTACTTTTTACGTCGTTGTCAATCGATTGTGTAAACACTATGGAACAGCTGATCGGAACTTGCGCACTGTTGATGTTGACAGCAGCGCGGATTGATAGAAATGGAAAGAAAATAGTGCCGATTAAAATTGAGGTATGAATTTTGTCTGCCGTGTTTTTTGTGTGGTAAATTAATCAAGCTTTGAAACGCAAATAATTTTTTCACGTAAAAACGCACAGTTTTGAGGCCCCGGAAAGTAACCGGGAGTACTTTCTTGAAAAACTTCCAGCGGCCAGAACTCTGACCAGGGAGGTGACTACAGAGTGGGTCAGTGTGTATGCACTATAGTGCTGGTAAGGATTGCATACAACTTCATGTCTTAAATGGGCGAACTAACCCTTTAAGGTTAACAATTCGGCTGAAATCCCAGTACCTTTAATGCGTTAAAGTCATTCTTACACGTCTATATCAGTGCATGTAAATGTCAGTCGACCGACATATACCGCTGACTTAGCTGGAAATCTACAGCAGTAGTGCACTTGAGTCACAGTTCCCATGCCAATACTCCCAATGCTGTCAGAACGCCTCTTCTTCCACGCTGTAAGTGTGCATTCTGTTTGTCAGGCTGAAAGGTAGATCGATAACAAACGGCAGACATGATCTCCTCGCCTCTCCTGCAGCGCAGTGCATGAATGGCTGTAGACGCTGACAAGCGTCGATTGGTTCGATTGGTTTGATTGGTCGATTGGTTCAACCAATCAAAGCGCTCCCTGACAGCTCTGACACCCCCTTCATCCCCTGCCGTGCCCCCCTGTCGCGTTCCTGCCCTGAATCTACAGGTGCAGGCGGTTGGAGTTTTAAAAGCCTGGAGAGCTTCAAATATAGCTTTCATTTGTTTCATTTTTTTTTTTTTGTGGTTTCTTGTTATGCCAAAGGTAATGTTGTCTGACTTTGTGCGACGTTTGATCTCCGTCTCTGCTCTAATGACTCCAAGAGCAAAACGCAACGTCGACAAGAAGCCTCAGAAGCATATTTAATGTGAAAGGACGGAAAAATGACAATAACATAACGAAAGCTGAATATGAGAACTCTTCACTGTGCGTCTGCTTGGCCTTTCTGTCTGTCGTATCCATTTGAGGACAAACAACAACAAAAGCCTGTCAAATTGGTATATAAACGTGCTGGGATTATGGAACATTATTGTTTGGGCCTTGACAGATGTTATACTATCAAATGAGGCTGTCTTTAGTAGGTTTTTTTGTTGTTGTTGTTCTGTCGAGTATCTCATTCTGATCAAATGCGATTACACTGGTCGTGACACATATGGTTGTACTGGTCACCATTCTGTTGGTCTTAATAAGGAGGATGTAATCCCCGTTTCATCTGTTCGTCCCTAATGGTGCAATTGGGGGTCGGCTCGGGATTTGCCTGCCTCTTCATCTGATGTAATGCATCTGTAACAAACCCGACCCCTGACAGTGACCACCACCAAATGTGAGAACTTGATTGAAATTCAGCAGGCCAGACAGATAGACCGACTGGAAATCACATCTGACAAGGCAAGAAAGTGAGGGAGAGACTTTGTTTGTGGTGTTTTATGTCTAGTTTTCTGTTTTCTTTTATCTCTGTGCACCCACTATCAAACCCAAAAGAAGGAAAAGAACACAAGGAGGATGAAAAGAAAGAATTTGAGATTAAAGGGGAGGAAAATAACAACAGTTTGTGGATTATATCAGATTTGTGTGAGGAATGCATGATAGCCTGTCTCATCCTTTTATCGGCTTGACTGAGATTGGATGTAATCTTAAGGAGAGAGAGGGGAGTGAATGAGAGAGCATGGGAAAGAAAAGGAGAGGGAGAGGGGGGAGGATGAGGGAAATGAAGAGTGAAAATAAGAGGTCTGTTTGTTGGCCATGAAGATACACTTTTCTTCAGGCATCTCTAATTGGTGAAACTATCAAAAACCTGTCAGGAACATGTCTAGGTCATCCCATATGAAAAGAAAAGAAATGAGTTGTAATGAAAATACTGATAGTGACACATATTCACATATCACTCACAAGTTTACAAGAGTGAAAGCAAGCAACTTCCCCTTTCCATTCATATAACAAAGATTATGGAGTATATTTTTGAAGAAAATGCTATTATACTTCAAAAATTTAATGTGTTATTTGCCGTATCTTTGTAATTGTTTGTGACATTTACTAGTAATTTCTGAATGAAAATTGTTTCAAAGTAAATCCTACACCAAAATTTTGTCCTCACCACTTTTTAATTTCCATATCTCCTTCAATCCCCTCTAGATAATGAGCTCATGGCATCAGTGACTACTATCTCATTGAGCTTTGAGTTCTCTGAGGGAGGTCAGACTCCCCTGACAGTGGCAACCACGAGCTAGATAACCACTCTTATAAGTTTGATCCTATGGGCACACTCTTAAAAGACCTGTGTGGTCCTGCAAAGATAAAACTAATAACAGCAAATTCATGACTATTTAATCATGAAGTGTTTAAAGCACTCTCAAATCTGAATTAATTGTAAGTCTTTGGACTTCTATTGGCTGATTTATTGTTGACCATGCGAAACATATCTGCTCAGTGTTTACAGTGTGACACCACAGTATGCTATATGATACAGCAGGATCAAGTAAAGTGTCACAAATTATTCTCTTCGCTTTGTCATTATTTGTGTGTCTCTGGAAGCTTCTGGGGCCATTCTCAGTCGGTTCAGGGCCTCGCTGCCAGCCCCGCAGGCCTGTGCCAACAACATAAACATTTTAGTGACAAGGACGGTCGACTGTTTACTGACGAAGCAAAAGTGTTACTGGCACCGGCCACTGTGTGTGTGTGTGTGCGCGCGCGTGTGTGTGTGTGTGTGTGTGTGTGTTTGTGTGAGTGAGTGTGTGTGTGTGTTAGAAGCTGAATGGTGAAACAAGTCCAAGAAAGTGCAAGAAATGTAAAATGTACTTTAAGTCAACATGACATGCCATTTGCAACCTATTTTACTTCTGTAACTTGATATATTTTTAGGTGAAACAGGATATTCAATATTCAAGGTAAAAATGTAGGACGGGACTTGATTGATCGTGAAAAGTGGGCATTCCATTGTAGAATGGTGCCAGACATGAATGCAAGCATGTTAAAATAAGCTATAGCTATTGTGCAATTGGTAAACACTTTTAAATATATCTGTTGCCAATTATCTATCTATCCATCCATCCATCCATCCATCCATCCATCCATCCATCCATTTTTACATGCAACATTCATAATCTGTAAGTACTTGTAAAAAAGTAAAAAAAGAAATTTTAAAAAGTAATGAAATTGTTTATTAATTTGCAAGTTAATTGCATCAGTTTTTACTTCATGTCGACTTTAAAGCTACAATAAGTAATTTTTCGCCTCCAGAGGTCTCATTTTCAAAACAATGACAAAGACAAAGCTTGATGATGAAGGACAGTGGAACGATGGGAGATGTCATTTTCACCATCCAGAGATGTATAGAATTCACGAATCATATAAATTATAAATCAGCTAATAAATTAGTTCTTGTATTAGGCTGTACGTTTGATCACACTATGTTATATCATAGTAATGAATTAGCTGCCAGGAATGTGACCTAATGCTATATCAGCCTGTTACTAATATGTAACTATTTGTCAAATTAGTTGGTGGGTTAATGCTGTGCAGTTTTACACGTTTAAAACAATCATTCACATTTGAACAAACCCGCAGTATTTGTAAGTAATGGCTAAATATTTTTGTGCAACACATAGCCTACTTAATTTCACTGCCATAGACTTGGTCACCAGACTTGATAAAAAGTGTTACAGAAGTACGAACAAAGTGCAATATAACTAATAATGTATATGTGCTTACCTGTCTATTAAAACACATGCGCGAGCGGAGTCTCTGTGGACAGATCAAGTCCAAGTTTGTCGCGAAGCACTCCCTATCCTGAAAACGCCACGCCGATATTGATCCTTGTTTTATTCCTCCGTTTTTCCCAAAGCCTGCTTGCCTAAATTGATCTATGTTTACGTTTTTTTTTTCTGTACCCGCCAATCTATATTCGTGAACCATGATGCCTGAATGACACAACAGCGCTGTGCGAGATATTGTATCATAGATATACATACATCGAATCCTCATTAGTGGCTTTCATATAGCGGCCCATTGAAACGGCAGCTAATGAGGATTCTATGTATTGTGGTTTATATGGTTTCTACAAGCAGAAACTGAGGATAGCGCGAATATTACATCATTGATAGGCGACAATGACAAGGGACGAGCCATTATTAAAAACTGGAATTTCTCTGGATTTGAAAATCCTTGGGAACTTTTGGGATAATGTATGTACACAACTGCATGAAATCACACTGTGAAGGTGTTTTTTTGAGTATTTTATTACATATTGTACCTTTAATGTCAGGTCATTCCTTGAAACCTTAATGTGGAGGTATTGGGCAAAGATAGTTAATAGGTTCTGTCTTCCTGTCTGTCTTTCCCTCTTCCTCAATCACGTCAAACAGATTGATTCCAGGATCCCTTCTTTTCACCCATGTCTTTAACAGCGGTGTAATGGAGAACAAAAGCAGGGTTGCCTGCATCCTGCAGGTTAAGTTCATGTAACAAGACAGTCAATTAAGCCTGACCAGTGAATTCATTAGGTGGGTCAGCACTCTAGCAAGCGTGTTTCGTTGGCACTGAGAAACAGGAAATGCTATTATCTGACAATATGCTAAAAATAAAAAAAGAGAATTGAGGATGCTTCCCTGGCATTGTGACTTTCCCTTAGGACTCATGTAACTCAAATAACATTTATGTCTGTGCACACAAATCAATCGCAGCAGGAAGCACATGTTAGGCATGTGCAGACAAACACATGCACACCCACGATCTTAGTTTTTTCTCCCATGGTGCCGTTCTGCCACAGCAGGAGAATCAAGATTTGATCACGTCTACCTGCTGCTTGAAAACCCCTGAGTGGCGGCGCTCCAAACATCCCAGCGTTCTGGATCAGCCATGCCCTCGGCGGTTGTCCTTGCACCATGTCCCCCCTCTATGTGCCAGCCTAATTCAAACCGCCCTGTAGGGACTAGCTGCCACATGCATGGGAAAGAGTGCCAGGCATGCGGTCAGACTAAAAGCCCTGGCATGGCCCCCATAAACAGGCCCCCTGTGTGTTGGCATGACCCGTTGTGCCAGACCATCTCTACCACCTGGCTTGCCGTCTGTGGTTCTGGACTGACAAAAGCAGTCTGACAGGCATGGAGCAATAATGTTTCCCCTCTAACATATCCTTATCCGAAGTAAATTTCTGTTAGTAAACGGGATATCCTGTTTGTACCACCAAGTACTTCAATCTTGTGTTAAATCTTGTGTCTGGGCAACATTAACCATGTTATCTTTAATTTAAAAATGCAGTAAATTACTGCTACTGCTTGTTAAAAGAGTTTTTGTGGACGTGGACGGCTATATGATGACTATGGTACCATACAGAGCATGTGAGCGGAGTGGAGCGGGAGCGAGCGGGGAGCGCGAGCGGGCAGATCTTGGACAGAGCGCAGAGTGGCATTTTTAAAAGGACGGAGCGTCGCCCTATTTCCCGCTCCAATTTCGCTCCGCAGCCCGCTCACACCACGAGTCTGAAGCATGCTTAGTCAAGCCTGTCTCGCACAGTCAACAGTAAACTATTTTCAGTAAAAACTCGGCCCAATAATGGAGATCAAAAAGAAGACAATTTTGTAAAT
Organism: Gila orcuttii; assembly: GCA_026230005.1. NCBI lineage: Eukaryota > Metazoa > Chordata > Actinopteri > Cypriniformes > Leuciscidae > Gila > Gila orcuttii. Next base: position 35,931,799 of record JAPDVR010000017.1, on the reverse strand, counting down.
AAAACTCCACGTCTTTCCCCGCCTGGCTAAAGTAGCTCGCATTGTGTTCAGCATCCCAAGCGGGTCTGCGAGCGCAGAGAGGGATTTCTGCGCTTCTGGCCTGCTGTCAAGAAACCACTGCATGAGTCTGAAGCCTCAGATATCGTCCAAACTTGTCCACTCGTCGTGAACCCAAAATAACTGTAGATAAGGAAAGCAATTCATATATATATATATATATATTAACTTAATATATTAAGTTTGACAACATAAGCCAATTTAAATTGTAATCCTCTGGGCAAAAGTTTAGTTATAATAATTTTGGCCTAATAGTTAATTTACTTTTAAAACGTTTATATATATATATATGTATATATATATATATATATATATATATATATATATATATATATATATATATATATATATATATATATATATATATATATACATTCTTTTTTTTTAATTATTAGGCCCATTTATTCGTTTAATTTTACTGCAGTTTGTGTGTACAATGGATATAAGCCAATTTAAATTTTAATCGTGCGCTTTGCGCAAAAGTTCAGTTATCAAAATTCTGGCCTAATAGTTAATTTACTTTTAAAACTTTTATGTATATTTTTGCTTATATAATTTATTTATATTATTAGGTCAATTTATTCGTTTAATTTTACAGGACTTTTTGTGTAGGCTATATTCCTTCTTACACAGGCTAGGCCTAATTTGTAATTTGAAATAAAACATTTCTATTTGGAAAATGTTGTTGTTGCTCTTTAGTTCTTTGGGAGGTAAGCTGTGGTCTAAGCTAAAAGTGAAATGCATGCAGATTTTTTTCCTTTTTTGGAGCGAGCGGGGTGCGATTTGAGTGGAGCGCGAAGCAAACTGCGTTGAGCGCTGAGCGATAATGAGCGGAGCGGCCTGATGTGGCATTGAGCGGGGGAGCGGAGGGGTGAACAGTTCCGTGAGCGAGGAGCTGAGATTCTCACCGCTCCACTCCGCTCATATGCTCTGGTACCATATAGTATATGGTAACATGATAATATGTGCTATTGCTAGCAAGTAGTTCTGACACAAGAATTAAAGTTTAGAGTGCCAAAGATTTCCCCAATTTAATTACATTCATTGAGTATTTTCATGAAAAACCTGCAGGGAATTATAATATTGTGGAGTTTTTTTTTTAAGTTATGTAATTTGTTTTCCTAGTTATGGTCAGGTCTTAAACATTTAGTTGGCTTGAACTTGCTCTTTGTAAAAATGTTATTATTTTATAAACTCCTTATCTTGTGTTTGCACCTCTAGTTGGGTGTCTGTATTCATAAGAGCTTTCACACATATTGCTTTTCCTTTTTCATAGATTTAATGGCATTTTTCCATGTAGAGATTGTGTGCGAACCAGTGTTATTTTATATATGTTTTTATGTTTATGTTTTATATATATTCAATTTTGATGTGTGCTTTTGTCATTTTTATTGTATGTGTTTTTTTATATTTCTATTTAGCTTCATATTAATTTCAGACTTTGTTTTTTAAGTGCTTCAGTTAGTTGCAAAGGCAACATTTCTATTTCTTCCATCTGATATTTATATTTTAATAAATTGTATTTCATATGATGAAAAGGATTTTTTAATAGTTTTAGTTTTAGTTCAACATATCAAGACGGGTGTGAACAGGAGACATTGTGAAAATTCCAACAAATCATCTCTGGAAACTTGAAGGCTTCAGAAGTATTTGCAATATCCTTCTCCCCGAAGAGAACTACCCTGGACACCAAAGTGATCCCATTGGCTAAGACAACATTGTTATGGGTACTCTATTCAGAAATGGTTAATAACTATATAAAATTAGCTTTGTCAAATTGCTTTATCAAAGCTAAGAATTCGATTGGCATGTAAAAGCTTCTCTCTATCTGAGTTTAATTGTCGTGTTGATGTGTTAACTGTAGTAATACGCAGTGTTGGGGAAAGTTGCTTTTAAAAGTAATGTGCTACATTATTGCGTTACTCCCTAAAAAAGTAACTCGTGTTACTTAGTTACTTTTAATGGAAAGTAATAAATAAAGTGAGATTAAATACATAAAGTATATTTATGTTATTTAACATATTTAATTATTGCAGGTTTGTGTAATGTTCTGAGTTTGCATTTCACTGTGTTTATTATTTTGGAGAAACACTGAATCTGTTTTTGTGCAAGTGAGATGCGATGTAAATGCCTGATCACATTTAGTCTAGAACTACAATAACCATCATGTTATTTGTAATGCATTATTACACCCAACATTGGTAATATGTATAAAAGAAGGAAAACTGTCACGTGTGTGAACGGCAAATGTGGCACCTTACGAGTTTTGTGTGTGAAAGTGTCTCATGTAGGGATGTCCCGATAACACTTTTTCACTTCCGATACCGATGCCGATGCCGCAGCTTTGGCTATTTGCGATACCGATATTAATCCGATATTTTTATTTTATTCTATTTTATTCTTGAACTAATACTAGGCCTAATAAAATATATGGAAGCACTTTGCTCAATCAGCAACCTAAAAACATCTCACTCAAATGGAGAACAAATACTTCTCCAGTATATAGTCCACAACAACAGTTGATTATGAAAGACTGCCACCCTTTATTCAAACAGGACAAAATACAGGCAGGCAGGCTACTTCAGTAGGCTACTTAAAGCTACCAACAGGTTTAAAGTTAATCATTTAAAATTAAAAAGCTTTAAAATTACCCATTGATCCGTGTGCTTTTGCGTCCATTGGTTTTTCCTTTTTTACCCGTAAAACGAAAAATTAACGGTTGTTGTATTTTTAAAACGCAAAGTTGAACACCAACATTTTAATTTGAACTGTATGCACACCAAAAGCTGCGCAAAAAATAAATATTGACGTAAGTTATATATAAATAAGTTATTTTCTGTATGACCAGAAATGAGTATTTTAAGTTGTTTCCACTGTTGAAAGGAAACCGGAAGTGTTCGCGCCCGCGCTCCGTCCATGCAGTGCGCGCTCCACACTCTGCACACACACTTGCTATGCGTCAAAATCTTGTGTAGCATACAGTTTACAGCCTACGGTTTATAAACTGAGGAGACAGATTGCAAAACCGTGTTTATAGTACACCGAAGGTAGTGGGATGGAGTGTCTGTTGTGAGTTTAGAGGGCACGTCAGCCACAGATGTGTGTGTGTGTGTGTGTGTGTGTGTGTGTGAGTGAGTGAGACAGACTACTGCCTGCTGAACAGAGGGTCGCCGGAAGAAGGATCTGAAGTGCCGGTGTTTCGGCTACAAAAACCCGCCGAACTGATCCGAAACCAGCCCAATGTTTATCCACCCGCCCAAACCCATTTTTTGCCCGCAAAATAGATGGCAAAACCGCCCAATATGCGCCGCTTAATGTCGCAGCAAGGGAAATGCTATATTCAAGCATTGTTGGATAGGTATCGGATCATATTTTTTCTCCCCTCCGATCTCCGATCTAGCGTTCTGGGCCAGTATCCACACGATACCGATGCTGTGGATCGGATCGGGACATCCCTAGTCTCATGTTTATCCCTAGATGATGCGAACACACTTTCAGAAAAAGCTGCTTGTGTCGACTGCCACATTGTTCAGGTTCGGAAGAAATCAGAATAACAATCTTTTCTCAGGTGTACAGATTGTATTGATTCCTGTCGCATGTTGCAGTGTTGATGAGGCGCCTATCAGTAAACTGGAACAAGAGTGTAAAAAAAAAAGAAACGGAGTGAAAGAGGAAAACATAGAGTGAAACAGAACGTGCTTATAGCGTGTATTGATGTACCCGTTAAAAAGATTTCTTTCCAGCCCTCGTGTTTTTCTTGGTTCCCAGCTGATGAAAGGCAAAACTACAGTGCTAACAGTGAATCGATTGGTCCAGATTATTTCTCAGTTCCAGTGCAGAGGTGGGCAAAATGTCAGCGGGACGCAAGAAAACAGAGAGCAGTGTTTGAAGCGGGACCTCACCTATTTATTCTGTGGTCTTAGACTCGTCGGCAGCTCTCCTTTTATATTTCCACATCAGCCTTTCTCTCCTCTAATCAATGCTCATTTAGCCGTTGTGTATCCAAATGCCATCTTAAATCGAATAATTGCTTTTTGCCCTTTTCATTCAAAGCTGTTTGCCTGTGGTCACCAAGGCTTCAATAGGCAATAAAAGCATCCGTGGTTTTGCAAAGAGGCAGACAACGAGTTTCTGTTTCTTTACAACTCTCTGGGAGCTGTGGGGAAGATCGGTGCCGTAGGAGGCAAACAAGAGGAGGGGTGATGACAAACTCATGCAATTAGTTTTTCATGCAGCTCTTAAATCAAAGATCCAATTATTTGACTTTGTCATGACACATAGTCCCCTGCCTCAGCACCTGATTAGGTTCACCTCAGGATCCGGAGATAAACCAACACAGGGGCCCGTACGGAACCGCACATGATGCAAAAAAATGTGAGAAATGAATTACCTAAACTGTTAGCGGCTAAGAAACGGGTTATTTCTTCCTTTGAAAATAATAATAGATAGTAGTAATGAAGTCTAACTAATCAGGTTTCAGGATGTATTCTTTTTGTTGGATTTTTCTTTCCAAGAAATGTTTTTCTCTGAAGCTTCTGAGTGTGTGAAAGATGTAAACAGTATCACACAGACCTGAATAACAGCATTTCCATTTCTTTTTTGCTCTAGTTTTCCCAGAGGTGATGATTCTGTTCTCTTGAACACATGTTTGACTCAAAAAAAAAAACAAAAAAAAAAAACACATGGCAATTCTTGTTAATCATTTTCATGGCAAAAAAAAAGCTGCTGGGGTTTTCTAACAGAGTTCTGCAGGGAGGGCTTGGGGTGTTTCTGGAAAATTTGAGAGAGAGGAAAAATAGGTTTTTAGTACTGATAACATTTTAAGGTATTTTAACACATTTACTGTTTGATATTTGATAGTATGCTTTATGAAGGCTGGTTGAAAATCATGATATTAATTACAATGGTTTTATTCTATTCACATAATTATATCTAAAACTAAAAATATTAAGAATTGTTTTCGGTAATTAAAATGAAGTTAAAATAAAAAGTATTAGATATATTTAAATAAAATCTAATATTTAAATAAAAGTAAATCGAAATATTGCCTTGGCAGAAACTGAATAACAATTACTAAAACTAGAATAGAAAAAAATAAAGCTAAATAGAAATATAAAAAAAATCACAAAAGCACATTAAATTACAAAAAATACTTAAAAAAAAGTAACTTTAAAATGAAAACTCTAGATGTACAATTATTATTTTTATTTTTTTAATTTGCTTTTATTTTACATCTTTAGTTTTATTTTAATATATTAATAGCAATGTAAAATCTTTTTTTTTTTTATTTGAGGATTACATATATCTAACATTACTGTGATAGTGGGTAGAAAATGTATATGCTTTCAACTTAATACAAACTAAATATTCTCCAGATAATATTTTAATAATTTGCTTTGGCTGTAGAGTGACAATATATAGCCACTCAGTAAAGGTCACTTTACAATAAGGTTCATTTGTTAACATTATAATGTATTAACTAACATGAACTAACAATGAGGAATACATTTGTTCCAGTATTTATTCATCTTTGTTATTGTTAGTTAATAAAAATACAGATATTCATTGTTAGTTCATGTTAATTTACAGTGCAATGTCCAATGTTAACAAATACAACCTTTGATTTGAAAAAAACTATTAGTAAATGTTGAAATTAATATTAACTAAGATTTAATAAATGCTGAAGAAGATTTGTTCATTGTTAACTAAGTTAGTTAACTAATGTTAACTAATGAACCTTATTGTAAAGTGTTACCAATTCTTCTTTATTATATAGACAATATATTTTAGGATGGGGGGTAAAAACAAACAGTAAGTTATGTTCTCGGGACAAGCAGATGTTTTCTCATTCTTTCTCTTTCTGTCATGTTCACGGAGTCCAAGTGGACTTGACAGTCGGGGCTGGGTGATAAAGTCAATTACGGTGAGCAGAATTCACTGTACGATAAGAGCCTGGCAGGTCTGCACGGATAACATGCCCGTGTCTCTTCTCTAAAGATAATCCATCTGGTTATTGCTACAGAGAGGCATCCAAGCTGGCACGGCCGTTCTTTGGCAGAAGCTCCAAAGGGGACACTGTACAGTGTTTGTGTAGGGTTGTAAAAACATCCTCACAGTCCCACAGCCGGCCCGTCACTTGGTGTTGATAAGAAAATTTGTATTAAAGCCTCTTTTAATCTCGGATTTTGCACTGAACCCTTTGTGCCCCGCCGCACCTGTTCTCGGAATCAGGCAAAGCGTGTGGATGGCGGGGGTTGCAGCATTTGAACTCCCGATTGACCCCCCCACTGCAACACCTGCTCCCTCCAGACACAACTGTACCTCAGCCAATCTCCATGCCAAGTCTCCCAGCCTCATGAACCACCAGACCTTATGCGTGGTTGGCATGCCACAAGCATGGCATCTGAATTCTCCATGCATTCCAGGATGGGATTATTCACCGAGGGCCGGCCAGTCTAGAATGGCATATGACATGACAGCTGGGTATGGCCTCGAGTCCAAGGGGCTTCCGTTTCTAGTGCCCCATGTGAGAAGTGTGGGAAGGCTGAAGTGTTGTCATCGACTTTGATATTTTATAGATGTGAGGACAGCTTGTATGGATTCGTTTGGGGAGAAAGCATGCTTGGAACTTGGTTTGGGATGAAACTGGGCAGCTGTTTTTGGCATTTAAAACTTTGAACTACTTTAATTGAGCCTGTGGGTTCAGACATTATGTCTCTTTTGATATCGTCATGAAATTGCTGACCAAAATGTTTCTCGATGATGTTTTTTTTTATTTATTTTTTTATCAGCGTAAACAGAGACGAGACAAAAAATACATCAAGATGCCAACTGAACATTATTAATTGTAACATACTGATGAAAAAAAATAACACTGCAAGATATCAATAATACAGTACCAATGTTTTTAGAAAAATGTAGAAAAAGGATTCAAATAATGCAATCATTCGCTAATGGGGTTGTTATCTTTATAATGTATATTTTGAATATAAATATATTCATAATATAAATATAAAGTATTAAAAATATACATTTTGTTCAGTTTTTGCATTAGTTGTGGTCATGTTTGACAAAGAAAACTGCACTAAAGTAACTGGCAATATTGTGCCTGAAAAGTGACTCAACTGTTGTACAAAAGCAATATCACAATCGTGTGAGATTAATGAGTAAAATTCATAACTTAAGCGTTCATTGTGAATGCATTGTTGCCATAAAGTGCTTCACACAATGCAATTTCCTATAAAATCTCAAATTGTGGAAAATTAAATAATAAATACACATGAGAAAATAAATAAATAATTCAATATGTTTGAAAATTTGTTTAAACCTTGGTCTGTTTCTCATTGCCTGAAGACTCCAAAGAGCTGTGATGAAACTTGCTTGACTATCTCTACCCTGCAGGCCTCGGCACTGCTTAATCATTTTTTTCCCGCCGAGCCCCGTGTCATCTTTCCCAAAAGGGAAGGAGAAAGAGAGGCAAAAGGGAGCCAGAAGAGAGTAGGACATTTACTAAGTGGGAAGCGCACTTTAATATAGAGTAATGTGGAAGCAGGGGGCTATTTGATGTTGGTTGCTGTTAATGTTTCCATTCAGAAATTTATGAAGCAGCATGCTTTTGGTTTGTGAATTTTAATTGAGAACAAGTCTTTCATGCTTGTGTCTTCTGGTGTATAAATCAGTGGCCATTAAATACTGTAATTTGTCCCATGATACTGGTACTTTCTTGAAGACATGTGAGTTGATGAAAATAGGAGAATCATTTGAAACTAACAGCTAATTGATATGTTTTATGCAGTAAAAAATGACCAGTCAAAATTTCATTTATTAATGTAATACCTTTAGGCGAAGGGTATTTGAGTGCAACTCATCTTTTTCAGATGAGCAATTGTTGAAAAGCTGTACAGGGTGAGATCTCCAAATTAGCATGTAGTCTGTGTATACTTAATACAGCCATATGTTTTATTTTTATTTTGGTTTTTATTTTTTAGATTTACATGTTCAAAGTTCAGTGAATCCCAATAATCTTTTATTTAAAATAACCAATTAGCTAAAGCTTGACTTATGGTGATAATAGCTTGCAGCTTAGACGTGCATGAATTTCCATGAACGTAATATTCAGAAAATATCAAAAGCAGGCAGCTCCATATATTCATTCTCAGTATTGTTGTCTTGTTTTACAGTACATATATCTAAACATTCTTAGATTAATATACATTTGCTTGAGAAACAAAATGACGTAAGATATTTAAGAGGCCATTGTATGCCCCTATACAAAGTTTTTTGTTGTTTGTTTGGGGTCAACTAGAATAGGTTTTAAAAAAACACAATATTTTTCACATATTGATATTTTTACAGTGCCTCTCTTCCCAGTCTGTCATAACATTATAGTAGCTATCGCTGTGAAGCTCCTCCTACCAAAAAGAGCAATGTGCTCTGATTGGTCAGCTGGACCAGTGTGTTGTGATTGGTCAACCGCTTTGAGCGTGTTTCGGAAATGTCACCCTTACCATAACCGCAAGTTTCAACACATTGCTAAAGCAACTCAAGCAAGCCCCACCCTTTTTAGGCATATGCCTTGGGCAGGAATTATTTAAATGAGGAATATTATGAGCCGTACATTCCCAGATGAAAACTCAATAATACAAACAGGGTGTTTCAGGGAGTTCAGAAACAGTGCCCACTGATATGGAGAATAACTCCCTTTGGAGTGACTTTGTACTTTGTACACACTAAAGAAAGTTAATAGTGTAAAAAAGCATAATAGGTCCTCTTTAAGTCTTGTTTTTTTAAAAAAAAAATCAAAATTAAGTGAGTTTATGGTTAAAACAAGGGAAAAAATCAATAGGGTAAGCAAAAATAATCTTGTTTTTTTCCCCCCTTTGAATTAAGTTGAATTAACTGAAAAAAAAAATATATATATGTATATATATATATATATATATATATATATATATATATATATATATATATATATATATATATATATATATTCTTACCCACAATATTTTGTTCTTGTTTCAGTTACCAATAATTAATATCTTAATTCATTTTATTTCTCAAGTTAATGTATCTTGATTTAAGAATGTTTAAATATTTGTACAGGGAAAACAAGAAAATAAAAACTAAGTAGCTATATGTAGGTGCAGTGCTTGTTTGGTTCTAATTTATTTAATTGGCATGTATGTTTCCTGAATTTCAATGCAGTGATCTCATTCGTTCCCTTTAATGTAAAGTTGAAGTTGGAATACAACAAAACAGCCACTTAGAGACACGCGTGATATCTCATGTGCCAATCACTCCAGTTTTTCCGCCTGTATTATTCACGCAAACCAATTTTAAAATGTCACAGTGGGACTCAACACTGAGCCCTTCCCAGCAGACCCCCGCAGATTCTGATTTTGGGAGCAGGGGCGGAGATGAATGGTTAATATGTGGAGAGCAAGACTGCTTTTATCTCCTATGATTTAGACTTTTCTTTAATTCCTCCATGTATTTAATCTGCTGTTTGCTGGGCTCCACCGAGCAGCGTTGAGGTGAGTCAGAGACTAATAAAGGTCTGGCATGGAGTCTGCCTGATGGAACATCCCTTCATCTTGTTCCATCTGAGGAGCCTTTTATTTGTTTTGATCGGGAGCTTCCGGGCTTCTCCTCTCTGAAGCTTCCAAAATGTGTTTTTTTTTTTGGAGTGCTCTAACAAAATGTGTATTGTTTCGCCTGCTTCTTTGAAATATCTCTCATTATTATGACAGGGAAAACAGGAACCTGCTTGCACCAGAAATGTTTGTTGTTAATCAAAGAAGAAATTGAGCAAGGATCTGTGTTCTGCCTTGTCGTTCATATTCTTATTAACTGTGTTTTACTGTTACTATTAATCATATTTAAAGTTAAGAATTTCCTTAAGCTCTTAACTATAAATAGTAACTTTGGCATGTATTTCATTTTACATCTTTGAGAAAGTTATAAAAAGTCTGATTCATTTCTGTGGATCAGTTTTTGTTTTGTTTTGTTTTTACATTATATGTACAGTAGGTTAATACGGCTGATATAATTGGATAATATTTTGTAATATTTTGTAAAGTGGAAGTTAATTTTGGGGCAATTTTTTTTTTAAAGAATTATAACACTTTTATTCAGCAAGGGCACATTAAATATATAAAATGTGACTAAATACATTTATATTGTTACAAAAGTGTTTGTAAATGCTGTTCTTTTGAACATTCTATTAGAATCCTTAAAGGAACCACAAAAGAAATTAAGCAGCATAATGTTTTTAACATTGATAATAGGAAATATTTCTTGAGCAGCAAATCTGCATATTAGAATGATTTCTGAAGGATCATGTGACACTGAAGACTGGAGTAATAATAATGAAAATTCAGCCTTGCATCACAGGAATAAATTACATTGTCAAATAAATGAATATAGAAAACAGATATTTAAAATTGTAATAATATTTCTGAATATTATTGTTTTTACTGTATTTTGATCAAATATATGCAGCCTTGGTGAGCATAAGAGACTTATGTAAAACTCTCCGGCACAGCCATGATATTAGGGTATTGTGGGTGGTTGGGGTCGGTAAGATTTCTTTAATGTTTTTTTTTTATTTTTTATTAAAAAAATGTTATAAGCAACCCTGCTTACCTGTGAGATTATTTCATATAGTGGATCAGAATATGAGAAGGCTAAAAGCGGTGTTAGAAGGGAGGTGAAGTAAGCCGAGCAAGCCATATCTGAATAAAATGTGATTTATATTATTACCTGCTAAACTGGCAGAAAAACATGGGTTGCTTTTGGTCCATTTTGTAGTCTGAAAAAGCAGGGTTCCTTCCTGCTGCAGGGCATTTTGGTTATGGACAAGCTGAGCTATTGAAAAGATTTTTCAGCCATTATTTGAAGCTAAATTGCAAATCCTGCACTGAAGAGAAGGCTCAAATAGATTTAGAAACTACTTCTTTCTCAAATCCTTCCTCAGATGTTTCTGCATGTTTGAATGATCAATTTCTTCAATTTTTTTCTTCTCTTCTCCACAGTTTTGCAGTTTAGGAAAAGAGATTCAATTATCTAGAGTTCGGCTAGATCACTACAGCTGTGACTCATAATGATGCTGTCTGGGCATTGTTGGACATGTCAAACTGTATTTTTGTTTTAGGATTTACATGGACCTTGTTGGAAAGGTACAGTGGTATCGAGATCAATCCTGTCATGTTCCTTTTCGAAAGTTTTACTAGACTAGTTCTGTTTTTGAAATTGAATGTAAGATGGTGGATTGAAAAAGACAGCTTTGAAAGACGTTAAAGTTTGATCTTTTCCCCATTTCATGTTCCTCTCTCATATGAGCTCTTTACACCTTCATCACATATACAGATGAAACAACTTGTTAGGATTTCTCCTCTGTTCTCCCATTTTCTAGCTCATTAAAAATGTGCCATTTTGATAAATAAGCTGCTCAGATATAGGTGAAATAAAGGTTTGTCTAAAATACTGTATCATAATGAAAAATATCTTGAGCTTAATATGCTTAATCTTTAAGCTCCCTAATGAAGACAATTCTAGCATATAAATAAGCTGAATCTCCAAAGAATTGTCTTCATTTGGGGGGGGGGGGGGGGGGCTTAAAGATGAAGCATATGACAGTCCATTAAAGCATCACATTATTTTTTTTATTTTAGATATCTTCTACCATGACAACTTTTGACAACAACATTTTTAGCATGATTGGTTATGTTTTTGGTCTTACGGAATAGATCTGTTATGCTGCTGCTGTTGATTATTGCTTTTGTTGTAGATTATTCCTGCTGCTGCAGAGAAAGTACAGGAACTTGCTACAGCCAGTGCATACACAGATACACTGCTGTGAGGTTGTAAGACATACTGCTGCTCCCTACACATATAGCATTTATAAAATTACCCGTAGCATATATATACAGGTGGAGCTGGGGAGGGTGAAGGGTTTCAGACGAACTCTCAGCTTGTGCCATGCATTAATTATATAAAAGTCATCAGGTTACATTAAGGACACATCAGGCAGCGCCATCTAGAGTTTAATGACAGAACTTGGTATAAAAGCATGCATATATTCTACGACAAACTAATATATAGATACAGTAATAGTTTGAAATTGAAGCCCAGGTCTTCTTGTACACTAAAGAAACTATAGAAGTAAAGTAATACCTGACTTATTAACCCTTTCACACGTAAGTTTAAAATATTCTAACTGACCCCCCAGCGTGAGTTTTTCAAGGTGACCGTTATTTAGAACTTGTCACTTTAATGTTTCCATGGTGACGCGTCATTGCTTGTCACGTGACACCGCGCAACCACAACACAGCGCTGAATGAATGATGATCTGCTTTTATGTCATTTTTCCTTTTTTATTAAAAATATTCACAAATGTATAAGCTATAGCATGAAACACTGATATGTGCAAGTGGATGTGTTTTGTTGTTTAAACACCTTTATAACGATCGCGTTAGTTGAGCTGTATGCGCGATGGGCGGCGCCATGTTAGTTTGTTTCACAGTTAAGAAGATCGGATCTGTTGGATTTACAACACGTCAATTCCTCCACTTCTCACGAAATACATGAAAGTAAGTGGCCGGTGAACTGGGAGAAGAATAGGGTAAAATGTAAAGCTACTTACACAATATGTATCTGATATGAATAAAACGTGTCGTCTTATTATAATGGAAATGATTATTATTGCCGCTTCCATAGACATCAGTGTGTATTTTACAAACACAAAATCATTGTTTTGCTAGTACTTATGTGTATTTATACATAAATAAACATTATGTGGTTGAAAACACTCAATAGTTATGACACCACTGAGTGCGTCCGTTTCTGGCTCAGAGCCAGCCAACATGCAAAGCACGTTTGAATTTAGCAGTTGATCACGTGATGCACTGACCGTTCTAATCACACCGGTGTGATCGTACGCTCCAGGGACCAGCCAAGACTGATCACACCGGTGTGATCGTATGTGCGAAAGGGTTAAAAAGTGTTTTTCTCTCTTTGCTCTTTGTCTTATTTCTAGTACCAAGTGACAGAGTGTCATGGTCCCTCTTTCCTCTGACTTTTGTCTTTTTGGGAAGTCATATGTGTCTCTCTGATTGCTTTCCCCCCTATCTCTGCTCTATCCCAACTTTCTAGTCTTTCTCTCCTCCATCTGTTGTTTGATCTTTCCTGCATCCATATTGCAGTCATGGCGCTTGTCTCCCACCAACAAGGCTCAAAGCGTTGCGGAGTGCCTTTTACATTGATCCAGGGCCCACGCGTCTCCCTCCAACCATATATCGATCTCAGACACCGGACAGAGATTCTCCACTCTCCTCGAAGGAGAGATGGAAAAACTGAATAACGCCTTTAATCACAGCACGACTTTAACATAGTAGGATGCCCTGTTACTTTATCCGCTACAGTAAAAGACCTGGGTGTTACATTAGACTGCAACCTGTCTTTTGAAAAGCATATTTCATATGTTACAAAAACTGCCTTTTTCCACCTTAGAAACATTGCTAAGCTACGTAATATGCTATCAGTCTCTGATGCAGAAAAGTTAGTTCATGCATTCATGACCTCGATACTAGATTACTGTAATGCTTTATTAGCTGGTTGTCCTGCATCTTCAATAAACAAGCTACAGTTAGTCCAAAATGCAGCCGCTAGAGTTCTTACTAGATCAAGAAAATATGATCATATAACACCGATTTTATCATCACTTCATTGGTTACCTATAAAGTTCCGTATTAAATACAAGGTATTGCTTTTGACTTATAAAGCTCTAAATGGTTTAGCTCCAGTCTATTTAACGGATCTTCTATCGCCTTACAATCCATCGCGCTCTTTAAGATCACTAAATTCGAGGCTTCTGGTCATTCCTAGGATATCCAGATCCACCAAAGGAGGCAGAGCATTTTTATATTTAGCTCCGAAGCTCTGGAATAGCCTTCCTGATATTGTTCGTAGCTCAGACTCGCTCTCCCAATTTAAAACTAGACTGAAGACGCATCTATTTAGCCAGGCATTCATATAATTTTTTCATCTTACAGTTACTGTGAATTCGGCCTCTAGTTCATAAACGCCAGAGGAGAACTGGCCCCCGACTGAGCCTGGGTTCTCCCAAGGTTTTTTTTTCTCCATTGGGTCATCTGATGGGGTGTTAGGACACCATTAGGTCACTGGATGGAGTTTTTCGGTTCCTTGCCACTGTTGCCTTTGGCTTGCTCAGTTGGGGATATTCAAATTAATTAACCAATCATACCATTGATCAGCTCTACCAAACTTGGATGTCTTTTTTCCAGTAATAAACAAACATTGTTAAGTTGTTTTGATTGATACTGTGAAGCAGCTTTGATACAATCTGTATTGTGAAAAGCGCTCTATAAATATATTTGACTTGACTTGACTTGACTCCTGAGCCGATTCTCAGGAGAGAAATTAGTGGGAGACGGGGGTGTAAGTTTACGTTTGTACATTCATGCGTTTGGCGTTATCTCGCTTTTCATTTTCATGCTGCTAAAACCACCTTTCACATATAGAAGGTAGAAAAGTCATTCAAGTTTGTGTTGACGCAAAGTGTGCCTTTAGCGAGTTTCATGAAAAACTGTTTCTCCTTCACTTTTGCTTGGCTTGCAAGCCCCTAACTAGGATGGATCTTACTTGCGTAATGCCGAAAAGTGTTATTCTTCATCTTCCTTCTGTCTCTCTCTTTTTTTCTCTCTTTCTTTATCTGAGCGTAACTGGTGTGTAGGAGCTTGTTTGGTCCCTTCAGGCTTTTGGCTCTGAGTTCTCTGCTGCTGTATTAGTGGAGTGAGATCTGCTTTCATGTTCTGCTCACTGTCGCTAACAGAAAGCACACAAAATTTTGTCCTTTTATGATTCCCCTTGCGACACAAACAAGTCACACACAGCGATATTCAAAGTAAACCCTGTCTAAATGGTTGCCTGAAGTCTTCACTGGCTCAAGAGTTTTTGACAGACCAGTGGCTTTCTTCAGCACTGCTGGAGAGTAAATGGTTTGGGATGAGAGAGATTAGCCTAGCATGAATCGTTCAGAAGAACCTGGCTGTTTAGTAAAAAAAAATTTAAAAAAAAAAATGAAAAAGCTATCACATTTTGAATAATTAACACAGGAGGAAAAAGTCAGCAGTGATCAGACCGAAGGAGGCTTTTCGGACTTTTTCACTTAGATAAGAATAAAAATGAAAACTGTCAGAAATTATGTCATTATTTACTCACCTTGTTTGTCACCGTGTCATTTCAGACCTGTATAAATTTGTTCAGTGGAACACAAAATAATATATATATATTTTTGAAATCTGTACCCAACACAATGAAAATGAATGGGGTCCAATATTATTTGAATTCCAGCAAAACAATATATATATATATATATATATATATATATATATATATATATATATATATATATATATATATATATATATATACATATATTAACACTTTAGTTTAGGATCCAGTTCCAGGATATTGGATGTTTAGGATGTTAATTAGTAGTTATAAAGCACACATTAATCCCTTATTCTACATGACTATATTATCCCTTAATCCTACCCAATACAAACAACTAACTTACTAACTAATAATAAGCAGTAATAGGAGTAATTGAGGCAAAAGTCATAGTTAATTGTGAAAATTGGTCCCTAATCTAAAGTGTGACCTGCTGTTTTCACAATTTCAGGGAGATTTTCAAAACCATGGTCCCTGGTGCTATATTCCAAATCTTTTGAAGCTTTTGATAGTTTTGCACGTGTAACAGTGTTAAACATATTCTGGACATCTGTATAATCTCACTCACATATCTCATTTTAATGCATTCAGTAAACAAACTTACCCAATTGTATCATATAAACTTGAAATGTAGTGCATAAGTCATATGGTCTACTTTTTTGGTGATTTTGTTGTCCTTTTGTGAGCCTGTTATCACTGCAAAATGTAATTTTATATACAATAACAAATGGACATTCTACTAAACATCTCCTTATCTAATCCACCTAAACAGAAAAATCATACAGATTTGAAATGACATGAGGGTGAGTAGATGATGGCAGACATGTTGTTGTTTTTTGGCAGACATTTTATGTTTATTCCCTTTAAGAGAGGTCAGTTATGGCTGAACATCATGGAAATCCCTGTTTTTGTACAATAGACCTGTTCCCTGCTCCTGCAGTCGGCTCTCAGGAACAGGCAGCACTAGCAGGGTTCATGGAAAAAAAGTCATTTGGCTGCTGCGTGGCCCAGGCCCTTTGCTCATTCCGAATGCCTCCGAGCGATGGGAGATGCTCCGGCAGCCATGCGGGACAGCTCACGCTGCAGGACAGAGGAGAAAAGACAAGGAACATGTGATAGAGAGATACGAAAGACAGACACAGGCAGAGAAAAGAGAGAGCGCGTGATATCCCTGTCACCTTGTCTTTCTTTTCCATCTTCCCTTATTTTTGCTTGTGTGATTCCAGTTTTAGCTGTTGGCTGGGATTTGGAGGCCCAGATGTCTGCCAGATCTGCATGCATGGAGAGACAGGAAGTGAGGTCATAGCATCTATCTGTCAAAGCTGCACAAACGTCTAGAGACGAGATGTCACTGAGCCTCTGCAAAACATTATTAGTCACTATTAACAAATGTTTTGATACACCATTAGATTAGATTCTACTTACATCTCTTAATCAGAATTGGAATTAAAAATCACATTTGTTCTTGCAGAAATTTGACTTGGTGGTTTGCTAATAGCATAATACAACATAGATTACAGTACTGTTCAAAAGTTTGGGGTCAGTAAGATTTTTTGGTTTCACTTTATTTTGATGGTCCCTTTAACACATTCTGTTGACTATAAGTAAAGTTGCACCTACATGTCTACTAACTCTCATTAGAGTGTTAGTAGAGTATTAGTAGACTGGTAGGGTTTGGGTTAGAGTTAGTTGACATGTAGTTAGCAAAGTTACTTATAGTCAGTAGAATATCTGTTGGAGGAGCATCACAATAAAATGTTAGCAGATAATAATCATACAGTCTTCTAATACTGTACTCTACTGAGAGTTAGTTGACATGTAGTTGCAAAGTTACTTATAGTCCACAGAATGTTCAAAAGGGACCATCAAAATAAAGTGTTACCGATTTTTTAAATGTTTTTTTTTTTTTTTAAGATGAATGTGCATCTTTAATGCTCACCAATGCTGCATTCATTTGATAAAAAGAAAATTGATAAAAACTGCAATGTTTTAAAATAATATTTCAATTTAAAAAAATGTTATAATATATTTTAAAATGCTATCTATTACAAAGGTGAATTTTCAGCATCATTACTCCAGTCTTCAGTGTCACATGATCCTTCGGAAATCCTTCTAATATGCTGATTTGCTGCTCAAGAAATCTTTATTATTATTATTAATGTTGAAAACAGTTGGGCTGCATTTTTTCAGGATTCTTGATTATTAGAAATGGTAACAAAGTATTTACTGTTACTTTTGATCAATTTAATGTGTCCTTGCTGAATAAAATAATTAATTTCTTTAAAAAAAAAAAAGAAAAAAACTTTTGAATGGTAGTGATGGTGTAAAGTTTTTTTACACCAATACTAATTTCTAGATGTTAACATGACATTATTAAAGTCCACATGAAAAGGTTTTTAAACTCAACTCTGTAATGTGATATTTATGACTTAAACAGGATATTCAACAAGAAAAAAAAAATGTAGGGTGGGACTTAATGGTGTTCATCTGGCTTTGATTGGATGGTGAAAAGTGGGCGTTTCACACCAAAATGGAGGCAGATCTGACTGAGCTTGCAGTGAGTGTTATAGAGGATGATGTTGTCCCAGGAATCAGGCCACGTTTATTTGAGCCTCTATCTGCTGGGAACCGAGATGGTGATATGGATGTTCTCAACGTATACCAATGGTAACACTCAGATCTATTATTATTTCCTATTATTTTATTTTTATTTTTACTGCATTAATGTTAACCAGCATTAAATCACTGTGATAACTATTGATAGGGTTTTATAAAGTATGTATTACCTTCATCAGTAGTATAATACACCAGGTAAATAGAACTGGTTAATGCTTAAAGCAAGTCATTTGTTGTTTTCCCTCAAAATGTGTTGACCATTTGGCTCTGTGGTGACATCAAAACATTGCTAGTTAGTTTGTTTGAACATCCCAACCAGCACCACACAACGGCGATGGCTCAACCAATATTTTTTGGATAACCAATGGCAGATGTTGGAGTGTTCAAGAAACCTGTTTACTATTTTTGCAATTCCGTTTGGTGACTTTGGTGGTGCCAAAATTACACTTCACTTTTAAAGTGATTGTATTACAGTCTAGACGACCATTGTTTATTCAAAAGGTGAACAAGTTGGCACATTAGTGCATACATTTTGATGAAAGATTATGAAGAATAGCATAGTTTGGAATAAAATTCACTAATGTGCGCTGTTGAACCATGAATGTGTGTTAAGAAAGTAAATACGACCAATTTAATGTTTTCTAGTGTATGAATATGTCCCCAGATCATGAAAAGCATGTTATTTGGTTACATAGTTGTGTATGCTCTCCATGACAGGAGGTGCTCATTCTTTCCTTGTGCTTAGAGTGTTCTTTTATGTTCAGTTGTGTACCTTCTCGGAAATCAGCCGGGTGAATGCACAATCAAAGCATGTCTCTCGCTGCCCACATACCCAGGACATGCCTCCGGGCGTATGGGGCAGGTTACTCAGGGCTGAGCTGTCAAGTCGACTCAAGCAGGCAGGTGGAGGGCCGACTGCGAGGTCCGGATCAGGCTTTTAGGAACCCTAATGGCCACAGCAAGCATAATGGCTTTTATTGTCTGGAGGTTGTCCCACAGAGACATCACCCCGACCAGCCTCTACCGTGCCTTTTATTTACAACAATCCCTTCTCTGGCAGAGTCAGGGAGTGGGTGGCTTTCATCATCCGAGTTTTCAATTGCCTGCCTTGTCGACACTGATATTTGTCTTTCCAAGGTCTGTTCTGTCGTCTAATTCTTTCTTCCATTTGTATAATTTGGTCATCTTTATTGAGAATAACTAAAAGGGATGTCGTGGTCATAGAATCCTTGAAGATGTTTGAGGCACAGTGTAGTAAGTAAACATCTACATTTATCTCAAAGTGTTTTTGAAGGTGTCACCTATTGGCATGATATTTTCCTGACTCTGAGGTGAAAAAGTAACCTCATTGATTTCCTTCAGGAAACTAGACCTTGGTGTAATTCTCTCTATAGATTTGGATTGATTGGATGGGAGAACATCCGTCTAAAGGATTCCCCGGCTGTAAACATAAGGGTGAAGGACTGATTGGATTAGACCTGTGGCTTCTGTGGGTTATCTTGGACCCTTGAAGCACGTCAAGGCTTATTTTTTTTTCTGTTGCAACACGTTGAAAGAGTAACTAGATCCATTCAATGCTCAGAAGAGTTGAGTGCTGAAAAGATAATGTTAACGAGTGGTGCTGTAAGGAATATCTATTCTTCTCTAGAAGAATATGTGTTGTGCGCTCTATCATTTTGAGTCAGAACTTTGTGATTATACACTCTCAGAAAAACAAAATAATACTAAAGCTGTCACTAGGATGGTACCCTTTAAAAAGGTTCTAATATGTACCACTAAGTCCATTCAATATCCACTCTTTCTTCATTCGATATCCACTCTTTAGGTACAAAGGTATACCTTTTGAAAGGGTGCTATCCCAGTGACAGCTTTTGTACCTTTTTTTCTGAGAGTGCAAGCAAAAGATCTTATATGTGGATTATGTTTGATCAACTGAAGTCAAATAGTCCATTTTAATTCAAATGTGATGTTTTTTAATTCGTAGCTGCCTCAATGTGAACTGTGATGTGAACTGATTGTCTCTGTCTTAGAGTGCAACTTCATAATTATGCAGTATATCAACCCATATGTAACTCAATCAGTGTGTCATCCAAGGAAAGACATCATTAAAACACCCTGTGAACAACATGTCAAAAAAAGTTGGAGAGGAGGTTATCACTACACTCATTGTTAAAAATATGTGCTACTGTATATTGTGTATGCATTTTTTATATGTAACCTGTTATTGATGTCTTAATTATTTTGTACTTTGTAAACTTCCTTTAAGAAGTTTGGAGGTGGTAAGATGTTTTAATGTTTTTGATAAAATCCCTTATACTTACCAAGGCTGCATCTATTTGATCAAAAATAAAGTAAAACAGTAATATTGTTATACATATTATTATAATTTAAAATAACTGTTTTTCTAGTTATAATAAATGCATTTATTCCAGAATTTTCAGCATTGTTACTCACTCTTCAGTGTCACATAATCCTTCAGAAATCATTCTAATATGCTGATTTGGTGCATTTGGAAACATTTCTTATTATTATTATCAATTATCATATATTATCTTATTAGGATTCTGTGGTGAATAGAATAACAATTATATGAAATAGAAGTATTTTATGTACTATTATACGTCTTTACTGTCACTTTTGATCCGTGTTACCCCCCCCCACCCCCCCCCCCCCCACAACCAACCACAAAAAAAGTCAGAACATTGTATAGAATCTTTTTCTGAACATGTTTTTTTTGTTTTGTTTTTATGACAGCCACAATGATTATATCTCAACTTGGAGTAGACACACAATAATTATATATCAGTAGAAATCTGAAATTTTCATTCAGCACATACCGTAAAACTCTAAATGCGTTTCTGGGTCAAAACGCCTAAAAGTGATGGAGCAGGTCACATTTGCAATTCTATTTGTCAAGTAGTTGGTCAAACTGCTTCAAAATATGGTGAATAAACATATTCGCACATATTCGTTCAGGTCACCTTGAATAGAAATATTACTCAAACAGCATCGAATAACATCGACCCCCTCTCTCAGCTCTTCAGAAAGGAAACTGTCATCACAAAAAAAAACCTTTAAGGTGAACATTCCGACCTGATGGACTGGCACACATAGAACTCTCCATTTATAAAGAGTCGCACTGACCCCAATCACTAGCTCTTCTCCTGTAGGAAAAAAACCCTTCAAAGAACCATCTTAAACTTCCAGAGCCCCTTCCTTTAGAGACTCTTCCTCCCTGGACTCAGAAAGCCAAGTCTTTTCGACAGCCATTAGCGAGTATTCAGCGGAGGGTACGGGGAAGGGAAGATCCGCTGAGAAGTCTGAGTGTTGCTTATTTTGCCTTCTGGAATAGCAGACCGCGGACCTGGAGACCACGAGGGAGCCCGTAGACGCTCGCTTGCCTGCTCCTTTTGTTTCATAAAACAACAAAGCGCTATTTTCAGGGACCCCGAATCTACCGCGGATCGCAGAGATGGGAAAGGGAGAAACTGATGTGCCATTAAGAAGCTTTATTACTTTTTTATCAGTAGCATGAGGATAAGCCCGTGGTTTGAGAGTAGACCCAGTGGGGAAGGGAATTTAGAGAGAGAGGGAGAGAAAGAAGTGGGATGGGTAGGGGTCAAATCCCAGCAGCACATCAGGGCCTCTCTATCTCATAGGGGGACGCCGTACTCGGCGGGGAGACTCAACAGCTGGATTTTACAGGATAAGATCTCTTCATCTATCATTCTGACATGCCATCAACATTTTTCCCACTCCATTTTTCTTTACATCAATCATTTTATATGCCAGTAACAATAGAGGCAACTGTGGAAATGGTGCATTTGATTGGTGATAGCTTCATAGATTTATACAGCTCAGTATCTGAAAGAGTGTAGCAGCAACTTGTCCTGGGATGTTTTTTTTTTTAATCTGATCCGTATTTGTTTGTTTGTTCCCCTCATTTATTTTATTCTAATCTGTTATTACACATACAGTGGACTGCAGTTTCAAATCACCATATCTGACTCTAGCTAAATATGTTTTCTTCTATAAATACGCCAGGGATTAAGATCCATCATAAAGCCCACGGCTAGATTTTCTAGGTTGCACGATACTTGTTTGTCAGCTAGTGAGATGTCGAATAGTGGCACTTGTAAAGTACATAATTGTGGTGAGAAAATCTGTGTGACAGGCAGGAAAATTAAAGACTGAGCGGTCTAGTCAACATTATCCAGTGATTGATCAGGAATAGAGCACAAGAGTTGAACTGATTTTTAACAATAACTTTTTAATGTTTGTAACGCTGTGAATTATCTCAGAGGTGGCTGGTTTGGTTTATTTATTAGTTCTTTGGTTTATTTATTAACTCATACACTTATATATATAATCTGCTGGAGTTAATATTGTGCTAGTAACTCCCACAGTATGCAGGTGGTAAACAGAATGTTTCTGTACACTTTTTGGAGTCGTTATGACAGCAGTTATTCAGCAAATGATAGTGACGTACATTTTTCCCTGTATGCCAAATCACGGTCGTATGCTAGCACTCAGAAACGATCTGAAATATTGAAAATTGGGGCAAGCAAAGTGCTTTCAGTACAGATTTTATGGCCATTAACGATGTTACCTTATTTCCTTGAATAATTTTAAAACACTCTCTAGTGATCAAACCTGAATGTGTTTAGCAGATGAATCCAATGTATGTTTTGTCATACATTTTGATACAATGGATTGAATAGAATTAAACAATTTTTTTTTTTTTTTTGCATTTGCACTTCCTCTTTGAGATGCACTATCGTCATTAAAATCAATGCATAGCACTTATTTTTAGCCAATGTAATAACTACCTAAACTGTCATGTCAGTTAGCATGTTGTATTTTATTGGCTGTCTGCAAGAATTAACCTTCAGACGTGTGATGCATTGCCTTTTGTTATTATGAATCATGTGTATGTACATTTATACTGCCTCGGTGCATTAAGTCTGTGAGATACGTACTGTTTATATACATTTTTGCTGCCTCTGCGCATTACGTCTGTAATATATGCGATTTTGTTTTAATTCAACTTCTCCAATCCCAGCACAAAAGCAAAGTTTCTGCAGATTAGACAGACTTTATACTTTATATATAGGGGTGAATTCAGGTTGATCGGGACACTTTTTGCCATTGAGATAACTAGGAAAACGTTTCGTACTGCTGTTCAAATGTGTAGAGTTGGTAAGATTTTTAATGTTTTTGAAAGTAGTATCTTATGCTTACCAAGGCTGCATTTATTTGATCAAAAATACAGTAATATTATGAAATAGTATTACAATTTAAAACAACTGTTTTCTATTTGAATATATTTTCAAATGTCATTTATTTCTTTGATGGTAACACTGAATTTACAGCATCATTATGCCAGTTTTCAGTGTCACATGATCATTTAGAAGTCATTCTAATATGCTGATTTGGTCTTCAAGACTATTTCTTATTATTATTATCACAATTGAAAACAGTTGTGCCGCTTAATATTTTTGTGGAAACTGTGAAATAATTTTTTGTAACAATATAAAAGTCTTACTGTCACTTTTGACCATTTTTATCACATTTAATTTTTGAAAGTTAAAGGTACAATATGTAAGATGTTTGTAATAAAATATAAAAAAAATCACTTGCACAGTGTGATATATTTCCTGCAGTTGTGTGCTTACAATATCCCAAAGGTTCCCAAAGATTTTTAATTTCAGAGAAATTCCAATTTTAAATAATGGCTCGTCCCTGGTCATTGTCGCCTGCCAATGAAATAATATCCGCGTTATTTCTGGTTTCCACTCGTACTGCCATAGTAACCATTGCGACAGACGTGGACAACTGCATAACGTCTAGCGGCACGCTCACGCTGTTGTTGTTTCGTTCAAACATTATGGATCATGGCAAGCAGACTTAAGGACAAAAAGAGAATTAAAACAAGGATCAATATCGGTGTGGTGTTTTTGAGATGCTGAGAGCTCCACTTGGACTTGACAGAGACGCCACTCTTGCATGTACTTTATTAGACAGGTGAGCAAATGTACATAAAACAAATCAATGTTATATAGCTCAACATAATGAAATGTTAGAATATGATCAGTATGCTATTCTAATGTTGATACTGCTATTCTCATACAGACAAACTAACACATAGAATAACATTATAACTTTCAACTCACTCAAATACAGTTTAGTGTGATAGTGTAGAGTAAAGTGAAACAGCGCTGTGTTACCTCACAATTTTTATTTGTCAAATAAACTGACCTGTGTGATTAAGTTAGGTAGTTCGTAGGAATGAAATGTCCTTATTCCTTTATATCCGTGGGACTCGCGTGTGACGCTGATATCTGTCTCTCATTAGCAATCGTGTCCTGCTTCATACCACAGTCATGTTAAAAACATCAATGTATTCACTCATCCATAAACATTATTAGATCCATCGGCATGACAACAAGTTCCATAATTCCACTTATGCGAGGTAAGCGACCCCTAACGGCGAAAAAAATGAGTGTAGCTTTAATGTTTAATATAATTAGTTTTGTGATGTGACAAATTAAGTTGTATAGGTACAAATAGTCTATTAATAAATGATTCAATAAAGATTGTATGTGAAATAAACAATTAGACATCAATTAGACAAGTGTTGTTGAAAATAATTTTAGCTTACTTTTAGCATACTTTTTCATATTTAAATTTGTTGTCTTCAAATGTTCTTCTCGTTCTCTTTTATTTATATCAGTAGCTCTGTCCATCAAACACACAATGTGTACCATAAAGTAGGCCTATATATAATATTCTAAACTGTAGTAATATTTATGATAATAATGTTTGCTGGAAGTCAGTGTACAGTATGACAATCAAAGTGAGGCCTAGAGTCAGGCGCACTTACTGCTCTCTTCTCCTTTCTTTAATAATGATTTTTAATTAGTTATCTTTCCTCAACAAGTTAAAACATTTAGCACAATAAAGAAGAAAGTCTAAAATAGCCTCTGGCATCTCTTGTTTTCCTTTACCCTGCGTTTAAAAAGAACTAATCGTTGCTGAAATCTCTACAGGCTGTGTTTGCATACGGTTAAGATGCTAAAAGTTCCTCAGGGCCTTTTTTTTTTTTCTGAAATCGGTTGCATATTCAAGGCATCTTGGGGAGGAATTAGATGAATAAATACTTGCTTAGTTTTGCTTTTGCTCTCTCTGATTCACCTTTGATCACACAACAAAGCGGAGCAGAAGTTGCCCCCTCTGAATCACTGTGGGCAGAGACAATGTTTAATCTCTCTTTCATTTTCTCGCTCGTTCTTTCCGCTTGGAAAATATGGGGCCAGGCTCTTGCCGTCCCAGTGCGTCCATCTAGTGTTTATTTCAAGGCAATAAAAAGGAAGAGACTCCTTGACCGGCCTGCTCCACTTCCAGCTGTCTGACACGCAGCCCTAAATAGACACAGCGGTCCAACATGCCGGTTGCATATTGATGTTTGTATTTAGTAGTGATGTGGGACACACCAGCGGTTGAGGATGAATGGACTGATAGCCTTTTTTGGTGCACGCTAAAAAAATTTTTAGATTAGGGGGTGCAGTATGCATACCATATCAGGTATTAGTCGATATTAGAGGTTTTTTTTTGTTATTTTTTTTATCGGCAGATGGATATTGGATACTTAATTGTGCTTGCTAATAGTTTTATATTAAGATTCCCATTGCCATCATCAGCTGCTCACTTAAAACTAATAATAATTTAACCATTTTAAATGTAATATTTAGCAAATATCAAAATTAATGTGAATTTTCTATATACATTATAATGTTGTGATGCCAAAATGTATTTGTAGAAAATAATTGACTAGGGTTTTATTAGCATGTTATGGAATGTTATCTGTCTGTCTGTCTATCCGTCTATCCATCCATCCATCCATCCATCCATCCATCCAATAGACTATATTATTTATATTATATTTAATTTAAATATAATAGATTATATTATATTTCAAATAAATGTTGTTATGTTTGACTTTTTATTCATCAAAGAATTCTGAAAAATGAAAAGAAAATTGATTACAGTTTCCACACAAAAAAACAGCCCAACTGTTTACAACATTGAGAATAATAAGAAATGTTACTTGAGCAGCAAAATAGCATATTAGAATGATTTCTGAAGGATCATGTGACACTGAAGACTGGAGAAATGGCACATAAGATAAGATAATATTTTCTACTTAAAAAAGAAAAATTCTGTAAAATAGAAATGCAGCCTTGGTGAGCATAAAATACTTCAGTGCTTAATGCATTAAGCATTACATAATATGTGTGTATATTTTTATATATTAGTTTAATTTATATATTATAAACAGTTTTAAAATTTTCTTAAAAAAATCCACCTGTTTGCCATTGGTCAGGCAAACATATAGCCCTGCCCTAAACTCACGCCACTGGTTAAGCCACTGTCGGGCAGGATGGGACAGACAGAACCATGTTTTGAGAGCACTCTTCAGGAATTCGACCTTCATGACTTGTTGTCTCTGCTTTTTATGCGTTTTATGGAGATAAGAAAACATTTTAATATATTGAAAGATTTCATGACACACATCACATTTAAACATCCCATTAGTTTTGTGTGCAGTGTTTGCTGGAATTTGTGATGCTTGAAGCGTTGACACCCGACATGAGGTGCTCTCTCGAGAGTAAGAGTGTTCTCCGACAGAGCGTGCACAAGCACCCTACAAACCAACTAACGAGTGAGTCTTTTTTCAAGACAAGACAAGACAAAAAAAAAAAGTAAAAATTCAAGAAGTCAGTTGTGTTTGTAATGTACGGGTAAGAACAAATTGCTTTTTTTCTTGTTTCTGTCACCGTCCCGCCTAAGTTTACTTCACTATATTACAATTCAATCCTAATCATGACAAACTATATATCGTTGGAAAGGTCTAAGACTCCTAAATAGATATTTTAGCACTGTTCTTTGTTACAAATTATGTAGGAACAGTAATACATGCAATTATGACAAGAGTGCACCTCAAAAAATCTACATCATAACAGGAGTTCTGACCTTTGTTCCAAAAAGTCGACTCACAAAACTTTGGTTTTCATGCTAAAAGTTCATAATAAAACATATAATCTAGTATTTGTCAATACAAAATTATAAAATAATATTATCGTCCTAAAAGTATTATCCATGTATATTATCCTCTAAAATAAAATATATTTTTTCTCACCTTTTTTTATTACATCACATATTTTAGTAGTTATCATAAATTAGGTATCATTTGAAAGCTTACGAACTCAGAATTCATCCTATGAAACCCGTTTTGAAATTCGATGTTGTGTTACCATAGAAACGGTACTCTAAATTATTTGATCGGGCTCCTCCCCTTTTGGGTGTCATCATGTTTCATAATTTATGATCAAAACCTTTTCTAATCTTGACAAAACACATATTGCCAGAAAGGTCTGAGTCTCAAGGTTCCATATTTTGTGACAGAAGTGATATTTACACAAAAATGTATTAATTTGTTACAGCAGAATGCATACAATTAAATTCAATGGAATGTATGTCAACATCATGTATGCAAACTTCAAATTGGGAACATAACTTGGTTAGATATATGGCTTTGATTTTATAGTAATTTTAGAGTAAAACATATTTTGTAAAATATATACTTTTTAGTAGAAAAAGTAAAGTATATTTGATTTACTGTAAATTTAAACTTCCATAACTTTCAAAAACTTCCACACTT
Organism: Gila orcuttii; assembly: GCA_026230005.1. Lineage (NCBI taxonomy): Eukaryota > Metazoa > Chordata > Actinopteri > Cypriniformes > Leuciscidae > Gila > Gila orcuttii. Next base: position 35,904,153 of record JAPDVR010000017.1, on the reverse strand, counting down.
TCATTTTTTGAATCTGCTGGGTGTTTTCTTTAAAACAAGATCAAACTTAGGTCTATATTCCAAATCATTCTTTAATTACAACATTTAAGTTTGAATGGTGCACTTTAATGTCCATTCTCAAAAAGGGGGGTGACAGTTAAGGGGTTAATGGGGGGTGTCCGAGGTTAGGAAGGCAGTCTATCCAGTTGTTTGAAATCTAGGGTACTTGACATAAGGTTGTGAATCGTAATGCAGACAACGATCCTCAGGGAAATACCAGATCAAGAGGATTGGATACGAGAAGTCAGCAAAGGCCGTTTGAAGTAAAAAATAGTCCACCCCTTTCATTTTTTTTTCTTAACCCAATCTGTAAAAAACAATACGGTCTGATTGACGATCTCTCTTTGATCCTATAACCATTATGTCTTCTGGAGCATTATGGACTACGACATTGTGCAGATTCAACTTTTATTTATTTATTTATTCTTTTTCTTTCTGGGTTTTTAAGCTGGTTGGTTTTAATTCTGGCTCTGAAGGAAAGTACTCCAGAATCTGGCTGGATTTTCCATTTCTTCATTCATTTCATGTTGTCTTTGATTTCCCTTCACGATGCTCTAATCGATCAGACTCGCTGTAAGAACACCCAGACTCTCACGCAAGCCATCTTTATGCGCTCTCACGTGACACATATGTAAGATAAAAAAGCATGTCCCATGCTTTTAAGGGAATTTAATCCGTATTGTAGGTTTTGAGCTGGATTTTCACAGCGCAAGCTCTTGTTCTTGTAAGCAGCCCACCTAACATATTCTCTCTCAAAGGCCAGTGTGAATCGGCTTGTCTGTCATTTCCTACCAAAGTTTCTCCCTGTGTAGATGAGGATGAAGCAGTTGCACGCAAGCAGAGCTCAGAGTTTAATTCTCTTTTCCATGCTGAAATGTCTCTTTTAGGGATTAATTAACATGTAATGTATAGTAATGGTTAGTCAGCGACAACTAAAAGATGTCTCTAGGCTTAAAATATGGCTCAGATCATTTAGGTATGTCCATGCATCAAGCTTTGGATTATAGCATTTTAGCGAGAGTATTGTTTAGCTTTTAGTTTGGGACGTGAGGATTTGAGAAAGGCCTGTGTATCGGAGTAAACCATGTAATGGGACAGCACGCATTGAGGTTTCTGTTTTATCTGTCCTTCAGTTGGATTTAGTCTAAACTGTCCCAAGCCTTTTTTTTTTTTTTTTTTTTTTTTGCCAGAATGGAGACAGGAAAACCAATGGGGGGACGTACAAGAAAAAAGAAGATTATACATGACCATACAAAAAGCCTATTTTTATATTCCATGGACAACATGTATTTACTATTACATTTACTATCTTTGTCACATAGTGTCAATGAGACTTTATACATGAAAATGTACAATTGTCTTTATATTTCAGGAAGGGGGTCCCTTTTTTATGACAGTATATTTTGTATCATATGACTGTTTCAATGAGTTTGTGTACATTCTTAAACTATAGTGGTAATTTAGGTTGCATTGTTCAAAATATCTTTAATGTTCAAAGGAAGAAGGTAAGTAATGAGGGTTTGTAAAAACATGAGGGTGAGTAAACGATGACAAAGTTTTCATTTTGGGTAAACTCGCTCATATAATAGATGGTGTGGTTGTGGACACGAGGGATTTGCTCCTTTGTCTGGAGACTAAAGCAATAATCAAGCTAGTTTATTCTACTTTTAAGATCTTATTTCCAGGAACCACTACTTCGTCTTGCCTTGTTTGTATTGAACCAAGTTCCAACTGGTTTCAGACCTAACCACAAGGGTATTGAGAGAGAGAGAGACTGAAGTGGAGAAATAGAGATGCGGTATACTCTTCATTCTTTGACAGGGTGGATGGGTACGGCCTTGACAGTGATCTTGCCCTAGCATTTCTATGGTCAGTGGTTTTTCTATTTCCATTACCCACAGAAACAATGTGTTTTTTTTCAAACTCTCTCAATGAGACTAGGTTAGCCAAACAGGCCTCATAAAGAAGAAAGCATCAACAGCAGTGGGAAAACACCATGTCGTCATGCATAAAGGTTTAATAAAGAAGCTTGAGTTGTGTTTACAATGTGTGAAAAGAGCCTTTCCAGAGGTCCAAATGTTGGAAATGTTATGCTTTTCTTATTGTTTTTATTTCTTACTCTAGATTTTTACGTCTGTGTCTTTGTGTGCTTTTCCTCCTCATCCTAGATCACATTTCCTTGCCTCTGCGGTTTGTCTGCGAGAGCTCTCGTAGGGACTGTGAGATCGAAGTTGATACTGAAAATAGCTTAAAATAACCCATCAAAAGACAGGACACAGAGAAGAGATATTTGGATGAAAAGGCAGGAAATTAGAGGAGAGGAGAGTGGAAAATAGTGTGAGGATCTGACACCAGAGACTTTTGGTCTAGTTAAGGAGTAAAAAAGTGCAGATCATAAGGGTATTACTGGGAAACTGTACAAATGGGGGATGGAGAAGGATGGTAGGGGTCAGGAGGTCATGACGAAATAGGTCTAAGCATAGTCTGTCATCACAGAACATCAGACTACAGAAATTGTCTTTTCATGCTACACACGTATTGCTCTTGTCTCGGTTTCAATAGGTTGTGCATGCAGAAATTTGCTGATACTTACTGTAATTTGTATGTAAATGTAGCCAATTGTGTGCAATGGTTGGCTTTGGTTGTGCCTCCAATATCTTTGTTACATAAACCTAAAAAGAGAGGTGCATCAGGGTAAATGTAAACATTGTTCGAAGGTTCCACTCAGAAAGCAAAATTGTGTATGAATAGGGTAAATGCATGTGAATTGGGACACTTTTGTCATTGAGATGAATGGGATAATTATACTTATAGACAACTTTGAGACTATGTATCATCCTGAAGGGGTTTTGAGTTTTTATTATATGAAATTTTTGTATCATACTGAAGAGGCTTATTTTGCAATAATTACCGGATCACTGTACATTATCTGGCTTATTATATGTAAACTTAATAAAATTAATAAATACCACAGTTGTTTGTTGGATTGCCTAGGACAACGTTCGGTTATACTGTTTAGTAGATATTAGAGTTCAACAGTGGCTATTTTTCCAATTAATTTTTCCCATAGGGATTTTTAGTAATTTGAAACCACGAGGAGGCTGAAGCTATCACGTAATTTGCATATTTGCAGTGCTTCATGGGAGTGAAGAGAGATGGGCGCTAAAGAGTTCTTTTGTCATGATTGTCTTGTTTTGATTTTCGATTGGAGATTTCTTTGCATAATCATAGGTAATATAGTTTTTGACTAGGAATGCCGTTAAAGGGGTGGTAAAATGCCCTTTTCACAAGATGTAAAATAAATCTCTGATGTCCCCAGAGTGTGTGTGTGTGAAGTTTTAGCATAAAATACCCCACAGATATTTTTATATAGCATGTTAAAGTTGTCACTTTTTGAGGGTTAGCAAAAACGCACCGTTTTGTGCCTGGCCCTAAAAATGCAAATGAGCTGCCTCAGAGGGCGGGGTTTCAGTAGCGCTTGTGTGTTAGCAGCTGCCATTACCTCACGCAGACACACTAAAATGACAGAAACTGTTCTGCCTTTAATGTTAAAACAGAGTCAGACAAACATGGAGAGACTCAAGAAGAAGTGACAACATGTGGAATGCAACAGGACGTCTCTGAATGGTTAGTTGATGAATTTATGTTGCTGATGTGGAGTTAACTATCTTCAATTAGCATATTCTGTCATGATAATCTATAAATCGGTCGTATAGGAACTGTTGTGAGATGCACACAGAGTGACTTTTTTATTGCATGTGAAAAGAAGGATGCTTAAATTTGAGCTGACTCACAAATGTACTCTTATACAACAACTTTTCCTCTTCTCAACATGGACTGCGTGTTCTCGGGGGCGGAGTTTATGTACATTTTATGGTTGCTGATGTCACTAACCCGGGAGGAATGTCGTGTAGTCCATACCAGCCGTTTGTTGTAGTCTTTTTCTTTAAAAGCAAATATCTCCCTTTACTTTGAACTTTGAGCATTGTAACTTTGCAGATGTTGTTTATGCTCAAACAGCAACATTACACACTAGCTAAAGTTAGATAAGTGAAATCGTGTTTTACCACCTCTTTAAAATAATGCAGACTGTAGGCTCCATTTTTACTTCTGGACTGTTGTACTTTACTGCAGAATGTTGTGAACTTAGGAACTTAGCTCAACCAACTTGGCCCAGTTAGAAACCACCTGAAAAGGTGGTTCAAACGAACTCTGGTGTGGTCTGACTAAAATAAACACAAAACGGACCAAAGACATCTAAACGAACCAAAAACAGGACGTGATGTCACCAGATGTGACCCTAAAAAGGACAGAATTTTTATTTTTTTGTTGCATACAATGAAACTGATTTTCGTTTTATGAACAAAAACACTGACTTCATAATACTATAAAGTCACAAAGATTTGGAACAACATGAGGGAGAATAAATGACAGAGTGTTTTTTTGTTTTATTTTTTTTAGTGAACTATCCCTTTAAGTTGGCTTTTCCAACAAGCAAAATCTGTTTTATACACACATCCTTTTAACCTCCACTCCCCAACACACAAATTGGCCTACAACAACCCATTCACAAAGCTACATGTTTATTCTAAATGCACGTGCAGCTTAGGAAGCCACTAATGCAGAAAGTCACGCTACAATAGCTTGTGTTCCCTCTCTGCTGCTTTAAACATGATTAGCATAGTTAAATGGACACTGACCGCTGTGCAAATGGCGCTCAATAACATTTAATTCATCGTAATTATCGTGGACATCATCATTAGCATCAGAAAGGCATTTGGATTATTAGCATTGTTATTAGCATCAGGGGCAACTGATCTTGTATTTGTGTTTTGTCAGTATGGTGTCATGGAAGGAGGTTGCAAGTAAATAGTATGCTGTTATTTGTGCATTTTTTTAACCTTATGCTGTTCATTTACTTCTCAGAGTTGTGTTTGCTTTCTTGCAGCCCGGTCACAGAATTCATCTAACTCATATCATAATGGTTGAACTCAGCTTCCTGGTGTGTGTGTATGCGAGCATGTGTGTTACGTGCATACGCTTTGATCTCTCTACACACAGATTATCCACGGGGAGAGAATGTATGTGGCGCTTCCACACAGGCATAATTAAATCGTGTGGATCCTGTAATTGCTGCTTTTAAAAAGAACTAGATTAGCAAAGATTTCTCACTGGAATGTTTGGCTAGCGGCACAGGAGGAAATATAATTCCCATGCAACCGTGTGAGTGGCATGCTGAATACCGACAACGGTCTTAGAGTCTCTCTCCAGCTGAGCTTAAATGCAGTGAAGCAGGCGATAAAAATTGTTTGCATGTTTTTGCTCTGCGTGTTGTGAAAGACACAGCTGTCATCTCTAGGTGCCACTGCCGTCATGGCCGTCCAGTTTATCTGTGCGTTTCAAGGGAAGAATATCATCTTTATCAGTTTACTTGAAAGTCCTATTTGCATTGCACTAAATTATCAGTCATCAGTGTCCTCAAACAGAACTGCCATTTAAAGAATGGTCATTGTAGATGATTCTACAACATTGAGATCTATAGTGCCTAAAATAACTGAACTAGAAGCAAGACATGATTTAAATTGAATTTCAATGCAATTTAAATTTATTGAGCTTGCTGTTTTAACGAAAAGTAAATGTGTTTGCATTAAAATCTACGTATTCTGACTGGATTATTATTGTTATCTATATTTGAATGAGTGAGTGAATGAATGAGGCACTTATATAGCGCTTTCAAATGTACTACTGTTCAACCAAAGCGCTTTACAATCATGTCAGGGGTCTCTCCTCAACCACTACCAGATATATTTACATGTATCTTGGAACACTTTTGTAGCATTGACTGAAAAGGCAGTTATTTCAAATGAAATTATAATCATTAAATTTAATATTACTAATATTGGTAAAAAAGTCATTTCAAATTGGCTTTCTACTTTTGCATGTTCTATCTTGTTCGACAATCTTTTAAAGAGTAAATGTTTAAAGAGCGAGAAAAAAACCCTAAATAACTTGTAAACTTCAGGGAAAATGTCATTCCCTCACATCAGGAAACCTGTTTTTAATTAATTTTTAATTGATTGAGCTGCTGGTGGAGTCTTTGAAGTTCTGATACCAGCTGGGGGTGACTGAATAATTTTTGGGTAAGAAAAAAAAAATGAAATAAATAAAACTTTGTTTTGATGGTTCGGAGAACCAACACTCTAAAAAATGCTGGGTTATTTTAACCCAATTTTGGGTAAAATATGGACAAACTCAAACATTGGGTTAAAAATGTAATAAAAAAATTTAACCCAATGGCTGGGTTTGTCCATATTTGACCCAAATTTGGGTTAAAACAACCCAGCATTTTTTAGAGTGAAAGAACCCCCAAAAATAAAAGAAAACATTTGGATACTCCAAGATTTGTGGTTGCAGGAAGTGCATGACTGAAACTAGTGCATGGTAGATTGAACTAGCTCCTTCTGAGCCGTTTGATATTCCTGACACGTATAGTTTCATGTTACAACAGAGCCATGTAGACTGTTTGTTTATGATGTACACTTTTAAAAAAAAAGATTTTAAAACGGGATGTTTCACAGTGATGCCATGGAAGAACATTTTGGGTTCCCAAAAGAACCTTTAATTGGTTGTGTGTGTGTGTCTGTGTCTGTGTCTGTGTGTTTGTGTGTGTGTTTGTGTGGTCCTGGTAAACCCTACATTATGGGGACAAAATTTTGAATGTCAATAATGATTTTCTCCTCCTAATGAACAATAAAAAGATTGACAGTTAATCAGAATCCCTCTCATTCAGCTTGAGCATTTAAAGCGGCAGACGACAAAACTGCAGCGTACATTTTGTTATCTCCTCTGGTGTGGATGCAAATACAGTTATCGTTATAGTAATCTTTATAGTTATCGTTCTTGGTGTGAACATGCCTTCACCATCCATAATACTCACTTCCCTTCAACTGATGCTCAAATAGTTCCAACATGATGTCAATAAAAAAGTTTATCCTCATTGCGTAACATTGTTTAACCAGCTCTTGTGTCCATGTACTGAAATCAAAAGAGAAATGTTGCTCCACGTTTGCCTCCAACATCAACAGATGTAGCTGTTTCTTCTGACAGCTACATTTTGAAGCTAAAAAACAAACAAACATCCACATGGCAGGACTGACAATCCTCACATTTTTCCTGTATGATTGAAGCGTGACAGATGTTGCACCTGAGAGTAGTGTCAACATATGGCTTGTGCAGTGTATTTCAACAGTTTTTGGCATCTTTTGTGCCGTAGTTGGCATTTAAATGCGTGAATGCTTGTGCCCCGCAGGGACCGCTAGATGCTAAAGGTTACCTGTCTTCTCCACACATGTCTTTTTCTTCATTTCCCGCTGTAATTTTGTTGCTTTCTTTTTTATCAGTTTCTCACCCTGTTGTGGTTTCTTGACTTTCATAAGCAGAAATGTGGTCTGTTCTTTTGCCTCGTGTTTGGCTTCGGGCGACAGCTCTGAAGCTCACGCTAACGCTCACTCCTTTCAGGATGAAACTTCTTGTTTATGGGGCAGAGATTATGTATTGTCATGAGTTTGGCTCTCTCCAGCTTTGAGGGAAATTGGCAACATATTGAGAGGCCAACTGAGGTTATTTCCCATAAGCGCACATGACATCTGAATGTTGTCAGCCCATGATATGAGCTGTACACCTTTCACAATACCAAGGACACTTCGGCATACAAAATCCATAAAATCACTTCAGATTCTGTATGGTCTACTCTTAGCTTTATATGCTTTTACTCTCTTTTTGATGTTTTATTAACAAGGTTCGGGAGGAACACGTTCTAATGATCAAACAATCAAGCCATTCCAGCCAGCTGTCAGCAATCAGTAATCAACAGGTCCACTCAATCATCACGAGTAAAGCCTATTAATATACACAGTCGACTCACCTATATTCCTCGACAGTTTTCAGCATCCCTCCACCACCCCATCTCCTCACACTTGCCTAGTTATCCTCCTAAACAGAGATACGGGGGGAGTACTCTCAAACAAATGAAATTTGGTCCGACGAAAAGAGGTAGTCTCGGTCCGGATCAAACTGAACAAAGGTTTGGTTCGTTACTAGTGTGAAAGCATTTCTGTATGGTTCGGACTTTCAGACCTTTTACAGGAATTTCCGGTGGTTCCCGCATAGCCGAAAAAACAGAAGGTGGCAGGAAAAATGAGCCATGGTATCTCATGGGGAGAGGAGGAGACGAGGTTTTTAATTGAAGTATGGTCTGATGACATAATAATAATAATCGCATGATTGCTTGCAGTCTACTCCTCCTTTCCTGCCGGCGACGATAAAATGTTCGCACGACGAAAAAATAGCAATACAGTAGCAACGATAGGCTATGCGTCTGTTCATTCATGTTGTCAAAGTTACCCGCCGAATTGACAACACGCTGACGTCAGACGCACGTCTATTTACAAACCAATCAATGTCGAGATGCAGCCCACATAGATGATGATGACAGGACGCAAATATGTCACGTAAAGTTCTTTAGTGGGCTCGCATAATTGCAGTGTGAAACCAAACTAAAACTTTCTGAAAGTATAAAATTTATCAAAACGTGAACTTTGGTTCGGACCTTGGTGCGGACTTTCAGGTGTGAAAACGCCCTTAGACTCTGGGCCCTATCTTGCACCCAGCGCAATTGACTTTGTACACCGACGCATGTATCCTTCGTATTTTGCACCCGCGCAAAGCGGACTTTTCCCTTCACAGACGTACGCCGGCAAACTAGGGAATGAACTTGCGCTCCCTGGGCGGTTCAGTGCAAAAAAGGAGGCGTGGTCCGGCGCAAACAATCCCTGGTGCTATTTTGCAGTTCCAGAAAACAATTGCGCCACTGACCAGAAAAAACCTAGTCTAAAGTCAGTGGCACGTTGCACGTACATTCAGATGCTATTTTAAGCGCGCATGCTTGGCCATAATACAGAGTGTGAACAACGCGCATACACTGTAGATGATTCTCTCATCTACACAGATGCATTTTCCTTTTTTGCAAATGATACATTATTATAAGGAAAAATATTAAAACACGAGGGAAATCATTGTTGTGTCCATGACGATGGGGAAAATAGGCATAAAGCTTACACATTTACCCAAATTATTATATGCATGTTTAACCGAAGCTAATTTGGGTGGGTTTGTCCCATCCCCAATGTCACTTCTCTTTATTTTACGGCCCTGACGAGAACATTGATCTCCTCGGCTGAGAACCGATTCTGAAGCGCGCCTGGTAAATGCGGCGTTATAATAGTATTGCGCCATGGAACAAGCGCACCTCGTTCATCATGCTCTTAAAGGGAATGTGATATAAAGCTCTTATTGGTTTGTTTCCCGTTACGCCCAAACCACACCTATGAATAATGAAGAGTAATTTATCCCGCCGGTTAAATAGCAACAGCACCGAGATCCGCCCACAAAGTTACTTGCACTTTGCGCTTGACACTTGCGTTTTAGAACGTTAAAATAGGGCCCTCTATCGTCCCAAAGTACATCCTTCACAAAAAAAGTTTTTATATTTGATAGTGCCAAAAATTGGAAAGTGCAACCCTTGTTTGTCGGGGTACATTGATAGATGCACTAAAGATGTAGTCTGGCTTTTTGGTTTGATATTTAATCAGCTTCTTGGGATGAATATTACCATCTTACCCCTTAATTGATCAGCAGATTCTTCTTCGATACGTCGCTCCATTTCTCATTCCTCAGCCCCTAACTATTCACTAATTAGGAACTAATTACCCAGGCAAGTGTAAACAATCACGACAGATGGTGTAAATCTCCTAAATTAATGCTAATGACCTTGAATTCTGATAGGTTGAAGTGTATACTTTGCCTTCCTCCTTTAATTATTCGGCCTACTTTTGAAATGACATCATGTTGTTTTAAAACAATCCTAGACAAGTATGAGTCTAGGCTTTACTGGGTCTCGCTGTCTGGTCTGTTTGTGTGTTTGTATGTGTTCTTACACTTGTTTACTAATTGGATTAGCATTGCAGATGGTCTTACCTTTGTGCAGTGTTCTGCAGGAAAGATCAAATGCGTAAATGTTGCTTTCTCTTTTCAGAGGAGCTGTCATTTTTTTTGCACTCTTTTCTCCTGGTGTCTGCGCTCTGTTGTATCTGTCTCAAGGTTTTCCACTATAGATAAACCCCATTGCTGTGAATAAACTAAGTCTCTGAATAGCTTGCACTCAATTTTAAGCGTCCATTAGTGGGGAATAAAGGCTGTTACCTCCAACGAGTCCTATACAGCTATTAGTCATGTCATGGATTTGCTCTCAAACTGATTTTAGAGGATTTTAGAGGAGAGGGAATCAAAAATCTCATGATGACTCTGGGGCCCTGAACTATATATATACATATATATATATATATATATATATATATATATATATATATATATATATATATATATATATATATATATATATATATATATATATATATATATATATATATATATATATATATATACTATGACTAGGGTTAGGTTGTCACGCATCACGCCAGTGAACACGTCATCAGAGGAGAGATGTCCTTGCAAGAGGGAGGGGGCGTTATTTTGATTATATGAATTGGGCACATGACACATTTATTAAAAACACTTACATCATTTATACTTTTTTTAGTGTTTAGTCTTAACTTACCAATAGTTATTTTATAATTAATAAAAAAAAAAAAAATTTGTTTAATTTCTAATCATTTTGTAGTGTGCTTTTGTCATTTAAATGTATCATTAAATGCTGGTATTTCTGGTTCATTTATTTTTATTTCAGTTTTAATTTTCATTTATTTTGTTAGTGTTGTTGCTTAACTTAAACTAATTTCAGTTAGTTGTTCAATAAGTTAATTTCTCATTTTTAATTTATTACATTTTTCATTTTAAAGTTTTATTTTATATTTAGTTATATCTTATTTTAGCTTTATTTCAGTTAACAAAAATGTTTTTAATAGTTTTAGTTAACAATACCTACCCTGGTTAGTACTTTTAAAAGTGAATAGGGATTCATATTGTAATTCAATGTACAATATAATGTGACAGATCCACTTTTAGCACTTTTTATATCTCCCATCCACACTCGTTTTCTTTTCTTTTTTTTTTAATGAATGAATGAATGAATGAATGAATGAATGAATGAATGAATGAATGAATGAATGAATGAATGAAAAAGCAAAGAATGACAAATCATGTTTTGTGTTTCTTGGATGATATGAAATAATTTGAAATGACATGATGGTGTGTAAATGATGAATATAAGTTTTATATTATAGGAGTTTTTTTTCACTAATAATTGTCCTTGGACAGAAACAATAATTCTTTTTTTTTTTTTTTTTTTTTTTTAAAGCTGAAACAGCTTTGCCTTAACTGGGGCATCAAAGGTGAAGATACAAATAATAATAATCATATCGTAGCCTATTTTTAAAAATCGCAAATTGCAAACCAGCTGTTTGTCTTATTTCCCAATGCATATTTAGTTCAAACTGGAAAATCTGTCTCATGCAGAGAGAAAGAACAGATATAGAAACAGACAGACAGACACAAAAGGTGCATAAAGGGTGAATGCTAATGGTGTCTCTGGCGGTGCTCCTCAGGTGCTCGTAACTAACAGAGGAGGCCAGCTGCCCTTCGCTCCTGTCTTTCTGAATTAATATCTTCATTTGTTGGCTCATTGACGACATTAATTGTTTTCCAGTCGCTTTATCGATGCACCGCAAATCAACCAAGAGGAAGTAAGTGGTTTGGTGTCACTCTCGGGTCATAATCTCTCTCTCTCTCCTTCTCTGTTTTCTCGCCCTTTCTTTTCTCTGTGCATTCATCCCTCTCAACAATTGATCATCCTGCACTCTCCCTCTCACCTTTTTTTTTCACCTTTCCACCAAAACTGAAAACTAACACTGCAAGTTTCTCTTGCTTTCCTATATATAGGCTGTTCGCCAGCTTGAACACCATTGACAGTTTCCCAGCATGCTCATCATTCAGTGCTTAGACACTCAACCTCAATAGAGATTTAAAGCGGTGTTTTGCAAACTTTTTCTAGTGTACCTTCACAGCCCCATCAGCCGTGATATGTTTTGAAATCATACATCATTTGGCATTATCGTTAAAATAAAAAAGAATGTTTTTGAATGTGACATTAAAGTCATATTTTTTTGTTTTATACTCTTAAGAATGTATCTGTATAAGAATATGAGAATCACTGATTTAATGGACACAGCATTGACATTCTCAAATACTTTCTGAATAATGGTGCTCTGTAGTTTTCTTAGGCATCGTCCATTTTGTTGCATCTTTATCAGGTGTGGTATTTCTTCAGCCTGGCAGGTGTGCAGGGGCGTTGCATTTACCTTCTACCCACATCCCAGAACATCTGTTTCTCTCGCTTTGTGTCGCTGTCATGTTCTTGCCGCCGTCCCTTCCAGGAGGACGCGCTTCTTTGAATTCACACTTTCTGTGTACTGAAAAAGACAACCAGCTAATTAGATGGATCAGGATTGCTATAAAAGCCCTGAATTTACTTGTTTACTTATAGCACTTCCTACATTTACAGGACGACTTTTTGTTTCAATCGGAATGAAATTATTCCAAATGACGATTCCGAACATAGTGCTTACATGAAGTCAGATTTGGTCTTTTGACATGTGCACACTGCAGGAATTTACAGAGTTGTCCTCATCTTCACAGACAATAAGTGGAGGGAGAATTTTAGAATGACACGACAATCATTTATGACACTATGACTATACTGTGCATCATACGTCAGATGTCATTACGCCATTTATATGTCAGTACACAGGTGCAGAACTTTCTAGTTTCAATTTTCAGTCAGGTCAAGTGTTTGCATATCCTTTAGATTTTTGCTTGAATATATGATTTATGATTGGATGTATGTATGCATGAATGGATGGATGGATGGACGGACGGACGGACGGACAGACGGATGGATGGATGGACCGACTTATCAGTGGACAATTCAAATCGAAAGGGTGTTGTGTGGGGGTAAATCTGACATAAAGTTGGGAAAAGTGGTCTCTTTTTTGTTTTAACTGCAGTGATGAACAGTAGTGCATGGAACTTGCATATACTAATAAAAAGTATACCTTGAATGCCTTAGAAATCACTTTTTGTAATAAAAAGCGTCTGCCAAATGTGTAATTTGGCTGTTTGACTTCGGCATCCAAAAACAACATTTTCTTGTGACCCTTGAGAGTTTGTTGTAGTTCATGTCACGTAGCTTATAGAGATGATGAATCTCCCCTTCATAGTCTGAGTTTAGACATTTATTGAACATCTGTTCAAGTATGAATAAGTTCAGTCTGGGTTTTGCTGTTACAATGAGCAGAGAAATATTAGCAAAAAAGACTGGGAAATGAAAAAGAAGTGTGTGACCAAAGTAGTGTGTATATGTGAATACATCTGTGTTAATACAACTTTGAACAGCACCTAGTATGTGACCCAAAATCCACAGACGCGTACCAACCTCTTTACTCTTTTCAAAGATCTCCAAGTCGTTCTCCTTCTACTCAGTCGCCTGATAGGAACCATTTTGTCCTTTGTCACAAAGAAAAACGCAGGAGCGGGCAGAATAATGCTTCTGGAAAATCCATTAGGACTTAATCTGCATCAGAAAGGCACAGAGGACGTAAAGCAATGGGTCATTCATAGTCAGAGTCCTGCTGCTTGTCTGGCTTTTAAATTCCCGGCGAATGTTCGTGTAAGAGTTTTTGAGCAGTAGTGTGAGTCTTTATCTGTGCATCACACCTCATGCGTGTTCAGAATGTATTGAGACTTTTTTTTTTGTTTGTTTCATTGTTACCTCTGTTAGTTCTCAGACTCTGTTAGTTACCAGACTCTGTTAGTTACCTACTGTAGGAACTGCAAACCATATTTTCTTCAGAATTTTTAAGTATTCCTATTAGATTCCATGCAAATTGTGCATGCCATAATCCATAAACTTTAAGAAATGTGAAAAAACAATATGTATGAATATATATGAATAGAAATTGATGTGTGCTTTTGTTCTTCTGTTATTCAAAGATAAAACCTCACTTAAAGCTTTGAAGGGGTCCTATAGTGCCCTTTTCATGAGATTTCATTTCATTTATTTCTTTTCATTTAGGACCAACAGTCTAGGAGTTATGAACAATTTAGTAGTTTTGATTGCTGTAGTGCCACCTATGGACCAATCGGGGTCATACTCTGATAGGTTCTCCCCAAAAGTGTGGCCTACCATCTGGTCGAGTTTCAAGTCTTTAGGCCTTACGGTTTGGGCTGCAAGATGCGTTTTAGGGGATTTTTTTTTTTTTCAAATAGCAAATACAATAGGTTTTCAGCACTAAAGCGCTTGAACACCTAATAAGAATGAGACCTTTTTGACAGTTATAGCGCCACCTATGGTCCGATCTCCATGAAACTTTGCATGCTTCTTCACCATGCTATGACACATATGCTCATAAATTTTTGTGAAGTTTTGACTTTTCGTTTAGGATTTATAGGCTTTTGACTGTATTTTGCCCCGCCCCTTTTTTAAATGACCCTGTTACAGCCACCCAAATGCAAAATTTCTAATTTTTTTCGATAATTATTGATCTAGAGAGTCCAGAGAATAGGCCTAGACTGATTTGGTTCCGATCGGGCGAAAAACCAGGAACTAGTTCGCAAAAGTAGGTTTTGGACAAAATTGGACGTACAATTTTTTTATTTTTTTTTATTCTAGGAGTCTAGGAGTTATGAGCAATTTAGTAGTTTTGATTGCTGTAGCACCACCTATGGGGCCAATCGGGGTCATACTCTGATAGGTTCTCCCCAAAAGTGTGGCCTACCATCTGGCTGAGTTTCAAGTCTTTAGGCCTTACGGTTTGGGCTGCACGATGCGTTTTAGGGGATTTTTTTTTTTTTTAAATAGCAAATACAATAGGTTTTCAGCACTAAAGTGCTTGAACACCTAATTATAATTATTATAATTTAGTGCATTTCTAAAGCTGAAGGATCATTTTAGTTGTAGTATTATTATTATTATTTATAAAAAATGTTGCTGGAAAAACAGTATGTTATGCAGAAGACAGTTAACGCTCATCAAATTACCTGTTAATTTAGTGTAAAGCAAACACCGCCAGCAGGCAGATGATGCTCTGCTGTTCTTATGCATATCTTGCAGGATCATGCAGTACTACACCTTGAGGTAATTGCTGTCTGAATTCATAATATATTGTGTGTTTGTGTTTTTGTGTGTCTTTAATGGCACAGGGCAAGGTGAGGGATAGCCATAACCTTCAACTGTGACAGTTGTTTCAGAAAATGTGCAAGTGTGTGTACATGCAGGAGTAAAGCTGTCCACAAACTCAAAATGACACAGCACAAGTCCGATTTTTATTGGTCCTTCCCTCTAATCTGCCACCAAGGTCAGGGATCGTAAAACCAGTGTTTAATTCCACTTGCGTAATCTTAATAGCTGACGTAGCCGTGACCCTTCTACATTCCTCATACATTTGTTATTCATAATGGATCATCACACTTGAGTCCTTGACTTTACTCATTGGCCTCACGTTTCATAATCAGTGTTGTAGAATAGTCTAGCAGGGGTCATGGTTTGAACCGGCCTTAAGTCATTCCAAGACCGCTAATCGACTGCGGTACATGATGCAAGGGGTGTTTTTTTTGCCACGTCATTAGATCTGTCTGGGGTCTTTATCATTCAGACTAGGGAGGCTCATCACGAACGCAGCAGAACTGTCCTCTGTAATTCCTCATCAGATACTGTAATCACGCCTGGCTCTTTGGAGACTCGCTGTGGTGGCTTGTAGCTTTTTAGGTCAGTGGTCATGTTGTAGAAAATGGTATTCTCTGTGGATTTGTCTGGCTGGTATCATAACTTAGGGGCAGTTTACACAGACACGTGCTTCTATTATGTCTGTGGTGTTGTTGTTTTTTAGGACTTTGTCTATGTATATCAGGGTTATTATGATTAAATAAAACTATTAAAAGCATTATTGTTAATTAATACTAATTAAAACTAAAACTGTTAATTTTATGCAATGAGATAGATAGATAGATAGATAGATAGATAGATAGATAGATAGATAGATAGATAGTTACGGAATAAACTTCGGAAGCAAGTGCAAGTTAAGCAGTTTATTAGGAAGAGTACAGACACAGTCCAAGGGCAACAGGCTAGCGGCGCAGGGACTCGATGGTCAGATGTAACAGAAGTGGAAGTGATGAGAAGTGACGATCAACGAGACGAATCCAGGACATCCACGGGAAACAAACAGGAACAAGGAAGGATAACTGGAACGTAGAGGGGATCAGACACTGGACACCAACAAACAACGATCTGACAATGGAGATGAGAAGTTGATGAGATTATATACACAGGAATGGATAGACTGCAGATGGTGATGAGGTAATGAGTGATTGCTGAACGAGCGCTGATGAGCGGCCACGCCCCTCTGATCAGCGCACACACATACAAAAACAGAAACACGAGACAAGAAGGAGACATAGGATTTACCAACCGTGACAGTACCCCCTTCCCTAGGAACGCCTCCTGGCGTTCCCAGACTCCCTTACCTGCCGATTGTAATCATCGATAAGGGAGTGATCCAGGATGTCTCTAGCCGGTACCCAACTTCTCTCCTCCGGACCGTAACCTTCCCAGTCCACCAAGTACTGGAATCCGCGTCCCCTCCGTCTCGAGTCCAGAACACGATTGACCGAATAAGTCGGTTCCCCGTCTACGAGACGTGGCGCGGGGGGGGGGGGGTGGGGGGGTGGGGGGAACCGGGGCTGGCGGATTAATGCGAGCAAAAAAAAACGGCTTAATTTTAGATACATGAAAGACGGGATGAATCCTCCTGTACACTGGAGGAAGATTCAGGCGGACTGTCACCGGACTAATAATTTTGATGACAGAAAACGGGCCAATGAATTTAGGTGCGAGCTTATTCGAAACGGAGCGGAGAGGAATGTCCTTGGTAGAAAGCCACACTTTAGAACCGACGACGTATACGGGAGGCCTCCGCCGCTGGCGATCGGCTTTGGTCTTGGTGCGCGCCCCCACTTGGAGTAGAGTCTCACCGGTGCGGTGACACCTCTGGACGAAGGCGTGGGCAGAGGGGACCGCGACTTCGGATTCCAGACTAGGAAAAATAGGTGGCTGGTAACCTACGCTACACTCAAATGGAGATAGGCCCGTGGATGACACCGGCAACGTGTTGTGGGCGTACTCCACCATAGACAGTTGCTGACTCCAAGAGGAAGGATTCTTGGACACTAAACATTGCAACGTTCGCTCCAAATCCTGGTTGGCTCGCTTAGTTTGACCATTGCTCTGGGGGTGGAACCCAGAGGACAGACTGACAGTCGCCCCCAGAAGTTTACAAAACTCTCGCCAAAATTTGGACACAAATTGGGGTCCCCTGTCAGAAACCACGTCTGTCGGGAGGCCATGAATCCGAAAGACGTGATCAACGACAATCAACGCTGTCTCCTTGGCTGAAGGTAATTTGGGCAAGGGAATTAAATGGGCAGCCTTCGAGAATCGGTCCACCACGGTCAAAACTACCGTGTGACCCTGGGAGGGTGGGAGGGCGGTGATAAAATCTAGTGCGATATGGGACCAGGGTCTCGAAGGTACCGGCAGCGGTTGGAGTAACCCATCTGGAGGTCGATTGGAAGTTTTACCCGTGGCACAAACTGAGCAGGCCAATACAAAACTGTGAACATCACGAGCCATGAGAGGCCACCAGAATCGTTGCTTGACTAAAAACATAGTACGATTAACTCCCGGATGACAAGCCACATTGGAACAGTGTCCCCACTGAATAACGCTGGACCGTAAACTCTCCGGCACAAACAAACGATTCGGTGGGCAACGAGTCGGAGGCGTTACCCCTTCTAAGGCCTTCGATTCGACCTCCCATGTGAGTGTAGAGATAAATAGGATCTCTGGTAAAATGCACTCGGGAGTAGACGGCCGATCGGAACGGTCAAAAATGCGCGATAAGGAATCGGGTTTGATGTTTTTATAACCCGGGCGGTACGAGAGAGTAAAGTCAAAACGTCCGAAAAAAAGAGCCCACCGAGCCTGCCTGGAATTAAGTCTTTTAGCCGTACGAATGTATTCCAAATTTTTGTGATCGGTCCAGACGATAAAAGGTACCCCCGACCCTTCTAACCAGTGGCGCCACTCCTCCAATGCTAGCTTGACCGCCAACAACTCTCTGTTGCCAATGTCATAATTGCTTTCGGCAGGGGATAGACGATGAGAAAAAAACGCGCAAGGGTGCATCTTGTCGTCTGAAGGAGAGCGCTGGGATAACACTGCACCTACCCCCACCTCTGACGCATCGACCTCCACCACGAACTGACGTGAAGGATCAGGGGTTATCAGGATGGGGGCTGAAACAAAGCAACCCTTCAGTTTGGCAAACGCAGCTTCTGCTGCGTCTGACCACCTGAACGTCGTTCTGGGGGAGGTCAAGGCGGTAAGAGGCGCGGCTAGTCGGCTGAAATTGCGAATAAAACGCCGGTAAAAATTGGCAAACCCCAGAAACCTCAGTAGGGCCTTACAGGAATCTGGACTTGGCCAATTTACCACAGCCTTAACCTTGTCAGGATCCATGCGCATTCCCTCAACCGAGATGATGTGACCTAGAAAAGGAACAGACTGTGCATGAAACACGCATTTCTCCGCCTTGACAAAAAGCCCATTCTCTAAAGCATTCTCTGAAGCACTTGTCGGACGTGTTGCACGTGTTCCTGGAGAGACGATGAAAAAATCAATATATCATCCAGGTAGACATATATGAATTGATCGACCATGTCTCGCAAAACGTCATTGATAAGTGCTTGGAAGACCGCTTGGGAGTTGGAAAGGCCGAACGGCATAACCAAATATTCAAAGTGCCCTCTAGGGGTGTTAAAAGCGGTCTTCCACTCATCCCCCTCCCTGATGCGGATCAAATGATAAGCATTTCTTAAATCCAATTTCGTGAAGATAGATGCTCCTTGCAACCTCTCGAAGGCTGAAGACATCAACGGCAAAGGATAAGTATTCTTTACCGTGATGTTGTTCAACCCCCGGTAATCAATACAAGGTCGCAACGATCCATCTTTCTTCCCCACAAAAAAGAACCCCGCCCCCGCTGGAGAAGAGGAAGGGCGGATGAATCCCGTTGCTAGAGAATCAGAAATGTATTTCTCCATGACCTCTCTCTCTGGGACAGAGAGTGAATATGACTTGCCCTTAGGCGGAGACGTACCTGGCAGTAACTCTATAGCACAGTCATAGGGACGATGTGGAGGAAGAGAATCAGCCCGAGACTTACTGAACAACTCCTTCAGGTCCCGATACTCCGTGGGCACGCTAGATAAATCCACTGTCTGCTCCTGTAACACATGAACAGAAACAGACGGACAGGCAGATACGAGACAGGACTTATGACAAAAACTGCTCCACGCCGCTACAGATTTGAGCTGCCAGTCTATTTTGGGGTTGTGACGAGTGAGCCATGGGTGACCAAGAACAATGGGTGCAAGTGGAGTGTCCAGGATATAAAAGGAGATAGTTTCTGAGTGGTTGCCTGACGTGATGAGGGTGATATCTTCAGTGACCAGAGATATAGTGGGGAGTTCTTGGCCGTTGAGGGCGTGTACTGCAATCTGATGGTTGAGGGGTTTGAGGGGGACTTGGTGGTTGAGTGCAAAGGTGTGATCCATGAAGTTACCTTCGGCGCCCGAGTCCAGAAGTGCGTGACAGTCGTGACGGTGGTTGGACCATCGGAGTCTAACCGGAAGGAGAGTCGATGTCGATGAGGTCTTCTCGGCGGAGATCCCACCCGATAGTAGCCTCATACTTACTATCGGGCTGGGCCTTTTAACGGACAGTTATAGGCGAAGTGTCCCTTTCCTCCACAGTACAAGCAAAGGCCCTGGGATCTCCGCCTCTCCCTCTCCTCCCGGGAAAGCCGGGCTCGACCCACCTGGATGGGCTCTGGATCGTAAACGGGGCTGACCGCGTCCCCACCTCCAGTGCGTTGATCCTCGGATTCCACCGAAGAACGATAATTGGGTACTCTCCGATCCACTCGAGACAGCTTGGCGTCCACTCTCAATGCTAGAGCGATTAAATCGTTGAGTTTGGGGGGTAAGTCCAAAGCATATATCTCTCTTTGGACGCGGTCAGCCAGCCCATGCAGGAACATGTCCCACTGCGCCTCCTCGTTCCATTGGCTCTCCGCCGCTAGAGTACGAAACTCAATAGAGAAGTCCGATACGGATCGTTGTCCTTGCCGCAAATCGGCCAGCATTCTGGCTGCTTCTCTCCCCACCAATGCCCGGTCGAAGACACGTTTCATTTCGTCGGAGAGCGCTTGGAACGAGGTGCAGCAGTCGTCCTGGTTCTCCCACACCGCCGTTCCCCATAGCGCCGCTCTCCCAGTCAGCAGCGTCAATATAAAGGCCACCTTGGTCTTTTCCTCACGGAAGGTTCTAGGTTGTAGAGAGAAGTGCATGGAGCATCTAGTTAAAAAAGCTCGACAAAAATTGGGTTCACCTGAGTATGTCTCCGGGGCTGGTAAGCGGGGCTCCGACTGGGAGGGGTCCACTGGTGGTATTTGGGGAAACGGCGGTGGGACCGGCGCAGTGGGAACGCGCAGCTGTTGGACTTGCTGGGTGAGCCCGGACACCTGCGCCACTAACGCCTGAACAGCGCGAGCTGTGTCAATGATGTTTCTCTCTTGATTTTCCATACGCTGTCTGCTGTGGTTGACAAAATCCTCCAAGCTTTCTGAAGTGCCACTCGCTGCTTCCATCTTTGGGTCAGATCGTTCTGTTACGGAATAAACTTCGGAAGCAAGTGCAAGTTAAGTAGTTTATTAGGAAGAGTACAGACACAGTCCAAGGGCAACAGGCTAGCGGCGCAGGGACTCAATGGTCAGATGTAACAGAAGTGGAAGTGATGAGAAGTGACGATCAACGAGACGAATCCAGAACATCCACGGGAAACAGACAGGAACAAGGAAGGATAACTGGAACGTAGAGGGGATCAGACACCGGACACCAACAAACAACGATCTGACAATGGAGATGAGAAGTTGATGAGATTATATACACAGGAATGGATAGACTGCAGCTGGTGATGAGGTAATGAGTGATTGCTGAACGAGCGCTGATGAGCGGCCACGCCCCTCTGATCAGCGCACACACATACAACAACAGAAACACGAGACAAGAAGGAGACATAGGATTTACCAACCGTGACAGTGGTAGATAGATAGATAGATAGATAGATAGATAGATAGATAGATAGATAGATAGATAGATAGATAGATAGATAGATAGATAGATGTACATTTTGTGTAATTTTTTAATGTATCAGGTTGTGTTGAAATGCTGGCTATTGAGTCCATTACAAATTTCCCTATCAGGGACAATACATTTAATTTAATTTCATTTCATTTCATTTAATATCTCACAATCACAGACAATTGTTTACACCAATTCACGGCCACCTTAAAATCTGTAAAAGTATAGCAGTTCGCTCACAAGTTTTGCATCTTTTGAATTGTTTTCTCACCTCCCGAGAGGTGCATGACTGAGCAGCATTTCCCCCACAGCAGCTGTTTGGCTGTCACACTTTTTAATTTTCATTACAGGCACAATACTATGTGTAAAATTTTTGGATTAAAATATCAAAAAAACACTAGAACAATGTTATTGTTGACTTGTGCACTTACATTATCCCATATGTTTCCAATAATGTTTAAATCCTGCAGAGAAATCTTCAATTTTCGTTGTCTGTGTCATTGTGTCGCCTGTCAATAATGCAATATCCTCCTTACCCTCAATTTCCATGGAAACACTAAAGATGCTTTAATACATGATGTGTTTTATAGAGAGGTGAGCAACTGTGTGTGGATACCTTGAGTTAGTCCTATTGTTTGAGTCTTTTTATTTAAAGGGACAATGTGTAGTTTTTAAGGTATTTTATTATCTAAAATCAATATTTTTATTCATAAATATGTCCTCAATGGTGTACAAATACCTCTGCCAATTATCTGACTTATCCTCGTAAACGAAGTATTTATTATCTTTATAAATACATGTGACGGGTAGGTCCACGGAGGCTTCCATCTAGTTCCGCCATCTTGAAAAACTATAATAGCAGAGAGGGTCAAAAAGTACTAGGCCAACGCGTTTCCACAACGCGTTTTCGTTCAGAGCCAGCGTCACGTAACTGACAGCAGCAGAAACAGAGGAGCGGAGCAGTTAGAAGACGCTATTAGACATCCTGTCATAGGTTTTTGGTACATAACAGCTACCGTAGATGCAACCGTAGAGGCGCTGGAGAGCACAATTTTTTTGAATGCAAAATACAATTTCACCACTAGATGGGAGAAATTCCTACACAATGTCCCTTTAACTTGATTTTCCGTGAGTAACATGTTTGTACCACGCCTCAGAGACAACTCTATTAGTCAAGTGACTAACATAGCATAATCAGAAAGAGCTTTATTTGTAGTAACAGTAAAACAGCATTTTCTCCACCATACAATATATTTTAAAATTAACTTCATGCCATTTAGCAACACAATTCATCCAGTTTAGTAATACGATATTCTAATATCGATCTAGCTTACTGCAAATGTGCCACGAATGTCTCACACCAGCCACCGAGCGAACACACAGAGTAACGTTAACATTACTTTTCAACACACTCAAATGTAGTTTTAGTATAAATGTTTTGACCAAGTAAAACAGTGCTGCAATACCCCACAATTTTAATTCGTCAGATGAAGTGACCTGTATAAGTTGTAATTTAGCACTTTTTACTATTTCATTATAACAAAATTAAAGAATGTGAATTTAAGAGATCAAATGTAACTGTAACAAATTTCAAGTTCAGGGAAAAAGGAGACGGACGTTAAACAACTTTAATCGTAAAATAAACATAAACAACAAAACGAAAAGAAAGGAGCGGCCGACTGCGGCGTATAAACATAATAAAAACCGCAACGCTTCATACCACAGTAACATTAATAAAACTTTAATATATTAGCTCATATTTTTATTGTGACTCGTGTTTCACTTGACCCCAAGTGTCCAAGTGCTCCGCATCACAAGTGTAATGCTGTACCGGGTTAGCGACCGGGCAAGTTTGCTACATCAGAAAAGCTATAAATGGAGCTGGTTATGTGATGCAAACATAAAAAAGGTATCAGATTTGATGCATTATGGAACCGTAATCACAAGGAAGCATGCGGAAATAAGTCTTTATTAACCAATAATCTGCCCCTGTAATCATAATTGTGTGTGAAAAGGAATACAAGTTTTACTGCCTCTAGTGTTCATGTAATCTGAAAACTGAAAACAGGGATTTGATTTGTGTTTTTGTTTTGAGTCCTTGCAAAAAAATGTTGGCTGAGGCACGCTTTTCCAATGAGCCTGTGTTGAGAGTATTTATTCGAAATCGATCATTTGACATTAATAGGCCGATGTGAAAATGTGGCCTTTGCCGTTTGCAGCTAATTGGCTTTATTTTTACACACTGCACGAGACAGACTTCCGATAAACAGATATGTTTTCGACATCTTGCTGCAGTGCCCCATCTTCTCAGCTTTTAACAGGTTGCTCAGATTATTGTTTAGAAATCATATTCCATGATTTATCCCTAAAGCTGTTTCTTCAAGCACATACAGGTGGCACTAATTGGTGATTTACCTTCTCATGAAATATGGATGTGAGCTGCATGTTTGAGGATGTTTCTCCGTAACTGGCCTTATACATCTGAATGTGTGATATGTCCTCCATCAGATTAGAGTGTGATTCTCTTATTCATTAACACCAGGGCTATTCTCAGGACCTGCTCGTTATCGAGTGGCACGGCACACACTTTTAAACCAGTGTGTGTGGTTATAAAGGGCGGTGTGTGTGTGTTGTGTTGTGGCAACATGATTCCTGGATGTGAGAAATGGAATAAATGAACAACATACGCATGTTTTCCAGGATGTATTTATGATAGTGGAAGAAAAGTGTTTTATATAAATAGTTATTCTTATTCCGTAGGGAACCATTGCTTCCATATTAAAGGGTTATGAAACCCACTGTTTCAGCACCAGTCAGATCAGAGTTTTGAAAAATGCTACAAAAGTTGTCGTGGGCGCTCTCATTAAGTTAAATGCATCAAAGCTTCCCACGAATGCATGCTGCAATTTACCATTACACGCAACACAATATACACATGCTTTGTAAGCTCACTGTGCATTACACAAATACATACATATCATGTAACAGCTATCATTTAACCTAATATATAAATAAATGCACAAATAAATGCTCAGCTGTTTGCTTTTGTAATCTGCATCAAACAATAATTATGAACACGCTGTTGCATCTTTAATATCTTTTGAGGCTTTTTTTGCAGTGTTTTTATAGCTGTTTGACTGGTTAAAGGGCAACAAAGACTGGTTACACACATTGTGGATGAATCACTTTTGTTTTGAAGACTCAGGATCTATTGAAGAGAACTTATGCGACGCAGAAACTCTTACGAAGCAAAAACAAGCACTCGTTTTTTGACTCATTACTGCATCTCACTTTCTGTATGAAGTGCCTGTCATAGGAAATTAACATGTGCTGTCATAAATCGTTTACATAGGATAATGCCACGTAGTCTCATAAATAATTACAGTATTAGACACAGATGATTCATCGATGTACTGTAATAAATAAAATCATCACATCCTGTGACACTGACCCGAAGACGAATTTAAATCCGGTAGATTAATATAGTGCACAAAAAGATTAAGACTAACTTAACACAAATAACTAAACAAAAAAAAAATTCTTAAGGTTTTATGGCATTTTAAATAGTGATCTCTTCTGTCTTCTTTCTTCCTAAATGTTTTATTGTGTTTATTTTGCTGAGAGCTATTTCTAAATCTATTGTGTAGAAAATGGAATGTAAAACTATAATACGTAATAGTAAATGTAAAAAGATAAGAAAACTAAATCTAAAAGCTAGCTCACATTGAAAAAAACCTGTATTTGAAATAATAATAAAAAAAAATATTTTTTTATTTGTATATTCATAAGTAAAATCGGCCAATAGAATTTTGGAGATGGAACAGCACATTATTAGTAGTATTTTTAGTATTATTATTTTGTAAACAAACTATGTAAATAGCACTAAGTTTTGTATGATTTTGTATGGTTAATTATTAGCAGCATGCCAAGTTATCGATATTTTCAATTTTTAATATAGTAATTATATTCAACCCTCTGTTAAATTATATACAGTTCCTGTGCATTAAAAGACATTTCATGTCTAAGTTATCTTCAGCCTGTCCTACAGGGGGCAGCAAACAAGCAATAACCACACACATATGATGACTGTCTTTCCTCTCACACAGTCACACTCTTTCCAACACAACTGTACTACATTTGCAAAGTTCTCTGAGGAAAATGAAGACGTCTAATTCTACTGACAAGCCCAGAAAGTTCTCCTCCGTCAGTAGCATCTTGAGTGGGAGGAGATCACACATTTATGGAAGTGTGAAATAGAATGATGGGGTCATTGGAGCTGTCAATCACTCGCACGTTGATGGACTGACTGGCTGAGAGAACTGTCACTCAGCATGCCGTCCGGTAATGAGATCGTCACTCAGGTGGAGAGAGTAACCTAAAAGGGGCGGGCAGAGGAGAAGATGGACAGGCCAGTTAATGGAGGTGTCAGGAAAATTGGCCTTTTTGATAGAGCAGCTAGGCCTCGAGACAAAGAGAGAGGCAGTGTAAGGTGATTATTTTCAGACACAGATTCACCTACAGTACACTTTGATTACTTGCATTGTCTTTTTGCTATCCTTCTTAAATGTTTTTATATTATTTCTGTATGTCATCTAACTCTATGTATTCCAGACCCTTCCCTTTTCTGTCTAAATAGAGATGCAAAACCAATCACCATCTCTGCAGTAATGGTGCAACAGGTCTGATTCGACTATGGATGCTGATGGATGGATGGATGGATGGATGGATGGATGGATGGATGGATGGATGGATGGATGGATGGATAGATAGATAGATAGATGTTTGTAGTACTGGTGCAACAAGTCTGTGTTTAGCCGTACCTGTTACTCACAGTGTGATGGATGTTGCTGGACGTTGACTGTTGGCAGCTGGTGGGCTATTGGGTAAAGAGTTGGCATATGGTAGAATAAAGATTAGGTAAAGGCCAAAAGTGATTCTGATCTCTGAGCACTACTCAGTTGGAGAGACAGTTACCTGAGGCTATAGTCAGATTGCACTGGATGTTTGGTCTGGATTAACACTGGCAGCGGGAATCTCGTGTTGGCCTCATCAGTGTACCGTAATGTTGTCTTACTGACGGTCAATAACTGTTTTAATATGAGCCAAAATCAGCAGGCAATCGTTTCTCTCAGACCTTGCTTTCTTTTCTGTACATGAACCACACACAGTGGAATGGGAAACGGTTTCTTCATTAGAAGCTCATTAGGGATGAATTAAGGATTAGTCTGGCCTGGCTGCTCAAAGTCCTTACAATTCATCTTCCAAAAACACTCATCAGAACCCCCAGCCTTCGCAAAACTCAACACTGCAAAACAGATTTATGCAAACAGCACCACTTTATTAACTTTATGAATTTAGGAACTAAATTATATATTTTAAGGACTAAAGTAAAAGTTGCTGAATAAGCTCTTTCTGAATTGCTGTGGTATGTATGTATATTATAATTAAGTAAGCACACAGCCTTAAACCAATATAAAGTGTGACCCTATTTTCTAATATTTTTATTTACTTCAAAGCATTTTTTTTTATAAATAAATGTAAATAAATTAAAAAAGTGTAACAAAAGCTTTTAAGCCAAAAGTCAAACCAGTGACCCAAATTCTCTAGCTTCAGCTGTCAATTGTGCTGGCAGTGGTGGTTGTGCTTATAAAGCTAGAAAGATTTCTTGGTCCGTAGATGAAACACAGTGGGTGTAAAGGTGGTTGTCCGTGCATGGTGTGAAGTAAACTCCTGACCCACGGCAGCGAGAAAGTGAAAAATAGCCATGACCTTCAACTGTGAGTGTAGTTTCCGAATGCACGGACTTAATGTGTACCAAAGTCCTTTTAGTCAAGTCATACCACTCGGCCGCCATCTTGGCAACGTCTCCGGGCAGCTACTTCGGACTAACAAGACCAGGCTCCTATCTAAATGAATGGGCAGAGAGTCAGAACTGCACTTTCACTGGTCACCGGGACATAAAAACGGCATGTATAGAAACAGCAGTAAAATATGATAAAAATCGCTGAAAAAGTTTGATGACTTTGCCCCAAAATAAGGTTTAAAACGCCTTTTTCCCCCACAGGTTATGCTTTTACTACGCATGCGCAAGGGTTCTCTCCCTCTCTGACGTGCGCGCGCTGCACGGTTTGAAGCACAGTATGTGAGCGCTCTTGCTCGCTCGCTCTAGATTCCGGGAGATTTGAACTAATTTGCGGGCATCAGGGAGCCGCTATCAATATGCGGTAGACACTTGGGATGTCTGATATTTACACAACGCACACATACACTGCATATCAAATCTGCCGCCTTTTCAAACAGTAACGTATTTTCCCCTGTCGCAAACCTCAACTATGCGCATGCGTCAGTGGAACCAGACGATAGGCTTAAATGTTTCCCGGCTTGACTGTTAAAAGCAGACGATTGGCTTTCCAGTGGGAGGGGCGGGACATGTGCATACAACCGCCATCTTTGGCGTTACGGGTTTTCCCTATATAGTTGTATTGAGGATTGAGTAAGTGGCATGTCTCTATATATATGGTCTCTGTGTGCACTTAAAGACACACTACTCCATGGGCATTGCTAAAATCTTTGCATTTACAATTATCCGTATGTGTCTGTTTGGCTTCAGCAGGAGAGAAGGTGCTAAATTATTTCTATAATCCCCTTAAACACATATACTGCCTCTCAAACATATAACTTTATAAAATTCACCTTATAATATGGGAAAGTGAGGATAGAAATGACCATTGTGTCTTCTCTTGTCCAAATTGGTAGAATTAGTTATAATTGTATAATAATAATATATCTATTAGAAGTAATCTCATCGTTACAACTCTCTTATCTGCTCTTAAATGAAAATAGGAGAATGAGAAGAGGGCTTGGATAATAGCATCTTACATTTGTCTTCACTGTGATGCCATATTTCCCATGATCCACCTCTCACACTTTCTCTCTCTGGGCTGCAGCAATTATGACAATCATACGTTTTTTTCTGCTCTTTGTCATATTGAGACATATCGAGTAGCATATCGAGACATACCTCAGCTGAGATATGAACACACACACACACACACACACACACACACACACACACACACACACACACTTTTGTTTAGACATCTAAACAACTGCACAGTCAATAAAATCATCACACACACAGTTTAGTTTAGTAAGAAAATAAATTTTTGTTTAAATGTAATTTTATTGTAAATAAAATGCTTTTATTTAGAATTATTAACATATAAATATAATTTGAGTCCTACCTGTGCAAATAAAAATGTAGGCTATTGTATTATTTTGTATTAAATTAATTACAGTAATTAATTAATAATTTTATGTTCTAAGTAAGTATATTCTATATTTGTTATTAGTTTTTAATAATCAAATTGAAACTGTCTTCTTACTTTGAGTTCATCATTTATGTTTACCGTATGGATTTTTTTGCTCATCAAGTGAACATTCATGGTAAATATCGCTTGTGAACAGAATATTTTATTCCAGTTATGTTTACAATTTCATTCTCATCACAGAATGTAATCAAACACATTTCTGACTCTCATTTGCATGAAGTTGGGCATTTCTCAAGCACACAATCCTCAGTGTAAGCATGTCGCTCAGGTCCCAAAGACAATGAATTTGAAACGCCCACAAAGCTCTTCTCACAATGCGCCAGACATTAGACATCTTTAAACGGATAAGAGTGGTCAGGTTGGCCCTCGGGGGCCCCCAGAGTGCTGTAAATGAAGGCAACCAGTGTCCATCACCTTTTAATAATTCAGTATTTTTGCTTGGAAATTACAGACTTCATGCACACTCAAAATACACGCACCTGGTCAGTCATGCACAGAATGTAGGCCAGATTGGGCTGTTTCGGCTTCGAGTTGTGTGTGATGATTTCCGTTTACATCTTTTAGCTACAAACACAGCCAATACAGTTTAGTTTATCTTAACAACGCTATAGCAATTCCCCTGTTGAGTAGAAATGATAAGCGGTGTAACCGTAAGGTTTAATCTTCAGCTGTGTTCTCTGACTATTTCAGGTGTGTGTGTGTGTCAGAAGCCCATAGCAAATGTATTTTTCATTACTTTAATATGTTCCTTTAATAGGCTTTATAGAGACATATTCCATGCTCCATGTGTGTTGGAACCTTCTCTGGCACGCTCTTGAAGATGCCACCGCCATACCGTCTGCTGTAGTTTGGGATTAGATTTGCTTTCCATAATCATAATGCCATAATTTGCTTAGTGCAGCCAGTCCACTGGAGAGATTTTATTCCAGCTACTGTGGGGAAATGAAAGCAGTTCGCCCACACACACTGACGCACACAGACAGACAGACAGAGTCATGTGTTATCAGCCTGTCTTTTTCAGAGAGAGAGCGTGTGTGTGTGTGTGTGTGTGTGTGTGTGTGTGTGTGTGAGGTCCTGGTATTAGTATAGTATATTATTACCAGTAAATTTTGACCTTGTGGGGACATTTTTTTGGTTCCTAGGAAACAAGCTTATAAATTATACAAAATTATCTTTTTTGAGGTTTAGGTTTAGGGGTAGAGTCAGTGTAAAGGGACAGAATATACAGTTTGTACAGTATAAAAACCCATTATGTCCATGGAATTTCCCCATAAAACATGGAAACCTAACGCGTGTGTGTGTGTGTGTGTGTGTGTGTGTGTGTGTTTGTGTGTGTGTGTGTGTGTGTGTGTGTGTGTGTGTGTGTGTGTGTGTGTGTGTGTGTACTTAACTATATTTTGGGGACACATTTTACCCAGAAGTGACCAAAACCTGACAAAATCTCCAAAAACCTCACTTTAGAGACGTCCTCATTTGTAAATTTGGTATAAAATTAATGTAATTAACACACGTGTGTGTCTGGAAAAGTTCAATCAACCCATCTGGACTATAATTTTCTTTTGAGACGTTACCTACAGGCTTTTTCCATGACAATCTATTACAAGGTTGGGTTGTTTTGACTGAATCCTTACAGACGTTCTCCAAAGTCCTGGATGAAGAAGACAATTTACAGACATATAAAGAGTGTGTGAGTCTGTGTATGTTTATGCTGCACATTTTCAAGTACAGTGCAGGTGTTTATGGAATTGCAATTTTTAGATCCTGGTGCCATACATCAACTCAATTACAGAAAAAACATTGTTTAGTTAGAAAACTTGCTGTGTTTTTTAATTCTTTGTCTTTGTCCATGCCAGACGGCAGCTGTGTCGTGTCTCGCTGTTATATTAGAACCTATTTTTTAGACGCTCAAAAGTATTTTACTTTGAACAAAATGTGTCTACGTTTTATTTTGTTGAGCTATTTAGTGCAATAATGTGTCCATTGTGAACAGTCCCTTGCTCATCTGCATTTCCTCAGGCACTGAGGCCAATCCTCGCTCAGTAGACATGCAATTCATACTATGAAATGTAATATTGTACTCTAGAGACTGTCCAGTTGAATGGATATATACAAACCCACACGTTTTTGTTTGTTTGGCCATCTGTTTGAATAATGGCATGAATTTAAGCATAATTACAATTTAAGGAGCCCATAAGGTCTTGCAAAAAGTACTTTCACAAATCAAAATTTTGATTAACATAAAATAATTAAATTCTTATTCATAGTGGAACTGTGAAGCAAAACACACTCTGCAACCCACCTGTTGAATCATTGCTTTAGGGGGTCTGTTAAAACTCAATGGGCTCAGGGGAGGCAAGAGAGAGGAAAGGGATTAGCAAGGCATTGGAAATGGAGTTCATTGAGAAGGCATTTTCATGTCTGATGCTTGCAGTGTGTGTAATGATATGTGAAAAACGCTATTTCACGATAAATTCGTACGAGTGAGTAAAAGGTGGCTAATTCGTACGACCTCAATCGTTAGTTCCATATTTCAAATCTTTTTTCTTTTTTCTTTTAATGAGATTAAAAAGAGAGAAAACAGGTTTTTGCCTAAATGTCCTGTTTTTCAGATGTTTCTCCCCATGTGTCTTCACTTTAATAAGACTTCTCACAATGTCACACATTTTGCTCAGATTGGTACCATAGTCTGCAATCGAAATTCAGAAGTCTGATCATGTATATGATCTGTTATCCACGTTCATTTTATAGCTCTATACTCTCCCTGGATGTTCTCATTTGTTACTGTTTTCTACTTCAGAATTTTGGGCAGAAACATCTGAGACAATGTTGATACTTAAAAAAATGGAGAGCTCCATTAAGTCGTCTGGCCAATGAAAGAGCAACCCTTGAGCAATAAAACTGCTCTAGGTGTGGGTGCGTGAATGTTGGCCTTGCACTGAGTGTGTCTCTGGAAAGAGGTTAGAGACTCTCATGGCGCCACACACACACACACACACACACGCACACACACACATGCACACACACACACGCACACACACACACACAGGCTAAATAAAGACAAACTGCAGTTCAGCCACCAGTGACTCTTTCCAGATGACACACGGTTAAAGATGTCTGGTTAACTGGGTCAGAGATGGAGTCTGTAAAAATATATACAATCTTGAAAGTAATTGTTCAGTTTGCATTCGGTATGTTTTAATCATATTATTAACTAGGACTTTCTGTTTTTTAAGTGCTTTAAGTGTACAGTATTTGTTTGCATGTCCAGCTGACTTCATCCACCTGTCATTTCCTGTTTCTGTGTCTATATGGACACTTCGCCCTCAGGCTACACACAGACTATATGAAATATACATATGCATGTGAATAGAAGACATGCGGCTGGGAGGATCCTGAAGGAAACACATCATCAGGTTGAAAAGAATTCTCTTGTCCTGCTCTGGATCTCTCTGTGGTAGAGTGCTGTGGAAATCATGAGGCTGGTTTTTCAGATGCACCCTTATATAGGCCATGCTGTGATTAAAATTATATGCCAGTGAGACGCTGGGAGCAAGATTTGTACATATTTTTGTCTAGAATACCCTTGCTCTGAGTTTTTGGAGCAGGCCCAAGTTTGTTTGGTTGGTGTGAAAGTGGTTTCCCTGAACTTACAGTTACAGGGACAGATACAGGGATAGAGTTACAGTTCATGTGACTTTGGTACAGACAAATGCTAGTGTTGTTTACATTTTTGGTGTTCAATTTAAAGTTTAAATCCAGTTTATGTTGGTTTAGCGTGAATTTAAATATATTTTTTAATGCCCGATACCATGGCTCTGCCACTGATGAATGATATAATGCAGATGCACTACCGTTTAAAAGTTTGGAGTCGATAAGATTTTTTAAAGTTATTGAAGTCTCTTATGCTCACAGAGGTTACTTTTATTTAATTAAAAAAAGAGAGTTAAAAACACTAATAACGTGAAATGTTATTCCAATTCAAAATGACAGTTTTCTAGTTTGATACATTGTAAGTTGTAATTTATTCCTGTGATATCAAAGCTGAATTATCAGCATCATTAGTCCAGTTTTCCATGTCACATGATCCCTTAAAAATCATTCTAATATGATTTGGTGATCAAGGAACATCTTATTATTATCACAGTTGAAAAGGTTTTTGCTCCTTAATATTTTTGTGGAAATCGTAATAAACAATGTTCTAATATAATTTGTAGATAATATGTTATAGATAATAATTCATAGACAGATTATTTGATAAATGGAAAATTCAATGGAACAGCATTTATTTGAAATCGTGGAATATAATCGTGTAATATCAATAAAAAAAAAACTTACTGACCCCAAATGTTATAGTGTAAATAAAGTTTAAAAGCAAATTACAAGGACACAAATTAAACAAAATAAATATTTTACACAATATTTGTTTTATTAATTTCTATATTTTTATAACTTTTTTTTTTACATTTTGAATACTATTTTAAATGTTTTATTTTATTACACTGTATAAAATATTGTTGGTTTAACTTAACCTGGTTGCCTTACAGTTTTAAGTTCATTAAATTAAAAGAACGTAGTTAATACAATGAAGGAGATTTAATCAACAGAAACTAAAAATAATATTTTGTTAACATAAATGTTATCTGTAACACATAAATTATCAAAGTTAATTAGACAAAATAAAAAAAATGTTGTGTTAACAAATCGTGAAAATATTTTTTACAGTGTAGCCTACTTTTAACACCTTTTTATTTTCTATTTTTTTATTATTATTTAAAACCGAAGTTGTTTATTATAATTTGACAAGGCTTGATGGTATTTCTGAAAAGACAAAATGTAGAGTTCTGCTAAGTGGACATATCAGCCGATTACATTATGTCAAAATTACCTATTTCAGCCAATGAACAGACAAAAACTATATAAGACTAATAATTCAATAACACAGTGAAACTGGAGCAGCACCTGCCTGGCTACAGTGAAACTCATGGTTCAGATCCAAAAGTACAATGTGAAAAGAATTGGACCAAGAAAAATCCATAGATTCCTTTCTCAAGAAAAGCTAAATAATGGCCTGCTTTATTGCATTCAAATTTGTGTGTCTGTATATATTTGTTTGCCTTTGTTAACACATCACGCCTTCGGTTCCTTTTAATGAGTCCGAAGCTAATCACTCATTATGAGCGAGAGAAGGAGTACCAAAGGTGCCCGTACTTTTAATAGAAGCCACATAGCTTGTGTTTAATTATGGATGTTAACCCCTGGGCAGCGTGTACGCGCATATGTGTGCGTGAGACACTCACTAATGAGTTAAGAAGTGTAATTCTCTGCGTTGCACTTGTACAGGGCCTTTTGTGACACCAGCCACCAGACCCCTTTTGGCTTCTCGACAACCTGTCTCCAAAACAACTACCACTGCCCCTCGGGAAGCCCCGCCTGACCCCTCTTGTACTTCTGCACACTCACGATAACAAGCTCGGGAGAAGCAAAGAGACATAATTGCAGCGTATCTTCTGAGAGCGTACAACCTCCTGTCTCGAACCCCTCCGACAGGCGCTGTTAAAACAATCTCTAGAATTTACAGCTTTTCACTGTCTACATCTAACGTCAGCGCCCATTAGGGTAGTTTTTCTCAGAAGACTTGCAGTGGTAATCTGATACTTTTTTTCAAAGGCCTCTCTTAAAACTTCGTCTTTGCGCCCACTGACTCTTTCGTATCTGTCAATTAAGATATGCGTCTCATAAGCCCCTGTACAATTTACACAATTTGCTCCCAGGGCACTTGTTACTGGTCTGCTCATGTAAGGTTACAGGAGGGCATAATGCCCTCTTTGCTGCCATTTACTGCATCGGTAACAGAGAGTCTTTGATCTTAGCGTGTATCTCTGCAGTGCTCTGCCCCTCGGAGGCCCATCAGGGTGTTTGTTAGCTCCATTGATGGATCATTAAAGCTTTTAGTCGACCAGATCATTTGTTCTCTAATGAGAGGGAGAAACGCGAACCCTGATACTCATCGATGATCAATGTCTTCTGCCTGTTTTAACTGTATCACTCGTTCTCGGTCTCTCTCTCTCTCTCTTTCTCGCTGTCTGCATCTTTATCTCGCTATCAGAGATAAAAGTGCAGCTCGAAACTCTTCGGAACAATTAGCCTCACCCGTCCAATCAGATCTCTTGTACACTCATTTTCATAAAACTTTGTAAATATCCTAAACGTGCATCACATTAATGCCCACTCCACTTTTTCTTGCCCGTGTCTTCCTCTAACGCTCTTGTATTTAATACTTTACAGTGGCTGAATCCTAATTTGCATGCTATCCACAATGAATAGTATGCAAGACTAGGATTAATGCATCCATAATCATAGTACGTGTGAAATAGTAGGCCTATCTCAAAGCTTCACAGATGGCGGAATATTTCTAGTGGATTTGCAAAGTATCTGCGTTTTTTTGGCTAATCTGTGTGCGCTTTTTGGACTAATATGGCCCATTTGGCATTGCGCTACAGAAGACAAGAAGTTTATGATGGTTCTCACAGCTTATTCATTAAACGCATGAACTTAAAAGTTAAAGCTGCACTTTTTCCCTTTTTAAAAAGTTTTATGTATTCAGAAATGTTTAGTTTACTAGATTATGAAAATATAATAATAAAAAACAACTACATGGTCCAAAGTATGCATTTCAGTTGATATTTATTCAACAGATACCATAATCAACAATACTAAAACATAGAAAGTAAACTTTAAAGGTATAGTTTACCCAAAATGAAAATTCTGTCATTAATTACTCACCCTCATGCCGTTCCAAACCCGTAAGACCCTACCCGTAAGATATTTTTGATGAAATCTGAGAGCTTTCTGTCCCTCCATTGACTGCAACGTCATTTCAACTTTCAACGCCCAGAAAGGTAGTAAAAATATCGTTAAAATAGTCCATTTAACTACAGTGGTTCAACCTTAATAATATGAAGCGACGAGAATACTTTTTGACCGTGAAAAAAAATAATTAAAAAATAACAACTTTATTCAACAATCTCTTCTCTTACATGCTTGGAGCGACATGAGGGCGAGCAATTAATGACAGAATTGACATTTTTAGATGAACTATCTCTTTAAAGTAACCATGAAATAAAAATTTGCTGTATTCATATATCATATATATATATATATATATATATATATATATATATATATATATATATGACATTTATTTGTATATATCCATTTTTCCAGTGTACCCCAAATTCAACAAAATACATATCTAATCACCAGTGCATGAAGAACATAGTAGAAATATTGAAACTGCCAGTGTATTCCATTTCTTCTTTGCTTTTGTTCTCGGTCGAGGAGCTAAAACTTCCTTCTTTAGAAATCAGAGAGATACTGCAAACCGTCTGCCTAATAGATCATTCTGACAGTTTAATTTTAATGCTTGATTATCATTCAATCTTATAATTGTATTATCCAACCGTTCAATTAATTTGGTCTATATTTACACTGATGATTAGGATCAAAATCGAAATTGTAGTCGCTGACTCTGCGTGTCGAAAGTAACCAGGCTATCTATTGAGGTAGCTCTCCAGATATTCCTCCTCCTATGGGAATGGGATATCAGCTCCATCTGCTCCCGGCATCTTTCCATTAGATGAACGAGCACTCTTAGATGAGATTGAGTGCATGGACCCACTTTAAATGACTGGACACAACTGTGCTGTGTGATACAATATGAGCTTACACACACAGACATGGCTCGAATTAAAATGGATGCTTCTGTTCAAGACTGATGAAATCTAGTCTCAGCCTCAGACGTTACGGCCACGGACCGTTGACTGAACGTCTGATGCACACAAAATTTTAAACAATACTTCAGGAGTTTCAAAGTCAAAGCCGTAGTGTCAAACCCCCGCATGGAAAAAGATCAAGCTGTTGTGTTTACATCTATGAAGATGAGCACTTATTACGATCAACTATATGCTACATTTTAAAAACTATGTGGAGTTCACGGCATAGGGTTTTTTAAAATACGTCCAAGAGTTTTACAAGCTGGTCTGTTATTGGAGGGATGTCGACTTTACATTTTCACGCCCCTAAACATGACACTGAACAAAACAAACTGCGATTGGTTGATTTACATGTAAGACGTCTTCTTGTGCGGCCTTTGGCCAATGAAAGCCGCTATGGAGTCCAGACCTTCTGCAGTCAGTCTGAAGGTCTGGCCACTCGAAACTAGATCAGAAACTAGATTAGAAATCAGGCTTGTGAGTTAGACATGGGGTCCCTTTTGTCCCACCAAAAATGTGAATCAAAATGTGTGTGTGTGTGTATACATATATATATAAACTCCTCCCTTTTGCAGCAACATCTCTTCTCTTCTCTGATGGCGTGGGTGCGAGGGTGGGACAACCTGTCACTTACATGAGATCACTGCAATACCAAACCACAATGATCCACTTAATTCCTGATGGAAAAAAATCAAGTCCTGTCCTATATTTTTGTCGTATTCTAGAAGACTTTCCACTCAGATATATATGACAATAGGGACTATTGCAACTTACATTTCATGCCAATTTTAATTTTAAAAGGTTCCTATTATGCCCCTTTTTTACTAAAAAGTGTCCCCAGAATATGTCTGTGAAGTTTCCCAAAATACCCCATAGATCATTTGTTATACCATGCCCAGAATGCCCCTTTTTGGGTGGAAGCAGCGCTGTTTTCACGTGTGTTAAATGCCAATGAGCTGCTGCTCCCCGCCCCCTTTTCCAGAAGAGGGCTGTGCCTTTATAGCTCGTGCCTCCGATACTCCGAAACAGTAAGGGGCCATTTCCACAGAACGCATTTTTGCATTCCACTGCGCTTCTTTTCCATTATTTTCTGTAAACACGCGCTAGATGGATCTTTTTTTTCCAGCTCGTGGTCATGGGCGTGGTCCTGTTATTTTGTCACAATTTATAGAAAATTGGCACCCCCATGGTGTCTGGATTGTACAGATTGGTCTGTTTTTATGGACTCTGGCTCGGACATTGATCAAGTAACAGATGAAATTTGTAGTTACGTGACGTTTTGTGAGGACATGTTAATACCTGTGAAATCATTTAAGAAATTCCCAAACAGTAAACCGTGGGTTACAAAATCAATTAAGATTCTTCTGTCAAAAAGAAATAGGGCTTTTAAAGAGGGAAATATCGTTGAGCATTATATGCTAAAAAGAGAAATTAAGTGTGAAATAAAGAGGGCTAAAACAGTATATAAGGAAGATCTTGAGTTAAAATTGAAAGAGGGGAATTTAGGTTCTGTCTGGGAGGGGATGCATTTAATCACAGGTCAGGATAAGAGGAAAATAAATAATATAATTAGTTTAAACGGATTCAGTTCAGATGCAGCTTTATCACAGGAATTTAATACATTTTATACGAGATTTGATACGTATGATTTTAAATCAGAAATTGAGGATCTAAGAAATAAGTGTTGGATAAATAGAGAGTTTGGTTGTGTCCCTTTTGACGTAGGGGACGTGATAACAGTTTTTAAACCATGTAAAATTAGGAAGGCCTTGGGGCCTGATAATATAGGAGGATGTTTACTTAAGAAATGTGCTGAGCAGCTAGGACCTATATTTTATAAAATTTTTGTCTGGTCCCTACAAATACAAAAAGTACCTGCACGGTGGAAGCAATCTACTGTCATTCCAT
The DNA here is from genome assembly GCA_026230005.1 of Gila orcuttii. Classification (NCBI taxonomy): domain Eukaryota; kingdom Metazoa; phylum Chordata; class Actinopteri; order Cypriniformes; family Leuciscidae; genus Gila; species Gila orcuttii. The sequence continues at coordinate 35,865,770 of JAPDVR010000017.1, read as the reverse complement.
TGCAAAAAAAGCAGAATGCACAGTTAGCAGATGATTTTAGACCTGTGGCGCTTACATCCTTAGTGATGAAATGCCTAGAAAAATTAGTTAAGAGAGAAATAATGAAAAAGACTGAGAGTTTTCTAGACCCTCTTCAATTTGCGTTCAGAAATAAACGAGGTGTAGAAGATGCTGTTGCAACTCTCTTACATTTAGTATTTCAACATTTAGAGAAGCCAAAAACCTTTGTTAAATTACTTTTTATTGATTTTTCATCGGCTTTTAACAATATTCAGCCACATATTTTAATTGATAAACTCATTAAGGAATTTGAGTTGGATTATTATTTGGTAGGCTGGATTTTAGATTTTCTTGTACAGAGAAGACAGAGAGTCAAAGTAAACGACTGTTATTCTGAATGGTTGGTGTCATCCACTGGGTCACCTCAAGGATGCGTACTCTCTCCCTTATTATTTATTCTGTACACAAATGACTGTAAGAGTGGTTTTAGTAATAGGCACATCTTAAAATTTGCTGATGACTCTGTAATTGTTAGCTTATTGAGTGAGGAGGATTCTATGCATGGTCCCGTGGTTGATGACTTTGCTGCTTGGTGTCAGAATGCTTTTTTAAAACTCAATGTCTCGAAGACTAAAGAGATGAGTATTGATTTTAGATTGAGAGGGAAACTGATTGATGATAAGCAAATAAGTATAAATGGAGAGGGTATCCAGAGTGTTGAACAGTACAAGTACTTGGGTACTGTATTAGATAGTAAATTGACTTATTCCACAAATACTGATGCCTTGTGTAAGAAGGGACAGCAAAGGTTGCATTGTTTGCGAAAATTAAGGTCATTTAATGTGGATAAAACATTGATGTGTATGTTTTATAGATCCTATATTGAGTCGTGTATATCCTATTCATTGTTGTGCTGGTTCAATTCTCTGAGTGTGAAAAATAAAAATCAAATTGAGAGGATAGTAAATCAAGGAAATAAAACAACGGGGAGGAAGCAGATGACCATGGCTCAGTTATATCAGAGACAGGCTTTGGGTAAAGCACAGAACATTCTGTCAGAAGTTTCTCACCCCCTGTATCATGAGTTCAATCTTCTTCCGTCTGGTAGTAGGTATAGAATGCCGCTTAGTAAAACGAATCATTTTAAAAATTAATTTGTTCCATCAGTGGTAAAGTTTTTAAACTCTATGTAAATGTATTTATTTGTGAATGTGTATGACAGTGTTTTTATGTGTATGCCTGTTTTGCTTCAACCAAATTGCCTTCGGGAAATGAATAAAGATGAACTGAACTGAACTGAAAGATTTATATGCATCCCTGTATTCAGTCTGGAGTACTTCAGGTTTGCTGATGGGCACACAAGACAACAGGCCGTGTTTGAAATTCCGTGTGCAAATATCAGCAGCAGGCTGAGGGCCCGATACAGCAAGGGTCTGTGAGCATTAGCTGGTCATGTTTACCTGTGGCGGGTCAAACAGTGTTTTCCTTCAGAACCGATTCTTTCTTCCTCACATTCTCTCTCTTTTCCTTTGTGTCTCTCTGCAGATGACGTTCCTCCATACTTTAAAACAGAGCCGGTGCCGAGTCAGTTGCACCTGGAGAGGAACCGGTTGGTTCTGACATGTATGGCCGAAGGGAGCTGGCCTTTGGAATTTAAATGGATCCACAACGACACAGAGATCACACGCTTCTCGCTGGAGTACAGGTCAGTGTGTGTTTTCATGCATGTTTTAAATATAAATGATTTGCATTGCAGCAGTTTGTTGTGATCTATCAAAACTATAGATTGCTAGAGCTGTATACAATAGAACTGCATTAACCTTAATTTGACAGAAACGTGGAGTTTGTGTTTGATGTTTTCTGGACTTAGAAAACTTAGAATATCTTGGGTTTCAAACCCTTCAAATATGCGGTTTTAGCAATACTAAGATAAATATAAATGATAAAATAACCAGTGCAAAGTCAATTCATGTTGAGAATAAAGTAGGAAGAAAATAAAGTCTTATTTTTATTTTACTTTAAGGGATAGTTCACCCTCATATCACTACAAATGTCTAAATGTTCCTTCTACAAAACACAAAAGAATTTGGGGGAAAAAATGTCTTTGTTTTGTTGATACTATGGAAGTCAGAGGAGTCCAGTATTGCTTTGGAACCCATTGACTTAGACATACTTTGTCCATAATGAAAGTCAATGTTTTTTTGTCATACAGGAATTGAAATGACATGAGGGTGAGTAAATGATAACAGACTTTTAAAATTTTAAGTAAGTATAGCATTTATTTGGCACTGTGTAGAACAGTATAACTGTGTAGATTTAGATGTTTTATATTTATTTTAGTCATTTATGTTCTTATTTTTTTTATATACTGAAAAAGATCAATGTTTGATTTTTTACTAAAATTTCTTAACGTAACTTCAAAGTTTGCTTTTGATGCTTTCTGGTCTCTGGCCTTATTGGGTTTCAAACCCTTCATATATGCAGTTGTAGTAATACTAAGATAAATATGAATTATAAAATACCCATGCGAAGTCAAGTTTTGTACTAATGGATTCCTGTTGAGAATAAACTGGAGAACAAAATTTTGTTGAGGTGTTTCATACAATGAAAGTCAGTGGAGTCAACAGAAGTGTTGTTTTGGACCCCATTGACGTATATAGACAAAAACAGTTGACTTCCATTATATCGACAAAATCATGCTGGTTTGGAACGACATGAGCGTAAACTCTGCAGGAAAGCGGACCTCGAGGGCCAGAGTTGAGAAGTCCTGCTTTAAAGGGATAGTTCACCCAAAAATGAAAATTCTGTCATCATTTACTCACCCTCATGTCGTTCCAAACCCGTAAGAACTTCGTTCATCTTCGGGAACACAAATTAAGATATTTTTGATGAAATCTGACGCAACATCATTGCAGCTTTAATAAATTACTTAATACCCTGTATAAATTACTTTCCTCTGCTGAACACAAAATAATATATTTTGAAGAATTTCAATAACCAAACAGTTGATGGACCCCATGGTCTTCCATAGTTGCTTTCTCTTTTTTTTCACATTATGGAAGTCAACGGGGTCCATCAACTGTTTGGTTTCCCATAATCTTCAATATATATTTTTTGTGTGTGTTAAGCAGATAGAACAGAAAAAAAAAAATATATATATATATATATATATATATATATATATATATATATATATATTTTTTTTTTTTTTTTTTTTTGAAGTAGGCTATTTTGAAACTATATTTTCCTGAGTCGTTAAAAAAGTAAGAAAATCTCTCCATATCCATGAAAGTAACCAATATGTTATATTATTTTAGTTTTATTAGGTTATAATCCTGATAATAGTGATTGTAATCCTTATAATAGTGAAACAGTGAACCGTGATTAGAACAGCAGGAATGTGATGGCACATAAATTGTTCCATCTTTACTCTTTGTAAGGTGAGGTTTCAAAGAAACAATTTTTCAGTGTTGAAGCGCAGGAATCCACTTTTAAAGATGATTGTATCCGCCACCAAATATGCTCTGGTCATCCAATTCAGACTTTTTTTAATTAACTATCCTCTGAATATAATGTAAACTCTGGAGGTGTGGTGAATGGAGTTTTAATTAAAAAGATAACACCGGCTGATTAAACTGAGGGACAGGACGATGTTGTGTTGGCCACTGTGCTGTTCTTCATCAACAATTTCTTCTCAAAATCCAGTTACAGTTGAGCTCTTTCTAACAATGGCTATGTTTATTATATAAAAATAAATATTCTGTCATCATTTACTCGGCCTCATGTTGTTCCAAACGTCTGTTTTTTTTCTATCCATACAATGAAAGTCAATAGGGATCCATGTTGTTTGGACCGCAACTTTCTTGAAAATATCTTTGTGTTCCATAGAAGAAAGAAAGTCATAGGTTTGAATGACATGAGGGTGAATTAATCATGACAGTTTTCTTCTTTTTTTTTCTCATTTTTATGTGAATTATGCCTGTAAGACATATGCAAAACCATAATCAACATGTGTCCAAAAAAAGTAATAATTTGTACTTTGAGACACAGTTGTGAAAAATCAAAAGACATTTTTAAAACAAAACGAAACATGAAGAAAAATTAAAATAAATCAATATACAAATGAATAATTAAAAATAAACTATTATTTCTATTTTCTATTTAATTTCAATCCGGACTGCTGCGTGATTTAATAATTTGACTAAATTACTGAGCAGAATTGCTAAAATTTATTAATTATAAATAAGAAAATAAATAAAGAGCAAGCTGTATATCCAGAATAGTGTGGAGCAGAATTTTGAAAGTGTGTGTGAACATGGTCAATCTCAAAATATCCTATAATTGTATGGCTATGTTTATTTGTATGCTTGGATACAAATGCATAAACAGAAAAAGAGTGAATATATATGTGTGTCATTATGTCTGGTTAGAACATAGAACATATCATTATGTCTGGTTAGAACACCAGATTATGAAATCAAACCCATCTAGAGGTCAAGGAGATCATTTAAGGTCAGTAACATTGATCAGAACGAAGACTTGGATCTGTAATGCATAAAGAAATCTATTTGAAACCCAGTTGTCAGATGTTTGTAAACACTTGTGTTGTGTGGGATGTCTCCTCTGGGATGTCTCATGTGCCATTGGTGTCCTTCTCTATGACATGTGAAGGCATGTGGAAGCAGGTGGGTCAGCAAAGCTGAATGGTAATTTGGCCATGAATGCTCTTCTATGCAAAGAGAGAGAGTGATGAATCGTCATTTAAAAGCATCCCAGCTCTCACAATGACCTTTCCTTTCCAAGCCCCCTGATACATAAGTGTGTGTGTGTGTGTGTGTGTGTGTGTGTGTGTGTGTGTGTGTGTGTGTGTGTGTGTGTGTGTGTGTGTGTTTCTCTCTCATACACAAAGAAGACTTTCCCAAATGAGCTCAATCAATTGTTGTCTGGCAGGAGTGTTGTTCTCTAATGCCAGCTCAGCTGACTCTGCTAGTGTGGCGCTAATGACATCAGCTTGCCTGGGCATCCAATGAGCTCAGGCATGTTTAACACTACCAAGTGCTTTGCGGGATTAAATGCAGAATTTAAATGTGATTGTGTCTTTTTTTGTTGTTTTAAAATAATTGCTCCTACCCCAGCTTAAAATGCACAGACAATTAGTTGGTAATTTGGACAGTAGAATTATTCTCCTGAAAAAGCTGTTTTCTTTGAGCATCCTGACCTTTTGTTGTGTCTAAGTTTTGTTTAATTAATTGTTGATAATCAATGACACTCAATGATATATATATATATATTTTTTATAATTCACCCAATTATGTACAGTGGACTACTAGTCAAAAATGGGGGAGTAAATAAGATTATTGTTTTTGTAAATTAATTTTACTTTTATTAAGAAAGGATACATTCAAATTGATAAAGCATGACAGTAAAAACATGTATAATGTTACAAAACACTTAAATGCTGTTCTTTTGAACTCCATTCATCAAAACTATCGCATTTTCCACAAAAAAATATTAAGCAGCACATCCATTTTCAACATTGATAATAATAAGAAATGTTTCATGAACATAGAAAACAGTTATTTTAAATTGTAATAATATTTCACATTACTGTTGATCAAGTAAATTCTGCTTTGGTGAGCATGATAAATAAAACATCTTAGCGACTAAATTAAGTAATTGTAAATTTGCATTGTAGGGAGAAAATAAATATTAACTGATTTCTGAAGGCCTTGGATCATAATAATACTATTTTGAGAGAAAGATTAAAAAACAAAGAGAAAGGCAGAAAAAGCAACCTAGCCCTTTCAGTTATCACCAGATAAATGTCATATATGTTTTAAGGCTATTCTCACTACTTGTTGTTCTATTATGCTTTGGTTTGGTCTCCAGGTTTTACTCTATGGTCTTCGTTTCTTGTGTTAAAATCTCAGCAAACAAGTTCCTCTCATGGCTGACTCTCAGACCATATTTTTACATTAACAGGGACAATTTCACGCTGGATCTGCACAAATTAACTAGAGTTCAGTGCAATAATTTGCCTTGTCTGGAGGATGGCCTATCACTGAAGGTTCTCACAGAAATTCTGTAAAAGATCCTTTAATATCCTTCAAAATATGTGTAATAGTTGAAATTTCACAGTTCAGTTTTCTTTTCAGTTCTACAAAGACATGGTACATTGATTTTTAGGAGTGTTTGATTAGGACATTTTGAAGCTGATGCCAATAACTGTTATTTTAACCCTGTGAATGGCCAATGCCGATCTAGTTACATTTTTTTATAAAAGTGTCATTTTTAAAGGCATTAAATGTGTTCACCCATGTGTTCACCCAAAAACCATAATTTACTTTTTGTGTTGTTCTAGACCTGTTTGACTGAACAACGCCTCATTGTTTTTTTCATCCATTCACTGAAAGTCAATTAGATCCAATGTTTTGGATTTTGTTTTTGGTTACTCATCTTGCAAAAATTTATAGTGTCACGATATGACCGTTAATGCCTGGTACACATTGTACGATTTTGGGCTGTCCCAGACGAAAGACCAATCGTTGTGATTTCTGTGGCCGTGACTTCTAAACGGTGGTCCTGCGTCCTCCGTACAGTGAGAGAGGTACAGTGAAGACGGCCATTGTCACGGTCTTGAGTCCAAAGATAGCCTGTGATAATTACCTGACAGTGTCAGAAATTTAGCATGATCATCTCACAGAGTGTTTGCTGCTACGACCAACATCTACTGACAATACAAATGCAACATGAAACAGCGTATTGATCAACTCAACATGGCCCTAAAACTTCTTACCTCAAGCTCCATTTACAAAACTAGCATGCCAAGTTGCCTCTTTTCCCTATCCAGGACCCCGTCCATATTCTCCTCTTTTGCTTCTTCCTCTTTTTTAGCGCACATTAAAAACCACAACTGCTAAAATGCAATTCATCTTGCTCTACTTGTTTACCATAGCGCCTGCTGATGACGTTTTATTCTTCTATAACTTGCGTTGTAGCCTACAGTTCAATAGATGTAAACATCGTACAGTCTACATACAGAACAAGTTTATTAGATCCATGTTGTACAGTGTGATTTGTGTTGATCTTATAGTATTGCCGAAATAGCGAAGTAGTTTAAAATCAATTTTGTTGAAGTCATCGACTCCTAGTCCAATAAACTGTGTACAGTGTTTCTCCAGTACCGAAATAAACAGACCTTCACTAGTACTTCTTATATAAGCAAACAACCTCTTCTTATTTCAACATACCCGCCATTAGTGTCCCCATAACAGCAAGTAGTGCTGTTGTTTGGTTACTGGAAGGCTGTGTCATTCATCAACTATATGCACTGATTATTCTATAGGCAGCAGATTTTATCAGTGTTTCCTGTAACAGCGCCTGCAGGCTGAGCCGATGTTGCGTTTCGCTCCCAGCAAATTGAATCACCTGCAGCGTAGGCCTGTACAAAAAAGATCTGCTTTCTTCCTTCCTTTCATTCTTTTTTTTTGTTGTTGTTGCCTGAAACCACGCAATGTCAAAGACAGCACTGGAGCAGAAAAAGCGTTCTGTTGTTTTCTTTTTTCATGTAAACATTAGCGTGTTCTGTTGTGACGCTTTCCTGATGTCTGCGACCGGATACCGACACACTTACTGAGAAGGGCTTTCAGTCCAGACAATGCTAATGGTTTCTTTTCCGCATCTGAAATATGAGACTTCCAACCAGCATTATTTTAGTGTATCTGTGTGTGTGCGTGTCTGGTGGTGTATCTGTGTATGCATGAGTGCATCCATAATCTGGTTTCCAGTAACCTCCCAATCGAATTGTTGCAGTTTGACCTTACAGACATTTGGTGAATATGTTCATAAGTATGCAGTTCATGCCAGGGTTGTGTGCAATTCGGAACTGAATTGAGAGGTTTTAAAATTCAACAGCTCAATTTGGACAGAATTTGGTTGCACTCAATACAGAATTATACAGTGCAACAGTGTCCACTTTCTCAATAGGCCGAGGATGAATGTAAAACTATTGCTTTAAAGATGTTGTTTATTGAAAAATATGCATATATTTATACAAATATGTAATTATTTTGAGAGCGTAGGGAGACTGACGTCATTTAAAGTGTTTCATGGAAGTGGCGGGGCTTTAAAGAGTTCTTTTGACATGATTTGCTTGTTCGTTTCTCTGATTGGTTGAGATTTTTTTGCAGAATCATTTTTACCAGTACCAGTTGTTTTTCTAATTAATGAATAACCATGAAGATAAACTAGTGACAGGAAACTGATAACAAAGGAAAACTAACAAGGTAATTAATGCCTGGTACACATTGTATGATTTTGGGCTGTCCCAGACGAAAGAAGACCAATCGTGGTGGAGGTCCTGCGTCGTACAGTGAGACGGCCGTTGTCACACTATTGCGACCAAAGATAGCATGTGATAATTACCTGACAGTGTCAGAAATGTAGCATGATCATCTCACAGTGTGTTTGCTGCTACGACCTCAGTCTACAAACTAGCCAATACAAATGCAACATGAAACAGCGTATTGATCAACGCAACATGACGCTAAAACTTAAAAATCCCTATAGCCATCACCGCGTCCGTATTCGCTTCTTCCTTATTTTTCAGCGAACATTAAAACCACAATTTGTAAAGTCCAACTCATCTTGCTCTATTTGTTTACCACTAGTGCATACCACTAGTATTTAATCCAGTCAAGGCAGTCTAGGAATCTCAGGACCTATAGAAATGCTGGCCAGTGATAGTTTTCAATTATTTAAGTCCAGATAGTGTTGTAAAATCCTGTTTGCTAGCATAAATAACATTCCGTGGGCAGAAGTCAGGCTATTGAAGCAAAGTAGTTCAGGGGCGTTGCTAGACATTAAGCTCTAATGGGGCACAGGTCCCCCATTGTTTGTCTGAGAAAGCAACAGTAACTAAGGATGGCGGGGCTTACCGATAGGTCAATTAAATATAAATTTCATATCCAACAAGACTGATTCATTGTTATCACACAAAATTAAAGAAAGTAGTACAGAACACAACAATGTGTTTATTTTCTGAGCTATGCAGTGCTGCAGGCAGGGGCATTTTTTTCGAAAACACCGGGCTGGGTAGTTAGGTAAATTAGGGTGGTTCGGGGGCATGCTCCCCCGATAAAATTTGGATTTTACATGTGCATTTTAAGGTGTTTGAAGGCCAAAAAATTGGATATCAATAGCTTTAAAAGCATGTTAGTGGGCAGTAGTAGCATAAATGATTTGTCAAGCAGATAACAGATTCTTAAACATGAGAATGAGGATAAATGTTGCAATGAATGATCCACACTACAGAATGTTAATTGTCAACATTCAAAACTATTTTAACTCATCCAAAAATAGTTTTTGCGTAGTAACTCTACACACAAACATAAAATGATTATCGCACATACACACCAAACTACACACAGATATGAATTATGCAAAACACTATTATCTTGTGTCTTTTGCTTGTTCAGTGTGCAGTGGAGTGTGGGCTATAAGAGTTTGTCACACGTAGGCCTACATGTATGTGCACAAATACAATGTACATACAGTTTGTTTGATTAATGTTACAGTTGTTGAACTGAACTGACTCAACACTGAAGTGACTATTAACTGAATTGGCTTGAATTGGCTATGAACACTATTGGCTTGTTGGCCAAGCTGCTTCTCAGGCGATTTTTTAATTTGTTAATTTGTATTGTAGCTCATATATATATATATATATATATATATATATATATATATATATATATATATATATATATATATGCAGTATAAGCAGAAATTTAAGGGGGTAAAATAATTTATTTATTTCTCAAAACTGAGTTTTGATTTTTATGTGATCAATTTAAATGGCTATGGCGGGACCTTGATATCACGGCTCCACTTCACGCTCACTACTGCGCAGACTCGACTTTGGCGGCTTCACTTTTCATCAATGGAACAGAGTAAAGGGGCGTCGTCCATCTTCTTTACAGTCTCATCGGAACAAACACGTGACTTATTCCGCCATATTGCACGCTGCACTTTCTCACATTCATAGTAGGCTAATGCGAGACTAGTGCACTGCTTTTCTGTATAAAAAGTCTTTGCTTATAGTAAAGTGTGATTCCATTTCTTGGCAGAGGTTTTTCATATGGGTTTTTCTGAGGCTTGATGCTTTTGCATCTGATGTCTGATGATGTAAATTGTTTATCAAGTCTTAACTTACCTCCCTCAAACTCATCATCTCCCTGCTTCCCTGTCCCTGGTTCGTACAAAAGAAACCTGATGTCCATCTATAGATGCTAATAATGAATAAAAATAAGCTTATTTGTATCATTTACAAACTTTTGTTTTGTCATGTTTTCATAGCCTACGCTATTGCAATAGCGTGCCAACACCGGACTTCGGTGTGCTCAGATGTGTGCGCGCTGCAGTTGCTAGGAAACAGACGTGCGCGGATTTCTGTCTTTCGGTTAAACTGCGTTGCTTTTACAAACATTGATTGGTTTATTACTGCGTTGCAAATAGATAATTTCTATTACCCTATAATATAATTTCCATTAAATACACTGACAAATGAAATAAATTGTTAAACTCAAACTTTAGATTTACTGGGGCACAGCAGATTTATACTGGGGCACGTTCCCCAGTAAAAGGGGTCTAGCAACACCCCTGAAGTAGTTCAATGCTCAAGTTCTTTGAATGAAAACTTTTTCTTTGACATCTTTGAGTTGATCCTGCAAATAGGTTAAAGTCACAGAGAGACTGACCACCGCTTCATCCGACGGCGACGGGTTGCCAAGGCAACATCAGCACAGACGGGTGTCTGTTTGTCAGCCGTCTCAGTCAGGGGCGTTTGAACTTCATCTGCTACTTTTTGCTCCTGTGCTTTATCACTCTATCTCACTCGTTTCTCTTCTCCGTTAACCGAAGGCTAATTAAAGGGGACCTGACATTGCGCTCTGTAGGCTGGAACATCAATCAATCAATGTCTGAAGCCCCGGCCCCTACTGACTCTCTCAACCTGCTGCACAAGCTCACAGCTCTTTAAAGGTTAATTATATTCATTAGAGAAAGAAGGAACGGGCGAGAGGAAGATGGAGAGGAAGTCACCCTGAATATATGCTGCTTTATTCTTCGTGAAACTCTGCAAGGTTAAATTCAGAGCCACAGCACCATCATGTTAAGCTGGTGTGTGGTGGGCGTTCTGGCGCAATATGGCTGCCGTTGCATCATCCAGGTGGATGCTGCACATTGGTGGTGATTGAGGAGATTCCCCCTTCCAGGTAAAGCGCTTTGAGGTCCCAGAAAAAGCGCTATATAAATGTAACGAATTATTATTATTTATCTGGGTGCGCGTCCAATTGGGTGATAGTGGCCAAGTGGACTTTACAGGGTGTTTGGCCATTTAAAGTGAGATTCTAACTTTTAGGGAACAAGAGGTCATCAGCATATAACTTAAAGAGCATTTAATCCATTCTAGGTTTTTATTCAATATTTATACTGATTTCTGCACCGTTCTTAACAGGTATGAGGTTTTAAGTATGAATTATTATATTATTTTATATTATATTATATTAATTATATTATATTATATTGATAAAAAAAATATGGTAAAGAGCATTTATAATGTTACAAAAGATTTCTATTTCAAAAGTTGTTCTTCAAACTTCTTAAACTCATCAAAGAATCTTATTTCAAAAACATAGAAAAAATTCCAAACTTTTGAACAGTAGTTTATAAATACGTATGTGTTTGAAAGGATGATATATATACACACATATAGGTTTGAAATTAACTTTTTCACTCACCGGCCAATTTTTAAGTTACCGGCCATTCAGAACTTATACTAGCCAACAAAGAAAATAAATTAACCAGATTAACTACCTCACAGCTTATATATATTATTGAATTTGGATGTCATACATTCATTTCTTATTATAAACAAAATCCTGTCATCCAGCCATCTCCTCCTTTCCTCTTTCATCCTCATCCTTTTCTCCAAAAAATGTGTTTTAGGTGGACAGATCAATACAGTACAATGACCATTAAAAAAAAAAAAAGTAGGATGCTTTTTAATCTTCGAGATTGCTTCAATGCAAATGAACGTTATTTGTTGCATAGTGACGTGCATGTTCTTAATCTGCACAGATTTGGCTTACACTAACTTTTTCCCCAGCAAAGTGAGTAAACATAATAAGTAACACATCAAATTGGCTAGTGATATGACAGGGTTACCTATAACCCTGTATACATTATATATATAACAATTTTTTTTGAAAAATAAACCATTAAATAGTACCTTCTGGAGAGACTGCAAGGTTAAGAGCATATACTTTGCATTGTTGTAGTATCAACAGGTATTAGGACATTTAGCATTTACATTACTGTTAATCAGTCATCACTTGATTACACATTGTATTACCTTGTTATGATATATAGTGAGTGACCCATACAATGTGCCAAACATAATATGCCACATGAAGAGACAGTGCAGCATATGACAGTAGCAACAGCTGAGAAGATTTGGGTCTGTGGTGACCAGGTCCACCTCACACACACTTCCTTCTCCTATTTGATCTCTTTACTACTACAACACATACACACACACACACACTCATCCTACTATGCATCATTTCTCATCAAGATATGCACAAGTCACAAAAATAAAATCAATCTATCCTTGTGGAAAGGTTGCTTGGTAGCTAAATGTAGGTCTAGCAAGTCTTATATTTCTGTAATTCACACAGATCAAATACAAATATGCTGACTGAACATATTGCTAGTTTATTTTGAGTAGCCAGCTAGCAGTTCTCTTGGCAGTTTGCTGATAATCCGGTGTCTGAAGTAAAATGCTCAAAACATGGTTATTTAATTTTGATTTAGTCTTATTTTCCTTACCTTGTCATTCAAGGCCAGGGCACTTTTTGTACATTTCTGGAACTTTTGCGCTCTTCCACATCCCGGGCAACTACGGATCTCCCATTATATTGCTGCGTACATTTATCCGTGTCACCTAGATGCGCATGCGCGAGCGGTGCGCGATCCTGGTCGACTGACAACGAGATTAAGCAGCTGAACAAGAATACGGCCGTGTTCCGATTGTTCTCATCTCAGCTCCGCCGAGACAAAATAGACATGCCATTTTAAAAATCTTTCATTTATTGTCAGAAATATGTTTTCAAAAGCATCACTTTCATCAGATTTTATGTGACATAATTTCCAGTAGGCAACTGACTGCAAACGAGCAGGCTTTAAACCGGGGCTGAGCCCCGGAGAGCCCCGGCCCAATTTAACCACTGTATCAGAATCAGAATCAGAATCAGAATCAGAATCAGAAAGAGCTTTATTGCGAAGTGTGCTTGCACACACAAGGAATTTGTTTTGGTACTGAGGCTTCCAGTGGACATATACAAATACAAATACAACAAGAAACATAATACTACAAATTATAAGAATAAAAAATACAAATATAAATATATGAGAATAAAAGTATCACAGTTGGGTTTAGTCAGAATAGACATTTTCAGATTTACAGATTATGAACTATGAACATATTTACAGTGTTTTGAATATTATAAATAAAAAATCTACATATAAGTTAACCTGAGTTGTAGGATATTGCACTAAACAGTGGGAGTATTGCACTTAAAGGCATATGCCTTGGGAGGAGTGTTAACTGTTCAGGAGGGAAATGGCCTGTGGGAAGAAACTGTTCCTGTACCGAGATGTTCTTGTGGCCAGTGATCTGAGTCGCCGTCTTGACGGTAACAGTTCAAACAGGAGGTTTCCAGGGTGAGTGGAGTCTGTGATGATTTTACCTGCTCTCTTCCTCACTCTGGAAGAGTACAGGTCCTGGAGGGATGGCAGGGGGGCACCAATGATCCTCTCCGCAGTCCGGACTGTCCGTTGTAGTCTCCTGATGTCTGATTTGGTAGCTGAACCAAACCAGACAGTGATGGAAGTGCATAAAACAGACTCAATGACGGCTGAGTAGAACTGAATCAGCAGCTCCTGTGGCAAGTTGAACTTCCTCAGCTGGCGAAGGAAGTACAGTCTCTGCTGGGCCTTTTACACAATGGAGTCAATGTGATTGTCCCACTTCAGGTCCTGAGAGATGATAGTGCCCAGGAACCTGAATGACTCCACTGCTTCCACAGTGCTGTTCATGATGGTGAGTGGGGGGAAGCTGGGCTGTTCCTCCTGAAGTCCACGATTATCTCCACTGTTTTGAGCGTGTTCAGCTCAAGGCTCATTATATATATAATATATATATATAATATTTGTGAGCAATGACTAGGACCCTGTTAATGAGATCACAGCCTTCTCTCTTTATCTAGTAGAGTTTAGCTCATGTAGCGTGTGCAGCCTGCAGGGGTGAAGACAGCCCAAATGTTTTGGGGCATGTGTGAAGCTTTGTCTCACTATCACTAAAGAGATATACCCCCCACCAGGCCCCCAAACTTCCTAATTAGTCCATTAGCGCTAATATACTTCACACAAGAAGCAATTTACCATGCCTTGCAGGATCTGCAACCCGCTAACCTCATCGCTAATATCATTTGATATTTAATTATAGTCTGTTAATAACAGCTCTCTTTAACTCTTGCATTCTAACAAGACACCCGTCATTCAAGCCCTATCACTCTCTCATTTTCGAAACTCCAGCCGTATTCCTCCACACCCACACAATCTTCCATATCTCACGGTTAGCGGTAGGTTAAACTACAGGTCTGGAGTCAGTGTGGTACCAGATAATAGGCACTAACAGCTCTTCTATTCTCGTGGACTGTAGTCTGCTCTGAGAGTTTATATGGTGCTCGTTTTTGATAGTAAGTCAATTATGTGACGCCCATTTTTGTGTCGGGATCTATTGATTTCTTCAAAAGTTCATTTATAAAAAAAAATACCATTCATTTTGAAAGTTACTTGAATATTTATTTTTTTGTTATTACCATATTTTCAGCTTCTAAATTAAAATGAATTTGCTGTGTTTTGAAAGGCATTCGGAAAAAAAGTGTCATGAAAAGGCTGAAATGTATAGTTTCATAAAAAATCATCAGTGAAGCAGTGTGTTAGTATTGATAATATTTATAATGATAAAACCCAAAATATTTGGGTCACAATATAAAAAAAATGATATGTAAAAATATTTGAACAATTATTTTATTTGTTTGATTTTGTGTAAAGAGTGTAAAATAATTTTAATAATAATAACAATAATAATATATCATTACAAAATAGTTACAATTATATTTTTTGTATTCACTGTAGGGATGTGATGTGATGTTATGTTATGTTATGTTATGTTATGTTATGTTATGTTATGTGATGTGATGTGATGTGATGTGATGTGATGTGATGTGATGTGATGTGATGTGATGTGATGTGATGTGATGTGATGTTATGTTATGTTTTATTTTATTAATATTTTCTCAGTGGAAATTAAATTGTTTACTTCAAAATTTAAGCAGCTGACAAAATGACACTACATTGTAAATAAGAAAGTATTTCAGACAGCTGCAGTTTGAGTGACAGATAATGTTGACGCTTTGACTGAATAACCACACAACTGACCTTCTAACAGCGTCTGGCTATAGTCAATCACTGTCCACTTGTTTTCTTCCTGTTTGCATGTGTTTCTGTGTCCATCTCTCTATCACCCTCATTTCTTTGTTGTCTTTTTCTTGTTTCTTATTTTTGGCATTATGTTCTCTCTCTGCCTCTGTCTCTCAGTCCCATTCTCTGCGTCTGTACAGATCTCTTTACTGTCTCTACTCCATTGTTTGTATTGATTGCCATCTGAGGTCAATGGCTTTTTAAAGCATCTAGATCGAAACGCAGAGTGTTTTCCTCATCTCCCTCTCCCTCTCCTTCTCGCATTCCTTCCCTCTACCCCACTCATTTCTGTGCAGTTTCATTCTTTTATCTCCCTCCATCATTGATCCGGGAGGTCGGAGAGCAATCCGGTCCAGTAATGTGTGGCCCATGGGCCTTCAGGTCATTTTAATTTGAGATCAGGTCAGTCGGGCTGAAAGAAAATGTGGTCTGTCTGAATTAAAATGTCTGGAAGATGATCCGATTTCATCCACTTCACAATAAGAGGTGAATTAAAGTAATTAAGTTTTAGTTGGTGTATACAGAAGAGAAAAGAAATCTGCTCATCTCAACTGCAGCTGCTCGGCTGAAGTGTGAGATTTAAAGTTTGCCAATCAAAAGATTGGGGTCCGTTTATTTTTGACACACACACACAAAAAAATAGAGAAAAATGTGTACAAATAAAATGAAATATCATTACAGTTTTGAATTAATATTTGTAATATTTGTTTTGAAATATATTTCAAAATGTAATATATTCCTGTGATGGCAGTGCGTCATTACTCCAGACTTCAGTGTCACGTGATTCTTCAGAAATCATTCTAATATGCTGATTTGCTGCTCAAGAAACTATTATTTTGTGATTATGATTATGATATGGCAAATTGTCTTTTCCATGTGGTTACATGCTTGCTAAATAAAACATAACCTTTGAGTATTAAGGCTTAAAGGCCTTAAAGTGCTTGAACCCTAATATATTTATAATTATTATTACAGTTTTTTTCAATTGTTTACACGCAATTTTGAAAACCGCTTTCTTTTTTTTTTCAAAATGTAATCACAATTATCCAAACACCACACTCAATTGGCATAATTCCTAGATTGTTTGCAAAATGACACACTTCTGTCAAAACATACACACTTCAGTCAAAAGATATACACATATTTGTGAAAATGCTATTAGTTTTCATTTAACCAACACAGTCCTCAATGATCAGACACTATTGCAACCAGTTTCACACTGCTGTGATAAATAAAAAAAACACATTTGTAAAAAAACTATTTTTAGGAAATAGCATGTGCTAGATTTTTGGCCAGACATTGTTATGTAAGGGATAATTTAGATGAAAAAAAATTGTGACAAACAAACAACATTCTTCATGATTAGTTTGAGATATAGGGAGAATGTACCCAAATAGGCCTACTATAAACTTACCAAGCACTGCACAACACTGATTTCTGCAGACTCATATTTCAAGTATTTATTTACAGTATTTCTTACCATAATCAGTTACAGTAATCAACCAACAATGAAATCAATGAAAAAAATAAAATCTGTAGACAAATAAAAATTACTGCATGAAGTACATACAGTTTGCCTCTGAAGAAAAACTACTGTAAAAGCAACAAGAATACTGTAACTATTCAGTTAGAGTATCAACCAGGGATTTGGTTGAACTCTTTGTCCAGCTTCCATCGGTGTCAGTCCATGGTTGATAACATGGTCAATAAGTGTTGCACGGATTTCTTGAGTCAAATTTGTTCCTCGTCCTCTTTGTTCAGGTTCTATCAACTCTACAAGTCCTTCTCTACCTCTTCCTCTACCTAGGCCTCTTCCTCTATCCCCTTCTTCTCCTCTTCCTCTACCTGGGCCTTCTCCTCTACCTCCTTCACCTCTTCCTCTACCTCCTTCACCTCTTCCTCTACCTCCTTCACCTCTTCCTCTACCTCCTTCACCTCTTCCTCTACCTCCTTCACCTCTTCCTCTACCTAGGCCTCTTCCTCTATCTCCTTGTTCTCCTCTTCCTCTATCTCCTTCTCCTCTTCCTCTACCTGGGCCTCCTCCTCTACCTCCTTCTCCTCCTCCTCTACCTCCTTCACCTCTTCCTCTACCTCCTTCTCCTCTTCCTCTATCTCCTTCTTCTCCTCTTCCTCTATGTCCTTCTCCTCTTCCTCTACTAATTTGCGTTTTCAAATTAGCACATGTGTGCTTCCACGCCTGATGGATGTGCATATCCAATTCATTCATTAGTGTGGTCAATGGCAAACCGGGGCTTTGTAATGACAAGGAAGTAACCTCACAATCCTTATCTGTGTCTAAGGTGTGAAAATGTGTGTAGAGTTTTACAAATCACTGTGTGTAAGGTTTTGCAAAAAGGGTGAAGCTGACAACATGCTTACAATTGTGCAAATCTAGGCTGGTGTTTTGCTCCTTGAGTGTAAGGTTTTGCTAATAGTGGAAAAGTTTTAATTTGTGTAAGCAATTGAAAAAAACTGTATTATAATAAAAATTGAAACTTTTGTCCTGCTTAATATTTTGGTGAAAACCTATGATACATGTTTCAGGATTCTTTGATAAATAGATAACAGTATTTATTTGAAATATAAATACTTTGCATGATGTCATTTTTATTATAAAATATACTTATAAAATCATATTTTAAAATTACATAATTGTCATTTTTGATCAATGTAATGTATCCTTGCATAAATGAGTGTTAATTTCTTCTTTTTAAAAAAACAAAACAAAAAAACATACTGAACCTAAACTATTTAACGGTAGTATATGTTGCTTGCAAAATAATTGTTTAGTATTATACTTTTATTTTTTAAAAGTGTTGTTTTGTTACCAAAGCAATTAACGCATATGACAGGTCAAAGTATAAAACTTATCTGTACAGCATCAAGTAATTTCGTATTTGTCCTTTTTGAAAGTGAAGCATTGAAAGATGAAACATAATTAAACCCATTTAGAATATATTTTATGTTCAATAGCCATGCAATTCTTACCCAAATGTATTTACATACAGTACATTGTAATTACATTACATGAATATTTTGGGTTTGTTGGAACGACCAACAAAATATAACAAAATTGGATGTGGATTTTTTACTGAAAGGCTCAAAAAGCACCATTAAAGTGTCATAAAAGTCCATATGACTTGTGCGCTATTATACTGCAAGTCTTTTGAAGAGATATGATCCTTTATTCTTTAAAATGACAGATATCCATTGCTCTGATCTTTATCAGTCAAATTTATAGAACTCTGTTTCATCTCATGGCTGTTAATTCATTCGCTGTGGGATTCAGTCTTTTACAAATGAACAACAGAAGCAAGTAATTAACAGTTCTGTGGTCTCAGTTGGTTTTCTCTGCCATATTGGCTGTAATGAAAGTAACAAGGGACTCGTGCAGAGGAACATAAAACTATTGGGACATGGTCTAATCATGTGCTATTTACTCACTCATAGGCCTCACTAAAACCCGGGGCAGCTTGTTTTACTTCCACATAGTCATTGTGTATGTTAGAGCGCCACCTACTGAGGGGAAAATGGTAATGTAAGGACATTTACATTCTGCACCGAAAAAGAAGAATTCAAGGTCATCACAATGAGATGGGAATAAGGAAAAAAATATTTTATTGCTGTATTTATATTCTCTCAGGAGTTCCTCCATAAAAGATAAGGAGCATACGTGGAAATGAAAAGGAAACGCTCTCTGCCGTGCTTGTGTGAAGCCTGACTGTTTTGACAAATTACAGAGATGTTCGAAGATGCAGCGAAGGACAGCTGTGTCAGAATGAATGAAAGCCATTTTTACATATAAAATATACATAAAAGGCTTATGAATGACTTATGAAAGGCACTCTGACAGTTTGGCATTACATTATGCTTTATTGTGGTTTTGGAGAGTAAACCCTTTATGTTTTATCTCTCACAGGTATTTGATACCGTCTCTGGACAGATCTCATGCTGGCTTCTATCGGTGTATTGTGAGGAACAGAGTCGGAGCGTTGTTACAGAGGAGAACCGAAGTACAAGTGGCATGTGAGTAAGCATAGTAACACTCCACCTCTTTGGATTTGTGTGTTTGTGATTTTTAATAGACGGTCAAATTGTGCCCTAGTGAGTGTGTGTGTCTGTGGCCTGTTAAACCCTACAACATGGGGACAAAATATCCCCACAAAGATGGCAATATCTAAAATCCTTGTCCTTGTGGGGACATTTTTTGGTCCCCATGAGGAAAACACCATATAAATCATACTAAGTGGTGTTTTTTTTGTTTTTTGTTTTCCAATGTAAAAATGCAGAAAGTTTTCTGTGATGGGTAGGTTTAGGGGTAGGGTTAGTGTAAGGGGATATAATATACAGTTTGTACAGTATTAAAATCATTATGTCTACATGAAAACACAACGTGTGTGTGTGTGTGTGTGTGTGTGTGTGTGTGTGTGTGTGTGTGTGTGTGTGTGTGTAGGAACGGCAGCTGTTGGTGTGGTGACGTACCTGTGTTTCATTAAAAGCTCCTATTCAATGCCACAGCTGGTCCACTTTAACTTCATCATTAGATTGATGTGGTTGTGCGGACCAATCGCTTCGCTCTCTCAGAATTTAATTCATTCCTCCATTTTATAATCTGTTTAGCATGAGCAACAGCTGCTGCGCTTGAACCGAGTGGCAAGTCTCTGGTGTTTCAAGGCAGATTCAAGTTTCACGGCCTACTGTCCTCTCGCCAGTCATTATTGA
The DNA here is from genome assembly GCA_026230005.1 of Gila orcuttii. NCBI lineage: Eukaryota > Metazoa > Chordata > Actinopteri > Cypriniformes > Leuciscidae > Gila > Gila orcuttii. The sequence goes on along the minus strand of JAPDVR010000017.1, from coordinate 35,845,442 downwards.
AGTTCTCTCTCAAAGTATGTGAGTGGAGCAACACTCAACTCCTCGCTCGCTGATCCGTGTTCAATCTTACCAAAATTTGCGCAAGATTCACTGTTTCAGCATGTTTGTTTTTAAATATCACAAATATCTCAGCACACAAAAATACTTAAGAAAAGTTAATTCGACTGTTAATGTGTTTTAATGTTCATTATAGAGCGTGATTATAATGTTTACAGATAAAAAAGCTCAAATACTCTCTATTTAAATGAACATTTCGGTTCAAACAAGCTTCCTTAATTAATAAATTGACCAAAAGTGACAGTAAAGACATTTCTAGTGTTACAAAAGATTTCTATTTCAAATAATTGTGGTTCTTTTGAACGTTCTATTCATAAACCAATCAACACAAATGTTTTCAACATTAATAATAATAATAATAATAATAATAATAATAATAATAATAAATGTTTCTTGATCACCAAATCAGTATATTAGAATGACTTCGAAGGGTCATGTGACACTGAATACTATATTTGTTGATCAAATAAATGCAGCTTTGGTAGATTTCATCCAAAAACATCTTTATACCGCCCCCCAGACTTTTGAATGTTTTTTGTTTACTCAAAATTGTATTATTTTAGTATTGATACAAGCACCTTCATATTGGAACTAACACATCTGTGAATATGTAAAAATCTTGAAAAAATGGCGTTGAATGAATCAGCCTGGCTGATGCATCTGTCCATCGCTTCTTATTATCTCCTTTCATTTCAGGATATGTGGAGGTGCTTCACTTCTGGTCAAGATGGAAGTACTTAGACCTTATTTGCTTTTCTCATTTCCCTTTCAAGCACCTGTGCAATAATTGACATCCAATTACCTTTCGTTTCGTTTGAAGGATGAAGTGAGAGCAATCAAATACAAGAGTCAATACACAGGAAATGACATTGTGATATCAAAGGCAGGACATTGCCATGCTGGATATTGTATAATTTTTTAAGTGGTTTTCCTTAATTAGCTTTTTGATGAATAATGCTCTTGATATTAAAGACGCTGCCTTTGATTTTTAAATCTCTTCCACACCGTGTAGCTCGAAATTGTGTCTGTTTATAACTTTCTTTGCTAACAAAAGGAATAGTTCACCCAAAAGTGAAAGTTTTGTCCTTTATTCACCCTAATGTCATTCCGACCCCATATTACTTTCTTTCAACCTCTTACATTCTGCCTTAGACCTCCGATATTACAGGGTTGAAATGACGAGAGTAATGACGTGAGTAAATGATGAGAAAATCTGTGGGTGTACTAACCTTTTAAAACAGTTGAGAGTGAAAGTGCAGTAAAGACCTTTATACTGTTATAAAAGATTTCTATTTCACATAAATGCTGTTCTATTCATCAACGAATCAGCACAAACATTTTCAACATTAATAATAAGACATTTTTCTTGAGCGCCAAATCAGCATATTAGAATGTTTCTGAAGGATCATGTGACACTGAAGACTGGAGTAATGATGCTGAAAAATCAGCTTTGACATCAGGTATAACAATATTTCATAATATTACTGTTTTTACTGTGTTTTTTATAAAATAAATGCAGGTTGGTTGAGAATAAGAGACTTCAATTGAAAAAAAAATTGTACAGACCCTAGACTTTTGAAAATTTTTTGTTTGCATTTAAAACACACGGTTTCACTTTATTTTGATGGTCCCTTTAACACATTCTGTTGACAATAAGTAACATTGCACCTATATGTCTACTAACTCTCATTAGAGTGTTAGTAGAGTCTTAGTAGACTGGTAGTAGGGTTAGGGTTATAATAAGTTGACATATAGTTGCAAAGTTACTTATAGTCAACAGAATGTTCGAAAGGGACCATTAAAATGTTGAGAGTAAACGTTGCTCTACAAACCTTCTTTTGCAGTGATTGTTATTGCCGTGTGCAATATTGTGAAAATGTTACCAATGATCGTCCAGAAGTAATAAATCTATTTATTCACAGGGAGTTTAGTTATCTTCTCGTGTCCGTGTTAAAGCAACAAGGACGTTTATGCCGCTGAATCAGATAGGGGTGTAAAAAAGAATGACTGCTGATTTAACTGCTGATTTGTCCGTTCGGATGAGTCAGTTCTGTTCACTGTCATGGCCGATAGCTAGCTGGCACATATCATCCCCAATCCGACGGCATCCGTGACGATGTCTGGCACCGTGTCAAACGCTGCCCAGCTGAAGCAGATGGTGAAGCAGACACTAGAAAACCCTGGAAGATTCTGCAGTGTGTCTCTGGCAAAACGACAAACGTTAATAACACTGCAACTGTTTTCATCCACTGATGTAGGCACTTGTACCAGAAATTAAAGTCCTGTTTGCATTTGTAGTGGTGTTATGAGTCAGTATGTACACATACGTTAAGTGCTAAAAGCTGACATATGCACAATATAAGTTTAACACATTCGCTAACTCTTTTTGTTTTTGTCTGCAGATATGGGAAGTTTTGAGGATGGGGAACGAGCCCAAGCCGTATCCCAAGGAGAAGGAGCCGTTATACCGGCGCCTCGCATTCGCTGTTTTCCTCAACCACAGGTTACCTGGTTTAGAGACGGACGCAAAATCCCTCCCAGCAGTCGAATGTGAGTTTCTCAATCTGTTGGGTTCCTTTTTCGTATTCCATCTTTATCTTTTTCCTTTCCGCAAGCAGTTTGATTGTACATGATTGTTTTTGAGAAATCTTTGTTGCTGTACATCTAGTCTGGAGATGTGCACACTGTTATATTGCCTCCAGGTGTGTTTCTGAATGTGTGTATGAGCTTGTGGAGGTGTTTGTTTGTTGTCATATAGTATACGCATTTATTGACTTGCTAGCGTGAGTTCTCTCAGAAACCTCTATGAATTATGAGACAAAGGCTGAACATCTTTCTGCAGTCCTGTTTCTGTTACTAACTATCTATCCATCTATCAATTTATCCATCCATCCATCCATCCATCCATCCATCCATCCAAAGGACCCAATATACTCACAACAAAGTTTTTCGTTCTTCGTTTAGGGGTAAAAAGAAGTTTGATATACTGCAGTGATATACTGTTAACGAAAGGGATGTTTAGATGAACATGTAGCGATGTGCTCCACAATTTCCTCTCAAAAACAAAATAAACAAACAACAAAAATGACAGCAGTGAGAAAACAGCAGTTAAGAAAGCATCTGATCATAGTGATGTAGATGTTTGCACAAGCTCTGCAATTAAGTAAAGTCACCTCATGTTTATTAATATAGCACTTTATAAAATAGATTGGTTTAAACTAAACAGATTTACCGTATTAAACATGAAAAAAACAAACAGTTTCAGTATTGCTTTAAATTAGAATTACATAGATTTCTACTATAAAGCGGCTCTCCGGTGTGTTTGTGTGTTTCACTCGCGGACGTCTGACCTTGATAGACTCAAAAGAGGAAATGAACCGGAGAAGATTTCCATGTCAAAGAAGGCAGAGCCTCAGAGCCACACCTACCTATTACGTAATCACCATGGACCAATGGGAGTTCAAAGGTCTTTACCAGCCGGAGTGAACTTTTCCGGAAAGTTCGCTTTGGCAAGCTGTTTCAAACTCCCAAAACGATCTCCAAACGAACATCAATTTGGCCTGATTTTGTTCGAAATGACGTCCCATCAGAATGTTCTTCTAATTTTCTTGAATTATATCCGGACACTATTTCAATCTGGCATTGCAAAGACTCTGAATGATGTGTCCAAGTATTTCAATTTCCGTAATGTTCTCTCTGCCTTCCTGCACTCTTATATTCCTCGCTCGCATGAACGTCTGTTTCTAGCTCTGAGCCAAGGTTACCTCGTGCAAATGAGTGGAGCTGATAACATTTATTCCAGGAAAATCATTTAATTGAATTTTAATCAGGCCATTGGCACCTCCTTCGCAGTTTCAAAGACTCCGTGAAAAATGGAAATAAGCGTAACATTGACCGAGACGCCCATGGAGGACTGCTAGTCTGTCTGAGAGCGTCCTGGCGCTTCTGACTCCGTCTGCTCTAGATTGGTGAATTCTAATCTCTCGCTCTTTATTTTCGTCAGATTGTACTCATTTTGGTGGCCCTCGCTTTGGTGAAAACTAGCTGTGCGGCCCAAGGGTCATCAAATGGAGAGTTTTCAGAAGCACAAAGCTTTCTCCCTCACCTCTCATCCACTCTGTGTCTCTTTTCCCTCTAATCATGCAATCACACAGCCCAGAAAAGAGCAGGATAATCAGTGCCTGAGAGAGAGAGAGAGAGAGAGAGAGAGAGAGAGAGAGAGAGAGAGAGAGAGAGAGAGAGAGAGAGAGAGACGCGTTTCTCCATTTTCACTCACAACCCTGCCTCCCTTCAGCCACTTTCAAATTCTAGCACACAGGAGCGCTGCTGCGGATGATAAAATGACATTTTCCAGCACTTTGCTTTTCAGTCGCCTACAGTGCTAATTTGTGTTAACAGTGCTGTTGACATTTTGCCAAATTATGTTAAGTTTATGTTACATGAAAAGTATGAATTATAGAATAGCATTCTTGTTTTAAAAGACAACATGACAGTATTTGCATTCAGTGTGCCCACTGATTAAGTCAGGGGAGGGTGAAATGTATTTTATTTAACACTATTATATTATTACAGCACATGCATTGCAACACTACTGTATATTGCTAGACATTTTGTTTATGGGTTGTTCCAAACTTCTAACCTTAAGTATTAAACATCTGTCATTAATTTGGCCTGAATCACTTAAAATGATAGTTCACCAAAAAAAAAAGAACATTTTGTCATCATTTACTCGCACTCCTCTAAATGTGGTTAGTAATAATTACGTTGTTTTTGAGCATGCTTTCTTACCAAACCTTACATGAAATAAACTAATGTTTATATGGAGACTCAATTGACTAAAAAATATTTGATGCAGCTGATAGCATAGTTTTTATTTACTAAAGTCAGGTCAGGAAATAAATCAGGTAACAGCAGACACTGCATAAAAATGAGTGCTTAATGTAATTTGCACACCGCAATTCCCTATTTTGCAGGGCATTTCAGTGCTACAGTAGGTTGTGAAAGACTTCCACAATCTAGCATACTATGTAGGCACTTTACTGCATCACTCCATCAATGCAGTCCAGGCAATGTGCATCTGGATGTATGCCCAATTAAAATGCTTTTCCACATCATTTGATCACCATTAAGTGAATTACTGCTGCCATAATCAATACAATATGTAAACAAACCATTTCTCTTAAATTAAATTCCACTTATTATTTTTTTGTGGACAGTAATAGTGTAATGTAATTTGCCCCAGGCATTTATAATCTGTTATATAAAACACTTTTTTTTCCATATTGCTGTTTTATAACTTTGTGTAGATGTCTGTGATGCAATAGGGTGGTTTTAATTAATGCACGAGAGCCCAAAACAGTTATAGGAACTCAAAAAGCCTATAACTTACTCAGATTGCTTCATCTTGTCTGTCTGTGTGCGCAGCCACTGAAGCCTGACCAACATTTGCCCATTAACCAAATTATTATTTTTCTTTTCTCATGTTGGGCAAGAAGAAAATGAACAGATTTTGTTGTAAATTGAGCTGTAGATTGGTAAAGCTTGTCCAGCAGAAGTAGCATTCTTTCTCTCTCCACGCTCCCCTGACTCTAGTTTCCCCTTGATGAGATAATTTGGTGCTGAGATGCTGCACTGGGACTCTGTGTTCTCCCGCTCCACAGCTGCTCCTGTTGTGCTGCTCTCAGAGACTTCTAGCCTGAACTGTAGTGGTATCTTTCTATTTTTATTTTCCGTTGTGAGTTTGTTCGTACGGTCTATCTATCTATTTATCTATCTATCTATCTATCTATCTATCTATCTATCTATCTATCTATCTATCTATCTATCTATCTATCTATCTATCTATCTATCTGTCTGTCTGTCTGTCTGTCTGTCTGTCTGTCTGTCTGTCTGTCTGTCTGTCTGTCTGTCTATCTATCTATCTATCTATCTATCTATCTCTATCTATCTATCTATCTCTATCTATCTTTTGTTTGTTTGTAAGGTCATTCATTTGATCATTCTTGTCTGTCTGTCTGTCTGTCATTGTATCCTTCCATCCATCCATACATCCATCCATCCATCGCCCAGTATTTTTATATTTTTACATTTTATCATTCTTGTCTGTCTGTCTGTCTGTCTGTCTGTCTGTCTGTCTGTCTTTGTATCCATCCATCCATCCATCATCCATCCATCATCCATCCATCTATCATTCCATCCATCCATCCATCCATCCATCTATCGTCTATCTATCTATCTATCTATCTATCTATCTATCTATCTATCTATCTATCTATCTATCTATCTATCTATCTATCCATCTATCCATCTATCCATCTATCCATCTATCCATCTATCTATCATTTGTTTGTTTATAAGGTCATTCATTTGATCATTCTTGTCTGTCTGTCTGTCTATCTGTCTGTATGTCATTGTATCCTTCCATCCATCCATCCATCCATCCATCCATCCATCCATCGTCCTGTATTTTTATATTTTTATTTTCTGTTTGTTTGTTTGTATGGTCATTCATTTGATCATTCTGTATGTTTATCTATACATTCATTTGATCATTCTGTATGTTTATCTATCTATATATCCATCTATCCATCTATCCATCTACCAATCTATCCGTTCATTTGTTTGTTTGTAGGGTCATACATTTTATCATTCTTGTCTGTCTGTCTGTCTTTGTATCCATCCATCCATCATCCATCCATCTATCATTACATCCATCCATCCATCCATCCATTGTCTATCTATCTATCTATCTATCTATCTATCTATCTATCTATCTATCAATCTATCCGTTCATTTGTTTGTTTGTAAGGTCATTCATTTGATCATTCTTGTCTGTCTGTCTGTCATTGTATCCATCTATCTATCTATCCATCCATCCGTCCGTCCGTCCGTCCGTCTGCGCTTGTATCATTCCATCCATCTATCTGTCTGTATGTCTGTGTTGTTGTCTCATTACATCCATCCATCCATCCATCCACCTATCTATTGTTCTATTGTATAGTGATTCTCAGAATAAATCCACAAAGAGACACATCTGATACCTCCCTTACCATCAGTCGGTGTGTCCTACACCAGTCTTCCATGTCGGAGACGACACCCTCCCTTCATTACCTTCCTGCCTACAGGGAGCGAGAGAGCGGCTTGAAAGCACTCATTTAACCGCAATAGCCATTAGTCTTTCATTATTGAATAGGAATGCAATTGAAATGCCCTTTTCCACTGGCTGCATTTGATTTGTTGTGTTATTTGGGAGGGCTAATGTTGTGTATAATCAGAACCTCGGATGGTAAACACATTCCAGGAGCTGCTCCACTCCAAACGAGAGTTAAAAGAAAGGTGCTGTTCTGTTTTTCTATTTAGTTTTCGTCCCTTGCATTCCGACCTATTCCACTAAAGAATTCGATTTAGACAATGTCAATAATCCTCAGTGTTTGGATGAGTGTTTCTCATTTGACCCTCTCCTCTTCAGGTTTCTCTTTTCTAAAACATTGTTTCTAACAGGATACCCTTAAATGTGTGGTAGTTGAGGTTTCAGGCAGCTCTCGTGACACACGCTGGCACAAACCAATCCATCCATACTGACAGTTGTTTCCAGGGAAAGGTGTGCATTAGTGATGACCGGACACAGGTGACACCATTTCTGTAGTATGCAGACATGCATCTAAAGAAAGAGATTATATTTATAACGTTGTATTATAGATTTGACATCACTAATTTTAGTGAGATTACATATCTGCATTTCTCTTAGTATATACTCACAGATGTGAGCCAGTTTCACCCACAGTTTGCATATTGTGCATTCAGTGTTTGCATGCATGTCATTTTCTTATTAAGGTCCATGTTTTGGTTCAAGCTTTAATCTGAAAAAAGTGTGTTTACATGTTAGACTATTCCTGTATTTAATCACATTCTGAATAAATTCACATTCTATTATATTCTGGGAATATAGGAAGTGCTTACTGAAAATGCATTTGAATAATTCTTACAGTAATTTAATAAACTGATTTCCTCCGACAATAGCACAGAGGAGCACAAAATGCAGGTCATGAGTCTCTTTACCCGCCTGTATATAGATTTATGTGCATTTCTAAAAATAATCTCTTTTCTCCCTCAAAAAATGCTTCACAACCCCTTAGTCATGCATCTACACGATATGTGTAATTTAACCATCTCTATCTGATAAAGCAATATGTTGATGTAAGCAAAATGCTGTGAAAAATCTTTGCTGTTAAAAAACGCATACACAATCAGAAATATGTATTCAGAATGTTTGTGCATTTAAACATTGTCAGTGAGTTATTTGACTGAATCATACCAAAAACAGATTGTAATATTAATGCTATCATTCCTGACTAGATGTTAAAGGTCATAGAGCCCGAGCAGATATGATCCAAACTAGCATTGCATCTATTTTTCATTGACATGTAAGGCTTACAGCAGTTTAGCAATAAGGATGGTTATGCTAAACGCTTAAGACACATGGGCTGGCTCAGGTTCCTGTTAGTAGGAGGTAAAATTGAGGTTTTATTTGAGGCCTGAATATATTTGACTAGTGTCAGAAAGGATTTCCTTTCAACAGATGCTGATGGCACCAGAGGGGCTACTTCTGTTTTTCTGCATCACAAAACTTGAGAAATTGGCTGCAGCAATAGATTTGGCTTTTGTTTCTTAGACAGGTGTGTTGCTCTCATATGTGTGCACAACGTGTTCTTCTACTCCTGTTTTTCCATTCCTGGTCATTTCCCTGGAAAATTCAAGCATACTCTTTTTGTCAGTTTTATTTGACCACCTGTATTCAGCTTGTGCTTTGTGTGTGCGCTAGATCTTGTGTGTGTGTGTTCTGTCAGTATTTGTAAGTGTTCCCAGATATATTTACCATGCCTGTTTGCGTGTGATATTCACTCGAGATCCTATTCCCTCTAAAGGGACTGTGGCTTGTGCCGTGTGTATTTGTCTAAGTATAATAGAGGTCATCGACTGTGGACCCTGTTGCTCCCCGGAGAGAGCCAAAAAAGCACTGCACTGACAAATGCCATTCCATTCGGCATTGTGTACATAAGTGTTATAGCGGGTCAGCAAACACACACATACCAACACTGGGGCACATAAGCTCACGAAACCAGCCGTCTTAGGGGCCGTTCACACAGAACGCGTCTTTGTGTCTAAAAGCGCTTTTAAAAAAGCTCAGCGCAGAACGCGAGTGTCTCAAGACACGCTTTTGAGAGGTGATGCAATAGCAAAACCTTTAAAAAAAACTGTGTCGCTGCTCAGAGAACGACAGGACAGAGATCTGTTTTTGTTTGCCCCATCCTCCGACACTGTCAAATAAAACAGTTGCCATGCCAACTTACTGTAAACAAAAGTACTTGCAATACTTGCTCCGCCTCCTGGGTCTTCTGATTTTGGTCCACTGTTTTAAGGCGAGACACTACAGGTGAATAGGGTAATTTTTTTAACTATCAGATAATACCATGAAACTTTGCCAGTTGATTACCTACATTAAGATGAGAAAAAAATGTATTACAAGTTTTCTGTAATTTAATGTTTAAATATGCAAATGAGGCATTGTCTAATTAAATATGCGCTATTTTGCATATATTTTAAAAAACGAAATCTGAGTATTGGACAAAGCCAGGTTCAACATTATTTTTTCATTGTGTTCACATATTAGATGGGGAAAAAATTACAGAGGGATTTATGGATATCTACTTTTGTTATCCTGTAAATCAGAATATACTGCCAATAGCCTTAAAAAAATGATTTTCGCCATGTTTTGGGGAATAAAATGTTATATAAATCAGGCTAGGAATAATATATTTACAAATCCCTCTGTAAATGTCTTCATAATATAACTAGGGACAAGACTGGAAAGTTTGGTGTATATAGGTGCTACTGAACTGGAGATTTCGGACTTGGAGTGAGAGAGAAAAGACATTTTGAGAAAACGTGCTTTAAAGATTTAGCATCAGCCAATGAGATTGCGCATTTAGAGTAAAATCCCCGCTTTTACTTTCGCGATTGGTTGCTGATAAAAAGGAAATGACCATATTTGGATCCGGCAGTCTTGTTCAGGAGAGAAAGAGCTTTCTAACGGTGTGTGTGATGACAGGGTGCAGATCGCGATCGCGGAGCAGAGGGATGATTTATAACGACAACTTTTGATGAATTTATGAGAAATCTACAGACGCAAACAGACAAAGTGTAGTAAAATAAAGACCTAAATGTGTATTTCAGACTTTTTTTCACCACAAGTCTGAAAGAACACATGATATTGAAGACAAATATCCCAAAATCTCAAAATTGACCAGTGAAAAAAAAACGATGTTTTTGCCTGCCGTGTCTCGCCTTAAGCGGCACTGCGTGTAAAAGTTGAAATTCTTTCAACTAGACCCGTCGTCTTAAAAACGCAGCAATTATGTGCGAGACATGAGCGTAACGATCATACAAGTCCGTCTAGCTGACAATGAAAACGTAAAGAATAAGAATGGAAAAACGCACTCTGTGTGAACGGCCCCTTACTCTCAACTTCCTAGGCAGCTCCCTTCTGACAGATTTGACGGATTTGAAATCCACTGTGGTTTCTGGTCAAATTTGACATTAACATGTTGCTAAACGATCAGTCTCTTAATAAGTGAGGCATCTACAACTGGTCTGAAGGAGTATGTTTCCAATTAAACCTATTATCCCACTTAAACCAAGGGTATTTATGTAATTTATGAGATGGAATATTGATTTAGGTGCTGTTTTGCTGTGCTACGAGGGCTAGCACATCTGTCTTTTTGCTGGGTCGATGGCCATTTATGCAGTTTAGTGATCATTGTACACAGATATTTCACTATATATTGCCACGATTTATCCATCAGATTCAAATACTCCAGAGAGCTGTATAATAAGCATAAAAATGCTTGCAAATAGCCTATAATATTTGGTTAAATAGTGATTTTGTTTTAATTAAAGCTGCTGTCCGTAACTTTTTTAAGTTAAAAAATAATCCAAATTAATTATTTAAAAAAAAAATCTTCAGCCAGTGTTCAAAACTATCTGCTTGCCATAGCTAGATTCAAAACGGTTAGCTTGTAATAATGATTTTAATTCCAGTGGTACTGGTGGGTTTTCGCGGGAAATTCAAGCATGTCTTTGCGTCATTACGTCAGACTCACACCCGTACACATAAAGTAGGAGTTTCGGCTAGCCGGCTATACTGCGCGTGAGGAGATGTAGAGATAGGCTTTTCTCGCAGCACTTTACATGATTAAACTTATGGCGGATCCAGAAAGATCCAAACAACAATCATCAGTGTCAACTGGAGATCAACCAGTTATGAAACCCAAAAGACTTCGTACTTCGGATTTAAGGTGGAAAGAGAAAGATACCGTCTCATGCGAACACAAGGATACACATCGGTGGGGCTTTTGAAAGGTGCGTGAACTCCCGAAGGGGTTCGAAACGGAAGAAGAGACAGCTTTTTCTGCTGAACAAGTAAGACATTTCAATAGTTCAATCGTGTAACAATACGTTTTCTTAATTCACACAGTTATGGAGTTTCCTTTGTTGTGCCTTTCTTGTTTAGCTACTATGGAGAATATGAATTCTGAACTACACAGGTAATCATAAAACACATTAAATAACGTTAGTCACGCAATGCTGATGTTGTTAACATGAACAATTTGAGAACAAAGTAGGCTATGATTTGCACGGTTGCTGTAAATCGCGGTGATTAAATCTAACGATCGCTTGTCATGTCGAATGCTTTTCCCCCCTTAGTTGATCAGAACAAAAATGGATGTTACTTACTTGTTCAGAAGACATTTTCCATTGAAAATTCTTATGTTGGTCAAGCTTTCAAAAAGTGAATCTGTGATTCTGAATGACAGTATCCACACAGCGCGGTGATTGACTGTGTTCATCCACGCTGTTTCATGCCGACTAACAACCCACGTAAAGATGATAATTCCGCGAATCACTGCAGTTACAGATTTCGAACAGAGATGGCGACAAAAAGGGAAAAAGCTACGGACTGCAGCTTTAATTTAATTACTTTTTAATTGATTATTTTTTATTTGTGTAACGCAGTTCGTTGTTATGGGAAGGAGGAGGCGGGAACCGGCGAACATTTAAAGACTTTAATAATAAAATAAACAAACACAAAACGAAAGAAAAGACATCTCTCCACTCCTCTGTGAGAGATACGAGTCGTGCCACTCTCTCACGGCCCTCGTCCTCGTCCTGCTCGCCACAATATGTACTTGTCAGCATTAAATGAAAGTGCACTATTGTTCCAAAGTTTTGGGTCACTAAGATGGGGTCACTTGAAATAAATTAATACTTTTGTTTAGCAAGGACACATTAAATTGATCAAAAGTTAGAGTAAAGACATTTAATATGTTGCAAAACATTTCTTATGAGTTCTGAATACATCTATTGATCAAAGAATCAAAGCATCACGCATCATGGTTTCCATAAAATGTAGTAATATTTCACAATATTACTGTTTTTACTCCAGTGCAGCCTTGGTGAGCATTTTTCAAAAACATTTTTCAAAAATAACATTGACCCAAGCTTGTAATCAACTTTTATCTGTCTGTGCATTCTGGGATTGCCTTCTCCTCTAATGATTAATACGATGCATAGTTTGGCATGAATACATAAAAGATATATTTATGATACCTACTTTTTGAAACAGACTTTGCATTGAGAGTGGATGTGTTGCCTTGTAACGCTGTCTTGGCAGCTCATTAGATTTTGAGACTGACCTAGACTCTACGGTTTATGCACACATACTGAATGAATTCTCTCAGAACAGCATTCTTTAGCAGACATAAATGTGGGATTGCAGTAAGTGAATATGGTAAATACCTTTGATGAGAAAACACAACTCAACAATGATCCTAATTTCTCAGCTCTGTGATTCGACAAGAAACAGTCACTGATGGCTGATTCCATGAAATATTTTCACAAACACATGTGGGAATACACACAAACTCATAGAGAGAGAAAGGCAGGAAAAAACTGATATAGGTGCAAAAAAAGTAACTGCGTTTTTGGAATTATTCACAAAAAAAATGTGTGCAAAAGTTTAATTGCATACTGTCTATATGATGTTCTGATATCATGGAATCAATCAGAAGAGAAAATGAATGGGTTACATGTCCTTTGGCATTTATAAATATATAAGTTTATAATAATTGCCATCATATGCTGGCACCACATAAAATGGGTTCATAGGCTTCATCTTATTTCATATTCATCTGTGCCTTCCAGAAATATGTATATGTGCAATATTTTTTGGGTTTTTTGGGACATTATTGGTACAATAATGTTTATGCATGACCTTTATCATGTGTGCACTGTCAGTCAGGAATTTGGTGCTTGCATGTAGATCATATATTTGTGTGTGTGTGTGTGTGTGTGTGTGTGTGTGTGTGTGTGTGTGTGTGTGTGTGTGTGTGTGTGTGTGTGTGTGTGTGTGTGTGTGTGTGTGTGTGTGTGTGTGTGTGTGTGTGTGTGTGTGTGTGTGTGTGTGTGTGTGTGTTCTTCACTGCCTCATTAGTTGCTCGGTCTGCTAGCTGTGTCTTTATTCTCGTGTTATGTGCTCAGGTTTAGGGAATCACCTGAGATTAATTTGCAGTCTTGGGCCGCTCACTTCAATCCATAATTCAGCAGCAGTGTGGCTCTCTTCCTGACACCTGGCGCACCAGGACTCAGGCAGAGTGAAATATTCACTACAGATCATCACACCACAGCCGTTCGCCCTTATTAACCGGCCCCTTATCCGTCTGGAACGATGCATAGTGGGCCGAAAACGGGAGAAATTTGAGACCAAGTGTGTGCATGAGGAGATATTAAAATCAATCATCCGCTCTTATGTCATCCCTCTTTGTTGAGCTGCTCTAATCATACAGAAGTCATTAATCATTTCAGGAGGTTGATGTAATATCCTGTGACAGCCAGCTGAGCTAGAGCATAATGTCTTTATCGTGCTGTTGTTAAGGTTTATCTTCAGACGACGTGTAGGCTTTTTGCTTTTGGTTTTAATAAACCAAACTGTGCTGTTGAAATCCTTAACGCAATATCGCTTATCAATCCAGTAAACGCAGTAATCAGTAATTTCAATATTTTATGTGTTTTATCTTTATTGAATGTGTTGGGGTGTTTGGGTTGTTGTAATCAGGGCTTTACTAAATTATTTTTTTTGGAATGTGCAGATACTCATGAATATTTCTATTTGAGTTGTTTTGTTGATGATTTGGCTTGCTAAAAGCTGCAACACTCTCTGCACACATTGTATGTTATTTGGCTATTTGTACTGCCATCATTACAGCTTTTATTGGAAGGAAAGTAGAGAGCAGTTAATAAACGATGGAAAAATTGTGATGTAGACATGAGGAATACTGGACTTAAACTCATGTCGGCCTCATGAGCACCACAGCTCAATGTGTTTCATCATTGTTATTGTTAAACAATTTAAAAAAAAATCAACTTTTCAACTTTAAAAAAGTTTAAATGAAATTATAAATTAGATAAATAGAAATAGAAAACAAAATTACTTAATCTAAAATTTAAATGAATACTGAAAAAAAAACCTTATGGATCGATAGAGGTTTGAACCTAAAGATATAGTTATTTTGACAGCACCACCACCGTCTACAACGGTTTGATGGAAAGTAAAAAAAAATGAACCACTTTTCTTTTTAGCCACATTAATACTCCAGAACTCCAGGTTGAAGTAGATTACGATATAAGGAAGATAGGGTGCCTTGTGAAGGGGACTCCAAAGTATAGTGACTTAAAACTTCAATAACAGTTATGTTATAGTTGTTGCATGTTGTTTGCTAAGGTTTATCTATACAGACCCAATAGATTTAAGGGTGTAGTATAAGAATATACAGTATACAATTACAGGCCTATCAATTGTTCTCTTAGAATAGTAAAGCCAAGAGAGAAAGAAAGATAAGTTAAAGTTCTGTCAGTTTTGCCTCAGAATATGCTGACTTTATCAGTAAGCATCTGCAGCCTTGTGCGATAGCGGCTCTCAGGCTCCGGCACACGTTTGGTATTCCTGCAGTGAGATGGACAGATTCCTATTAGCATTCAGACCCCGGAGGACTCGGGCAGGGATTGTGTGAGACGGGTCGAGGGCAGCCACGCAGAACCAACAATTCTTCCTCAATTGTCCAGCACATAGTCATAATGAGAAAACATTGATTGTAAACAAAGGAGGTACAGTAATTGGGACTCCATGGGGTAAGTGTCAGGACTCGGCCCAGTAGACAACAGTGGGGCGGTCGGTGGGGAGGGCTGCTTATTCAAAGTGAGATGCATGAACGTACTGCTAAGATGAGAAACTGTGGTTACATATGTAAAACAAGTTGTTTTATTTTAAAGGTATTTTAAATGAAGTTTACTAAAGGGTAAAAGGTTTTGTTAATTTGCTCTACTGTATACTATACACATACATACACATCTACACACTGTTTGAAAGACTTTCTTACTCTTTTTGAAAGAAGTCTCTTATGCTAACCAAGGGAATACTTAATGGAAATTGTCTATATGTCTAAATTGTCTAATAAAAACTTAATGGTTCCATTAAATATTTCCTATTCTTGCTAAGTCTTTAATTAGCACGTGTATTTCAAAGTACTTGAACTTTTCAAGGGCTTAATGAAAGGATGAAAAATGGTAATAATATTTCTGTTTTTCTGAAAAAATGTCTTCCATCACAGCAGCTGTTGCATGTCCCTGACGCCATGAATAAGTTTATGTGATATTTATGGAGCAAAGTCATTTTATGGAGTTTTCAATCTTGAGGGTAAATGACAGATGGAGAAATTAAGTTTCTTTGTTCATCTGAATGAGTCAGAGTGTCAATGAATATGAAAAACAACAACATCAAAACAAGAAACATTCAGAATTCTGTCATTGTTTTTTAAGACATTTGTCTTTGTGTAAATGAATAGGCATAACAAGATGTCAGTGAATTAGCACTCCACAGTGGCTCTGAAACATCCGTCGGGAAATTTTCATGTAAATATCAGCTTTTCAAGCGCGGCACTGAACATTTGGTGTCTAGTTTGCGTTGATATTACTGATGCAGTGTTATATATCACTGCTTGAGTGTGATGTCTGACAGCTGCAGATCCGTGATTCTGCTTGTTGTTTTTTCAAAGAGCCATTACTCTGGACAATACGCTGGTCATCCTGTCCACCGTGGCTCCAGATGCTGGAAGATACTACGTGCAAGCCGTAAATGACAAGAACGGAGAAAACAAGACCGGCCAGCCCATAACGCTGTCTGTAGAAAGTAAGTCTGTAGAAATTTGGACACACACATGCACAAGGTTACATTTGAACTTCCTTCTTTAGACTTATGTTGTACTAAAATTAAGCTAATTATAATTATTACATATAACTATATTACAATAAATGTCTATATTACAGATGCATGGATAGTTAAAGTCTGGCCAATACCTTTATCCATTTAAACTGCCATGTGTAATTTCTAAACCTAACCTTTATTATACAGTGAAAGATAAAATATATATGCATACTTCTGCTCTCAATCTTCCTCGTTCTTATGTAAAAAAATGAAAGTAAATACAACATTTTTGTCTATCCGCTCCATGAATCTTGGCTTTCCATTTTAGATAACCTGCCGGTTTATATGAACATATAAATCTGTGAACAACAGGCTATAGACAAATATTTGTCTTCGGTGACATCGCTTTGTTTTTTTACTCTCACAGCTTCTCTGAAATTCCATAGCTAGAATATTGACAGTTATGGATTGTACTTTGTAAGAGTTTTTGGTGTATCAGATTCTCTCTGCAAACCAGGGTATGATATTTTTGAGTCAAATACAAGAGGAACTAAAGAATGGTGCGGCAACAGATTAGAGATAGTGATGGTGGGGGGGGGATTGTTGTGTGTATGTGTGTGTCTAGAGGACAGTCCTTCCCAGAAGCTGTAGTTGAGTATCAGTGCTTTACAGAAGACTGTCTCTGACAGAACTCCACACCCACACGCACACACACTCCCACACACAAGCGTAGTTGCCATAAGAGCAGAGATATAAGTTCCTGTTCCAAACACAAACCTGTCACACTTGCTGTAACACGTACATCGGCTGACACTTCCTACATCTGGACACACTCACACCTGAAGATGACAGATCAGAGTTCTATTAAAAACACTCGCTCGATGATGTCTTTTACCTGTGTGTCATAACACACATTTCTCCTCTGCTGTAGATGTTGGTGGTCCTGCAGACCCCATCGCTCCCACCATTGTGATTCCGCCGAGGAACACCAGCGTCATCTCCGGCACCTCTGAGGTCACTATGGAGTGTGTGGCCAATGCTAGGTGACGACCTCTGATTCCTTCACAGTTTAAATGAAAGGAAAATGATTTAAATTACAAGATGAGCAGTGGGTTGAAGTCTATCATAATTTGTATTCTTTTCCCAACGCTTTTCTGCAATTATTTCTTGTGAAGTACAGACTCTATTGAATCTTGTAAAAGAAAATGGTCGTAATTGTAAAGGAATAACTGAAAAAAGTGCAGGTAAAAACCTGTTAAGTGGTTAAGGGTAAGTTCCCCTATTCGATACGGTGAAAACCTGTAATAGATCTAATTAGGCATTTAATGCAATATTATAGTAAATTACTCTAAAAGGTCCCATATTGTACACCTTTTTGAAGTTTTATTTTAAGTTTTGATGTCCTTAAGAATATATATTTGCGTTATAAGTACCAAAAACCATCCCACTATATTTTTACAGCTCCTTTCTCAGGAGCTCTGCTAAGAACAGGTCGATTTTGGTCGAAGTTACACACTACTTATGTGTATCATTTAGAAGTTACAATGTTTACAGTCTTTAAATGGTCATGGCATGAGTGGATTATAATTTTGGACACATAATGTTGAATTCCCGTGGCTCTACTTTCATAGAAATATGTTTTTTAAGTGTGTGAAAATGTCTTAGCCCATATACTTCCAAGGTAAATGCTCTATTGTAATAACTTTATCTTTTATTTTATTTTTCAATTTGAGGGACTATTCAAAAGTTTTTTTCATGGGATAATCAACAGAATGTCATAGATAGTGCTTTGATAGTGCTTTGACATTTCTTTAACTGTATTAATAGGAAAAGCCAAAGTTAATGGTTGACCTGACAGTTACCCTCCTATTTTAATTCTCTATCAGGCCATTAATAAAGCTGAGTATCAGTTGGAAGAAGGACGGCGTTCTGGTGAGGAGTGGACTGAGTGATTTCAACCGTAGACTGACGGTGTTGAGTCCGGTGGTCAGTGACTCTGGCTTCTACGAGTGTGAAGCTGTCCTCCGTAGCAGTAGCGTTCCCTCTGTCAGTGCTGGAGCGTACCTGCACGTGCTCGGTAATAAACATGTACACGGCTTTATTCAGCTCTGTGTGATGGATCAACTTCAGTGGAAATTCACTAGTGCATTAGAGATTAGTAAATGATATTTTAAGTGCCATATGCTACATTTTCTCTTTATTTTTCACTTCTATTGCTAGATATCTTGGACCAAAAACAGTTTAACTTCTTTCTAACCCATTGTTTCATCCTCTTTCTAACCTTTACAATCAAACAAGCTGTTTTTGCAATTGTACCTTTAAGACTATGATTCAAATGCCCTCTGTTTTGATTGGCTACCCTCTGCATAACATTGTAGTGCATGCAGGCCAATGAAAGTGCTGATATACACAAAAATACTTTTCTTCAAAAATTCTTCATCAATTATTATGTAATTTTGGCCATTTTACTAATATTCAGTTCATTATAATCAGCATGCTGAGTCAACATCTTAAATTCAGTAACAAAAAAAAATCTATATTCACTGAGCAGCAGCGGACATGTTGAAGCTAATGAGCATCTGCAAAATCCACAACCTTTCGTTGCTAATACATACTAACTTACTAGTTTGTCAATCAGAGTTTCTTGTTAGGGCCCGAACACCAATGGTGCAAGGACCCTCTTGGAATTGTTCCATTTAGTTACTAGAGTGTTAATAATGCATTACTCATTTGTACATGTCTAGTTATTCATTAATGATGGAACAGTGAAGTGTTACCAAAAAAAATTATCAACCCCAAACTTTTAACAGTATATCGTGAGCTATACTTTATATATAAGCTGATTTGAATAAAAGTGACACATATAGTAGTTGACAATAGTCACAATTTACAAGACTTTTATTTAGTCGAATAGTAATTTTAAATACAACTTGTCACTATTTACAATGTATGTCAATGTTCGGTTGTTAGAGTAAAAACAAAAAGCCTGAACAGGATGTTCTCAAAAATCCAACGACAGTCCTATTTATTTGAAAAGATTCAATCTTGCTTCCCGTGCCGTTTGTCTGTGGTGTTTTTATCTTGAAGTGCACATGTGGAGGTCACAAACCCCTCTCTCCCTCTCTCCCTCTCTCTCTCCCTCTCTCTCTCTCTCTCTCTCTTTCTCTCTCTCTCTCTCTCTCTCTCTCTCTCTCTCTCTCTCTCTCTCTCTCTCTCTCTCTCTCTCTCTCTCCCTCTCTCCCTCTCCCCTCTCTCTCTCTCTCTCTCTCTCTCTCTCTCTCTCTCTCTCTCTCTCTCTCTCTCTCTCTCTCTCTCTCTCTCTCTCTCTCTCTCCCTTCCGCAGAACCACCTCAGTTTGTGAAGGAACCAGAGAAACACATCACAGCTGAGATGGAGAAAGTAGTGGACATTCCCTGCCAGGCCAGAGGTGAGACACCTGACATCTCATCCTAATGAGGTTTTTCTAGCGCCAAGTAATTTTTCTCTCCTTACTGACAGTGAACATGCTGCACAAAGCACCCACAGCCAATCAGAACATGAGGTTTAATATACAGCTGTATGGAACATGATTTTTGATCAATGGGACTCTACTGTGGGCGGAGCTACTCAATAAAGTAGTTTGAATTGCAGATAGTTAAAAAAAATTGAGATTAATAAATATATATATACAGTATGTGCATCTGGCACCACGCGATTATTGCACGTGATTCTCAGATTAACTGCAAACTTTAAACATCATAGAGCAACAGGTTTATCATATGCACATGTTTTAGGTCCTGTCAGTTTAAACATTCAAGCTATTTTAAACCATCATTGCATTCGGTCATAAAGTGACAGCAGCCCAGTATTCCTGCTGGCATCTGTGTCAATAATCTTAATTAAACAACTAAATACTAAGAGAAAATCTATTTTGTACAAACATTCATTATATTTAATTTATGCAGTGTTATTTTACATTTGATTATTGAATTTCTGTACTTTATTGTTAGACTTATCTGAAAAACATATATCACTGTTTCATTTCTTTGTTCTGTTGTATTAACCTATGATTGTAATTTGTTTATTATTTTCTATGCAGATGCACTTCCCTTCAAAATTACCACAATCATTCTAGAATGATTAAATCTTTTCAAAGAGCTATTCATCCATTGTTTTCATTTCGTAATATCTACAGCAGAAATATATCTCAATGTCAATGTACTTTTCCAATATTGTGCAGCCCTAATATACAGTGTGTGTGTGTGTGTGTGTGTGTGTGTGTGTGTGTGTGTGTGTGTGTGTGTGTGTGTGTGCGTGTGTGTGCGTGTGTGTGTGTGTGTGTGTGTGTGTGTGTGTGTGCGTGTGTGTGTGTGTGTGTGTGTGTGTGTGTGTGTGTGTGTGTGTGTATATGAATGTATGTGTGTGTGTGTATATATATATAATTAAATAGAATCAAAATCAATACATTGTAATGCTGTTATATTTATAATAATAAATATTATATTCAATGTACATTTTTAATATTTTATTCTATTTAAATATATATTACAGTATTAAGGTTTTTTTTATATTTAATTATTCAGCTTTACATTTATAACTATTCATCTCAGGTGTCCCTCAGCCTGATATCGTGTGGTATAAGGACGCAGTACCCATAAGCCCTGTGAAGACCCCGCGCTACAGAGTGCTGGCAGGGGGTAGTCTCCAGGTCAACGGCCTTCTTCCTGACGACACCGGAATGTTCCAGTGCTTCGCCCGCAACCAGGCCGGAGAGGTGCAGACCAACACCTACCTCGCAGTTACGAGTGAGTTCATCCATACGCCCCTCTCTCTGGATTACACCTTTCCTCTTTATGACTCTCATACACTGATGCACAAATACATGTGGACATTTGTTTCCTCTGCTTCTCTCTGTCTGTCTCTTTTTCTCGCAATCAGAAAGGCTTTGAATGCCATACCAACAATGCTTTTCTTTCTTCCAGTCTTCATTCTCTCTTGTGCCGCTGATGTGCTTTTCTGTCGCTGTGCTAAGGCTGTGATTAATACCCTGTTGTGAGGAAGAGTTAGCGAGAGAGAGAGACCGAAAGAGAGACAGGGAGAGATAAAGAGGGCTTTTATAGAGGACTGACTGAGCTTATCTTGCCGCTCAGAGACACATAGAGCTCGCTAAAACGCTAAACACCAAATCGAGCTGATATTTACCTCTGCTTACAATGAACACAGATATTGGGTATGGATGGACGGTGCCGGAGTTAAAGAGATTGTTTATCCAAAATGAAAATCTTGTCATCATTTACCTCACATTTATGTCATTCCAAACCAGTGTGGCTTACTTTCACATGTGGAGAACAAATGATGATTATTTTTAAAAAAGTGTCGGAGTGTCCAATGTTGTTTTGGACCCCATTGACTTTGTTTGAACGAAAAACAAGCCATCATCTTTGGTGTTCTAAAGAAGAAAGTAAGTCATACAGGTTTGGAACGACATGGGGATAAGTACATTTTTGGGTGAACTATCCCTTTGAATAATTAGCTTTTCCTTATCAACCAGTCTGGAAATGGTATATATATATTGTGCAGCATTGTTGGTATGGCATTCAAAGCCTTTCTGATTGCGAGAAAAAGAGACAGACAGAGAGAAGCAGAGGAAACAAATGTCCAAAATCCCAATGTATCAAAGCCTTTCTGATTGCGAGAAAAAGAGACAGACAGAGAGAAGCAGAGGAAACAAATGTCCAAAATCCCAATGTATCATGCCTGTCTACATTTCCCAGTGAATTGTTTTTCTTCTGTTGTTCAACTTTCCGTTTCTGCTTTCACTCCATTGTTTTCTTTACTTGTTTGGTTTTTAAGCCACGCTTTGATCCGCGCGAATCGGGTTTTGTGTGATTTTCCCAGCGCTTACGAATGCGAGGAAGTGTTTGAACGTGTGTGTGTGCCGTTGTACGTCTTTGTTTCTCATGCAGTTGGTGTACTCCTCTCACAGGTATAGCACCGAACATCACAGCAGGGCCTTCCGACAGCACTGTGATTGACGGCATGTCAGTTATCCTGCACTGTGAGACCTCAGGAGCGCCCCGTCCTGCCATCACCTGGCAGAAAGGTGAAGAACACATCCCTCAATGTCTACACTCACGCATTTCCAAAGAACATCTACAAAGTGTCAGTTCCCAGGCTGCACTTCACCTCAGTGCCTCTCTGTCCCTTAATGCTATTTTTTTCACCACTATATTGCACTATTTTGCTGCAATGCCGCCTTCACATTTTAAACTGTGCAGATGCCATCAGACAAGAAAATTATTGTGTGACTTGACACAGGCTACAATTATGTAAATGTATGTTTTATAGTGAGCAGAGTGACTAAAACACCCTTAAGCATGGTAGCAACAACTTTCTTGAATAGCCAAAGTACTCATTAAAAATCATTGTAGAAACTACAAATACATCTTTAACCAGAACCATCTGAAATGTAAGATATTGGTTTCCCCATTATGATTCTGTATGGAAACAATTGTATGGAAGGCAAATTAGAGGAGCATGTCGGTCCCCAGAACCGTGCTTTACATTTATGTCGGAGCAAAAGGAAAGGAAACAAGCCTGCTTGTGGTTTTAAAGGATTAGTTCACCCAAAAATGAAAGTGCTGTCATTGTTTGCTCACCCTTCTGTTGTTTCAAACCCATATGACTTTTTCTGTGGAACACAATAGAAGTTTTAAAGAATTATTCTGGTCCCTCTTGTCCGTGCAATTATAATGAATAGGAACCAAGGCTGTCAAGCTTGTGCAAAATCAGCATAAAATGTGACTAATATGACTCTCACACTTTATTCCAAGTCCTCTGATACAATACAAAAGCTTTGTGTGAGTTGCATACCCAAATTTAAGACATTTTTTTTTTATTGAAAATCTTTACATTTGCCATGGTATAACACTCTGGGGTCGACAAACGCGCTGACGCGTTTTGCTGGATTTGTTTCACATAGCAGCAAAATAGACTTAAAATACTCCGTCATTTATGGTCATACAGACTTAAGAAATATGAACAAATAAACTGTTAAATGTCTACTTTTTTATATGTCCACTTATAATCGAAACAAAAAATTGTGCTTTTGTAAAATAAACAGGATGAGCTTTCTGCCTCTCCGTCTCCGTGAACTTTTTTTCTGGAGCACGTCTCTAAACGTAACCAAAACTTAGCGAATACTAGTCACACAGGCAAGATCAATACATCTTTATAATCATTTAAGTGTCTACTTTTAAATGATTTAATTCAAAACGAAAACAAATATTCTCTGTTTATGTAATCTGTATGGAAAGAGAGAGATGTCCGTCGTTCTCATGGCAACTCATTATCTGCTAATGTGAACACACCTACGGAGAACGTGCTATTGAAACGCAAATGATTTGAGGCAATCTATGCAAACCTGTCAACACCCACCTCAACTCGATAAAACACATCAAGTTTTATCAGATCCATGTGCTTTATGTCGTCTTACGACGCTGTGATGAATAATAATAACGTAATAGTAATATTATCCTGGAAAAAGTTACCTCAGAAGTGCTGGTTTCGGTTTCATTTCGAGGAGCAACGGATCCAGCTGAGGATTGTGAATAGTAAGTTCTTTATTCTTAAGGGCTTATATAGTGTATGTAAACCGCTAAAAGACTGTCTAAATATGAATCACGTGTCTATGTGTGAATGAACAGAACATATGCGCCTGTTGTTAACTACAGGCACTTACAACATGCTATTTTGACATGAACATGAACACATATACTAGTTTAGCTTGTCCCAAACTATATTGCTATACTGAGATGAGTAAAAATCGACTGAAATATGTTGAAATAAAATGTCTTTGTATAAGCAATGAATTAAACTGCAAATTAACATTTATATGCCCTATATTAATATATCACAAACAGATGCCCAATGATGTGCGGTTACTATTTGATTTTGCCTATTTCAATAACATGTATTTTTGCCTGGGTATGTGTGTGACCTATGCAGGAGAACGAGTGCTGGCCAGCGGTTCGGTTCAGCTACCCCGGTTCACTCTCCTGGAATCAGGAAGTTTACTCATAAGCCCCTCCCACATATCAGACGCCGGCACCTACACCTGCATGGCCAGCAACTCCCGTGGCATAGACGAGGCCTCGGCTGACCTCGTAGTCTGGGGTGAGTGTATTTGTGTGTATAGATCAGAGGCTATCTTTTTACTTGATAACATCCATGTTCAAGTGTGTTTGCATGTTTGTGTCATACACCTGTGCATATACTGATGTGCATTTACTTGGATCCACGTTATAGCACGTACACGCATCACTAATCCTCCTCAGGATCAGAGTGTCATCAAAGGAACAAAAGCCACCATGACCTGTGGTGTGACACATGACCCCAGCGTCTCAGTCAGGTGCGGCCCACATACACTTGACTGTAAAGAAATATTGTGAACACAGAACGTTTTGTATTTTTTGAAACTACTTTTATGATCATGTATCTAAAGCCATGTGGGTGGGGGGGAAAATATTAACCAGGTACATGTTCAAATTTTTTG
This sequence comes from Gila orcuttii, assembly GCA_026230005.1. Lineage (NCBI taxonomy): Eukaryota > Metazoa > Chordata > Actinopteri > Cypriniformes > Leuciscidae > Gila > Gila orcuttii. Next base: position 35,820,537 of record JAPDVR010000017.1, on the reverse strand, counting down.
AAGAACATAAATATTTGACCTTTATTATTATATGAGGGACATTGCTATGTAGTTGCTAAGTGGTACTAAATTGTTTTTTGTGTGTTGCTATATGGATGCTAGGCCGTTACTAGGTGGATGATATAATGTTCTAGATGGTTGCTAGCTATGCAGCTACTAGGTTAATGCTAGAGTGATCCTGGTGGTTGATAGGGCGTTATTAGGAGGATGCTAGATTGTTCTGGGTGGTTGCTAGGCCGTTACTAAGTTGATGCTAGAATGTTCTGGATGGTTGTTAGGGTGTTACTTGATGGATGATAGAATGTTCTCGGTGGTTGCTAGCCATTACTAGATGGATGATTGAATATTTTGGATGGTTGCTAGGCTGTTGCTAGGTGGATGCTAGAGTGTACTGAATGGTTGTTAGGACATTACTTGGTGGATGCTAGAGAGTTCTGGGTGGTTGCTAGGCCATTATTAGGTGGATGGTGGAATGTTTTGTGTGGTTGCAAGGCATTAGTAGGTGGATGTTAGAGTGTTCTGGTTGGAATGTTTTGGGTGGTTGCTAGGCATTATTAGGTGGATGTTAGAGTGTTCTGGTTGGAATGTTTTGGGTGGTTGCTAGGCATTATTAGGTGGATGTTAGAGTGTTCTGGTTGGAATGTTTTGGGTGGTTGCTAGGCATTATTAGGTGGATGTTAGAGTGTTCTGGTTGGAATGTTTTGGATGGTTGCTAGGCATTAGTTGGTGGATATTAGAGTGTTCTTGTTGGTTGCTAGGCTGTTACAAGGTTGATTATTGAAAGTTTTGGGTGGTTGTTTGGTCGTTACTTGCTGGATGCTAGAGTGTTCTGGGCTACGTTTCCCAAAAGCATTGTAAGCCTAAGTTGATCGTAGAAGCATTGCCACCAATTGTCTCTATGATCAACTTAGTCTTACGATGCTTTTGGAAAATGCAGCCCCCGGTTGTTACTAGGCCGTTACCATGTGGATGATAGAATGTTTTGGGTGGTTGCTAGGCCATACTGTAACTAGGTGGATGATAGAATGTTTTGTGTAGTTTCTAGGCATTAGTAGGTGGATGTTAGAGTGTTCTGGGTGGTTGCTAGGGCATTACTTGATGGATGCTAGAGTATTCTGAATGCTAGGGTGTTACTAGGTGAATGTCACAGTGTTTGGGTGGTTATGTGTGTGCTGGGTGGGTACTAGGCCATGAATAGGTGGATGTTAAAATGTTCAGAGTGGTTCCTAGTCTGTTACTATGCAGATACTAAAGTGTTCTGGGTGGTTGCTATGATGTTTGGGATGGTGGCTTGCTACCCCTGAGAATGAGCAATCGTGATGCAAGCCTTATGTTTCACACCATTTAAATCCCAATGTATAAAATCATCTGGTGTTAATGATGCCTCACCAGTGTGAAATCATGAGCCATTACATTATCTCAACGTTTACAACCCCCGTATGGTTCTCCAGAATCCTTTGAATCTCCCTTGACTCTCAGTGCGCTCAATTGGAAGTCAGCAGCCTCAACCATCCTCCATTATGGTAGACCGGCATCAGGATCTGAAGGCAAGATTCAGACTCTCAATGAAAACCCAAAAACTGCCAAAGAGTTCCTCTCAATGAGCACCTGAACTTCAATTAGTGACACATTTTAAGAGTTATTTTTCAGCTGATTCAGTTATGTCAGTCTCCCGCTTCCATTTCTTTCTGTCCTCCGTAACCTCCTTTCCAAACACCCGTGGAGGCATTTCGCTTATTTCGTAAAGAATGAGGGATGAGAAGGAGAGGTAATTGTGTTGGATGAAGCCAGTAATTGATAACAGCAGTAAAAGGATTTCCAACAAGCCAGGCCATGATGCAATTAATCACGAGTGTTTGTGAATGTGTATCTGTTTGCCGCGTGTGTGCGAGAGAGTCTTATCGATTGCGCAGAGGTTGGACACATCTGTTAGACGCTTCTGATGACCTTGGATGTTCCCTGAATACTGTGCAGTGTCTTTGAGATGAATGTAATATGTAGATCTGCTCAGTTAAATGCACTGTTTCATACACACAGGTGTTATACGGTAACTACGTTTGCCAGAGCAGAGGCACATAGGAACGATTGCTTTACTGTGATACAATAAATCATTTTTATTCTCTCTCCCTATCTCTCTCTCTCTCTCTCTCTCTCTCTCTCTCTCTCTCTCTCTCTCTCTCTTCAAAACTCTCTCTTTAACTTTAATTTGTATTTAAAGACTTCATCAGAAATTATATTATACTGTGTGTAATAATTCATCAGTCCTGAAAAAGTTTTTCATAATCCACGTAGTTACTGTTCTGGTCGGTTCCTAGGTCGTTACTAGTTGGATGCTAGAGTGTTAATGGCTGGTTGATTTTATTTTTGGAATTTTTGTCTTTATTTAGATAGGATAGCTTGAGAGAGGACAGGAAGGAAAGTTGGAGAGAGAGGAAGTCGGATTCGGGAAAGGACCACGAGTCGGGACCCTGTAAAAAACTATGGTCAGCACGTCTCCGCTACCTTCCACTGTAGAAAAATGAAGTCATAATATCCTAGTAACCGTCGTTGACGATTGCATCGTTTGGACCCCGATCCCTGCGCAGTGGTAATCCTGAGGTGGAGCCGTGGCATCAAGATCCCGTCCAAACGCCTGCAGAATCAATCGCAAGCACAACTGTCAACCATGACATTACACCACGTTTTTATAGCATCAAAAACTAAAACCAAACTTACTGGGAAGACAAACACTTGAACACAGGTCTGCATGATGAGAACTACATAAAACGACAGAAACCATCTTTGAAAAAAAAAATGTAATTGGATTTTTTTTGTTTTGCTCGTGTTCCAGTCGATTACATGGGGAGGGCGGGCTTAAGACCTATACCGCAGCCAGCCACTGGGGGGCGATCGAAATGCTTTGGCTTCACTTTTCTAGACTTGTGTGGCACACTTGGTCGGGAGTTGAACTCGGGTTGCCCGAAGCGCAACTTCACTTCATGTTGGAACACTGCCCAGGAAGCCATCGGCTCTAACTAACTGCTAAAGTTTAACAAGATTGATGCTAGAACTGGGTGGTTGCTTGGGTGTTACTACAGTAGATGGATTCTAGAACATTCTGGGTGATTGCTAGGATGTTGTGGGTGGATGCTAGGTCATTTTTGGTGGATGTTTGAGAGTTCTGGATGGTTGCTAGGCCATTAGGTAAATGCTAGAATGTTGTGGGTGGTTGCTTGGATGTTACTAGGTGGATGCTAGAGTATTCTTGGTGGTTGCTATAGTTTTACAAGAGTGATGCTAGAACTGGATGATTGCTTGGATGTGCTGGATGGTTGCTAGGCTGTAACTAGGTGGATACTACAGTATTTTGGGTGGTAGCAAGGGTTTTTACTAAATAGATGCGAGAGTGTTGTGGTATCTAGGTCTTTAATATGTGGTTTCTAGGGTCTCTGTAGTGATTTCTAAGTTGTTTACAGAGTTTTTAGAAAGAGTGTTTTAGGAAGCAGCACTATTAACATTAACATTGCGTAATTTTCACAATCAAATCTACATGGATCAAATCAAGTCCCACTGTACAATATTTCCACTTCATTTTACATTCTGAAAATACAATATATTTGATGTTATATGATATTTAATGACAGAATGAAGACAGCTACATATGGTCTTGAAATAAACTGATATTTGTCGATTTATAGTATTCGTCTTGTATGTTGTTGTTTGTGTGTACGTTCAGGTTTGTTTGGGAGAAGGATGGTCAGGTGATCATCCCTCAGTCTCTGCCTCGAATGCGCCTGGATGTCAATGGAACGCTACACATCTCTCAGACCTGGTCAGGTGACATCGGCACATACACCTGCAGAGTGACATCAGTGGGCGGCAATGATTCCCGCAGCGCACACTTACGCGTGAGGTCAGAGATGAAAACGCTATCCCATCATCCTCTCTGCTCTCTTCCCTATCCACGCAGTCCTTCATCTCTTCTGATAATTTATTTTTGATTTGGTCTGTCTCCTGCTCTCTGAATCGTACCTCATTCAGTTTTTCAATATCCCTGTTCATCACCTGCACTCATTCGGTCTCTTTTTTTTTTTTTTTTTTTTTTTGGTGTCGTTGCCTCCATTTTTTAATTTATCTGCTCTCATTTTTTTTCTTTCTGTTCATCTCATTTCTCTTGTTTTTCCATCAAACATGTTTTGATTCACCCTGTCTTTTTCTTTTTTGTTTTACTTACATGATTGATTGATAATCCTGTAGTCATTTTAAACTCATTCATTCATTCCCACGTTTCCCTTATCAAACATTGCCTTTTTAAACATTCTCTTTTTAAACCAATTTTTTATTACTGTCATATACAAAAGAATTTATATATATATATATATATATATATATATATATATATATATATATATATATATATATATATATATATATATATCGCATTTACAGGGAGTGCAGCTTGATGCTACAATAAATTATGCTGTTAAAACTAGTCAACTAGATACTAGATGTAACATGAATAGTTCTAAACGGCAATCCACCTTGACCTCTGTTTTATAGAATGACCCTTTTATGTACTTGTTCTCTTTAGATATTAGATATGCCTCATGGAGTGCTCATTAAATGGCCCTGAAAAGCAATGACTATCTCACGCTTTCTTCTTCTGAAATAACATATTACCCACAGGCAGTTGCCTCATGCCCCTGAGAACCCCACCGCAGTGTTAAGCACCTCAGAGAAGAGAGCCATAAACCTCACGTGGGCCAAACCTTTTGATGGGAACAGCCCTCTCATTCACTACATTCTGGAAGTATCTGAAAACAGTGAGTAAAGACCTCATGTGGATCATTAATCTTGGGCAAGTTGTGTGACATTGATATAGTTCCCTTGTTATGAATTTCACTGATGATGTTCTGAAAGTCATAATAATGTTAAATAGAGTACGTTATTATTAATGTTATATGATCAACATAATTTGTTTACAACACCAATAATAATAATAATGATAATAATAATTATATTAATATTTTTGTGTGTATCATAATAATAACAAACATCAATGAAAGTATTTATTATTAGTAGTAGCAGTAGTAGTAATGAACAAAATTCATTATTATTATTGCTGTTTTTATTGTTATAATTATTGTTATTATTATATTTACGTATAATATAGTCGTATAATCAGCATCAGCATTTATTTATAATTATAACACAAATAATAATAATAATAATTATTATTATTATTATTATTATAGTAATACTACTAATAATTATTATTATTAATAAAATAATATGAATAAATTATTTGTTTTTCATAATAACATAAACATTCATTTTATTATACATAAACATTCCTTCCCTTTTATAATTATTTTTATTATTATTATAGCTAACTAATCATTTTAAATTGTTTTTTTATTATCAAAATAATTTATTAAAACATAATAATTAAAGTACAAATAATAACCTACAACAATAATATCTAATATATTGTTTAATGTTATTATTTATTATAGGGCTTAAGGTTTAGCACATAATGTCATAAACGATTCATTTAAAGTTACTGATGCTACATTTTAGGTTCTTCATGTTCTCCGTATTTTTGTTTTCTTCGTATCACCTTCTGGGTTTTCTAAAGCACCAGCAAATAGAACCACTGAACTTGAAAGGCTCTTCAGTGGCTATACAGGACCTGAAGAAAATTGTCCTATGCAAAACCTCTTTTTTAATTTTTAAGAATGTTGGTTTAGTTCACTGTGTGTCCTTCATTATCTGCTCTACACAGATGCTCCTTGGACGGTCCTGTTGGCTAACATTGAGCCAGAGTCGGCCGCTGTAACGGTCAACGGGTTGATCCCGGCACGCTCTTACCAGTTCCGCCTGTGTGCCGTCAACGACGTTGGCAAGGGCCAGTTCAGCAAGGAGACTGACCGGTGAGCTGATCACAGGGTCCTAAAGCCCGTCGAGTATCATAGCAGTGCCCTGTTTGACCATAAAGATAGCTCTATCACTCTGTCACAGCATGTGAAAATTGCCTGTGCTCTCATGGGACAATGTCTATGGGAGGATTTATCTGTCTGAACGCTCTGTGTGTATACGGCTGTATTTCTCTTGGATGTGTTTATGTGTGTCAGTGTATCTTCCAAGGATCAGTGTAATCAAAGCCCTCGGCATGTAAAGGAAGCTTTTCAACACTTAAATTAGACATCCAGCCAATGCCCCCATCAGAACGGACACAAATCCCTCTGGTTCTCCAGAGGGTTGAGAAAAACCTCTTCTAGCCACAATAATCCCAACTCAGAATTTACAGGGTGAATCCAGCCTATACAAAAGACCGCACTGATCGACCATTTGCATTTAGGGGAAACTAGCTAGAGTAAAGTAAGTCCCGGCTTCCAAGTAAAAGAGCCAATCGTCAATGTCACTGATTTGTGTTCACGACAGTTCTAGACTGGACCAACCTGGGAAAAATATTTTTTACTGTTATTTTAGCCTAAAAACAAAGTTTACAATACCGTTCAAGTTCTATTTAATTGCTAATTTGAAATATTATTGAAATGTGCGTTTTTGCAGATGGTCGTCATTTACCTTGAAAGGAACTTTGGTAACATCTGCTGCTCCTGGTCTTAGTTTACTGTGAGACAACACGTTTTAGTGTCTTGTATTTAGTGGTCAAGGCCAATATGTCAGCTAATATTTGCCATTTCTTAATTATCAGCATCAATTATCGATACATTTTTCTGAGGGAATGTGCCATTAGCGTCTGGACATTGTTTTGGTAGTTGTGACGTTTGAAGTAGATTCATCGTCTGCTTTGCATTTCCTCAAAAAAAAAAAAAAAAATCCCGCTTAGTTCAGAACCATTCATCATTCATTTATATTTTAACACAGATCCCTGCAATACTCAATTCTGATTCTTCAATCGCACCATCTAGCAGTCTGTTATTACACGACAACATACACTACAACTGAAAACAGACCGCTCAAGAGGGTACTTATTGAGGTAATAAAATATGTCAAATTGATATTTTGTGTTCAATTATTGGCAAGTGGTCGCATAATAAGCCAGATCATTTTGTAGTGGTGTCTTGTATCACCCTGAAGAGGTTTCTTTTGCATAACTATCTGCTGACAGTACACTATCCCTTAGCCTTGCCGCGCCCCCCCCTTTTATAATTATGGTCCCCCTGTAGGGGTCAAACCCCAGAGTTTGGGAACCGTCTAAGATATCGGCCCACAGCCATCAAATAATCACTTATGTTTACCTTCTCTCGTCAGGGTCTCTCTTCCAGAAGAGCCACCCAGCGCTCCCCCTCAGAACGTCATTGCCAGTGGCCGCACTAACCAGTCCATCATGATTCAGTGGCAGCCACCACCAGAAAGCCACCAAAATGGCATCCTGAGAGGATACATCATCCGGTGAGACATGTTTACTCGTGTCTGGGGTCTGACTGTATCTTAAACCCTTCATTTTTTCTGTTTTACACTTATTTCACTCTCAATCTTCTGCTGTCTGTTTTTCCAAGTCAACGGCAATATGATTCTTTTCCAGCTGGTGTAAATTCTCTTTCTCCACAGCAGGTTTAAGGGGAAATTTGATTGTATTGTATTATTTCAAGGCTACTCCAGGATTTGAGCACTTCGGGGCATTTTCCTCCGTCAGTGATGACAGTGAAATGGACTTTTTGTTCATTTATTTATATATTTTCCCTGTTCATCATTGAGGAAAGCTGAAGGCCGTCTTTGATATTGCAAACCTTGGTCGCCCCATATGGACCTAGGCTCAGGTCAATGAAAACGCACAGAATGCCATGACATTTCTAGAGTGGTTCTTTGTTGCCCTCTGTTGTTTATATATGGTACTGCGGTACAAAAACCAACAGACAGATTATGAAGAGTAGATGAGACGAGGTATAGTTTTAGAGATGTTTATCAGAGCCCTTCAGAGGGAGTTATCTCGGGGAAATTTACTCCTCTGTCAAATCTGTCCGTTAAGACCAGAAAATCTTTGCATATGTCCTTGACAGTAACAATATAGCCCTCTGCTAATCTCAGGTATCGCCTGACCGGTCTGCCTGTGGATATCCAGTATAAAAATATCTCAAACCCTGATGTCACCAACCTGCTGCTGGAGGATCTCATCATCTGGACTAATTATGAAATCGAGGTGGCGGCCTATAATGGAGCTGGACTAGGTGTTTACTGCCATAAGGTTACAGAGTGGACTCTCCAGGGAGGTGAGGGTTTAGATCCCATTCATTCATACACTAATGTTCAAAAGTGTGTGGTCAGTGAGATTTTTTTTTTTTTTTTAAGAAACTGATACTTTTATTCAGCAAGAAGGCATCAAATTGATAAAACGTAACACTAAATAAATTTATAATGTTACAAAATATTTCTATAATAATACAAGCTGTTATTTAGATTTTTCTGTGTATTAGAGAATCCTGAAAAAAAAGTATCACAGTTTCCACAGAAATATTAAGCGGCACAACTGTTTTCAACATTGATAATAATGTTTCATCCAAAAATGAATTATTTACTAATATCTATAGTAAATTCTATTATTCCAAACCTGCATGCTGTTGTTGTTGTTATTGTTGTTGTTGTTGTTAAAGTCTTCACATCAGTCTTTCACAGTCCTTTCCATTCAGTAGTGAAAACAGACAAAAATCCCCCCACAAAAAAAAAAACATAACATGCACTAAATTCAGTCTTGTGAAGTCATACGATAAAGCAAACCAAAATATACACAATTATTTTAATTTTTTTTTTACTGAAATCAAAGTTTGAGGTCACTGTGAACTGTTGTTGTACATAATTGAGCTGTGGATAAATTCTTTAAAAACAATCCCCTTTTGTTTTCCTTTAAAATGACAGTGTATGAGTTTGGAACAATATGAGGCATATTTTGGTAAATATTCCTTTAAAACACTACTGTTTAGCTGTCTGAAATCTATAGTCTGTAAGTTGTCTGAAATTTATGAAGACAGAAGTGAATTTTTTCCCATCATTTGTCTAGGGTTTAGCAGCTGAAATGTGTTACCAAAAAAAGAAGTCTCATTTGTTTCCGTCTCTGTCTTCTTTTTTCAATTTTACCTGTCAACCAGTTCCCACCATCGCTCCAGGCAACGTGAAAGCAGAGCCCGTCAACTCCACCACTATCCGCTTCACCTGGACAGCCCCGAACCCGCAGTTCATTAACGGCATCAACCAGGGCTACAAGGTAAACGCTGAAGGAATGAGAATAAATCAGCACTCAGACCTGAGCTGCTGAAAATGCATTAAACTCAGCGTTTCTTTATTTATTTATTTTTAAGAGTTTGTTGATGCGATTTCATGCAAGGGTAGCCAAAGGTCTCCTTCAAACTCACCGCTCTCATTCCTTTGTTTTCGTTTTCGCTGAGAGATCCAGAATTGATCCTCCTGTCACTCTAGTTCTTTAAAGCCAGACTGTCTCTGGAAAGAATTGTTTAGGACAATTACAAAATGGAGACAGTCAGCCGAACACATTAGTCTTAATAGCTTATTAGCTAGGTTTAGATTCGGTCCCAGACAACAACAGCTGGGATTGGAGGGAATATTTCTCTGCAGGCTCTCTCTCTCTCTCTCTCTCTCTCTCTCTCTCTCTCTCTCTCTCTCTCTCTCTCTCTCTCTCTCTCTCTGTGGAGTCATTCGAGAACAATCTTATAACTCTCATTCTCTTTTTAGTGCCCTCAGAGGAGAGTTTCAAGTGTCTATAAACTTTGAAATGCCAAATAATCCACGATATTGGGACAAGAGAGGAAATGTGTGACCATTCAGCAATTCTCAGAGGGAATTCACTTAGAATGAATCTGGCTCACTGATTGTGTTATTTGAACAATTAGGTAATTTCCAAATTAGGTAATGGTGCAAACACACCCAAAAAAAAAAAAATGTGTGTCAACACCAAGGGCAGTTCAATCTTGCAGACCAGTTCTAGGTTATGGGGGATGCAGCATTTAGACTATTTTATAAATATTTTTTACTATTATTTTTAGTGCTGTCAAATCGATTAAACGCATCTAACATAAAAGTGTATGCTGTGTATGGGCATATATATATATATATATATATATATATATATGTGTGTGTGTGTGTGTGTGTGTGTGTGTGTGTGTGTGTGTGTGTCTGTGTGTGTCTTTGTGTTGGTATGTATGTATGTATGTATATATACACATATAAATTCACACACACACACACACACACGCACGCACGCACGCACACACACACACACACACACACACACACACACACACACACACACACACATATATGTGTATATATATATATATATATATATATATACAAACCAAAATATATAAATAAATAAATAAATAGTAAAGAAGTAAAGTAAAAAAAAAGTTACAAATAAATTAAAACTGGATAATTTATCTTATTCCCTCATTCTTTTTAGCTGTTAGCATGGGAGCCAGGAAAGGAAGATGAGATGACAGTAATGACAGTTCGGCCGAACTTCCAGGACAGCGTTCACATGGGCCACATCACCGGCTTGAAGAAGTTCTCGGAGTACTTCACCTCTGTGCTCTGCTTCACCACACCTGGAGATGGTCCTCGCAGCTCTCCACGACGCCTGCGCACACATGAAGACAGTGAGTAACCCTAACCATATACCTACCCCTAAACCTAACCTTCCTCATACGGTATCCCTAAAATAAGAAGGAAATGAAAGGTGAATAACACTGATGTAGAAGCACCTAACCCTGGTTGTAAGACTATACTTCACATAAACGGTAAACATTTCCCTCAAATCTGATTGGTTGATTGGAATGTTGTTCCAGGATCAAAAAAGATGTTGATCCAGAAACATGTTGTTGGTGAAATCAGTTGTTAATTCAACACAGGTACAGTAAGTTGCAATGGCTTTTGTACCTCAGGAGTATATGCCACCAACCGTTAAAGCATTGCATTTAAGTGAAAATAAATGTCAGGTAATATCCACCGTGGTGTGTGTTTGAAATGGCAGGTTAGTGTAGAACCGCTACTATTCAGGAAATTAAACACCATGTTGTGAAAGTTAAGATTGTGGCTGAATGTATGGTCAGACACTTGCATATGTCATTATATGATTAATATTTGACCAAAATCATGCTCAAAACGTTAAAATGCTGATTCTACTAGGAGTGAACCGATGGATTTTTTCTTGTTCGCGGTTTTAAGCCGTGCTTTACATGGTTATTGTTGATGTTCAGTGCTTTCAATACCAACCATTGGAATCAGGATAACCTATGACCGTGTTTTAATGGAAACCACACTCACATCTCCAGGTGTTTTGTACCTGTGAAGGTCACACAGTCTCATCCCTGTCCTGTATTTTCAGCTCCTGGTGCTGTGGGTCACCTGAGCTTCACTGAGATTCTAGACACTTCTCTCAAAGTCAGCTGGAGAGAACCCAATGAGAAGAATGGTGTTCTGACTGGTGAGATTTGTATCTGTTATTAACACATATTTTTATTGAAGAAATAATCATTTTTCTTTGCTCCGTTGATGACTTCTTCAGAACCAACCATATATCAAGTGTATGATACAGGATTTCTATGTTGTTTGCTAGATTGTCCAGAATGACTGGCATGTGATTGTGGGCGAACAGTTATACATTTTTTAACAGCATTTATTTTAAAGCTTATGTTTCTTATCAGAAGAAAGAAAGCACAAAGCCTATTTGCAATTATTGGATGACAGGCGCGCTACAAATAATGTTTGATGGGGAAAAAAGCAGACTTGGCAACCCTGACTTGAACTACTGGTGAATCATTTTATGTTGCTATTTTTTAATTATTAATGTGTTTTTGTCGCATTAACTTGCCCTAAATTCAAAACAAGAAACATTTTCTTCACACACAGTACGAGTTGGAGTCTGAACACGTTTTTCCGTCCCTTTTGAATGACAGGATATAATCGGCCCTGATCATCGGCTGTTTTTAAACAATCGGCTGATGGCCGATATTGAAAATACTTGTTTTTATCGGCCGATACTGATTTTTGGCCGATACATTGGTGCATCTCATATATTTATATTTAATATTTGTTTCCTAGGGTATCGTATATCATGGGAGGAGTATAACCGTACTAACACTCGGGTTACACACTACCTGCCTAATGTTACTCTGGAATACAGAGTCACTGGACTAACCGCTCTTACCACGTACACCATTGAGGTGGCCGGAATGACCTCCAAGGGACAGGGTCAGCTGTCATCTTCAACAATCTCTTCAGGAGTACCACCAGGTAAAGCAGTGAATGCATGAATGCACACACCAGTCCAAACAGTTATGGCAAATTGCACATTAAAACATGCTAATAGGAGAAGAGAAAATGCACACATACTCTTCTCTTTCCCTGAACCAGCTTTAGACCACCACTGGTTTTAGAGCTCCCATTAAAAGGACTACAGAGGGTTATAAAGTTAAACGTCTGAGCTCTCGTTATTGCATCGACGCAGCACAAACACACAGACGCCCTGACTGCGTGGAGTTCACTGTTACGACTCCCAGGCCAGAGATCATTTCGCCTTTATTGCTTCATTAGATGGTCTATGGATTCCAGACTCAAACCATGTACGAACTGCACACATTCAAGAGTAAATGTAGACGTTTAAAGATGTATGAGTCCTGAACTCTCATAGTGTCGCGCCACGTTACCCTTATTGAGTTATACAGACCCTGCTGCTTTCATGACATTCCCCCAGTGTTTTATTGGAGGCATATTTCAATGTCTGATAATAAGCTGGGTAACAGCTGTGAGTGTGGAATGATTTGTACCATAGTTCTCCTTCATTTCTGCCTTTCACACAGACATTTAACAGTGGGAAAACTATGGAAACTGTTGCTTATTAAAGTACATTTAGTGCTGCTTGCTATTGTTATGGTGTAAAACCACCCCCAAACACCTCTGTACCGAACAAATGTGTTGCAATGCCTGTGCAACATCTCTGAACACCCCAGCAACCACCTAGGACACCCTAGCAACCACACAGGCATGATCAGGCAACCTCAGAACACCTTAGATCACCATAACAAACAACAACACACTAACAGCAACGCCAAACCACCAAAAACACTGCCAACCACATAGCAACTCACATTTTCTTAATAATAAAAAATAATCTGGTGTTCATATTAATGTTACTGAATGAGAGTAATGTGTCATTTATTTAGTTTTACTTCATTTTTATTTAAAGTCTTATCTTACCAGAAGAGGGCCCCATAACACAGCTAAACATTTTCACACTTCACTACATTCTTTTAATGTTTGGTTTATGATTTTTTTTTTTTTTCTAATTAGGATTTATTGCAAAATTATATTCTGGATTAAATAAAAACGAAATAACTTCATGCATTGTGAACTATAACAGTCCTTTCTCTCTTCCGATACAGAGCTTCCCGGGCCTCCCACAAACTTGGCCATCTCAAACATCGGCCCTCGATCAGTAACCTTACAGTACAAGCCAGGATATGATGGCAAGACTTCAATTTCTCGTTGGCAGGTGGAGGCCCAGGTGGGTCACTCTTTATTTAAGGGGCTGATACTTTCACAATCTAGACTTGATCTTTGTCTGAACACTTGTATGCATCTCTCTTGTCTTCTGCTTTCAGGTCGGTATCATTGGAGAGAATGAGGATTGGGTGATGGTCCATCAGCTGGCCAATGAGCCTGATGCTCGCTCTCTGGAGGTCTCCGGCCTCAACCCCTACACCTTTTATAGGTGACTTTTATTATTCAAGCAATTTTGTCATGTGCTTTTGGCATTTCTATTTGTTTATATATATATAGCTGTAATTTATTTTTTATCCAGATTTAGTCATTTTAGAACTTCAAATTAAGCTTCTGTTATTCATTTCATTTATTTGGCCAGGCAACAATTCTAATTTCCGTTTAAGTTTTAATATTTCATTTAATATTTTTATTGTACATTTTATTTCAGTTACCGAAAATATTTTTGGTAACACTTTAGTTTAGGGTCCAATTCTCACTATTAACTAGTTGCTTATTAGCATGCATATTACTATGATATTGGCTGTTTATTAGTACTTATAAATCATATATAAATGCCTGACTTATTCTGCATGACCATATTCTACATCCCTTAATCATACACAATACCTAAAATTAAGTTAATTAACAAATACCTTACTAACTGTTAATAAGCAGTTATTAGGTGTTTATTGAGGCAAAGAGGCTAATAGTGAGAATTGAACCCTAATCTAAAGTGTGACCATATTTTTTTAATGGTTTTAATTTTACTTTAAGTTAACAATAACAACACTGTTTGTGATTGGATCATCCGAGATGGATGTTAATGTATAAAAGGCCATTAAGGTAAGTGTTTATTTGGATTTGCAGGTTCCGTATGCGTCAGGTGAACATAGTGGGCACCAGTCCACCCAGCCAGCCTTCCAGGAAGATCCAGACCCTGCAGGCTTCTCCTGATATGGCCCCCGCAAATGTCACCCTGCGGACAGCCAGCGAGACCAGCCTCTGGCTCAGATGGGTGGTATGTTCTAGATCTAGAATCTAAATAATACATATATATGTAGCACTGAGACACGAACTCACTCTCTCATTTATGACCGTCCATCAAGCCTCTTCCTGAATGGGAGTACAACGGGAACCCTGATTCGGTGGGTTACCGTGTGCAGTACAGCAGGACTGGAGCTCAGTCCAAAGCCCTACTGCACGTCATCGCTGACCGCTTGGAGAGAGAGTTCACCATCGAGGACCTGGAGGAGTGGACGGAGTATGAGGTCAGAGTTCAGGCCATCAATGGCATCGGAGCAGGACCGTGGAGTCAGCCCGTACGCGGAAGAACCCGAGAGTCCGGTAAAGAGAAACCAGGCTTCAGAAGTTTCAATAATCAAGAGCTTACCAAAGCAAAGTGTTCATTGTTTGTGTCTATTTAATGCAATGTTTTATGAATAATTCAGATTAGTGATGGCAAATTTTGCTAAACTTATTTTAAACTTACTAAAGATTAATAATGATTTTATACATGATTATTTATTAAACATTTGTCATGTATTTATTAAATAATATAAATGAAAAATCTCATCTTTTTAGACTATAGATTGGTTTATGGTTGTTGATGTAATGATTAATGGTCATTCTATAATTGAATGATTGGCCATGCATTCACAAATGTGAAAATATAAATTGACTATTTTATGACTCATCCAGCCAGATGGAACTATCCATTTTATAATATGGAATGGAAAAATGTTTAAATGATAACATATGTTGAGCTCAATGCATGTCTTAAACCCTTTATCATATAGTATGTGGGCACAGGATTTCCTGTTAAAACTGGCTGGGCACAGATCTGCACACACGTGCAAGTCTTTTCATTCTTTCTGTGCCTTGAAAGAGAAGCAAACCTGACTTCCTCTGGACCACCTCTTTTTCCCCTTCGCTCCTTCTGCTCAGCTCAGTCTCCGTGGTTACTAGAATTCAGGGAAGCAAGTTTGGGATTTATGAGTGGGTGTTGAGGAAATTGGTAACACATGGGGCTGTACACATGACTCCCCTGATTTTTCTTTAGCCAATCAAATTCTCGCAATTGTGCACTCCGTGTCTGGGGATTTGTGCCGTATAGTGATTATCTGTTACTACTCCAATAATGGTCAAAATCTGGTGTCTTCCAGACCTCACTGCCTTTGATATATGTATAGCCATCAGCACACCTAATCCCCCCCCCCCCCCCCCCCCCCCCCCCCCCCCCACACACACACGCACGCACACACACAAATATATACAATGAACATATTCCAGCCCTATTAAGGACTTGAAATGCATAGACTTATTCAGAAAAGCTAATTTATCCATATATGCAACTTCCGGCATGAAATGGGAAGTTGCGATAGTCTTCTATTCAATTCAATTCAATTCAAATTTATTTGTATAGCGCTTTTCACAATACATATTGTTTCAAAGCAGCTTTACAGAAAGTGCATTTCAGAAATGTACGTAAAAAATACAGTTAGTTAATCATCATGTATTAATTTAGGGCATAACATATCGCCGGCGTTGAGTCGTCTCTTCACAGGCGTCGAGTCGTCTCATCGCAGGTGTTGGGGACTCTGAAGTCTCCGTGAGAGGCTGGATACAGACTGTAGCTGAAGAACGCTATTTACCTCGGGACTAGCGTCCCGAGATAACAGCAGAAAAGCAGATGGGAAATAATTAGCGTAGCTGCTGTTCATAATATTAATGCATTCGATCTGATTCAACAGTAGTATAAGAGGCAAGCATTATGTGAATGCTTGGCTGAAGAGATGCGTCTTTAATCTAGTTTTGAACTGGGAGAGCGAGTCTGAGCAACGAACAGTATCAGGAAGGCTATTCCAGAGTTTAGGAGCGAAATGCGAGAACGCCCTCCCTCCTTTAGTGGATCTGGATATCCTAGGAATGACCAGAAGCCTCGAATTTAGGGATCTTAAAGAACGCGATGGATTGTAGGGCGATAGAAGGTCCATTAAATATACAGGAGCTAGACCATTTAGGGCTTTATACGTCAGTAATAGTACTTTGTAATTGATACGGAACTTAATAGGTAACCAGTGCAGAGATGATAAAATTGGTGTTATATGATCATATTTTCTTGACCTAGTGAGAACTCTAGCAGCTGCATTTTGCACTAACTGTAGCTTGTTTATTGAGGATGTAGGACAACCAGCTAATAAAGCGTTACAGTAATCTAGTCTTGAGGTCATGAATGCATGAACTAACTTTTCTGCATCAGAAACAGATAGCATGTTACGTAGCTTAGCAATATTTCTAAGGTGAAAAAAGGCTGTTCTTGTAACATATGAAATATGATTTTCGAAAGACAAGTTGCGGTCTAGTATAACACCCAGGTCTTTTACTGTAGTGGATAAAGTAACTGGACATCCTTCTAAATTAAAGTTGTATTGTACGAGGTTTTGTGGGTAGTTTTTTGGACCAATAAGTAATACCTCCGTTTTATCTGAATTTAATAGCAGGAAATTACACGTCATCCAGCATTTTATATCTTTAAGACACTCTGTCAATTTAGATAAGTTAGTGTTTTCATCTGGTCTTGATGAAATATATAATTGAGTGTCATCAGCATAACAGTGGAAATTAATTCCATGTTTTCTTATAATATTACCCAGTGGCAGCATATATATTGAGAATAGCAGAGGGCCTAACACCGATCCTTGCGCCACTCCATAGTCTACCGACGTTATCTTCGATTTTTCACCATTTAAACAGACAAAATGGTAACGGTCTGATAAGTACGATCTAAACCAGCTTAATGCCTGTCCCTGAACACCAGTGTAGTTTTGTAGTCGATCCAAGAGTATTTTATGATCTATAGTGTCGAACGCAGCGCTAAGATCGAGTAGAACTAGTATTGAGATACAGCCTTGGTCAGAAGCTAAGAGTAAATCATTTATAATTTTAACTAGCGCAGTTTCTGTGCTATGATGCGGTCTGAATCCTGACTGAAATTTTTCATAGGTATCATTTTCTTGCAAGAAAGAGCACAATTGAGCGGACACAATTTTTTCTAGTATTTTAGATATAAATGGAAGATTTGAAATGGGTCTGTAATTTGCTAAGTTATTTTGATCTAGTTGCGGTTTCTTAATAATAGGTTTTATTACTGCCAGCTTAAATATTTTTGGAACATGACCTAAAGATAAAGACGAGTTAATAATATTGAGAAGAGGCTCTTCCACTACAGGTAACACTTCTTTCAGTAGTTTAGTGGGTATTGGGTCTAATAAACATGTTGTTGGTTTCGCTGCAAAGATAAGTTTATTTAGCTCTTCCTGTCCTATAGTTGTAAAGCGGTGTAGTTGTTCTTGAGGGGCGATAATTGTGGCTGAATCATAAGACACCATAGAGGATTGTACATTTACAATTGTATTTCGGATGCTTTCTATTTTCTCATTGAAGTAATTCATAAAATCATTACAACTATACTGTAACGGAATATTTTGCTCTGGTGATGTCTGTTTATTTGTTAGTCTAGCCACGGTGTTAAATAAAAACCTTGGATTATTTTGGTTATTTTCTATCAGTTTGCGGAGATGCTCAGCCCTGGCTGCTTTTAGAGCCTTTTTATAACGTGACATACTGTCTTTCCACGCGATTCTAAAGACCTCTAAATTAGTTTGTTTCCATTTACGCTCTAAGTTACGAGTTTCTCTCTTGATAACATGTGTAGTACTATTGTACCATGGTGCTTTAGTTTTCTCTCTAACCTTTTTTAATCTAATTGGTGCAACAATATATAATGTACTAGAGAAAATGGTGCTCAAACTGCTAGTCATTTCCTCTAGATCATCTGTTTGTTGGGGTTCACTGAGCAGCTGAGATAGATCAGGTAAGCTATTTGTGAATCTATCTATAGTGGTTGGAACGATTGTTCTGCCTGGTCGATAACGTGGCGCAACATGGCAAATTTCAGCAGTACGTAATATGCACGTTACCATACAATGATCAGTGAGATCGTCACTTTGCGCTATAATATCTATATCGGTTGGATTGGTTCCATATGATATAATTAAATCTAGTGTATGATTTAGACGATGAGTGGGACCACTGACGTTTTGCTTGACCCCAAATGAGTTTAATAAATCTGTAAACGCAGCCCCTAACGCATCATTTGTGTTATCTACGTGTATGTTAAAATCTCCAACAATAATTGCTTTATCGGCATTGACCAATAGATCTGAGAGAAAGTCTGAAAACTCTTTTAGGAAATCAGCATAGGGCCCTGGAGGTCTATATACGGTCGCTAAGGCTAGAGATAATAGGGATTTCTTTCTTACATCTAAGAGCGTAACATTTAGCACAAGTACTTCGAACGAATTAAACCTGTGACCTGTTTTCTGAGTAACATTTAGGATATCTCTATAGATTGTTGCAATCTATAGAGATTGATTGTAGCAATCTATAATCTACAGCAATCTTCTCTTCTCTATTGTGTATATACGAGTGAAACAGCTTCTCAAATAAAACAAAAAAGTGGGGCGAGGACTTGATTTTGTTCTTTATGAATTGATTGGATGGTTGTGGTCTGCTATTGGTCAATCTCATGCGAGTGACAGGTTGTTTCACCCTCGTGCCAGTAGAGTCATCAGAGAAGAGTAGAGATGAGTCAAGTCACCTTTATTTATATATCGCTTTATACAATACAGATTGTTTCAAAGCACCGTTACAGTGATAACAGGAAAATAATGCATTTTTGGCTGTTGTTCAGCTGAAGTCTGTTTAGTGTTGATTCAGTTCCATTGTAAAAATCATAAATTATTAAATTATTTCTATAAGTCTATAAAGCTGTTCTGCAAAAAAATGTCACCGCTCAGTTCAGTTCTCATACAACAGCGTCAGTACAGTCAGATCAATAATATTTTTTTTATATTTAGTGTTCCCAACTAAGCAAGCCAGAGGCGACAGTGGCAAGGAACCCAAACTCTATCAGGTGACAGAATGGAGAGAGAAAAATAAAAGAAACCAGGGAGAAACCAGGCTCAGTCGGGCCAGTTCTATTCTGGCCAACAAACGAACATGGTGTGATTATGATTCAGGCTTCATCGCAAGTCAGAATTCAGATCGAGATCAACAGCATTAAAATATTCATCCAGATTGCAGATGTTGCTAGTTATTTTGATTAAAGATTACGAGGGCACGTAAATAAATAAAAAAAATGATGATGCATGGATAAATTATTTATAATAAATACTGAAATACTCCATAAAAAAACAACAAGAATTGTCTATTTTGATTTCATGATGACTTTAACCAACACATCTGTCTTTTATCCACATCTGACTTTAACCAATCTTTCTGTTTTCCTGTTTTAATGCAGTCCCCTCTTGCGGCCCCACAAATGTTTCTGCATTTGCCACTACCTCCAGCAGCATTCTGGTCCGCTGGTTTGAAGTTCCCGAAACCGATCGGAATGGACTTATCCTGGGCTACAAGGTCTGTGAGATGCCATTCCCAGTGAAAAAAAAACAAACAAACAAACAAAAACACCATTCTTTGAAACAAAGCTGCAAAAAACGACATCTTGAATACATTTGAGTACATAACTGCATAAAACATGACCAAAGCTCTTTTGTTTTTTGCCGTAAAATGAAAGTGAATGGTGATCACAGCTGTACACTTTAACTTTGATCTATACGTTCTCTTTTACTCTTTCAGGTGGCATATAAAGAGAAGGATTCAGACTCTCCTCTTCAGTTCTGGACGGTGGAAGGAAACGCCAGCCATAGTGTTCAGCTGACCGGACTGGGGAAGTATGTTCTGTATGAGATCCAGATGCTAGCCTTCACCCGCATCGGAGACGGCCGACCCAGCTCTCCTTCAATCCTGGAGCGAACCCTTGATGATGGTGGGCATGGCAGTACATAACAAATAAATAACTGCCTTATTATATACTCAGATGTGTCTGTATGATAAGACTGTTTTTTTTTTCTCCAGTGCCCGGGCCGCCTGTCGTCATTCTTTTCCCTGAAGTCCGGACCACCTCGGTCAGACTCATTTGGCAGCCACCTTCCCAGCCCAACGGGATCATACTGGGTACAAGATGTTGTTTGCTTGTTTGTCACGTGTGTCGTGTGCATGCATTTCTGTTTTCTGGCATTCTGTTTGTCTTCTGAATGACCTCTTTTTACCATCGTGACATTAAACATCCCTGAATACTTTCAATAGTTATGGTTAACAGATCCTTCACATGCAAATGTACATGAACATGTGAAAAATAATCACAGATTATCAGGTAAAGAGAATTTACCCTTACTTTCATTACCATTCAGATTTTTTTATGGTTTTGAATGAAGTCTCATGCTCAACAAAACTGCATTAATTTGATAAAAAAAAATACAGTAAGAATGGTAATATTGTGAAATATTATTACAATTTTACAGATTTCTAATTTAATATGTTTTAAGATGGAATTTATTTCACCCATTACTTCAGTCTTGAATGTTACATGATCCTTCATAAATGCTCAAGCATTTTTTATTTTTTTATTTTTTTTGCTTAATATTTTTGCGGAAACTGTGATAAAAAAAAAAAAATCATGATTAATTGATGAACACAGTACAAAAGAACAGCATTTATTTAAACAGAATACTTTTTTAACATTATAAATGCCTTTACTGCCACTTTTGATCAATTTAATGCATCCTTGCTAAATAAAAAAAGTATTAGGCTAAAGTATTTACTTCTTTAAAAAAAAAAGTATAATTGCTTTCAGTCTTGAACAGCCCCATTGTAAATGAAATCACATTGGTTTTGCCTTTGTTCATTGGTTTGTGTTTCCTCTAATCAAGAAACAAGCCAAATGTGTTACATTCTCTCAGTTGCACGCAAGGAAAAGCAGTTTGTCCTGTTCTGATCTCAGTGATGTAATCGGTTCCTTACCCAGCCTATCAGATCACATACCGCCTGAACTCCACCAATAGCAACACAGCCACGTTTGACGTCTTGAACTCCAGCGCACGGCAGTATACCGTCACCGGACTGAGGCCGGAATCCGTGTACGTGTTCCGTATCAGAGCGCAGACACGCAAGGGATGGGGAGAGGCAGCGGAGGCTTTGGTGGTCACCACAGAGAAAAGAGGTAATGCACCCTATTATCACGCATCATCAATGGAGCAAGAGAAGTTCAAACTCAGTGTGACATTAAGCAAGAAATGAATGACCTTTCATGGACCTTTTTTCATTTAGATATTAATAAATAAATTCATAAGTGGCATCAGTGCTTCCTCTCTCTTGAAAAAGCCCCCATCCCTATACGTGTGATCATATTGTCACAGAGTCATGTAATCCCTCACATATTTAGAGTGTGTGTTTGTGTGTTCATGTCTCTGAACGGAGATGTCTACAGTCCACTGAGGTTGAGTCCAAAACAAATCAACCTCCTCTAGCCAGTCCCGCTTTGGTGTGGTTTGAGACATCTGGCGGAAGTTTTGCTGCACTGATTTCCACTCAGACGAAGACACATTCCTCTCACAGAGCATCATAATCAGACCTCGGATTATTTATGCAGTGCACTGATCCAGTGTGGAGATCAGAGGTTTTGACTCATAAAGTGCGCTTATATAATGAAATATGAGAGTCGAATATTATTTTATAATCTAATGTATTTTTTTAAATGTTCACTGTGTTCAGCAGGATTATAAGTGTGCAGTGAAGCAGAGATAATATTGTATGAGTATAGACACAAAAACCAGTGTTGGCAATGCTACTTTAAAGGTAGCTTCCCATGCCACAAGTTACTCATATTTTAAAGTAGTTATACAGTCATGTTACTATTTGAAAAAGTAGTTAGCTTCACTAAAATTACTAACCAAAAAAGTAGCTTAAATAAATTGGCTTCAAAATCTTAAATTGTAATTTTCTACTTACTATCGTTAGTTTTAGGGTGAGTGGACAAGTCTTTCTAAAGACTTTTTTTATCAACAAAAATTTGTATACAATTTTGAGATGATCTATATATTTGTTAAATTTTACAATTTAATTCTGCTTTCAGAGCACAGTAACAATGAGATCTCAGTTAAATTAAATTAGGTTTTACTTAATGATATTTGAAAGACTTAAAATTGGTGAATAAATTATTTGAACTAGTTCATTTACAAGAACCGTTAAAAATGAATGATTCACACTAAACAAACTGATGCACTATGCATAATAGGAGTGAGTTTATTGGCTTTGTTTGATTACGTTTTAAGTCTTCTTATGGTTGACCTTTGACCCCCAGCTCGGCCCCAGCCCACCAGCCGTCCCACAGTCCCGCAGGAAAAGGTACAGGCACGCAGCGTGCTCTTGTCATGGGAGCCAGGCAGCGACGGTTTATCACCGGTCCGATATTACACAGTTCAGGTCAGAGAGCTGCCCCAGAAGAACTGGACTGTTCATTCAGCGTCTGTTAGCCATGAGTCCAGCTCCTACATCGTAGACAGGTACAAAGAGCATAAGCTGGGAAGTTGTGTGTGATTTTATTTAAAAGTCCTTCATGCATAAAGTCACAGTACTTCACAGCACAGTTTTTCCATAATGAGTGCTGTTACTTTGTTAGTCATTGTAACTTTATACTGGCTTTGTGCAAAGCATATTTTGAGTAGCTTCCTGTGTTTTGACTCGCGTGTGTGATTTTTCTCTCAGACTGAAGCCCTTCACCTCCTATCAGTTCAGAGTGAAGGCCACTAATGATATTGGAGACAGTGACTACAGTGAAGAGAGTGAAGCCATCACAACACTACAGGATGGTTAGAACATTTAACCCTTTCCACTTCACTTGTACTCTTTATCAATGCTTTATTGTGGACGCGCGCACACACACACACACACACACACACACACACACACACACACACACACACACACACACACACAGACACACACACCCACACACACACACACACAGACACACACACACACACACACACACACACACATGTCTGGTTCGCTATCTTTGTGGGGACTCTCCATAGGCGTAATGGTTTTTATACTGTACAAACTATATATTCTGTCCCCTTACACTGCCCCTATCCCTAAACCTACCCATCACAGGAGACATTCTGCATTTTTACATTTTCAAAAAACATAAACACTTAGTGTAATTTATAGGCTGTTTTCCTCATGGGGACCGCTGACTGGTCCCCACAATGTAGGTGATCTCAGGTTTTACTATACTTGTGGGGACATTTGTCCCCACAATGTAATATAAACATGAGCACACACACACACACACACACACACACACACACAAACACACACACACACACACACACACACACACACACAGCAAGCTATCTGCTTAGATATTTTAAGGCATCATAAAAGTTTCAAATGTTCTTAGCTGGTTTCCAAGATGCCCAAACTGGTCTTAAGTTAGTCAGGCTTATATATAATATAAGTGACACAAACCAGACCAATCTAAGCAGGCTGGGTGAACCAGCTTACAGTAGGTTGCTTAAAATAGCCATATGTGGTAGTTATGGCCCAAAAAACAAAAAAAACTAACAAAAAAAACATATATATATATATTGGGAGATGGTCAATCAAATTACTTCAAAACTAAACAGATACAATTATTGTTTACAAGCAAACACTCAGCAGCATCACTTGGTTCTTCTGGTAAAGCACACTGGAAAAGATCTGTATTAAAGTAGCGTTTTATTCAATATGAGGCTAAAAGTGACCAAAAATGACATTTTTTGTGGGGTGAAAGCACCCCATTTCCAAAAGCTAGATAAAAATAGTTCAATAGAATTCCAGTGGATTATTTTATCCAATATTTATGTGTCCTATGTTTCAGGAAGATTTTAATTGTATTTTTTTTGTGTTTTTTTTTTAAAGAAATTAATACTTTTATTCAGCAAGGATGCATTAAACTGATCAAAAATAACAGTAAAGACTTTTACATTGTTACAAATAGTTTCTATTTCAAATGAATCCTGTTCTTTTGAACTTTCTATTAACCAAAGAATCCTGAAAAAAAGTATCAGTTTCCACAAAAAAAAAAAAAAAAAATGAGGCAGCACAACTGTTTTAAACATTGATGATAAAAAGTCAAATCAGCATATTCAAATGATTTCTGAAGGATCATGTGACACTGAAGACTGGAGTAATGGTGCTGAAATAAATTATTTTAAATTTGTAATAATTTTTCACAGAAATACAGTTTTCCCTTTATTTTTGATTAAATAAATGCAGCCTTGGTGAGCACAAGATACTTCTTACTGACCTAAACATTTTGAACGGTATCCCTATGTAGACAGTATTACAACTCACTAGGTTTTAAAACATAACGGGCTACATGTTCTTCTCTACATGCCTCCGCCTTCCTCTTTTCCCTGAATATATACAGCCGAGTCATTCTGTGTGTGATGTGCATCTCATGAATTGACCATTATGCTGCACACAGATGCTATTCTGCCTGTATTACCACAGTACTGTTTTATAGCCGTAATAGCAGCCAAGGTTTTATTGTGAAGCCAGGTGATGCTATTGTGTTCCAGCAATGATGTCATTGCTGGAGGCAGTAGAAAAAGTGAGGTAATACAGTATCTCTGGTGGCTACGAGACTAAATGTTACCCAAGCAACTCCAGTGAAGAGAGACGGGCCCTTAATAATGCCTGTTTAAAACCCCAACGCAACAAATAAGGCTGTAAGACAGGCTTGGCATGTTTAGAAATGCAGTGTTTATGTAGCGTAAGACATTGTAGCTGATGCGGCAAAACATTCACAATGATGCCAAGTACACAGTTATCTTTCTCTCTCTCTATTTAATAGTATATCTTTCTCTTTCCAGCTCCAGACGAATCTCCCACAATCCTGACTGTCACGCCACACACCACAACCTCTGTGCTGATTTGCTGGCAGGTAAGGGGGCGGGACTTTACGCTGCGCTTCTCATTATACATCCGCATCAACCGTGCTTTTCCATCAACGGTTTGTATTAACAGAGCAGGAGGGCATAGTATGTACCTTAAACACATATTCTCAATGTCACCCCTGATTTACCATTTCAAAGAGGGCTGGTTTTAAAAGCCGCAAGCTTCTGGTTCACATTTTAATCCATTCAGGTGGAAAAAGGTAAATTAACTGGTTCCTCCACCAGAACCAGTTCATTCATGCTTTATTGCGGGGGGATTTCTAAGATTTGATCATTAAACTTGAGCTCAAAATTTGCAGAAGTTTGATCTGACAGAGCACAAATGTTATTCCTCCGGATATTAGCAACGTACATGTGTTTACACAACCTTCAACCGCAAACACTAATCAAATGGCAAAAGCTTAAAGGCTTAAAAGCTAATCTTTTTTCTGACAATAGCAGGAGGAGAAATTGCAATTAGTGAAATGAAAAATCTGGGCTGAAACTGAAAATTCTGGATGGACTTGGCCGAAAGCCAAAACCAAAAATCCTTTTTAAACATTATTTATTTCTTATTTAAAATCAACTTTTTTGTATGTTGTATTAATATTAGATTATTTTTATGAAATTCAATACATTTAATGATACTGAATTTTAAAAATACAAGCAAGTTCAGTGAACGGCAAGGTATAGTGTCATAGAAACAAGTGTACATAAAAATTTCATGTCGGCCTATTATTCAAGTGGACTTTGTTTGTACGATGAGCATGAGCAATACATGAGTGGAGCGTTCTCATTTTTGGTGGCCAAAATTTCGGTGCATCCCTAATTGCAATTCTGTGAGATGACACTAGTAGCAAAGAAATTCCACACCTCACCGTTAATGACACTGTTGATTATGTGTGGTGACATTCACTCAGCCTGTCCTGTCGTCCTCAGCCCCCTCCTGAGGAGAAGATTAACGGGATCCTGCTGGGCTTCCGAATCCGATATCGGGAGTTGCTTTATGATCGACTCCGAAGTTTCAGCGTTCATACCATCAGTGGCGCTTCAACCAGCTGGGCAGAACTCACATGTAAGCATAAAACATACAGTATCTTCACTAGTGACGATTCTCTTACTAGCAAGATATGGTGAGACATGACCCAAAAATTAAGTATGCAACATAATTACCAATGTTGAAACCATTTTGTTGTAGTGCTTTGGCCTTTTTTTGCACCTAACCAAGAAAATTGTGATTTAATTTATCTTTTATATTCATGAATGATTTATCTTGTATATTAACTAATGTTTTGATTCACCAGCCAAAACAATAAATGTATTTGAAAAATTAAATAAATGTAAAAAATAAAAATTATATATATATATGATCAATTAATCAAATTATTTAATTGATATTAGTATTAATCAAAATTAAGTATTAAATATTAGCTCAAAAACCTGCCCGAGTATCATTGTTGTAAACCAAGCATAATTCATTATAAACTATTTTAAAATATTTACGCTAATTTCTCACTCTTATTATTTTTCTGATCATATCTTCTTCATAAATGTCCTCCACTTTCTCTCCTGCAGCTCCATATAGTTTGCGGAATCTCAGCGAGCCGTCCCTCACTCAGTACGAGCTGGACAGTAAGTCACTTCCTGTTTTTTCTTGCGATCTGCAATTTTTTTCCTCCCATAAAACTGATATATGATTGTGTCTAATGCAGCACAAGTCAAGTCTTGCTTAAGAGTTGAGAATATGCAGCCTGGATGTTTAGGCTAGCTGCTATCAGCAGGCCTGTTCTCACCTCACGTCTAGAGGGGTAATGGAGTTAAGAGCTGCGTCTGGTTTCTCTCTGCCGTCAATAATGTCTGCACGAAGAGCAGTGTGTCAATTGAGTTCAGATAAGTGACTCATCACTTGGACTGGGAGCCAGTGAGTCAAAGTTAATGAAAAAAAAAAATGTTCCAGAAATTAGAACATCTAATATAAAACAAAACACATTATTTGTCTTTATTGTTGTTGTTTTGTTATGTTTTTTGAAGTAGATAAAATTTGTGAAGTGCCAACCGTGTATGAAGACACTGTTATTTGTGTTTTTTTGCACTTTTGTAGATCTTATGAAGCATAAGCGATATGAAATCAGAATGAGTGTGTACAATGCTGTTGGTGAGGGACCAACTAGCTCACCACAGGAAGTTTTTGTTGGTGAAGCAGGTAAAAACTTTTATTACCGTTATGAAGTCCTTTCATGCTGAAAAATGAAAAGGAACAGAACTTCACATCACATCGATGTTCTTTCACAGTTCCCACTGCCCCGCCTCAAAATGTGATCATCCAATCAGCTACTGCCACACAATTTGATGTGACGTGGGACCCGCCTCCACTGGAGACTCAGAATGGAGACATTCAGGGTTATAAGGTCAGACTCTGATGACTAAGTGGAAAATGCTTTTAGTGTGACTTGCATGTGTATATTTCTAAGGTGTTGAATCATGGGTTTTTCTTACTAATGTTGACTATTTATATTACATGGTGGAAATAACACTTTTTGAATAATTACAAAATACTAAATTACACCTTGAAAGATTAAATATTGAAATTGTTTGATTATATCATATAATCAAATGGCATAATTATGTACTAATTCATATTTTTCATATTTTAAAATTGTCTGAGCTTGAGATTTGGGCAAAACACTCAAATCTATACATAAAAAGGCCATTTTAAAAAGGTTACACTAATAAATGAGGCACGGAAAATGCTTCCAAGAGTGTTGTAATGTGACCTTCATATAACAAAAAAAAAAACAAAAAAAAAAATCGTCTTGGGACATGAAAGTGCTCGAAGTTGTAGAACGCCTAAAATAGACATACAGACCAATAATATGAGTGTGACCTATTGTTTTCTTATTGCAGATCTTCTTTTGGGAATATCAACGGAAAAACGAGACTGAGAAACTGCGGACACTCTTCCTGCCAGAGGGAGGGGTGAAGCTCAAAAATCTAACGGGCTACACCACCTACCTGATCAGTGTTGCTGCTTTCAACGCAGCGGGCGATGGGCCACGCAGTCCACCGACCAGAGGAAGAACCCAGCAAGCTGGTGAGGAAACGTAAAAAAGTTCTGTCCTTACTTGTCTCCTCCAGGACCTTCATGCATATCTCAACAAAAACACTTGTTCTGGGTTATTTGCTAAGCACATAATGTACCAAGTACTGGAAGGCCACTATGGTATCTGCTAGATAGCCCTCCTTTTTTAGGTTTTAAAGCGGTGAGTAATTGTACTTTTTTGCCACTTATTTTACATTAAACACATGGGCAATCAATTAGGAGTTTGGAATACTGGAAACTATTTCAAATGATTTCATTATTTATGTGTCTAAGACCTTCTGGAATGCGAACCGTTGCTGACAACTGGCCAAGAAATATCAAAAACTCAACAAGCTATCCTTTGCTTCTAATCAGTAAATATGCTATATGCATTTGTTTGTGTGCTTAAAGTTCGGTGTGATAAAGCAGAGTTATTTCTGCCTTATTCGGCTCTTGTGGTTTTCATTCAGCATGCCTATGAGTTGGCTCACAGCTCAGAGCGTCTGTGGGACACAGTCTCGAGATTGTTCTCTCTTTCTGAAGGAGATACTTCCCCTGGAGTCTAAAAGAAATATGCTTTTCATTGGAGTGCCAAAGAAGTGACCGTTTTTGTCATCTGATATTGTAAAGTTGGATTCAGAGTCAAAATGTGTAGATTCCAGGCTATTTTGTTATATGTGGGCTTTTGTTTTCACCGTCTTTGCTAATAAAATTCTAGAAGGGGAGAGAAGAAGAACCATATGGCATGGCATGTAAATATGGCATATAAAAATGATTTTTTGAAGCAAATGGCATATTTCCATTCTATGTATCTCAAAAACGAAGGGCAGTACTTACACTGGGATTATTCATTGCTTTTCGATTTAGAAAAAAACGATTTGACGCAAATAGAATAAACTTCACGACTAACTAGTCTGATTCTCAAGGGAATGATTCTAATGAACTGGTTCATAATCAATCAAAGAGACTCACCAGTCATTGGTTTAAATCAGTCTAGCAAATTAGTTTTCAATCATTAGAGCTTTTAATGAATTAACACCTAACTTTTTTATACATAGGTATTGTATATTACGCTGCTGTCACTTTAATACACAGATCTAAAATACACATGCTTAAAATGTATGCAATTAATTAGATTACATAATGTTGAAAAACTGTGATGTCATGTGAACTTGACCACAATAGAGATGATAATCAAAACCAAACAGATGTTTTGCTAGTGTTTGTAAATGTAACAAAAGCTGAAACTTCACAAACACATTCTGGGGACACCAGAGACTTATGGTATGTGTCTATTCAGAATTACTTAAGAGCAGCAACCTTTTTATTTTGGCTATTTCATTTATGTCCCACTTGCCAAAATGGGGGGTGTCTAGTAAGGGGTTAAATAATTAAAATGTTGCAAAAAAATACTTTTTTGTATGCAGTTAAGATTGTGTGTGGTTGAAGTATTATTAAAATTATTGAGAGTGTTGTTTTTCTTTGTAGTTACAACTTCCATATCATGCATTGCTCGGTAACACTTTAAAATAAGATTCATTAGTTAACTACCTTAGTTAACATAAACTAAGAATGAACAATACTTCTTCAGCATTTATTAACCTTGGTGAATATTATTTTCAACATTTCCTAATACATCATTAAAATCAAAGTTGTATTTTGTTAACATTAGTTAATGCACTGTGAACTAACATGAACAAACAATGAACAGCTTTAGTTGTGTTAACTAACATTAAAAGTATTAATAAATACTGTAACAAATGTATTGCTCATTGTTAGTTCATGTTAGTTAATACATTAGTTTTTTAGTACCTTATTGTAAAGTGTTACCAATTGCTCATATAGAAAACATTTTGACTGGCATTAAATGATTTTGCCTCAAGCTGTAGAGCTTAAGTACATCGCTAAGGAAGTAAAATAAATCAGCAAGAGTCACTAGCTGTGTCTGTCTTCCTCTCTTTCGTCTAAAATGATTTGTCTCTGTATTATGTCTGCTCTTTTTCTTTTTTCACCCCAAAAATAGAGACAGGCAAAGAATGACAGATAATTTTGTTCTAGCTGTTTTTTATTCCAAGAAGGGTTTAAAGTCTTATTCCCAGGAAAAGGAGAAAGGCAGACGTGTTTCAGCCATTGAGACTGTCTGTCGTGTCTCTCCTGATTAGCAGATGTTTTCTCTTTCAGCTCCCAGCGCTCCCAGTTTCATCCATTTCAGTGAGCTCACCACCACCTCTGTAAACGTGTCGTGGGGCGAGCCTGTCTTCCCTAATGGCATCCTCGAGGGTTACAGACTCATCTACGAGCCCTGCATGCCTGTTGATGGTTAGTGCCTTTCTTGTTTCTTAAGCCTTTAGCTTAAAAGTTCCTTTTTCCAACACCTTACTAGCATTACTAGATAATCATGAGTTTAATTGATATCAGTTGGGAATCAAATAGTGTGTGTGTGTGTGTGTGTGTGTGTGTGTGTGTGTGTGTGTGTGTGTGTGTGTGTGTGTGTGTGTGTGTGTGTGTGTGTGTGTGTGTGTGTGTGTGTGTGTGTGTGTGTGTGTGTGTGTGTGTGTGTGTTTGCGTGCGTGCGTGCGTGCGTGCGTGCGTGCGTGCGTGCGTGCGTGTGTGTGTGTGTGTGTGTGTGTGTGCGCGCGTGTGTGTGCAGGGGTGTTGGGCCCAGGAACAATTCCTTCCACAATTGTTCTAACTGCAAATTGTCAATATTATAATCAGTCAGGGTCCACAATTAACATTTGCCACATCTGCCAATGGTGAGTTATTTAAAAAGTTACTAGCCATTCTTAACTGCCCATGAAATAGTATTTTGCATTATTTTCATTTACATAATATCTATATTTTTATATAATTTTGCTATTTGTCCTTGCTTATGACAAACAGCACAGATATTTTTGCAGCATCAATTGTTATTATATACTATTATAGCATTTATTAACATTTTGAAATACCTTTTATTTTTATATTTCCAGTTTTCATTTGAATTTAGTTTTAAGTTTTGGTGATTTTGCTATGTGCTTTTGTCGTTTTTATTAGTTAAAAAAAAATATAAATATATATTTAGCTTCAATTAATTATTATTTCAATTTTAGTTTGAATAATTCTGCCCAGGCAACCTTTCTAATTATCATTTAATCTTTTTAAATAACTTTTTCATCATAATTACTTTTCTTCATTTCAATTTACAAGTTTTCATTTTAGTTAATAAAAACACTGCTTACAAGATAATAATTGTCTGGTGAAACAGCATCTGTCACAGGTCCTTATTTTTTTTATTTTTTTTTTATATTTGGTGCCTTTTAGTGGATTTGTATTGTCTTATGGATTTCTGGAGGAAACTTAAGGAGTTCAAGCTAAACTTCTGATGAGAAAATATACACTTAGGAAAGTTGTTAGTAGACACACAAGTCTTTAAAAATGCATCATGCTGATCACTTAACGGATCATGTGCTCATCACTTGTCAAATAATCATTCTTTAACACTACAGACAAGTTGTAATAAATAATAAAATTACCAGCCAAATTCTAATTAACTGACCAAAGTCATTTCGCTTGCATTAGGCATTTATTGAATGTTAATTTTGGACCCTCCAGTCAATAATCCATGCCAACAGTAAGGTTGAAATGAGATCTACACCCATGAGTGAGTGTGTGTTGAGCTCCTGTTGCCTGAACTAAAAGCAGTGTGTTTGTCTAGAGTCCTCAGTGGCCTGTGTCGACTGTCTTCACTCCCCCTCCCCCCCAGGCGTCAGTAAGATCGTGACGGTGGACGTGAAGGGGAACGCCCCCCTGTGGCTGAAAATCAAAGACCTGGCGGATGGTGTCACGTACAACTTCCGCATTCGTGCCAAAACCTTTACCTATGGTCCAGAGGTGGAGGCCAACATTACCACAGGACCTGGTGAAGGTCTGTATGCTAGAGCCTCAGTGCTATTTCAGCTAAGCAGCTTCAGCTGAGCTCATGTAACCCTATTTCTTCTTTGTGATCAGGAGCCCCAGGCCCTCCTGGTGAGCCCTTCATCTCTCGATATGGCTCCGCCCTCACCATCCACTGGGCCAATGGGGATCCCGGGCGAGCACCCATCACACGCTATGTTATTGAGGCCAGACCCTCAGGTGAGATCATTAAAAATACCAATTATCATGTTTGAGAAATTAAACACTGGAGTCGTGGCTTAGTGAACCATGGTGCTCATATGGGAGTTGCAGGTTTGAGTGTGTACCAGTTACTTTCCCCTTGTCTTCAAACTTCCTGTCGTTTCTTTAAAGTCTTTGTCTATAAAAAGAGTCAGAACTCAAAGACTGTGATTTAGTTAAATAAATATACACTCACCTAAAGGATTATTAGGAACACCTGTTCAATTTCTCATTAATGCAATTATTGAATCAACCAATCACATGGCAGTTGCTTCAATGCATTTAGGGGTGTGGTCCTGGTCAAGACAATCTCCTGAACTCCAAACTGAATGTCAGAATGGGAAAGAAAGGTGATTTAAGCTATTTTGAGCGTGGCATGGTTGTTGGTGGCAGACGGGCCGGTCTGAGTATTTCACAATCTGCTCAGTTACTGGGATTTTCACGCACAACCATTTCTAGGGTTTACAAAGAATGGTGTGAAAAGGGAAAAACATCCAGTATGCGGCAGTCCTGTGGGCGAAAATGCCTTGTTGATGCTAGAGGTCAGAGGAGAATGGGCCGACTGATTCAAGCTGATAGAAGAGCAACTTTGACTGAAATAACCACTCGTTACAACCGAGGTATGCAGCAAAGCATTTGTGAAGCCACAACACACACAACCTTGAGGCGGATGGGCTACAACAGCAGAAGACCGCACCGGGTATCACTCATCTCCACTACAAATAGGAAAAGAGGCTACAATTTGCAAGAGCTCACCAAAATTGGACAGTTGAAGACTGGAAAAATGTTGCCTGGTCTGATGAGTCTCGATTTCTGTTGAGACATTCAGATATAGAGTCCATCATGCCTTGTTACCACTGTGCAGGCTGGTGGTGGTGGTGTAATGGTGTGGGGGATGTTTTCCTGGAACACTTTAGGCCCCTTAGTGCCAATTGGGCATCGTTTAAATGCCACGGCCTACCTGAGCATTTTTTCTGACCATGTCCATCCCTTTATGGCCACCATGTACCCATCCTCTGATGGCTACTTCCAGCAGGATAATGCACCATGTCACAAAGCTCGAATCATTTCAAATTGGTTTCTTGAACATGACAATGAGTTCACTGTACTAAAATGGCCACCACAGTCACCAGATCTCAAACCAATAGAGCATCTTTGGGATGTGGTGGAACGGGAGCTTCGTGCCCTGGATGTGCATCCCACAAATCTCCATCAACTGCAAGATGCTATCCTATCAATATGGGCCAACATTTCTAAAGAATGCTTTCAGCACCTTGTTGAATCAATGCCACGTAGAATTAAGGCGGTTCTGAAGGCGAAAGGGGGTCAAACAGAGTATTAGTATGGTGTCCCTAATAATCCTTTAGGTGAATGTATGTGCTGCGTGTTTCAGTGTTCAGACTTGTAATGAGAAGTGCTGTTGTCAAAAAAAGTGTTGGTTCTCATGCAGGAAATGTTGGTTTAAACCCAGGTTGGAAAGCTTCCACTCCTCTTCTCCTGCTCCAATTTTCTACCCATCTACCCCAAAAAAGTGTCAAAAATCTAACAGAAATAGGTATTAAACAGAAATAGACTAAACTGAATTCACTACGTTTTAGCTTACAGTGAAAAATAACTCAATATTTTCTGATTTAGAAGAACCAACTTAAGACTTAAGAGAATTATGTAAACACAGTGTCTCCGACTTTAAGGCCCAGACTGAGCATGAGGTCTGTTTTTCAGCATATTCCTTCAGCCAAACTTTTAGATACAATTGTCCCAAACAATGAAGAGTGATTCCATATGCGTCTGGATAAAAGTTGCTGACGGCAGCTTGTGTTCGATGAAGGAGATATATTGATGTGAGCGCTCCAACTGAGACAGTGCAGATCAGATTTCCTCAATGACTGAGGAGAAGCCCTTCTCGAATGAGAAAAGAGTGAGTTCTGGGGGAGGAAACTGTGTGTGTGTGTTAAAAACCCATACATAAGTGTGATGTATGCAGCCAGACCATCTTTGCATGCCATTCATGTGCCGTTGAAGTGGAATATTATTGTCACTCTCAGTCTCAGTCCT
This sequence comes from Gila orcuttii, assembly GCA_026230005.1. Taxonomy (NCBI): domain Eukaryota; kingdom Metazoa; phylum Chordata; class Actinopteri; order Cypriniformes; family Leuciscidae; genus Gila; species Gila orcuttii. Next base: position 35,785,887 of record JAPDVR010000017.1, on the reverse strand, counting down.
GAAAATCTCACCCTGTAATTTCTCTGCCAGGCCTTGCACATGACACCATATCTCTCTCTCTCTCTCTCTCTCTCTCTCTCTCTCTCTCTCTCTCTCTCTCTCTCTCTCTCTCTCTCTCTCTCTCTCTCTCTCTCTCTCTCTCTCTCTCTCTCGGCGCTTGAGGTTCTTGGTAGCACATTGAAAGCATATTAAACACATTAAACATAGCTGAAATTAAATGTTATATATTGTGATAAAATTGTATTCGATGAGATCTAGCCTCTGGATTATTAGTTCTGACAGCTGCTGCAGTGTTAGACACACACACACACACACACACACAATAAGTGTTCTTAAAGGGACAATATAATCCAGAAGGAAAATGTGGTCATTATTCACATGATTCACCCTGACTTGTGTATGGGTTTGAAATGACATGAAGATGAGTAAATAAAGATTTTCATATTTGGGTGTACTGTGTCTTTAAGGTTATCAGACTCAAAGGACTTATTACTGATATGAATGACAAACTATAATACTATATATGACTAGGCCTTTTTCTTTCTAAAAATATTTCAGATGAAGGCTTGTGGGACATATTAATCAAGGACATTCCTAAGGAAGTGACATCATACACCTTCAACATGGATATCTTGAAACAGGGAGTCAGTTATGACTTCCGGGTCATTGGGGTGAATGACTATGGGTATGGGTCTCCAAGCCAACCGTCACCATCCATATCAGGTTAGTTCAAACCTTCAAATTTAGTAGAAGTGAAAATCAATCTGAACTCATACTTAAGCCAATTTGTCTAATGATATATGCAATTGTTTTTAATTCCAGCCCAAAAAGTGTCTCCATTTTATGAGGAATGGTGGTTTCTGGTAGTGGTGGCTCTGGTCGGCCTCATTTTCATCCTGCTTCTAGTTTTCATCCTCATCATCAGAGGCCAGAGCAAGAAATATGCCAAGAAATCTGACTCAAGTATGTCTATCTATCTATCTATCTATCTATCTATCTATCTATCTATCTATCTATCTGTCTGTCTGTCTGTCTGTCTGTCTGTCTGTCTGTCTGTCTGTCTGTCTGTGCATTTGTTTATGTCAAAGGGTCATTCAGTGAGTGGCATGATGAATGAAACAGCATTGTTGTTGCTGTGACATCATCACTGTGGTATGTGTGTGTAAATGTGCGGTCAGCATTTCTGTAGTAAGAGCAGGCAGAACACAACAGTACTGAGGGATGTGTGGGTCAGTCATGTGGGTCACTAAACATTAAACAAACTAAGGGAGCATGAGAGGCCTAGTTTTTCCTTCCACACAAAGACACATTCCATAACACAAATGTCCAACACACACACACATATACGCACCATTCACACAACACTACTTGTGTCAGCCCAGACGTTTTTCTACCTTAATGAGGGTGTTGAGCTCCAAAAATGCCAAAATGATGGCCTTGTGGTTTTGCTGACATTGCATCCTGTTATTGTGATCGATCCCAAAGCAAAATTAATTCCTTTTCCATTAATTTAGACTCAAAGCATCATCTTCACCAGAACTGAATTTGTCACATCTCAGTGTGATGTATAGGGCTTTGGTCCAAACTGCATCTTATGCTCTCTTAATGTCTCTATATCTCATCCCATACAGGCAACAATTCTAACTGCAATGCACTGGCACATGGAGAGATGGTCAGTCTGGACGAGAGCCGCTTCCCTGCCTTGGAACTGAACAATCGTCGACTGTCAGTCAAAAATTCCTTCTGCCGCAAAAATGGTGTCTATACCAGGTCAGTGGAAGTTACTGTCTCTCTTTGTCTCAGTTTTTAAGGATTTTACTGTTTTTTACAATCATTAGGATTGTACTTAGGTCACTTCCACAACTCTTCACACAGTTCTCCTTAACAACTTTCAGCTTGACACAGCAGTAAGCAAAACCCATTCTCAAGCAAAGCCCATCATGACACAGCAGTAAGCAAAACCCATTCTCAAGCAAAGCCCATCATGAGAACAAAACTTCACAGCAAACGGCATTCCCATTTCCCATTGACTTGAGAGTTTTGAGGTAGTTCATATGAAAGTTTAGGGGATGCCAGCTTTGTTTAAAGAACAGACCTACATTTATATTGTTTAAATTTGAAAATTAGGAAGTGCAAACTCAATTGGAATTTTTGTGTTGATTGCGCCCATTCACTTTCATTTTATGGAAAGAGAAGCTGGGAATTCGGCTAAACATCTTGGGCCCTATCTTGCACCCAGCCCAATTGACTTTGTACACCGACGCATGTATCATTCCTATTTTGCACCCGACGCACAGCGGACTTTTCCCTCCACAGGCGCACGTCGGTAAATTAGGGAATGAATCAGCGAAAAGCTGTAAACCGCTCCTGGCGTGCGCCTGGCAAATCCGCCATCATAATAGCAATTCGCCATGGAACAAGCGTCCCTGCTTTTAAAGGGAATGTGAGATGACGCTCTGATTTGTTTATTTCATGTTACGCCCAAACCACACCTATGAGTATTGTAGCTACTTCAGACCAACCCATTTTAGATTTGTGAGATCCGGCCCACAATGTTACTTGCGTTTTGCGTTTGATACTTGCGTTTCAGATCGTTAAAATAGGGCCTCTTTTGTGTTAATTAGAAATGACAATACGTAATTAGAAATAGACACATTCATAAAAATGACAAACATAAAGAAGGTAGAGCGGTAGTTTATGAGAGACCATTTTAATTTTATTTGTATTTAAACTGTATTTTTTACATCTGTATTAAAATATAATGCATTTTCCAATGCATCTTTAAAATTTAATAAATCCTTAAAGAGCAACATGCAGGTTGGACACCCCTATATAGCATAGTGTATGTTGATGATAAAACAACTAGATTTTCTGAACTGGAGTAATATATATTTAGCCATTAACGATATTTTGAGATAAATTGTGATAAAATAACTTCCGCGTTTATAAAGCACTAACCGGAAGTGACGATGGGCGAGGGAGTCTGGTCAAGTTCAAGCTCAGGTTACAATGGATGTGAATGAAGAAACCGAGTTCTCCGATGTTGACGAGCATGCCTATGATAGCCCACAGGTAGGGATGGGGCTGATCCGATCCAGTATCGGTATCGGGACAGATACCAGTGTAATTCATGTAACGGATTTTCCCGATCCAACCTGCGGAGATATCCGATATCCTGCTGAAATGACTCCAAAAGTGATTCCCGCCAGCCAGTCTGCTAGCTGGCTGCAAACTGTGGAATGGATTTCCTGAACAGAGGCGCGGCTCAATGAGACACAGAGACCCCCCTCAGGAAATCCATTCCGCAGTTTGCAGCCAGCAAGCAGGATAGCATTGAGCTGCCAACGAGTTCGCTGTGTGTAAATACTTCACACTGGAAACACAGCAGAGCAAGACAGCATAATGCAAAGTTTTCAAAGCCGTATTAATTAAACTATCTGTCTGTGATGCAAAAAATCTCCAGGTCTATAATTCTCCGGAGTGAAATGTGCGTTACAAACGACCGAGTGTGTGGTGACAGCACTGATCTATATAATGACTGGATAGCTCATGATGTTCTAAACTGCCATCAGGCAGTGAAGCCACCGGAAGTGTTCGAGCGGCCATCTTACGATTCCCTACCAGCAGAGGGCTCCAACGCCCGTTATACAGAGATTGGTAGGCCCGACGGCACTTTAAAGATGAACCAACCGCTGACCAGCATACAAGTGTAAAACGACGTTCACAAAAGGATGTAGAAAAACTGCCCAAGGTTGTAATTCAAGCCCTATAACTAAGTAGTTATTTATATGCAGAATTGTCGCTATGCCCGTGTTGTTTTCTCCGAGGCAAGAGTAACGGTAATGCTGCTGCTTCTTTAACAAGCAACGATAAAACAGTCAATGGTAAGTTAGCCTATAAGAAACATAAGAGCAGGAATAATCACAATTAAGTGTCCAATAGCGACACCATTTAACAGCTTCAAAAAAGCTTTGTGCAGAGTCCGTTTACCGTTACATTAACCCATACAATTTGTATTATGCATTTCCTGAACATGTACTTGCTAAGCAAACACTTTATATGAACAAACTACTACCGGTAATCTATAAAACACAATCGGTCTTCCGACCTCGTTGAAGGCGGTGAGAGAGTGCGCGCGCGCGCGGCCGGGGCTCTCTTTCTCTGCTCGTTCTTATGCGCCCTGTCCACTGATCTAAATAATTCGTTGTTAAGACGACTTTGTTCCCTGGTTTTAATAAATCGTGGACACGTTGAACTAATTCCCTCCCTCATTTTGATTTAACGAATTACAACGTGGCCACAATATAGTAAAACGAGGGAACAAATTAGTATAACGTGCTGAGGTATTTTTAATTTGTGGCCACTAAACAATATTCACCGGAATATTCACCAATTCACAAAAATATAGGTCTTTAGCATTCACTATATAATTAATAATATCAAACTGTTTTTCTTACCTGTGAAGCTCTTCAGTGAAGGCCGACTAGTGTTCTCATACAGCTTTTTATTACTTTTGTAAAGAAATTGCCATTTTTTAATAAGCTGGAAAAATTTTCGACTTTAAACAAATACCCATTTAAATGCTTAGGATGTTTGCGTTGTGAGAATGTACATGGATACTTTAGATTTAAAAACTGTGTCTCGTTAGGCAATGTTTTTTCAGTCAAATCATAAAATTTCCTATTGATTCAATAGAACGCGTGAGCTCACTAGAGAATACCAATATGGCGGCGCGGTGGCTTCACTGTTTATGACGTCATGAGCTATCCAGTCATTCTTTATAGATCAGTGGGTGACAGACGCGGCAGTGAAGTCTGCTCTCTTCACCTGCACAAAACGCACCCAAAAACGAAAAGCCTTGTTTTTCCTAGAAGGAAAATGATGGACATGATGTCCTGACAGGCTGGAATTGGTGCAACAAGCACAAACACAACAATTTACCATTATGTCATCTCTAAAACTCGATCTAAAACTTTCTCTGTCTCTCACTACCGCTCTAACTACAGCTGAACGCGAGCTCTTGTTTGCCTCGGCCTACGTCATATGACGCGTTGCTAGTGGGAAAGGCGTATTCCAGAGCCTAGCATTTTCATCAAAATCTCTACATCAAATGAGATTTCATTAGTAATTTCTACATATGTGTTTTTAAAAGACCTCTTCAGACAATATCAAGTATTAATTCAGTTATAAATTCAACCTGCACGTTGCTCTTTAAGAATTAGATTGCTTATTGCTAATATGTTGGTGGAGATGTATGATTCTATTTGCTGTAGGTGTATATTTACATTTATGTATTTACCAACTAGGTTTATGTTCTCTTGGAATCACGAATGCAGGTTTGAAATCAACAGTGTAGTGCGAGAAATGTGAAAACAACTTGTAAACAAATAGACTGCAAACATCAGCAAAACACAGGCGCTGTGTGGATGTAGAATTTGTTCTGGAATTTTTCAGCGTCAGTGGTAGAGAAAATGACACGTCCTCTGTTCTGAAAATAGCAAATTTATCAATCTTTTTGCTGTCTTTGTTGTGTATTAAGTGTATTTTAAAGAATAGTGAAACTTGTACAAAACAATCACAACAAAATTATTTTGAAAGGTTTTTCAGAGAGTAACAGAAATATTTCAGGTTTTCAGGCTGAAAACCGCAGTCATCAAAAGAGGTTTTTATATTTCAAATATCACAATTGATATTGATCAAATATGCACAATCTGGAATTCGCAAGATGTTTTCTTTGCTGCTCTCCACTGCTGTGTCACAGAGACTTAGTTATGCAGAAAACCCTCCGAGCTGGAATACTGTGGTCCCATGATGCTCATAAAGAAACCCCTCTTAATACACACACACACACACACACACACACACACACACACACACACACACACACACACACACACACACACACACACACACACACACACTGTATTCCATTCAGCTAACAAAGAGACAAGTGTCTGCAGTTAGAATTACAGCCAACCCTTTTCTAAAGATGCTTCACACTGTACTGCAGTCAGATATTGCTTCATTTTCAGTACAGTTTTTTCCGGTACTGAAGCATGCTGCGACTTACGTCAAGAACGAAAAATATAGTATACATAAATGCACATAAATATGCACAAAAAACGAATCAGTTCTATCATAATGTGTAATTATAAAATGTGACTTATTATATATGCAACTTATCTTGTAGTTTTTTTTTGTTTTTTTGTTTTTTTCTCCCCAGTTTTTTCCCAAATTTTGCCCCAGTGTGACTTATACTCAGGTGCAATACTTAAAATTAGAGATTTTCTGTATATATGATTTTTTTTTAATCATATATTTGTTTAGATTAGAATAACTCATTTCATTAAGGCTTTCAAAAACATAACATTAATGAAAAATTTAGCATTTGACATTTCATTTATGTTAAAAGCAATAAAATTGGACATATAAACAATATTCATCCTGTCATTAGGTCACCTCCTCGACCCAGTCCAGGCAGTCTGCACTATTCGGATGAGGACGTCAGCACCAAGTACAACGATCTGATCCCAGCAGAGAGCAGCAGTCTCACAGAGAAGCCCTCAGAGATCTCAGATTCACAGGTAACAAACATTATCACATTATGTCTGTTCATATATGTTAGAAGGACAGTTCACCTTAAAATTCAATTTCTGTCCTCATTTACTCACCCTTATTTCATTTCAAGAGGCTTAAAAGAACATAAAAACTTATAAAAAATTTAACTTTGACTACTTTTGAGATATTTTTGAGATATTTGAGATATTTTTCTGATACATTTATGGTGTGTTTTGCTCCTTTTGGAAGCTTGAAAGCTCCAGTTCCCATTGTTATTGTATGGGACAGATCAACCAGTATATTAAAAAAAATCTCCTTTTTGTGTTCCATTGATGAAAGAACATTTGAAAACAACATGAGGGTGAGCAAATAATTACATAATATTTGTTTTTGGGTGAACTATCCCTTTAAACTCCAAGCAGGATTTATAATGCTAAATCTAGTCTCATTAATTTAGAATAGGACCTGTTGAAATTCCCTTATCACACACTTTTATTAGGACAAGACTCGCTGTGCTGAAACTGAAACTTTCTCAAAAGTAGGATACAGCCCTCCAGGAAAGGTCTGTTATACCCTACTTGAGATTTTGGCTCTCTTACTTGAGCATGGCTTCAATCCTAGGTCCTGTGGGTGGTTGTTTTTTTATCATGTCCAGAGTGTTCTGCTGCATCCTCGTTCATTCTCTCCAGACTTTGTGTCTTGAGGCACAGTTTGGAAAATCTGTGGTAGACTTGAGAACAAAATACAATGTGCACTGCACAGAAACTGAAATCAAACAAAATACTCACACACACATATAAAGACTGAAGTGTGAGAACTGGAAGGCCTTGGTTGGACTCTGTCCACTTCTCTCAAGTGACCGTTTTGCTGGAATGATCAGCAAAAACCTCTCAGTTTGAGTCGTGTGAAAGTCTGGCATTGGCACTTAATTAATCAAAAGCAAGAAACACAAACTCATGTTGTTGTTTTCTTCACATTAACAGATTTGCTTCTCCCATGAAGCACTTCTGCACACTATAAATATATTTGTAGTCCTGTGTTCAGAAGTGTCATTCCCCCTCTGATTTGTGGAGTGGATTTTTTTTAATGTAATTTCCAATTCTTTTTTTTTTTTTCATTTTTTTTTTCATATTTAATATAGTAATGCTGCTTGAAATTTGATACCTTTTCTGATATAACAAAAATAATTATTAAAAATATAGCATGGCTAAAATGCAAACTGATCAGTTCAGATCTACAGTTTATTTAAAAAAAATATTTTTAAAAGTATGTAATTATTGTTAAATTGGCTAGGATTCTAAATGAGTTATCTTTGCACTCTAAATTAAATGTTTTTATAATATAATATTAGTGAAGACTTTAATAATTTAACTTTAAATGTAGCAAATCTAATCCCATTTTTAAGTTGAGAAAAAAATCTGTTTTATAACTGTTTTTTTCTTTTCTGTTATTATTACAAAGATAAAATATATATATATATATATATATATATATATATATATATATATATATATATATATATATATATATATATAATTTATTTTATTATTATTTTTTTTTTTCCTTTGATAAATAGTTTTTATCCCTAAGGATTTAAAGCAACATGCAACATTTTTTTTTCTGTCACCATTACTGTCCGAACTCCCAAAATGCACATCATGTCAAACAAAATCTCAAAACTCGACTACTCCTCCTCACCTTTCACTGACACCTCCTGCCACCACCTTCCAGACCCCTGGCATCCGGCCAGCTTTGACTCGTGGTCGGGAACAGAGCATCTCCTGTTCTCCCTCTGCTCCTGCTAGTCTGCTATCATCGCCATCAGGACGAGGGAGGAGAGAGGCTGGAATCCTGCTTTGAAGTTTTATTGAGCGGATAACTCCAGGCTATTGCAGATCCATTGAGTTGTCTCCAAAAGAGCCAGAGCCACCACAGAGACGTATAATACTGACATTGTTAGGAACTCTTAAAGACGGCTTCAGTTCAGATGGCAATGCAACAAGCTTGAGCACCTCTACCTGAGCTAGGTCTGCCTTTAAATGAACACTTGAGATGTTGGACTGGTGTTATGTTGTCTAGTCATTTGAGTGTGTTGGACACAAAAAGCTTTTTGAGTCCGATTTTGAGCTGCGTTTGGTTTTTCTTGGAAACGCTGGCACTACGGCTGCAGTTAACAGCAGGGATTGTTAGGGCAGTCTTCCATGTCAAAGCATCTTTGTTTTAATTGGCTCTCTGATGATCATCCCAGCATCACATCATCAACACTGAGAATCTTCCCAGAGAGAGCCCGAAATAGCTCATGAAAGTTCTTTCTCATAGAAAGTTTTCGCTTCTAATCTGTCACTCTTATGTTACAGAGAAATTTTAGATTTATTTGGAGAAATAATGATGCTAATTTTTTTTAAACATGGCGTAATCATATATCAAGAATTGGCAATCTTTTGCATTGATTTTGCTGGCAATATTTAAATTAAGCTACTTTTTTTATTACAGTTATAAAAGTGATTATTGTATTTAAATGGAAAATTAGTCAAATGATATTTATTTTGAATACTTTGTTCCCTTTCGTTGTCACTCCGAGTTACGTCGGATGACGACGAAATGGGGTTTCGCTTAGAAAGCCTATCAACTTCGAGTATTACAAAACGAGCCAATGGCAAAGAAATGCCATGGGTCTGCGGAATTTGCATGACGTAACTCCACCCCACCTCGTGGGTATAAAAGGAGGAAGTCCGCAACAGCAGTTTATGTTTTCGCTTCGGAGCCAAGTGTATTCTTCTCTCCACAAGCCAACTCTGAATTATCAGCTTCACGAACGAGTGCCTCGAGTGTTGGTGTGACGGCGATCTCCGGCGAGTGCGTGCTTCCTGCTTATCTCTGCAGTGGTTCATCAGAGAGCGCGTGCTTCCCCGGGCGCTTCAACACGTGAGTTCTCTCTCTAAAAGAGCGCACGCGGCACGTCTTTTTAAAGACGGCTCGCCCGTGCATTTAAAAAAAAAAAAAAAAAACGAATGGTTGCGGCAGCTTGGTATCGGACTCTGATGGGCACGAGCGTTGTCTGGTATGTTTGGGCTTGATCATACTAGAGCAGCGCTCGTGGATGACTCATGTTCTCTCTGTGGGAACATGATCATCGCGTCATATAGGTCGAGACTCTGTGAACTCGCAAGAGTGAGAGTCCCCTCATCCACCCCCCGATCTTCGGCTGGTGGCCAGGGTGACCTGAGGGTGTTGGTCTGGAACAAGGCGCCGACTCCGTGTCCGTGACCCCAGCCTCCCCTCAACGGCGGTGCCCGCTAGTGAATAGGTGATTCCCACGAGTCTACCCTCTGGTGGCCCGTGTGTTTCATTTAAAGCTACAGAGGATGATACTATGTTTGTAGCAGCTTCACAAGGTGGGTTTGATTCTCTGCGAAGTGACGACTCGTCACAGCTGCCACCCTCTGGTGTGCATACGGCTGTGCCTGAGTCTGATCCAGAGATGACGGCCATGCTTTCCTGGGACGATTGGTTTTTGGGTAAGGCCGCCGACCCTCGTCCACGGCAAACCTCAATACCTTCCCTCCCGGACGTGCATGATGAGATCTCGAAGTCCCAGAAGACCCCCTGGTTTTCTCGGGACCGCTCGCTGATCTCATCCGCCTTTCCCCCCTCGATGGGGCCGCTGTCACGGGTACACTGGGGTTCCCCCGGCTGAACGCTCTGTTGCGATGCTATGTGTCCTCAGAGTGCTTCTTCTCGGCGCAATCCTAAGCACCCGCCCGTGGTCTATGGTTTTCGTCTACATTTGTGGCGAGATCCTATAGCACCACGGGACTGGCAGCCGCCTCTCTGCAGGCCATGGCCATTCTGCTGGTCCTCGACCCAGATGCTCATGGACTTGCACGAGGGCGGGACTGACCCAGGGCTCTTCCCTGAGTCGCGCGCCGCCACTGACCTTGCTCTCCGAGCGACGAAAGTGGCCGTACGCTCCCTGGGTCAGGTGATGCCTACCATTCTGTGGCTGAACCTGTCTGATGTGCTGAATGTCGCGCGGCCCCGTCTGTCCGACGTTCCCATATCCCAGGTCAGCCTCTTCGGCGGTGCGGTTGAGAACTTCGCCCAACAGCTCTCAACCGCCCATGTGCAGACTGACGTGATTCTGTCCCGATGGCCCGCCGTCCGCTCAGATCCCTCGGTCTGCCCACTGCCGAAGGCGCCCCCCCCGCGGCTCCCACCCCGCCCGTTTAAAGAGACGGGCCGGCTCTGGAAGCCGCGGGCGGATGCCACAGCCCTCTCCAGTCCCGCCCCCTGCTACGTGCCGGGTTAAGCGGCGCTCCTGAGACGGGCTCCACAGAGATGGGACTCAGTTCTTCCAGGAGTTGGTAGCAGGACCACTCCTTTCCCCGGTGGAGGGCCGGGGAAAAATCCTTATTCTCCTAAGAACTGACTCTCCCGTCTCTGGGAAGACAGAGTTCTCGGACGACACAGAGCGCCGCCCACAAGCCGTGCTCTCCTCGTCCCCCTCTGTCACAGAGGTGCTTGACACGGCGTGCCGTCCACGGACCGCTTCGCCCCTGTCCCCCTCTGTCGCCAGACCCCTGCCAGAGCAGGCCCCCGCGGGACGACCAGCATGGTCCTCCCCTGGCCCCCTCTGTCAGGGCGCGGTTGCTAACTGTGCCCCCACACCGGGCCGCTATGCCGTCCACGTCTGGGCCAGTTACTCCGCTTCGCTGCCCCTCCGGGGGGACGCCTGTCGTCCGCTTGATCCCGCTGGTTCAGTTCCTGGGAGCCTGGTTAGAGCTTCCCCGTCTGTCCCGCTGGATCGCGCGCACCATCAGGCTCGGCTTGCGATTCAGTTCGCACGGTCTCCTCCCCGCTTCAGGGGAGTCCGCTCCACTTTGGTCGGTGGCAATGCCCCTATCATGAGAGCAGAGATTGCCACCCTGCTGGCGAAGGGTGCAATCGAGACTGTCCCTCCAGCCGAGATGAGGTCCGGGTTCTACAGCCCCTACTTCATTGTCCCCAAGAAATCCTGGACTTGCGCGTGCTGAACCGCTCCCTTCACAGGCTGCCGTTCAAGATGCTCTCCGCCAAACGCGTTCTCGAATGCGTGCGGCCCCAGGATTGGTTTGCAGCGATCGACCTGAAGGACGCCTACTTTCATGTCTCCATTCTTCCTCGACACAGACCGTTCCTACGGTTTGCTTTCGAGGGGCAGGCATACCCGTACGCGGTTCTCCCTTTCGGGCTAGCCCTGTCTCCTCGCACCTTCACGAAGGTCGTCGAGGCTGCCCTTGTTCCCCTTCGGAACACGGGGTTCGCATCCTGAGTTATATCGACGACTGGCTGATCCTAGCCCACTCTCGAGATCAGATTTGCGAACACAGGGACCTAGTGCTCCGGCACCTAGCTCGTCTGGGCCTTCGGGTCTACTGGGAGAAGAGCAAACTTTGCCCCGTGCAGAGGATCTCTTTTCTCGGTATGGACATCGACTCGGTCGCCATGTCCGCGCAGCTTACGAGCGAGCGCGCGCAGTTACTGCTGACTTGCCTGAGACATCTCAGGAGCAAGAATGCGGTTCCACTGAAACATTTTCAGAGGCTCCTGGGGCATATGGCATCTGCAGCCGCGGTCACGCCGCTCGGATTGCTTCATATGAGACCGCTTCAGCTTTGGCTTCGCGACCGAGTCCCGAGGTGGGCATGGCATCAAGGCACGCTCCGGGTACCAGTTACTCCGACCTGCCATCAGTTCCTCACCCCGTGGTCGAACCTCAGTTTTCTCAGGGCGGGTGTCCCCCTGGAACGAGCTTCCCGGCATGTTGTGGTCTCCACGGATGCCTCCACCACGGGCTGGGGCGCCATGTGCAATGGACATGCTGCTGCGGGCTCCTGGACAGGACCCCAGCGGCTATGGCATGTCAATTGCCTCGAGTTGTTGGCAGTACAACTTGCCCTGCACCGCTTCCGGGCGTTGCTCAGGGGTCAACACGTACTAGTCCGCTCAGACAATACCGCTACTGTAGCGTACATCAACCATCAAGGTGGTCTACGCTCCCGCCGTATGTCACAACTCGCCCGCCACCTCCTTCTATGGAGTCAGAAGCATCTGAGGTCGCTTCGAGCCATTTTCATTCCCGGAGCCCTGAACTGTGCAGCCGACGAGCTCTCACGGCTTCAGCCCCTCCCTGGAGAATGGCGACTCCATCCCCAGTCGGTTCAGCTGATTTGGGACCAGTTCGGGGACGCACAGATAGATCTGTTTGCCTCTCACGACTCGACCCATTGCGCCCTGTATTTTTCCCTGACCGAGGGCACGCTCGGCACGGATGCACTGGCGCACAGCTGGCCGCCGGGCCGCAAATATGCGTTTCCCCCAGTGAGCCTTCTTGCGCAGACCTTGCGCAAGGTCAGGGAGGACGAGGAGCAGGTCATTTTGGTCGCGCCGTATTGGCCCGGCCGGACCTGGTTCCCCGAACTTGCACTCCTCGCGACAGCACCTCCCTGGCCCATTCCTCTGAGGAAGGACCTTCTTTCTCAGGGACGGGGCACCATGTGGCACCCTCGCCCCGATCTCTGGAGCCTCCACGTGTGGCTCCTGGATGGCTCGAGGTAGGTTTGAGTACCCTTCCACCAGCGGTGGCGGCTACCATCACTTCCGCTAGAGCGTCGTCCACGAGACACGTCTACACGTTGAAGTGGAACCTCTTCGTCGACTGGTGCTCTTCTCACCGAGAAGACCCCCGGAGATGCTCGATCAGCGTTGTGCTTTCCTTCCTTCAGCAAGGGTTGGAGCGAAGGCTGTCTCCCTCCACCCTTAAGGTCTATGTTGCCGCCATTGCCGCACACCATGACCTAGTCGAAGGTAAGTCGGTAGGGAAGCACGACCTGGTCATCAGGTTCCTGAGAGGAGGGAGGAGACTAAATCCTCCTCGTCCTCCTCTCGTTCCCTCTTGGGACCTCTCAGTGGTTCTAACTGCCCTGAAGAGTGCTCCCTTTGAGCCCCTGCAATCAGTTGAGCTTAAGTTCCTGTCAATGAAGACAGCGCTCCTGGTTGCACTGGCCTCCATCAAGAGGGTAGGGGACCTGCACGCATTCTCCGTCGACGAAGCGTGCCTGGAATTCGGTCCGGCTTTCTCTCACGTGATCCTGAGACCCCGGCCCGGATATGTGCCCAAGGTTCCTACCACTCCCTTTCGGGACCAGGTGGTGAACCTGCAAGCGCTGCCCCCGGAGGAGGCAGACCCAGCCTTGGCACTGCTCTGTCCAGTACGCGCTCTTCGCGCCTATGTAGACAGGACGCGGTGTTTCAGGACCTCAGACCAGCTCTTTGTCTGTTATGGTGGGAAGCTGAAGGGAAAGGCTCTCTCCAAGCAAAGGTTGTCTCACTGGATAGTGGACGCCATTGAATTGGGTTACCAGCAGCAAGGTCGACCGTGCCCCCTTGGTGTGACGGCCCACTCCACCCGGAGTGTGGCATCCTCTTGGGCTCTAGCGCATGGCGCCTCGCTAACAGACATCTGCAGAGCTGCAGGCTGGGCGACACCTAACACATTCGCCAGATTCTATAATCTCCGAGTGGAGCCAGTGTCCTCTCATGTACTCGCTTCAACTAGCTAGTACCGGACCCGCTCAGGTGTCTTCGCTTGCTCGCCATTCCACTCCACGGACTGGATACATGCGATATTCTCCTCAGGTGAGCTTCCCGAAAGCCCTGAGTTCCTCCAGCACTCCTGACGTCGGCGCCAGTGTCTATTGCCTGCGCGTCGGCTAGGTGCCTCCCGTGTGCATGGTCCCTCCCCTGAGCGACCCCCACATGTGTATTTCCACTGTAAGCCTCTCTGAGCATGTGTCTTTCCCTTGGCAAGCCACCTTGCCACCCCTGGGGTTGAAATATTCCACCTGCGGCTGGACACCCCAGTGTTCTCCATATGTTTCCTTCGGGTCATATGTGTATTCTCTAAGTCCCCCCCCTCTGGGTTGGCATTAATTGCATACTTCCCCTAGCTTGGGATATGCTTCCCAGTGTACCTTGGTATTCCTGTGTTAAATGGAGTCCTTCGTCCAGTCTATGACAGGGATCTCGATTTACGCAGGGCACTGGAAGACAGCTGAGAAGGTGGCGTGATTAGACTGGTAACCCCATTTCGTCGTCATCCGACGTAACTCGGAGTGACAACGAAAGGGAACGTCTCGGTTACGTATGTAACCCTCGTTCCCTGAGTAGGGAACGGAGACGTTACGTCTGCCTGCCACTTTCCGCTGTACCGCGGGGATCGCCTGAGCTCAGTCTTGGCTCCTCAGCGAAGAAACATAAACTGCTGTTGCGGACTTCCTCCTTTTATACCCACGAGGTGGGGTGGAGTTACGTCATGCAAATTCCGCAGACCCATGGCATTTCTTTGCCATTGGCTTGTTTTGTAATACTCGAAGTTGATAGGCTTTCTAAGCGAAACCCCATTTCGTCGTCATCCGACGTAACGTCTCCGTTCCCTACTCAGGGAACGAGGGTTACATACGTAACCGAGACGTTCACAGTGGTGGACAGTTTACAAAGTATATTTACTGTATAGTACTGTAACAATGTTAAGGATCAGAGAAGGAGAATGTGGGAAAACAGTATGGAAATCATACCTTGATTTAAATAGCTTTTGACTGTATTTTACTTCTTGCAGTTAAACATTTTAAAACTTCTTGTTTACAGGTGCTGTTTGTAAATGATGGTTCGTCTGATGAAAAATATCGTAATTTCAAAACAAACACATAAGTATTGAGATATGAATTAAGCATTCTGTTAAAAATGCACTACCATTCAATAACTTTGGGGTTGTTACTTTTTTAAAAAACAAGTATTTTTATGCTCACCAAGGCTGCATTTATTTGATAAAAAAAGTAAAAAAAAATATATTGTGGAATTATTATTACAATTTAAAAGAACAGTTTTCTATTTAATGTCATTTAAAATGATTTATTCCTGTGATATCAAAGCTGAATTCACCATCATTACTCCAGTCTCCAGTGTCACGTGATCCTTCAGAAATCATTCTAATATCTTGATTTGGTGCTCAAGAAACATTTACAATCAGTCTTAAAAATTGTAAAACAAAACAAAAAATAAATAAATCAGGATTCTTTAATAAATAGGAAGTTCAAAAGAACAGCATTTATGTGCAATAGAAATCTTTTGTAAAAGATTAAAAATTTAATGACTGTCACCTTTAAACATTTTAATGAACCGTTACTTTCAAACTTTTGAATGTTAGTGTATATGTAGATATCATTTTTGTGTCTTTGTCAGTCTGATTCCTGCTGTGCTTAATATTGAATGGATCTGTGGAATGCGAGACATAGAAGCTTACATGCTCCTCCCCCTCAGTTAATCCATATCTGTGCCACAATAGGATTTCTCCCTTTCTCCGTCTCTGTAGAGATATGAATGAGGTGGAGTTTGTTTTGGCAGTCACATGGCCTTGAAACCACAATCTAGTGGATTGCGTACATTTTTTTATGCTTTTTGAGCAGATTGGACAAAAATATTGCATACATGATGCATTGACATCTATTGCAGAAAGAAAACAACATAATCCAGTGTAAAACTCATTTAGACACCATCTATTTCTCTCACAACTATCACAAGGTCAGGCTTAGTGTCGCTGTCTAAATGTAGGTCCACAGAGGAAGTGAAGATTCATACATTTTAAAGAGATTTCTGTAGGGTAGGGTGATACTCAAAACATGGATTTTCCGGGTGGGAACATCTTGCCCCACTTTCTCTCTCTCTGCAGGAGACAAAACATACAACCAGTTCCAGTAAGATTAGATCGTCCCATCTGAGGATTCAATAACCAGTCCCGTCGCGATCTGTCTTCAGCTTTTATTGTAATATTAGTATTTTGTGTTTGGTTGAATATCTTGGCAAATTGTTTTGAAATTATTTTGTATTAATAATTATCAGGTCTGAAACTTAGTCCAACTTTTATTAATTAACACAAAGTCTTTATGATAATAAGGAGGCCTGAATGACATTGACCTTGTCCTTTAGGAAAAAATATTTTTTTTTTATTAGTGATACTATTGCTCATATTTGTGGTGAGGCTTTCTGAAAAGTATAGCAGTTAAAACCAGCGCAACCACCCTGCAATTTTACTTATTTATTAATTGATTCTTTTCCCTTTTTTATATACAATTAAATGAGCAATTAGTTATGACAACATATGTTTTTACTTTGCTTTAACTTATCAACATAAGGTAAGCAATTTTTAACTTTTAAGTTATACAAGATTCAACTTATTATTTTTAAGTCAGTTTAATGTAATTTAAATTGAAATGACTTAAACTTCCAAGTTGAGTGTACTTAAAAATTTAAGGCAGCAACTTTTTTTTTACAGTGCTTTTGCTAATTAGAGTTTTCACTGCCCACAATTACTGTACAATTAAATTGTGAATTTGGGTTAGGTCTTCTTTTTTTTTTTTTTTTTTTTTTTTCAATAAATAGTGCAATTTCTTCGGTGCAGTGTGTTTGTTTGAGCAGAATGACTGTGCTAAAAAACATTTTTGCCATCCTGTTGGTGCCACACTTTTAACCATCAGAAAAAGATTTTAAAAAATTCTCCCTCCAGGTGATTTGGCAGTTGCCCATGTTATGGCTGATGTGCTCTGATTTAATTATTATATCCAACTGGATTTCTGTGGTGTTTTAGGATCATAGCTGGATTGAGGAGAAAGAATAATAGAGGAGTGGATGAATGCAAACAAACATTTTTGGAGAGAGAACAGCTGTTTCATCCTCCACGTGTCAGCGGGGGAAGGGTAGGGCTGGGTCACAACGCACTGTGTCAACTGACATGTTTTGATGACCACACACATTCACACACAAACACACACACACACACACACACACACCGTGTCAGCATGCTTTAGTTTCTGAGCTTGGCTTCGTTGTGAGGTCACGCTGAACAGAAAAAGCTTTCAAAGCTGAATTACTGGGCATTTTGTTTGCTGCTTATTGAGTTGCTGAATTTGCTGGTATGAATGGAATGTCCCTCATTAAAACATTGCAGTCGTTTAAGAGGCTGAAATCAGCACATGCTCATAAACCTTCTTGAGGCATCATGCTACAAAACCCCAAAGTCAATAATGCTTTAAAAATATATCTTGGGCTTTATACATTTATTTGCATGTATTGGGCAGACTAATAAATAATAAAATAAATGTGTGTGTGTGTGTGTGTGTGTGTGTGTGTGTGTGTGTGTGTGTGTGTGTGTGTGTGTGTATATATATATATATATATATATTATGCATATATATATATATATATATATATATATATATATATATATATAATGCATAGAGATCTCAAACTATTTTATCATACAGCTTTTTTTCTGAAACATCTTGACTGCTTAAAGAAAAAAAAGATGAAATTCAGCAGGAATTTTGGCATAAAATCTGCAGCTCTTATTTTAGGGCGATGTGAGGCTGGATTTGGGGGAAATGCTTTCCTCTCTGGAATTTAAACAGAGGCATGTGTGTCACATATGTGTGGACATGTTACAATAATGATGGACTGGAGAGATCTGTACATTATTAGTCTTTTCACTACACCACACAAAGACAAGGAGAAATGTTGAACCGTTTGTATTTAATATAGTATGTATATATATCTTTGCATCTCTGTTTTGCAATAGTTCAGTGAAAAGACGAAATGCAAGAAAATTCTGTCGATTTTTTTTCCTGTTTGTTTTCGTTCATTTCACATTGTCGTAAAGTAAAAGACCTCAAATGACAGTGTTGCTCTCAGAAAGGGTAAATAAACTTAATAAAATGAGTTTTTCTGTTAGTACAGACTTGAATGCTGTGTCAAACAGTGAAGCAAGAGTTCAACTATTCAGAAAGTTCAGAATCAACCCCTAAAAGTAGCATTTGGAAATTCCCTGATTGAATTCCTGAGAGTGGAAAGTGGTCCGGTGAGGATAGACAAGTCTTCTTAAAAGGATATTCAAACATTAAAAGCCTGAGCTATGATGGTTCTTCTCTCTTATTTTCATTTTCTCCCTCTCCAGTTGGCACTTGGTACTTTAGGATATATCTGAACTCCATCAGCCAACTCTAGAAGTGTGAGCCAGATATGTCAGAATGAGGGTGGGAAGGTGTTGTAATAAATATGGTGGTGGAAAACACAGATTGATAGAGGGCAGATATTTATACAGTTGTCCATTGTTCTAGTGCAGAGTGCTGTCTCAATAGAGAGTGTAAGAGGCCGCCATGAGGAATCTACTCGATGTTGATCCAGGAGATGCATTAGTGTCAGAGAAAGTGTTGAGAAGTTGTACTCCCAGCCCACATTACCCTTACAAAAAAAGTATAATGTTACTAGCCTGCTGATAAACTGTAATGGTATGGTATGCTTTTAATTTCCTAATAGTAGGGTCCAAAAGTCTTGAAAATATGTTTTTTCCCTTTGTTTTTGTGATTAACAAAAAGCATAAAAATACGAATATGTATTTAAGTAAATGAAAGACTTACAAATACTGCATACTGAATATTACTTCTTAATTTAACATTTAACTCAGATTGTTATAGTGATAATACAGGTTTGTTGTGAACTAATTTGTTTTAAATGAATATGTAAATCTGATATCACAGTACTTTTTTGTAAGGGTAATGCAATATTTAAAGAAAAAAGAAGAAGCAGCAGCCATTGTTTGTCCCATGAAATATGACGTAGGGCCCATACTGCACTGCTTTAAACCCCATGTCTCTGTTTACCTCTAGGAGGCGCTTGTTTTCTCCTTTAAGACTGGGGGCCTCCAAACTCTTCCAACTCAATGGGTGAGGACATGAATTGTGCATTGATTGACAGGAAGTTGCTTCCTAGTGCTTGTCCATTCCTATCCTCTCCATTCGTTTCATGCATACATGGTCAAAACCCCACCACATGGATATGTGACCCCCTAAACACAGCGTGTGATTGGTACCAGAGGGTACAGTGGTAGTCCTAAAGCTTTGAGGATATTTTTAAATGATAGAGCCTTTATTTCTCCTTTTTTTTTTTTTGGTTTGGCTTTTCTTTCTTTTTGGGGCCACTTTTGACAGGTTAAACAATACATTGCGTGGTCTATTGCATTTCACTACTGCTTTCCCACAGTAAATAAGTGTAGTCCAGTAGAATAATTCATTGGATATTGTTCATTGAATCAGTTTCCTGTCAAGTCTGTTGTCTTTTTCATAATAGTAATATATATTTTTAAATACTCGCAATGCAGTGTTTGATAAAATTAAATGGCTTGTCTTGAGAGCTTGTCAATTACACTTTAGATTATAAATATTGTCTTTAAAAAAATGTTCCTTAACAATGACATGGTGCATTTAAGTTTGTTTTACTTAAATGTTATAATGATCAGTGTAAATCTTTTGTGATTGTATGAATAAATAACTCAAATCAGTCATTTTCACCAAACTCACACTTGTCAGTCATGATTTGTAATCTTTATTAACTTCCATTGTATCTAATGTTTTGTCAATACAGAAATAAATTCTGTTTAAAAAAAATGTGCCACTACTGCATACATCTTAAGATGTACTTCACACAAATAAAATGCTTTGAATTGTTTTTTTTTTATTATTCTTTTTTTTTTTAAATTATATTCTATACTACCACTACCTCAAGTTTGGGGTTGGTAAGTTTTGTATTATGTTTTTCAAAGAAGGTTGCATTAAAATACAGTAAAACCAAATGTAATGTGATGCTCAAGAAACATTTCTTATTAGTATCAATGTTGAAAAACGTTGTGCTACTTAATAATTTTGTGGAAACGATGATACATAGTTTTTCAAGATTCTTTGATGAATAGAAAGTTCAAAAGAACAGCATTTATTTGAAATATAAATACTTTGTAGCGTTATAAATGTCTTTACTGTGACTTTTGATCAATTTAATGCATCCTTGCTGAGTAAAAGTATTAGCATGACTGACAATGTGCAACCCAGCTGTCAAAATGACAAATAATAATTATTTCTAGTGCAACCTCTGGTTCTGGATAGAACTTGGGTACCTTCTCAAGTCATCTCCCTCCTTAAAAACTGAGATTGTGAAAGTGATGATGTCTCCATTACTCATTCTTTCCCTCTTTCTCCATCCCAGGGCAGTGACAGCGAATACGAGGTGGACCCCAACCGGCAAAAGACCCATTCGTTTGTCAACCACTACATCAGCGACCCTACCTACTACAACTCCTGGCGCAGACAGCAGAAGGGAATTTCCCGAGCGCAGGCCTACAACTACACCGAGTCTGAGTCCGGAGAGCCCGAACACAGCGCCCCTCCGCCACCTCTGCCCCCTCTGCCCCCTCTACCCCCGTTCCCCCCACAGCTCAGTTCCCCTACGCCCCAAAGCCAGTCCCAGACTGGCAGCCTTTTTAGACCGAAGGGCAGCCGGACTCCCACTCCATCCCAGCAGAGCTCCAACCCACCCAGTCAGCACGGTACACTTTACCGGCCCCCGAGCAGCTTGGCCCCAGGGTCCCGGGCCCCCATCGCCGGCTTCTCCTCCTTTGTGTGACAGAATGAAGATATCGGTACATGGAAATACAAAACGAAGGCAGGGGGGGGGGGTCTCTTCTTTTCCCAAACGCCTGGTCAAACTCACGTCTATAGAAGAACAACAACAAACATCAGCCCTGGATCTGTTGTGCTTTACTTGTCATTGCAAGCTTATTTTTATTCTTGTATTCCTCCTTTGATCACAGTTTATTTTCTTCCGTTCAGGTTTTGCTTTCTTTCTCTGCTTGTGTGTGTGTTCAGTGTGTTTCACTCACAATGAAAGACAATCACTTGGAAAGACACGTAAACGCATCCGTGAGCTTTATTTGTTTTGGTTTGGGTTTATTTTGTTGTGCTGCCTGAACAAACTGCATGACTTTTTTTGGTTCCAACTATTCTTTTCGTTTGCTTTTTCATTTTGTTGTTATTGGTTCTTATGTTTTGAGTTCCACAAAAGTGTACAACACAAAACTAAGTTATGAATGCTGGACAGAAGCACCAATACATGAAAAAAAAAAAAAAAGGCTATGGAGTAAATCTCAGCGTTTGGATCACCAGCGGTGACTGACATCTAGAAAAACGCTAAATGGTGTTTTTTTTTACTGTGGTATTTTTGTTCTTAAACAGATGACAAAGTACTTTGGTGATTATGAGAGGTTAAAGTTCATTTGACTAGAGACTATGATCTGATAAAGACCCGTTTTGAGTTGGAAAGCCAGCATCATTTATTGATGTCACAGGTCAGTTTTAACCAGTGTTCTTAAGAGGCCAAAGGTCATATTAAGTGCTTAATGCTAATCTGTGTTTTGAATGTTTTTTTCCAGATGTGAAATGTAGATTGTGTTCATAAAGCTAAGGACTGGAGCGCGAGTATATTTGCCATGTGAAACTGATAGATGAAAGGCCAAATATGTAAGAGTCTGATTTACTATGATATTATTGTACTATTACTCTGGATTGATTCAGATTCAGAGGATTCATGTCAGCAGCGGGTGTGTACTGTATGTGTGTGTTACATGGTGGGCGGGGTCATTTGTTGCTCCTTTTGATTTGACTCTATGATGTCATCCTGAGCAAACGGTAACATCCGACACAAACATAAAATAAACAGCAGTGGATATGGGAAATTTGCCAGCATCTCAGGCGGAGCTGGAAGTCATACCCATTAAAGAGTTCCTGTTCACACACAGATTTTCACTTTACATGACTCTGGCAGTGATGTCATCTTCGCCGTTCACATAGATCATCTGGCAAGACGTGACGTCATAGGAACTGATGACATTTTTAAAGATTGTGCAAATCAAGCAAATGTATTGTACCTGTGACCTTCAGACCATGGATTTTCACCACTTCGCTTTGACGCGGCTATTCAAAGTTACTGAAGATAAAAGAAAACGGACTAAAAACGCCAGCAGAGAACTGAACGGCACTTGCACAGCTTACTTGTGAGGTTTAACGATGTTGTTTGCTTTTTCCTTTCCGTGAAGTGATTTTACTGTCTGTATAAACAAGGTCAATCACATGCTCAGTCTGCCTGAACACAGTATATTCCTAAATAAATTATGTTTTCTGCAAAAGTTATTGGTTTGAACATTGAAAATGGCCATCTCTGAAAACGGAGCATTCGGGGGTGACTGACGTAGGAGAAGACGTGTGTAATGCTAAGTGAAAGTGTCCTTAAAAGTATATTATTTTAGCTGTCATGACATTACCATGCTCTCTAAGAACTACGTCTTGGAGCAACTGAAGACAAGAAGTAATTTAAAGGTTCTTTCAGGTTTTTGACCTGAATTTCAATTTTATCTTTGCTGGTCCAGCTTGTAAACCAACATAATCATATAAAGCTGGTCAACGAGCTTAATCTTTCCAATTAAACTTGTTGACTGTCTTTGCTAGTTAAAGACAGCCTGGTAGGGACAACACCATACCAGAATCCACAATGCAACATTTTTTTCAGATGGGACATAACTGTATATTAAAGATATGTTCTGATTGGTTGTGAATGTAGGGTGTTGTGCTGCGTTATCGGTTTCATTGTGGGCAAATTTGTTACTGGAATTTTGTTGCGCCTGTTTAAGACAATTGAGACAATTTTAGGGATAACTTCAATCTGATGAGGTGAACCTTCATTTCCAGAGGCTTAAGGTGTGCTTCGGACAGGTGAGGAAAATATTAGGTTAGTACAGGCTTAAATACTAGCTTTATCGGATAAAGGGACTATGTTACTGGAACGGCCACTATAGGAATGAGTGGATTACTGTAATTTTGACAGGTAGGACACGTTCCTGGATTGACATCATTTGTTGGTCTTGGAAAAACTTTCAAGTCCAACAAAAAACTCTGTCCAATGGGAACATGCTTGCATTACGTTGACCAAGTCTGCAAAAGCATACTTAACTATCTGACTTAACTTAACATAAAATCTGGATAGGATTTTTGTTCCAGGACGAACAAGGATGTTGTTCCGGGTCCTACTTGGCAAAATCACAGTCACAGAATGTGTGTGTGCAATTATTTTATACTTTTGCATGCTTGCTTACTTTGTGTAGGTGTTGCAACGTTTAAAAGTCCATCTTCATCTTCTATTGGACATCTTCTGTTGCTCTCATTGGTTTAATGGTTGCGGATACATCGGATCAACAGACCTGTGGAATCCTGTCCAGCATATGTTGTCTCCAGCCAGTTTACAGTCACACTGCTCCCTCGAGTTCAGAAAGAATAAAGCCAAACGATTCAGTTTAAACTTCGATTATGTTAAAGAGAAGGAGCATTTATTTCTCCATCTCCATCATTTTTTCTCTCTTTCATTCTGTGGTGTCCAATAAACACACCCTCTTTGTGACAACGGCAAATGTGATATGAACTCTTTCCTCTTGTTTCTCCATTTCCAAATCTCTATATTTCATCTGAAGTGTGGCGAGAGTGAGACAGAAACCCTGCATTTATAGGTTAATGATGTCAGAGGCAGAACAGGACAGGAATGTGTCTAAATGGAGGGAGATTCCACATCATACTCAGCCCAGTTTTTTTCCTAATAAAACAAATTTCCTATTTAAAGTTAACTTTGTTTATCTAGATACAACAGAGAGTATAACAGAGTATAATGATATAACAGAGTAATGGCTAAAAAATAAGAGCATACTGATGGAAGTGTGAAGGAAAATTCTTCATGTTCTTCGCCATAAGAAAGGTCAAATCAAAGACAGGTGTTCCTGAGCTCTATATACAGTACCTGAAGTCAATTAAATAGCTTTTGACAGATAAATGATTAATGTGCGCCAGTCGAACAGATGGAAAAATACGCTTATATAATCTTGGGTTATATAAGAGTTGTGGTGTTTGGAGGCTTTGAACGCTTTGAGTTTAGATGTTAGTCTAAACGGAAAGAAATTATCTGAACATATGACTTGATATATCAATCTATAAAAACAACAGATTTTTTTTTTTTTTTTTTATTTTTTTTTTTATATAATGTATTCAGTTCACGAGGTCCCAGTACGTGGATGCTAATTCCAAATGCAGTTAGCAGTTAGCAACTCCTCCACCATCCGGGCTACAACTCATAATGTTTTATTCAAAGGTGCTAGTGAAGCTCTGCAGTTGTGTTTCTTGTTTGAACCACCTGGACTCACTTCCTATTTGTGGTTACTTCTTTGATTTTTTTTTTATTAATCTAATTATATTATTTTCCTCTTCCACAAAATGGTAATTGCACCATGCCAAGATCAAATGGTTGGATAAATGCTTTTGATATTGATTATAGAGTAGAATTTTACCACTGGATATGAGCCCATTGATCTGCCCGTTTGCTAGCACCATAAAGAGCACGTCAGGAAGTAATCACCTGTTTGAAAAGTTATGGGACGTTTGTTGACCACTTTGCCGGCTTTTTATAAGCAGGTTTGAAGGGGAGATTGACTTGTAAATGTGTAGTGGTTTTGCAGCTTTATACAAAACATAAGTATTCCCAATCCATCATAAGTTCATTAACTTTAGGTGGGCCATTTGGTTTTCTGAAATATTCACTTTCTTACTTTGATGGTATTGGTTAATTTGAATGTTGTTTTGTTTGTTTTTAGTTATTATTCTGACATAATGTTTGATTTGACTGTGTGTGTGTGTGTGTGTGTGTGTGTGTGTGTGTGTGTGTGTGTGTGTGTGTGTGTGTGTGTGTGTGTGTGTGTGTGTGTGTGTGTGTGTGTGTGCGTGTTTTGTGTTTTGTGTTATGCGATGAAACAGTGAGGTGCACTATTTTTTTCTTCTTCACTGCCTGGATTTGGTGTGCAGATGTATTGTACGAAATAAGCTTATGTTTACCCGCTGCTCCGGGTGTGTGTATCCACGTTTGCAGTGTGTGTGTGTTCACTACTCACTACTCTGCTCCTAATGTGTGTGCACTTACTTGGATGGGTTAAATGCAGAGGTCAAATTCCAAGTATGAGTTACCATACTTGGCCATCACGTGTCACTTTCACTTTCACTTTATTTTGCCTTTCTGTGTAGAACTTAAACCAAAATATGTGTTTTGAAAATAAAGAGCTAATATGAAAGTTTATTTAGATGTACATGAAAGAGAGTTTTTTTTTATTATTTTTTTTTTTTTTATCACGTTGATGTTTAAAGGGCCCACATTTTGTTGTCAATTTGCAATTATGACTACTGGAATGCTATGTCACTATGAATCACACAGCTGAAGAGGATGTATGTGGTTGAGTATGTCACATATGTTTAGTGTGGTTACTGTGGCAACATCATTCCTTTTGGTAACTAACCAGGGTCATAATAAAACAGAACTTAATTATTCTCAGACAAAAGATGGTCACATATACTTTTATAAAGACATCTGTTTGCCTTGTTTTCGATTTTTTTTTTTTCATATAATATTTGTTAATTTAAAATGTTTATTTTTGTGTTTTCCTGTGATTTGACTTAATCAATATTATATGCCAGTGCTGCATCTGAGGACTTTTAAAAATGCCTAAATTTGGATGTATTGTATTATAATGAGTGTTTAGTGCCATGGGTGTACTCTGTGATCAAATATGTATATTCTGAACCAGACAGTTAAACAAACAAAAAAAAAAAACTCGGAGGAGCTCTTGAGCAGTCAATGATCGTCTGGCTCTGGGCAAAATTCTTTGTCTTTGAAAAAAAAAAAATTTATAATAATACATTTAATATAAAATAATGTATAAATGAATAAAACTTATGATAAATAATAATAAATAAAATGTGAATGATATGTAAAAGTGCTTTAAAATAAAAATAATAGACGCCAACAGCAAACTTAATTTACTGTACATACAGTCGTGTATTTGGTCGTAAATTTGATACTGGTCCTTTAAAAGGCAATGAGAGGCTGAGCTCACCATTGAAAGGGGCGGGGCGTAATGCAGGGGGCGGGGCGTCGTCACTCGTCACACAGTCAGAGGACGGTCTCTGGACGCTTGAACCGCATTAGTGCGCCATCGCACACTGAACTACAGTCAGTACGCGAAGACGTGCTCCTCAGGATTCGGCGGAGTGTGTCCTATTTAGCACGTTTTTATTATCTATAAACGCGTTACTCACACATAAAGCTGTTTAAAGGATATCAGAGACATCTGTCAGGCTGAACCTGTGTTTTATTACACTCTACGGACTCTTTTGTTTGGAGTGTGATTCCATTGAACTTGGTCCATTGTTGTTGGATGAGAAGCTCAACTTGGCATTGAGGATTCTGGGATCGAATACGACGCTGCAAACAGTGGTAAAAAGCTTTATCATTTATTACACCAATTCATTTCTTTGTGCGACCTTTGCTCACATCCCACAAGGTTCCATTAGAAGTTTGGATAAAAGTTCACTGGGTTAGATAAAGATACAATGAAGCGTTTGCTCTTCAAGTGTCTTGTATTGAACTCCAGAGGCCAGTCAGTCAGACATATATCTCATTCATCTGAATCTCAAATGGATTTAACAATTGTGGTCCCAAAGATATTTTTTTAACAGTTTTGAATGTGTCAGTCTCAGACATTCCTCGACTTATGTGTGTAGTTTGCTGTGGCTGTGATCATGGTATTTCAATGGTTTAGGCTTTTTTTTACACTACATTTTATGCAATAAATGTTTACATTATGGTAACAAATTATATTAATTTAATACTGTTCATTGATAGCTTTTTATATTATATAGCCCAATAACAGATGTGTACATTGAGTTCTGTATAATAGCCTAAATGATATATATTAATTCAAATGCTACTATTTACATGTTATTTCATTCATATCTGGCTTATTGTTTTATATTATTTGATGTTTGAAATGTTTGCATGATTTATCTTTGGATTTGTATCAGCTATGTGTGGTACACTAGATCTTGTTCTTGTTAAATCCATGAATCATCACTTCTGTTTAAGAGGCAACAACATATAATTTTACTCCACAATCTGAATTTCACCTTTCAGATTTAGAGTCTGGGACTTTTGTATAGGCTACCAATGCACAAAATTGTGAAAGTGAGTTAGCTGTTAACAAGTGATCTCTAATGGGAGGCTTTGACGTGTTCTGCTTGTTGGGATTGCAGGAGACAAGGAGCTTGTGATTTTGAGTCATTAGTACAGTGGTGCTAAATGCCTGGATGGACATTGGAGCTGCTGTTAAAGTGTGCTACTTGTGTCCGGTATGATAAAAAGTGGTAGATGAAATGTTATGTAACCACTTCTTAAAAAGTCCACGTTGCAATGAAACCGGAATCCAGTAAAGTATTCCAAGAGCTTCTTGTGATTTTCCAGATGTATTCTCCATATATTGTGCTGAACCTGTTGGCCACATCTGTTGCATAATACGCATTGGTCAGATGGCTGCAGTTTCACAGTTCGTTACTCTAACGGATCAAACTGTTGTTTGCAGAAAACTGGCAAGCGCTCTGGTATTGTAAAAGGTTATCAGAGTGAAATTGATTGACCCTAATGGGTTGTCTCAACAGCACAATCAACTTCTGATTTTCCTTTTTTTTCTTTTTTACCTTTTTTGTGTGAATATAATCTGTTGCTCCAAATTGAAATGTCTTAATTTGTCATCTAAACCTTTTAATTCCTCTATCAGGAACGAATGATCACCACCACAGCTTAAGTGAAAGTAATACAAAATTATAACTTGAGCGTTGTTGTGTTCCAGGGCTTTGACCCTTAACCTTTGACATTTTTATCATTCTTGGTGTCAATATTTGTGAAAGGTGGCATTAGCAACCCTGCCGCCAGTGCTCTGAGGTCAGTATCTGCCTGGATAGACAAAACAAATCACTGTATACCTGGAGTTAAAGCTGCCTGGTTAATATCCTGAGCTCATTATGATATCCCAGTTAGGAGAGCCGGCACGCAGAGAGACAGTTGTGGCCTAAATTGTGGGAAGATGTGGGCCAAGGTCAGTGTGTGTGTTATAAGGCCGACCTGCCAGATGGACGGATAAATGCAGTCTGTTCTTTTTCCACTTTTTTCTTCCCAAATTTTTCTTTCTTTTCTCACTTTACAGCCCCATTCTCTCATGCAACTGGATTTTGCACAGAGTAAAAAACAAAAGCTAAAAAGCTCCACATACTTGTTTGTAGTGCTGCAAAAATTGTGATTATATTACAAATATGACAATTTTTTGATTTCACGTTGACTTGAAATGCATCAGCAGCCTCTTGCTTGGTGCTTATGTGTGTGTACAGCTTGAGTGAGTGAGTGTGTGTGGATGGATCTGTAGTAATACAGCTGGCTGTTTGCCCATCCACTGCTGCTGTGATATGATTTAGCTGCAGCAGTGTGTGTGTGTGTGTTAGAAGGGGAGAGACTCACATCAACAACTGTATTAATAATTCTTAGTTTATTGTTCAATCACTACGGTGGGCTTCTTGTGAGTCAGCAGCATGAGTCTCAGAAAGCCTTATTCCTCTCTGATGTAATCAGCCCAGCTGTCGACACACACACTACAGGAGTTCGACATGTCTGTGCTCAAAGGACTAAAGTTCAACCTGGGGGGCTTTGAAAGCATAACCTTCCTAAATTTAGCCTGTAGGTTTGCGTGTAAGTTGTTCGTTATGGTGGTTAGTTAATCATGGGTGTTCCTGGCCTTTCTAGAT
The DNA here is from genome assembly GCA_026230005.1 of Gila orcuttii. Classification (NCBI taxonomy): domain Eukaryota; kingdom Metazoa; phylum Chordata; class Actinopteri; order Cypriniformes; family Leuciscidae; genus Gila; species Gila orcuttii. Next base: position 35,756,704 of record JAPDVR010000017.1, on the reverse strand, counting down.
AACAACTTCAACACCCACCCATCCCGGTTGTGTTGTAAGAGACATTTGCAGATTTTGTGTTGAAGTTAAACCACATTTAGGGTGAAGATCAAGCTGTAGACTGTAAGATTGACATTTAAAAGCAATGTTTTATAAGACTGGTTGTACTGAAATTCTCTCTTATTTAACACACCTTAGGTTTCAAAAGTTTGGGGTCTGTAAGAGTTATTTGATCAAAAATTAGTAAAACAGTACTATTGTGAAATATTATTCAATTTAAAATTATATAAAAAAAATATTTTAATGTAATGTTATTCCTGCTATTTCAAAGCTGAATTTTCAGCATCATTACTCCTGTCTTCAGTGTCACATGATCCTTCAGAAATAATTGTAATGCTGATTTGGTGCTCAAGAAACATTTCTTATTACTATCAATGTGGAAAAAAGTTGTGCTGCTTAATATTTTTGGGAAAACCATGACGCATGATTTATTTTTTTTAGGATTCTTTGATTAATAGAAAGTTCAAAAGCACCATTTAATTTTGAAATAGAAATCTTTAAGTATCTTTACTGTCACTTTCGTTTAATGTGTCCTTGCTGAATAAAAGTAGTATTTATTTAAAATATATATTTATTATACATAATTTTATTTTGTTGTATTTTTTTTTATTGGGGGGGGGGGGGTGTTATGATTTGGCTGTTTTACCATCATTTTTATTTTATTTTTAATATTATTGATGCAACACTTTTTTTGAGCAGCACGGCATGCTATTTGTTATACAATGATAGGAAATGCCTGCAAGATATTGTTAGCTTTTATGTTGAAGACTTTGAACTTGGGAAAACTGTACTGCATTCATATCAGACCTCAAGGGAAAGTAAAACTATTTAAACCACGACTCCGTGTCTTGCCAAGAGTTAATATTTTTGCACTGTCTCCTCTCCTCATGAACTTGAATAAGACGACTTGAGCTCCCTGCTTCAAGCCCAGCTGAGGCCTCAGGAATCTGACATACTAGCGACAGCGAAGCGTATTCCTCTGAAACCAAACCTCCTAACGTCGTACAGGCTGACCTCCTCCTGACACCAGGCAATGAGACAGTTCTTGTTATACCAAGAAGACCAAAGCCCTGTAGCGTTTAGTCCATACGAATCCTGTCATATCACCTTGTTTAACTTTTTTGACTAGTGTAGCTGATTAATCTGTGCTGCTGCTGTGTTTTCACAACTAAGGAAGCTATGATGATATGGTTTCCTGGAAAATTAAATGAGAAACTGTTTCAACGTTTTCAAAAAAATCTCAACCAATGGTTAATTGTTGACCAAGATCTTTTAGACATTGATAATCACAGTTCGAGTCATTATAGCCTCAGATGGCAAACCCACAGACCTCCCAAAGTTCACAAGAAAATAGCTGGAATAAGCTATTGCAATCTGATTGGCTAGTAATTTTCTTCAATTTAGGTCAATTTCATTGAGATCCCAACTATATCAGATACCAGGTAACAACAAGAAGACTGCCATGAAGACTGTTTAGTGCCATAAACTGCACTAAACCTGTATCCTGGTAGTCAGAAACCTTGCTAACTGAGACTGTTCATGTTAACTATAGGCATTAGTGGTATGTAAACTAACAGCTGACATTATGGTGAAAATTATTGGTGGACTACTCATTTTCTATGTAATGAACTCGTGCATGTTGATTAACTCATTATAGGGAACTAGTTTCTTCACATACTCCAGCCTGAAGCAACTTTAGTAACCTTTCTTTGGTTTCAAGATGATGACTGTCAATTTTCAGACTGAGATTCATTGCTTGAGTCCCTCATTTTTGAGATGACAAATTCATGATTACTGTGTTGTGTGATAGCGTTGAAAGGCGTGAAACCGGTTTAAGTCACTGGTATCATGTAGCAGCCAAAAGATACTCCTTTGAGCAAATGACAGGTGATTTTCTTTGGGTTGAGCCACACATTTTTGGAGTGACAGTATTGGCATCACTCCCTCTGAAAGTGGACCTCAACTTGAGTGTCCTGTTTCTCTTTAAGTCCAAACCTCGAAGCACATTATTTCTAATACCTGGCTGGCACAGCCCGACAACTAGTCTGGCCACATTTCACATAGATAGCCCTTTTAATTTAGTAGCCATTTTCTCTGGGGTTTTGGCCCTTTGCTCTTTTGTCTTGCTTCCAAGCTGTTAATGTTGCCATTAGTGTGTGTTTATCACCTTTATTGAACTGCAACATTTCCTGGTAGTTTATTGATGTTGCTCATTAATGATACTCGTGTTTATCCTGAAGATAACACCAGAGACAAAGACAATAATGTCCATAACAATTTCCAAAGCCATTTTTGTGAGAGCACTTGCTTGTGTACTTTTTTTTAACAGAGATAAAATGAAAAACATTCCTTTTTGTTTCTCACTGTGTCTCTTCATTTGTCCATTATGTTTTACGTTCTCTTCTAGTTCTCCTCTCCATTGCTCATATCTCTCCCCATCATTCAATTTCAATCGGTTTTCTTCTCATAGAGTAACAGGAGGTCGCTCTCCCTCAAGCATGTGGCTGGTGAAAAGAGAAAAAGAGCAATTCTTTTCTCCATTAGTGTCCATTCCAATCCCAGATGCTCTTGGCTTCACTTGAGTAATCCAATATCCTTATAGATCCATAACATATGCCCTCTGTCACTCAGTGTCATTATGTTCAAAGTAAACCACAAATGTGGCCTGAACTCATAGACGCATGTATGGGTACATGTGTGGAAAAATCATGTGTGGTCTTCAGAATGTTTATATTTCCATAGATTACTCGCAATTTAGCAGTTGTGTTTCTTTCAAAATAGATCAACAATGGGTTAATTGACCCTTTACTAAGCTTCGGCCACTTTAGCTACTGTTGCTTGTGCTCGCTCAGACCAGCTTTACAGAACTTGCCATATGAATGGGGATTCATGTAATTTATTTATTTTGTGAAATAGTCAAACTTCCACAAAATTAGCAAACTATCACCGTTTCGGAGGTAAGAATGTCTTCTGAGGTCTAGTCATAGCTGGTCATATTAGAGATATTTCTCTTACTTTTGTTTGTGTAAAGGGATTGGCTCATACTTCAGATTGTTTCTTCTTTAAGCTCTATTTATTTAAGTTTATTGTGATCGTTGTGACTGCTTCCACAGTTTCAGTGACTTTGAAGGTAGACAGTTGGGTGTTTCCAGAGTGGAAGGAACACTTATATGCTCCAGTAAACTCCAGACACTAGGTCACTGAGTGTGTTAAAGGTGGAGTGTTGTATTGATTGGCGCGGTCAGGCTTCCTATTTTAAACGATTGGAATCAATCATTTAAGTCTTTCTTTAAGTATTGTTGATTTCAGATTTAGTGATTTGGGCCGCATTTAACACTGCTACTAGTTTGGAAAATAATATTGCGTTTGAAACTACATTTACCAAAGGCACTACCTATAATTTCTGCAGTTATTATTACTTCTGCATTCCATTAATTTGTGTTAGCCATTGTCATAATAATATTTTGGTGGCAACCATGGTAAATTGTTGTAATACTGACTGTGCATTGTGTGGAATTTATTCTGCTTTGAGAGAGTTCTTTGTCACTGAACTCTCAATTTTGGAGCTATTCTTCTCTTCTAAACCACATCTGGTTTAAGGGTGTAGTGAGTGGGCCTTGCTCTTTTCAGACCTACTAGAGCTGAACCACAATGACAGCTGTGCATTAGCAATCAGTGCTTACACTACATCATCATGCATTGCACACATATACAAAGACTGCTGTCACCATGTTGAGTCACCACTTGAGAGGATTTTCCAAGGATTTTATCAGTTGATGAGGTCATGTATGAGAAGTGTTTTTTTTTTTTTTTTTTTTTTTTTTTTACTTTAAGTTAATTGGTATGTTGTAATTGCCGGAGAGTTCTGATTGTCTAATGCTTTGTAGACATCACAATTACCGTGATTACAGGTTTCTGACCAGTAAATATCTTTTTCAAACTTTTAATTATAATATAACTTAAATACTTTAAATATAACTTATTATAATTATATTAAAATTGAATAAAAGTTATTTCTTCCAAATTGTTTAAACTACCAAAAATGCTGTTTTATAAGTGTTTTTTTTTTATGGTTTTGTTAAAAAAATAGAAATTTATGTTGAGAATAGATATTATTTTGCTGTCAACAGAAAATTATTTTTTTTCTTAAGAAAAAAAAAAGACCTAAAAAGAAATCGCCATCTCACAATTACGATAATTTAAACATAGGATGCAAGCTGTAACTATATTAAAGATTTACTATAAAATATTACAGATTAATTTAACTGAATTTAAGTTCAGAATGGCTTTTGAGAAACTAAGTGTAAATGAAGATAATTGTATTTTGTGTAATAAAAAAAAGCTGTGATGATATATTATGTTCCCTGTAGGTTGTTTTGGGTGCAAGGGATTGTGGGTTCTGAGATTGTCTTTTTAGGTCATTCAGACAAGATTGTTTCGATTGGTTTAGGAGTATTCAGTGCTTTCTCTCTCAATGTGTAATATGGCTAAGTCAAGACCAGTCTGAGGGCTGATTCACACAGAACACAGTTTTGCTTTGAAAAACGTGAGTCGCTGGCAGGGAAATGGGGGAAAATTGCAATGTCTCGAGACGCGTCTTTTAAAATGTGATGTTATTTAACCTTGAGCGCCGCGTTTTTATAACGCTTTGTCATGTGTGAGATGCTGCAAAAGATGCAAGACCCGCGCGCAACAGTCAAGCACGTTCGTCTAGCACGTGTTCTGTTCACATAGAAAAATAATGGAAAAGTAGTGCAGTGAAATGGAAAAACGTCTTCTATGTGAATGGCCTCTTAGAATTTATTCAGCTGTTTAGGATGTAAAAAAAAAAACTCCAGTCACTGAATGTTGCAAGTTTGGGTTACTCGAGGTCCTCTTGTATCCTTTTGATGCCAATGGGGAATTCCTATGAGCAAAACAGAAAGCTGTAAATTAGAGACCTACCTTTTCATGGGTGCCTTGAAAAATGCTGCTTGACTGGTGTCTTGTGAACCTGTGAAGGAAGTTGTTTTGATAGACAGGCTTTATACTGTCTAATGTATAATACAAACAACTTTAGCCTCCTTTGTCAGTGACTCATGCTGTAGACACATTTTATTGTCGCACATATCCTCAAAGAAACAGCAGGATTGGTGAAAATCAGTTTTCAGTTTTCAACAGTTTTTCAAATGATCCAAAATGGTTGAACTTTTGAACCCAGCCTGAAAAGATGAATGACAAGAAGTTGTCCAAAGTTTGCATTTCACAATACCAAGATATTTGAGAAGGTCAGCTGGGAAATATCCTCTCTATCTGTTTGACTTGAGCAAAGTGCTTCATAAATTGTAGCTGTGTGGAGAACTGAGCATGGGTGGAGGAACGTGATGGCTCACAGATACACCTAATTATATTTCAAGGGGAAATGGAAAAGAAAGCATCATAGAAATATAACTTGTAGTCCCATTTAACTAAGCCGTGGCTCGTCAAGGGGTAATTTGAGTCATTGAGGAATAAATTAATTTATTAAAATGATGAATATAAATGAGAAAGTTTAGCTAATTCTGTAAAGTCTTATTTTTTCCTGCATGCATTTGCATTTTCATTAATCAGCCCTGAAAAGAGTGAAAATTCTGATTATTTGAATAATCCACCATTTTGAAATGGTATTTTAAAGATTATCTTTATATATTTTTTATTTTATTTTTTTATTTTTTTTAAGTACTTTGTGCCTTATTTTAAATGTATTCCTATATTGTTTTTTCTTGTCACTAGGCTACTTAATTTATAATGTATAAAGCTTTGACAATCATGCCAATACTTTTACTTTGAAAATTGTTTTTATTAAATATATATTGTAGACCTGGATAAATTTGCTTTGACATAATAAATTTAGACTACAATGCAAAAAATGTTCTTTAAAAAAAAAAAAAAGAACAGTTTGACCATTAATGTGCTTATATGATGGGCCCTTTCTAAAGTGGTCATGTGACAGAAATACAGCACAGTTTGCTATAGATTAAGGGGTCGACTTGCCCACTCCCCCTATCAGAAATGTTTAGAGCAGGGGTCTCCAACCTTTTTTCATTTGAGAGCTACTTTTTAAAAAAGATAGTGGCCGAGAGCTACTCATGTAGGCTAATACAATACTTAAATCTCTTAAATAATGTCTCATAACTCTCCTATTAACAAGGCCTATATATGTCACCCTTAAATGTCAGAGAAAAGAACAGAATCGGAGATTAATTTTTTTAAAGAAAATTGTACTTTGCATATTATACTGTAAAAACACATAATTATAGTTGATTTTATAGTGCATCTTAACTAGAGATGAAATGGCATGAAAATTTCATTTCATGATTATAGTCACCAAAATGATCACGGTTATCACAGAATCCTGTTCAGAAAGTACTAATACTACACAATAAAATCAATTCACCAAGGTTTATGTCGAAAACCAGCAAATAACAAATATAATTAGAATTCATTTGCACTTTTTGTTTACATAAACAAAATAACAACATTAAAAATGATGGCCAGATTTTAAAGGAGTGTCTTAAGACATGTTATCTACTAACATGTAGCCTTCAAGTTCAAATAAAGTTTTGACAAAAAGATTTATAAAAAGCTCGCATATTTCAGCCTTTAAATCATTTTTATAAAAAAGAATGAGTCAAAAAAGATGAATTACTGACGTTCACAATGCACATTAGCTTATCTTTCATTATTAATAGTAAAATTCTATCCGATTTTCCCGTGGCGTCTGTCGTTGCTATGGAACCATGCACTGCGCTCTCCACAATGATAAAGAAGTTTTAGTAGCTAATGGATTTTTCATCTCGCTGCGCCTGGAAAAAATGAGCTTCAATTATGAGCTTCCTACATTTGAAATAACGAACTTGAGCGCGCAAAAGACGCGACATGTGAACGCCCCCTTGGTGAGCTACCTCCAATCAGGCCACGAGCTACTGGTAGCTCGCGAGCGACTTGTTGGAGACCCCTGTCATAGACCATTGGCAACCGCAATGTTAGCTCCACAGATGAGGCATACAGCTTTATCTTTAACGTTAGTGAAGAGGAATTCTGTCTCCCACTCCTCGTTAAAATAATAAGTCTTCTTCTTTTTTGCATGACCTGCATCATCAGCCATAATTAATCTTTTTTTCTTTTTTATAGTTCAATTTATCTTATGTATGTACCGTCTGCCCGCGACCGCCTTAACTCACAGAAGTTACGTTACGTTTTTGTTTTTTTTAAACGTGCTCGACGTGCAGATTCAACATATTTTTAAATTATTTTATTATGTTTTAATGGTATATGAAATGTTACCATTAGTTATTTTCTCATTTTATGCCATCATAAATAATAAAAAAAAAAAAACTAAATGAAAGATTACAATTCAGGCTATTTAAAGAACGTGCTCGGCGGGCGACTCAGAGACTCCATGCGGGCTACCAGGTGCCCGCGGGCACCATGTTGGAGACCACTGGTTTAGAGAGAGACACGTAACATTGGCCTGATTTTCTCTCCGTCTAATGAGATGTTGGATGGAAATGCCCTGCGAGGACTGTGGCGAGCCTGCTGGCGCACAGTCGTGTAGCACCTCTGCCAAGATGGCACACCCGATGTGTGTCTGCTTTTCTTCAACACACTCATGCTTGTGTGTCCCAGACACACGGGCCCCAAGACTGCCGGCAACACCCAGGGAAGACGCAGCACTGCTGGCTCTCTCATTCTCATCTGTGCCGTTTGGAAAGGGTTATGGGCCTAAACTCCAACCAGTCGCTCTTCTTAGCCTTCAAACCAGATTATGCAATTTTCATTTTCAAAATCGATCGTTATTTGCACTCTTCTCAGCTTGGGTATAAAGTTTTCTGATTGTGTGCAGAATTACACAGCTGTGAGAGTATTGTTGGCTAAGTCTGAACCCATGGGCTTTTTGGCAGAGGAAAATGGCAGGAATGTGGAGTGGAAAGGATGTGGAAAGTTAATCATCTACTAGATTAGTAGGGCCACGTTCTGTCTGTTTATATGCTGTGATTATAGAGCTGCAACCTTCACCTTGCCGAAAAGTGACTGGCAAGAAGAATGATTCCTGTAAAATGTGAGCTTTTGACGAAAAGGTAAGGCTTCTTTTAGAGGTATATTCTTAAGTATGAAGTCAGACTGGTTGGTTAAAAGACTCAAAGGTGTGTTTGTGTGTGGGACATGAGGCATTGCTGGTTTAAACATGGTTTTTAGTGTTTTCTACATTCTAGCGTGTTATCCTTGTGGTTAGTTTCAGCAGAGTTTGTGTTTGGCAGAGAAACTCGAAGCACAAACACACACAGTACTGTATATCCGTTTACCCCGCTGGCTGCTGCTGAATGCCGACTAAGCTAGTGCATAATATCCTGTCTTGACCAAGCTGAGAGAAAACTTTCAGAAACTAGACCGGGAAGCTGATAGCATTACTCTATAATGTGGTTGAACTCTTGAGGTGTTTTGCATGTGTGTTTCTTTGTCCTTTTACCTTGTTGATGGAGTTATAATCTGCTAATGATCCTGCCTTTTCCCTGTAAATGTTTAACCAAAATCGAGAATGCAATTATCATTTACTCACCCTCATGTCATTTTAAACCTGCATGACTTTCCTTCTTCAGTGGAGCACAAAAAGTGACTTCAAGTAATATCCTGGTCTTTCTTTTCAGTATAATAAGTGGATGAGAACTGGTGCTGTCAAACTTCATAAAAATTAAAAAAACAACAACAACATAAAAGTAGTTAATATGACTTATGCAATAGACCCTTTTACAGCCCACGTGATCAAATAGTTGCGTGCGCATTTTGGCAACGGAAGTGGTGTTGTTTCCCACTGGCTCTAACGTGTTAGCAACTCCGAAAGTTTATCAAAACGGTTTCCCAGCATCAAAATGTCTGGTTGTTGCGTTTACGGTTGCACTAATCGATATTCCACCGAGGGGCTTAAGTTTTATAGGATTCCAACAGGATCACGGCCGTTTCAGAAGAACCGGCGGCGCCTGTGGCTGCAGGCGATTAAACGTGTTGATTGGACTTTTTGAAATAACTTTCTCTGTCTGTGTTGCTTAATCCGCTCGCGTAGCTTGACACACTGCTGATTCTCGCCATACTTCCGTTGCCAATATGCTCGCGCATACGTTGCCACTTCATCATTGTGTACAAACAGTAAAAGGGTCTATTATATTCCCAGTCTTCTGAAGCCATACAATAGCATTTCTGTGAGGAACAGACTAAAATCAGAAAAATCCTGACATCCACCCTCTTCTCCCATTCCTTTCTCAAAAGCATGGTTAGCTAAGTTGATCGTAGAGACCATTGGTCCATACGATCTACTTTGGCTTACAATGCTTTTTGGGAAACCTAGCTTTTCAGATGAATCGGCTGGTCTAGTTCACAAAATTAGTCTGGAATGGATGATTGGTTCACAAATCGTGTTCTTACCTGAGTTCAACTATAACTCTCATTGATCTGGTTGAAATGGTTAATGGCTCAAAACGGTTATATGACACCTGAGGCTTGGAACATGGTGCACTAGTCTTGTTGACTACTTTTATGCTGCTTTTGTGTCCATTTTGAAGCTTCAAAACTCCAGGCAACCTTCATTATGATTGCGTGGCAAAGAGTGACTTCAAAACGTCTACTTTTCACACTTGTGGTATTTTTCAAACAGTGTTTGCATTCAAATGATTTGCCCTAACTCTTTACTATCACTCATATCATTGCTCATTGATAAGATATGTGTCTCTCTCTCTCCCTCAGTGTCCACGGTGTTGGGCCAAATGTATACACACATTTACACTCATTAGTTAAAATATTTTCTACAGTGTTTATGGGTGTGAGAAGGTATTTTATTGGTTGATTTGGTGGGTGTCTTGTCTTCCTGTTTTCCCCGTATCACATTTACCTTTCCATCTGTTTATTCACCACTTAATATCTGTCTGTATAAGGCTTTAGGCTTGTGGTGGGGTTAACAGGAAAAACAGGTTGTAATTGTAGTCAATAATAACATCTGAAAACCATACAGCTTTTTTATGCTTTCAACCAGTTCCTGGTTTCAATGAGAATTTGTTAACTTCGTTAACATGTTAGGGACTATAAGGATGATATTTTGTTTTTTCATCTTAATAAAGCAATTTCTTTTTTTTTTACATATTTGTACTTCATTTTATGCAGAAAGCCTACTGTGACATGGACCGTGTTTACACTGTAACCAACCACCAGCGACATGAAGTTAAAAACATTTCTTTTGATAAATGCATACATCACAGTTTAATGGTTTTATGACTGATAGAGGCCGCACTCAGAATGAATGATTTGTCAGGAATATCACACTGTGGTGTGAATCTCCTGCAATATCATGCAGACAGAGTCGCTGTGCAGTGCTGTACTTCCTAGAGTATGTCTGTCCTTGCTTAAATTTGTTGTATGATACTGCATATATTTAACAGCAGTCAAATCAGCCTTAAACAATCAAAACTGTATTGACAGTTTATGTCTGATTTGACTGCTGTTGTGTGTTTAATCTGGCATTGTGCCAGACACGCAGAAATTCTCAGTGTTTTACAGACACCAGCAACCTCTCCAAAAGCAGAGACTCTTAAAGGGAATTTAAGTCTTAAAAGAGATTATGTAGGGTGTTGTCTGTAAGTTAATCAAATGGATGAATGTGCCTCAATCTTGCTGTCCTAGATCTCAATGAATCACAGGCTGGCATAGGCCTTTTCTGCATGTTACCAATGACTAGATGGTGAAAGATGGTTTTATTCACTTATGAATAGGGAGAAACTGCAACGCGCAACATGGAATACAATCAGCATTTACCAATCAATCAGCCAATCATTGCGTCACTGCCGTTAGAATCTCTGTTTCCGCTAGAAACCTGAGACTTGCGCTTAGGACTGCACATGCGCATTGGCTGATCTAGCCCGAAAAAAATTGAGCATAAGAGACAACATTTATGGGATGTTTTGTTGCTGATTTTAAATATGTTATATAATTATGAGTTCGGCAAGTAGTTTTTGAGATTTCAGTATTCCCCATTCAGATAGATAGGACTTTGTCTTGGATGCCCAAAATAGCTGCCCGGTGGCGTTGCAAATATGGCTTCCGAGTGAACAGACTTTCCTTAAAAGGGACTTTGAAGTTCCTAGGACAAATGTAACAAATATAAGTGTAAATATATAGTGTTTTTTTTTTTTTGTGAAGATCATTTATAGAGCTACTCATTCAAGTAGTAGATCCCATGCAAAATACAAGGTAAATGAATAAAACCATAATTAGATTTTCGTAAGCCATTCAAACCCTTAAGACTTTTGTTCATCTTCGGAACATTAATGAAGATATTTTTTATTAATTCTGTGTGATTTCTCTCCCTCCATCGGCAGCTACGCAACCACCACGTTGACGCTTTAAAAAGTTCATAAAGAGATCGTAAAACTAATCCATATGAATTGAGTGGTTTAGTCCAAATTTTCTAAAGAGATGTGATCGCTTTACATGAGTTGATGAATGTTTATATGTGAATAAAAGATTTAACTAAATCTGTTCAGTGTAAAAGCTATTGTGTCTCTTCAGAAAATTTGGACTAAACCACTCAATTCATATGGATTAGTTTTACGATTTCTTCAGGAACTTTTTAAAGCGTCAAAGTGGTAGTTGCGTAGCGGCCGTTGGAGGGAGAGAAATCGGTCAGATTTCATTAAAAATATCTTCATTTGTGTTTCGAAGATAAATTAAAGTCTTATAGGTTTGGAACGACATGAGGGAGAGTACATGATGACAATTTTCATTCTTGGGGTGAACTATCCTTTTAAACAATTGTAATGTTATGCTCTAATGTGAATACAGTCATGACTAACATGACTACAGGTGTTTCACTTCATGTCTAAAGTGTGAATATATTCTGATGTAATGTGTATTGTCATAAGTTATTAATAATTTTTGCTTCAATAAAACATGGTAATGAGTTCCAGAGTTTTGTATTAGTAATGTAATGTGTATTGTCATAGTTATCAATAATTTTTGCTTAAATAAAACATGGTAATGAGTTCCAGAGTTTTGTACCAGTAATGTGTATTGTCATAGTTATTAATACTTTTTGCTTAAATAAAACATTGTAATGAGTTCCAGAGTTTTGTACCATTAAAAAAACAGAGAGCTGCAGTTGTATTAGAAGAATAGAGCTCAGAAGTACTGTTAAATTAGTAATGATTACTCTTAAAAGATTAAAACAAATCTATAAATAAAAGTATAACGTCAAGTGACAGCTGGTGTTTCATTCAGTGGATCGTCTCATCTGACTTCTTTCTATGAGCTTTGATGAGAGGACACTTTACGCAAGAGATGGTGACATCATGAGTTAACAGCATGGGATGAATGATGCTTGTGGTGAAGATGTGAATCATTTATACCATAGTTGCTTTATTTTTCCAGGTCTTAATCTCTGGTTGTGTGTCTTGCGTACATAAAAGTGCGTTATGTAAATACGGCTGTGGGATTGATGGCCACATGCATACTCAAACCTCAAAATATTTCTTCACTTTTAACCCACAATCCATCCCTTGTTTTTCTACCGTCATTGCCATAACGGCCTCCTGCCAGACGAGACAGACTAATATATTTTTCTTGTGAGAGTGTTTGTGTGTTTCACGCTTAGGAATGTTGACGAGGCCGTAGCGGGTCTCCTGGTATCCCAGCTTGGAGCCTGTGAAACGAGGCCCCGCTGAAACGAGGCCCTGCAGATGTGTGGTTAGACCCTCACGGAGTTTGATCACGAGGGTCCGGGCAGCTGTGAAAGTTGTGGGTCTCCAGTGAGCTCTGATATGTACACACATGTCCAGAGGGGGATAGAGATTTTTAGCTGGTGTGTTGTCTTTCAGGAGCTGTTAGGATTTTGTACTGATGTGTAATGATGCTGAACACAAATGACATGCTCTGAAATCCCCTGAGTGTAGCTGTTAATGAAGCGTTTAGACGCGGAGATTGCTGGGCATAGGCATGGAAAGGACCAAAGACTCTGTGTTTTTGTGAAGCTTGGTTAATCAGTTCATGGCAGTTGACAACACCGTTGGCAAAGTATAGCATAATTATTTTGTTATTTAAAAATGTAATTTTGCTGTTTCAATCACACCTTTTTTCATTTTAACAATATCAATCATAGTTTCTCATTAAGTCAGATAGTTTTGTAATAAGTTCAGTTTTGAATGGTTCATTTTACTAAATACTAATGTAATTTTGAAGGATTAAAAATACTTTGCACAGTTGAATTAAATGAACAAACTGAATTAATTCAACTTTATAGAAAACCAGTTAAATATATAATTAATCATGCCCTGTGAGACAAATATACATTGCTTAATAATGAATTTTCCAACTGTTGGAGCAATAGAGCTGTTCAGTTGTGATTTATGACATTAATTTTTAGGCCAACCCGGAAGGCTAATTTGGCATTGGTTCCCATGGGAATACCCTAGCGGATTCAAATTACATAAAATGAGGTCTGAGGTTAATATTACTTTCACATTTTATTCTACAACATAAACAGCATTATCAAAGCCACTGTATTTTGAAATGGCATTGTAAGAACTATAATTGTAAAATATATAAAACATTATTTGTTTTTACCATTTAAATGTATTGAAATCCATTTAATTTGCATTTGATGTATGACAATGACAGTTTTGTCTTTACCAATACTTTTTTTATTTTTTTTATTTTTTTACAAAATGTATGTAATGAGCGAGTACATCATGAATCCATATTCCAAACCGTGTTTTTGTGTTATCCTGAATCACAGTGGTGCACTTATTGTATGTGTTATATTTGGACTAATTTAGACTGAGCGCGGGATCACAACCGCTGCGAAGTAGCTCAATACCTGCATGACTCGTCATATTCATAAACGGAGAGAGTATGCTCCGGTTACAGTGTTCTTCTACAAGACAGTTTTGTTTATTAACTGCTAGAGTGCCAAAAGTTACACAGTGTACCTTTTTTAATTTAAGTTCATTATGTCCTGATGTTAAAAATGGTCTTTTTTGATTGTTGATTTATATGATCAAAATCCTTTACACAGGAAGGTACTAGGGTGTCTTGCATTACTGCATACAAACACAGATACAATAATCTATCTGGACCTCTGAGTGGGGCGATATGCTGTGATTTAACAATGAGGTCAATCTGCCACCGGGCAGAGCTGAATCCTCCACAGGGACGCCCAGTTCTTTGACTCAAGTGGAGAGCTTATCGTTTATCAAACCCTCCTCTGTTCTCTCACAGCTACAGTCGCTCAATGGGCTTTTGTTGTCAGAGATGCAAATGTTTTTGGTGGGGTGACGTGTCTTTGGAATATTGTTGCCTGGATCTCATTCATCCAGATGGCATGCACGCAACTCTGGGATGGTTATGAAGTCATGTTTGAAAACAAAATTGCAGACTACCGTCTAGACGTTGTTGATGTATCCACCTTAGCTTCAGAAAAATCTGACTTTTTTCGCATTTTGTTTGTCATACAATTTTGACTTTGATCATGGTTTGTTTGAGTGATTGGTGTGTCTTAAGTCTTTTGTTGGCTGTTGGTGGTCAGTCAAGGCTAAAGGCCTCCCCTGTGTAGAGAAGCAGATAATCAGATTATTAAACCATAAATCACAGCGCACAGTTGGGAATCAAAAAGTTCACAGTGAACCCAAAGAGCACTGGAGTTCTCTTTTTCTACTTTCCCTTTGTTTCATACCCTCTACAGTGACATTACAATAGGATGATACAACCATCATTAGTCTTCCAAGACATGCAATATATTTTGCTTTAAGAGAAAGATGTGGAGAAGCGAAGAAAAAAATAGAAAGGAAAAAGTGGTTTCAAATAGAGTTGGGAATTAAGAACTGGTTGTAGCTCATATGCAGCAGCTTACAAGCAATACAAATTAACAAACAATAATAATAAACTAATATATTTCTTAAATATTACCTTTATTTAAAAGCTTACCATAATGCTATACTCCATCTTTCATTGTATATTGTACTTGTTTAACACATTTGCTTACTTTGTATTTATACTTTATTACTTTATTATTTCTCATTGCATACCTTTATTTATTTTTGTATTTATTTACTTAGTTGCTTGTTTAATATGTACATTGGAGCCACCTTAAACCACCTTCATCCATTGTCTTAGTCATTTTAATTTTCTGTTGTCTGTGCACATGATTCAAGAAGCTTTCAAACACTGAATGCAACAAATGCAAATCAGTATCTGGAAAGCCTCCTAATGGAACTAAATGAAATAAGAATGTTATCCTAATGTTTCTTGCACATACTACAGAGAATACTGCACTGGATGGAGTTGAATTTCAGAAGAAATGCAGTCCTTTACAAGTCTGTGCTCCCAGGATCCTCTGAGCTCATGGTTATGTAATCATGAAATGAATGTGGATTTGGATTTGGAAAGAAAGGGGATTTGTGACTTGGATTTGTGCCTTGGAACGCATTACTGCCCGATATCTGCATTGCACCCTTTTATTTGTTTTATTTGTTTCAAAAATATTTGTTTTATTTGTACAGTTTTTCGGGCAAGGCTACTATCATTAAAACTTATTTACTGTTTTGAAGAACTGTTTCAAATAACGTTGTTCTTTTGCTAAATTATAATTGCGGTTCTATGTTACTTTTCAAATAGAGAAGTATTTACTCATGGGAGGAGTCTGTTGTGTGCTTTTTCTTGATCATTTTTGGAGCACTGATGTCCCATTCCAATACTGACACATGTTCATAGAAGTCAATAATATATATATTTTTTTTCGAAAGCTGATCTTAGGCCCTAGAATTTGGCATGCAATTTGTGTGGTTTAATTCCAGATTCCTCTGAGTAAACAGATGGTTCAAAAGTTCATAGCAAGCAGAGTTGGAAGTGTACAAAGCTTTGGTTTGTGTGGTGACTTGGTGACCACCATGCAAAAGTAAATCCTTCAGTAACAAGCGCTCTGTAAATCAACACTCGTGCAACGTGTCACCCTTTCATGACCGCACTTCCTCCAAGAACAATAAAAAGGCTCATGGCTTATGGGATGAAATGGGAATTCCTTTTACAACCTCATCCACCTCTACGTTGATGTTATGTAATACTTCAAGTGGCTTTTGAACTGCTTGTATTTTTTATCACCCCTTTTCTTTTTCAAAGAATGTTTCCCCTATAATTAATCCATTTAAAACAAATTAGGACATACATTTAGCATGTGATGTCATCAGCATGGCCCAAAATCTCCAGAAATTCCAAGCATCATGTATAATGTTAATAATTTATCATTGTAATATATTCCATCAGCTGACTGTTCAACTTAAATTCTAAAATAAAAGGGAATCTGTCTCAGATTAGGTAAGAAAATGTCAGCTTTGTGAAATAAAATGACATTTATTGTTTTTTTTTTCTCTTCTGTTATAGGTCAGTTGTCTGATGTTAAAGGAAGGACACTGTACTTTAAGGATAAAAATGGCTGTGTCCTAGATTTTTGGAAGAGTTTTCATCCTGACCACTGTCCTGGATCTACACCTTCAGAAGAAAGAGTGACCCATCACTTGGCGAGAAAAGACTTTGGTGATTTAATTTTCTGTGGACAGTATTTGAGTAGTCATCATGCCTATTTTGAAGCAGCTTGTGTCCTCTTCCTCCCAGTCAAAGCGGCGCTCTCGTGCTGACTTGACTGCAGAGATGATCAGCGCGCCCCTTGGAGACTTCCGTCACACTATGCATGTGGGGCGAGGAGGCGATGCTTTCGGGGACACCTCCTTTCTTAGCAGCCGCTCAGGGGAGCCACCAAGGGAGCCAGAGGTACAACAGAGCTCACCTAAACAGAGCCTCCTTTCCCGTACGTTCCGAAGCAGCAGGCGCTCCCAGTCGGTCAATCGCGACAAGCCTGACAAATCCAAACTAGCGCCCCCTGGAGGCTCGCCAAGTTATGTAAAAAATGCAATCTCGCTGCCATATTTGAATGATGAAAACGCAGGACGAGGTACAGAAATCCACCTTCCCAAGAGCGTGTCCTCAAGTCCTTTAAAGAACGTTCCGGAAGTTGATGGAAAGCCGCTTAACGGAGCTGCAGCGCCCGCTGTATCGGACTTGGAGCTGGACGAGAGGAATTTTGGTGAGCTGACTGACTTGCGTCCGTCAGTTCCTTACACCGGAGGCATGAAACATGCAGAGTCCATCATGTCCTTCCATATTGATCTGGGTCCCTCCATGGTGGGCGACATCCTGAGTGTGATGGACAAGAAGGGCTTAGATGATGACGATCTGGGATTCGAAGAGGGGAAGAGCAGCTCGCCGCCCCAGAGTCCTCCCAATGAAGTCGAGGAAGAGGACCCGCTTCCTCCGATCCGGCCTCCACGCCAAAGGCCAGGCACCAAACCTTACACTCCAGAGCTCCAAACCAGGAACCATCAACACTTGGACAGCTGTTCCCTCTCAAGTTCAGGGTCCACTGTGCTGGATGAAAAACCCCACAATCAGATTTATGAGGGAAATATGGACGACATCAAGTACAGCTCACCTCGAGTGCAAGACGACAGAGACTTCTCCTACATGGATGATGACGATGATGACGAGATTAGGGTGTAAAATGAGCTGTAAGTTGCCATAACAGTCTTTGCAAAGACTAAATGAAGAGGAGGAGGTGGGTTGTGGTCGATTGGTGAATGCAAAGCTTGTACATTGACATGGAGGACTGATTTTATAATGGAGATGAAAGGGAAAACGTATGTTTTAGCCCTTGCTAAATACTTTTTCACTACAATTCATAGTTCAGGTATACAAACCTTCTGTTAGTGACTTTCACCAGAGCCGCCCCAGCTGTAAGAGGAATGTGCTTGTGTGTTTGCATATGCCAAGGCGAGGAAATTCCGTTTCAAATGGTTATTACGGTCTTATGAGTATCATTAATGAATACCAGTGTTGAACACTGGGAACGCTGATACAGGAGGTTTGTGTGGAACCAAACCTCATTCTCCCATGATCGACACAGTGCTCGGATGCAGCTCGCTTAAGCCTTTGGACTTCCAAACCATTGCCAACAGTCTTAAGTTTCCTATGTTTTACAGTTTTTGATTCCATCTTTAAGTTATATCCTAAATTTTGCCTTGTATACAAATCTGTATTGATGTAAATGTTGAAGTGATGATTAGAATGTCATAAACGTGTATGGAGGTTCAACACAACACTTTATCTCTGGCATATGTTACCTTTTTTCCTGTTGAGAGTTGTTTATGTAGTGGATCTGGACTACTTTAAGTGGATTTCCTGTCGGGTCACATGAAATTCTCAATCTTGGAGACTTTAGATTGATGGGATACAGAACCCGAGAGCAGTGGTGGCACTGCTTGGAGGCAGTAGAATCAGTCTGAGTGGAACTAATGACGACGTCAATTTTGTGTGTGTGAATGAGGATTGATGTCAAGAGGGCTGAGAAGTGTGCTGTTTGATTATCATTGTATAGGCTCAGAGATGAAGGGGTAGCTCTCTGATTCAGGGTCTAGTGTAGTGCCTCGATCTTCAAACCATGCTCATCAGCAGAAGTGGCTATAGAGGGGTTTTCATCTCTGAATGACTCTTGTAGTTTTTTGTATTTCTGTATTTAGGTTTGGAAGAGAGATAAGACTTATCACCCCGCGATAAGACTGTAACTCGTATAGCCACTCTGTGAGTTAGTGCCATAGCCTTTGCGTCGGTTAAACATAGACAGAAATGTACTTTATTAAAATTCTTTAATCTCAAAATGAGCAAACTTGATCCTCCATGCAATATTATCTTACAGAGATTGTTTATGCGGATGAAACAGGTCTGACTCATTCCACAGTCACATTATATTTCAAAGCTTTCACTTGATTTTCCTTAAAGGAGAAGTGTGTAATTTCCCTGCCACTAGCAGCACCAAAATGGAATTCATAAATAATAATAATAATTAAAAAAAAACTCTGCAGTATTCAGTTGATTTATGGTCATTTGGAATATTTAAATGGATTCCATAACATCGGCTCAGCCAATCATGGGAGTTTGAGGGCGGGGCTACGCATTTGTTTGACTGATTTTTTTTTTTTAAGTTTCAAACATCTGCATCTACCATTAGTCATTTTTGAAATTCTGTTTAGTGCTGCAGAAATTACACACTTCACATTTAGGTCTCTATTATGAGACTTTCACAAACTAGCAAGAAAAAAATGTTTTAAAACAACAGTTAGCGAATTTGCCATAAAACTGACAAGATATTAACACTATAGGCTCACCACAGAAAACATCAAATAATTGCAGATGATTAACATCCTGGTATCAGCAAGTATTAACTGTTTATTGTGCACTTTGGATCACAGTTATGTTTTGGGAAGATCATTTAAGTGTTCCACTCTTGATACATGTACATAATGTTCAGTTATTCATTTCATGTATATTTTGAGTTTTTTGATTGAGGTTATTGCTTAGTCAACAGTGCTGGCCCTGGAATCTGACTTTATAAGCACACTAGGAGCTGAAGAGAACACCATTTTGTAGTATCGGTTATATTTGTACACAGTTGGTTTCTGTGATACAGCATTATTATACTGATTTCTCTGTGGCCTTTTACCTTCACTTTGTAATGTGTTCTTTGTGATCAGACTACAACTGCATATTCGCTTGCTCATCTGTTTTTCAGTGGTTTGTGAAATCAGCATGTCTGTACAGAGGAACAAGTAAGGTACGATTAATAAGTGAGACGTGAGACGTTTGTAATGCAGACATCAAACTTTTTTCATTGTGTATAGAATGGTTTGGAAAGGGGCTTTATTAAAGGGGTACGAGGGACTTGTGTTGCCTTATATCTGGTTGAAATGCTGCATTTGTCGTCTAGCACAAAAGGAGGATAATCAAATGTGCCAATTTCTTATTTTCCTGTTTTGTTGTCCTTGAATTTTTGTTCACACGGGTTAAGGAAGTGGTCTTGGAGATCTCACGCTGCACGCAAAGTTTTTGAAGATGACCAGATGTCCGGAACTGGATTTGTGAGACTGAAAATGAGCTGGAATGCTGGACTGTAACAGGTTTTGAGAGCACCACGGCTCCCTCTACAGTTTTGAGTCGTTTTCTTACAGGCCATCAATACTTTTAGTGTCTATGCTTAGAGAGACAACAGTATCATCCATATATGATGGCATAGAGGTTACTATAGTTTCTTTGCTTGATTACCATATGAGCAGTTGTATAGCACAACATCTTCCTACAGAAAATTATTGACAAACACTAAAGCATAAACCATCTCTTTAATTTCCAAGTATTTGCTGTTTATCTTTTTTTTTTTTTCACTTAATGTCTATTATTCTGTACTGAAATAATATATAATGCCCTGCCTCACTTTCCCTTGTAAAATAACAGTTCTATTTTTCAATAAATAAGAAAGCTGAGAAACTTCACAAAAGGACCATAATTTGTACTGGTGTTCATGACTGTCAATGCAAATCATCATTTAAGAGTAAAAAAAAATACCTGAGCAAGTTTGTTCATGTTGTAACAGATTTACATGCTTAATAATCATCCTCAGGCTAAAACTACTGTATCACACAGCTTTTCCAGTATGTTGACTCAGGGAACTCTATCACTGCGCACGGTTTGAGCTGATGAAACAGATCTGACAGATTCAATTCAATATTTCAAAAAAGTAAATTCTTCTCAATAGGGGTGGACCTATAAATAACTTAATTCAAATGGAGATACTCCTCTACAAGTGTGAAACATGGACAGAACCTCTCTACCAGGACTAGATGTGTAATTCATTTAGTACTCAAACTTTTCCTTACTGAAATTAACACACTATCAGTTTTTAGGATTTGCATGGAAATGCATTGGAGGGAGTGGATTCAAGGTGAACAGGAGCTATAAGGGAAGCACACCAACTTGACATCAAATATGTTGACAGATTGTTTACCTGAAAACTATTATAATATTATATTATTGCCTAGAATGTGAAAATATTATGATAAATGCAAACACTATAATGAATCTAGGCTTGCGTATAGTATAGCTGTGTTCCTACTGCCATCTTGTGGTCAACTCTCATTCTGGAAGTATAGCTAAAGGTGACTGGCTATCAATAGCTAATATTTTGAAATATAATCTTATTCTCCTTTAAGAAAAAAAAAGCATTGTTTTTTGTTTATTTTTAGTGCAACAGTTTTTCTCAGGTGTATTTACAGTGTGTAAAATATATTACAATTGTTGCCCTTTTTCGACTTCACCTAAAAACTGGATTATAATGATAAATAAGGAATAGTATTGTACATTTTCTCACTCTTGTGTATAATCACTGATTATTAAAACGTCTAAGTCTGGGGTGTCCAAACTCAGTCCTGAGGCCGGTTTCATAAAACGAGTTTACCAAATAAGCCAGGCTTATTTCACTTAGTCTGACTCATTGTCAAATGATTTGGTTTCATAAAGCTAATTTAACATAGCTCAAGCTCAGTCACTCAGGGAACTTATGCTGGGAAACTAACCTGGTCCAGGGCAGGCTAACTGTCAGGCTAAGCTTGAGTTGTTACACAGTTCCTCTAACACTGACCGACAGGAACACAATGATATTATTACCAATGACTCTCTCGCACCATAATTTGACTTAATTAACTACAATAAGTCCAAAAATAAATATACAGTATACAGAAAATCAACATAAATATGGCTACAATGATAAATGATACAATGTAGACCTATAAATGTGTTCAATAATGTTGAATATAATGTTTGTTAACATTGTTTTATATATATATATATATATATATATATATATATATATATATATATATATATATATATATATACACACACACATACACATTTATTTTAACAAGCAGTTGATATTATACAATATAATTGACTGTGTAGGTCTTTACATTTATCATGGTACATATATATGCACATATTTATGGTTATTAGAAGAACATTAGAACATTACAATCTTAAAAAATATACTTTTTGAAGCAGAAGTTAAAATCAGAAAAAAATAAAAATGTTAATAATTTAAAACGAAAGCACAGAATAAATTTGAACTGGTAAGATGAATCTGAGCTTAGTAATTGGCCAACAGTATATCAGCCTACATTTGATTTACCCCATTACAAGTCACTTTACATTTATTGCTATCATAAAAATAAACTTACTTGTAGGTTTAAAATTCTAAATAAGGCACATCTTATGTCCGAAAGCAAACATTTTAGTATATATTAATATACTTTATTATGTCTTTTGATTCAAACACATTTAACACAATTAAAATTACATTTCATTTTCCTATTTTTTGCCAATTATTCCTTATTTTTTCTTCTTCTTTATTTTAATTTCTTTTTTTTTCCTTTTGTGATAATACCCACCACCAACACATAAAAAACACATAATTAGAACAATAGCCAATAAGTAGTTAGATACTTTTACATATTAAAATATATATATATATATATATATATATATATATATATATATATATATATATATATATAAGTATTAATAAAAAATTAAACATTAACATTTAAATCAAACTCTTATAATGACACATAATTCATGATAACTAATTCAAGTAATATTATTTAAACATCAAATAATATTAAATAAGTAAACAAATAAAATAATAATTAAAAGTTGTAATTAAAGTAATATGTATTCCTTTATTTTATAGAATATTCTTTGATTTTAGAGGTGCCCATATCTTTTCAAAATGTTGCTCCTAATTTCATGTTATCATCTCCATAGTGTACTTTAGAAACTAAATCTAACCAATCATTTAAAACTGGGGATTCTTGCTTTTTTCCAAAATGTTGTTATTGCTTTAAAAGCTGTAATTCTCAGTATTCAAAATAACTATAACTATAATCTTTATTAAGTAGCATATAGGTCCTGGGGATCCCAAAACTATATTTTGGATCTTTAATATATTTGTTTTCTTAAAAATGTCTTCCCTGAACTACTTCTGTCCAAAAGTGTTTTAAGAAAGGCATGCACTAGATTATCTAAACTAAATAAACCTGGATCAAATTAGCGTGATTGCGTGAACTTCACTTTTATGAAACTGCTTTAGCCTCAACTTATTTGTTTGGTTCATTCAGTCAGGTGTCATTAAACCCTATTGATATTATTTTTTATAATGCTACCAACATGTCAGTTAATGTTTCCAAAATGTTAATCTTTAATGACTAACAGACTATGATTATTTTGCCCTCCATTTAAATAGAGTTAAGAGAAAATGAAATGGTTGCCATTTAGAAACAGCATCATGTTCAGATGTTCCGGATCCAAGTTACTACTTCGACTGGCCACGAGTCTGGCTTTCTCCGTGTCAAAGGCAATGTCAGCCGGCACTGCGGTGGACACAACAGCCAGGTATTTGCGTGCAACTTCACTCAGATACCAGTCTTCGTCTTTCGGGAAATTCCAGAATGCAAGAGGATCCCAATCTCTCTGCAACATTTCCTTTTCCAAGTATCTCCTCAAATCTTTATGAAAATTGTCTGGCTGTCTAATGCTCCTCCGTTGACTTTCTTCAGCCAGGTGTTTCATTTCGGCAATGATCTTGTTCTTAATGCGTGCAGAATCACCCTTCTCAGAGAGAGCGATGTCTCGGTATCTCAGGTCAAGTGCGGTGCTCAATGTCAGCCAATCATTTTCTTTGGCTTTACTGAAGTGATGATTAAAATGTAGAGCTAATTCCTTCGCAAACTCATTCCCTTCTCGTTGCAAGTCCAGGAGGTTCTTCCTAATGTCCTCCACCTGTGGCATAATGTTTGACAGTGAGTGGTATCGCTCTGCTGGTGATGTGACGTTCTTGAATGCTTCGAGGCATAATGTTGTTTTCATTATGTTTTTAAGTTCATGCTCACTTATCAACAAGTCAACATGAAATTCAAGAAGCACTTCACGTACAGCTTGATGCTGCTCTGAGATTCTTACTAGCATGTTCAGCGTAGAAAGCCATTTATCACCCTTGGACTCAACCAGGTTATTTTGTGGTAACTTCATTTTTATTTGTGCTTTCTTGAGTTGACCTTGTGCTTCTACATGAGAAAAATACTCTGATATTTCGCAGCATCTTTGCACCAGTTCTTTCCAGTCAGAAGATGCCTCAAGTGTCTCCTTGAAGACCACATCCAGTGTGTTGGCGAAACAGGGAATGAGATACCATCCTGCCTTTTTGATGTCTTTCTTCATCCCATCTACATTTGTCACCACCACTTTAATCTTGCTTCCAAGTCTCCATGTGTCTGCTATTTTCAGAAGTTGTCCAACAACATGACTGGGTTTATATTCTTCAGGTAAATGTTTGGTTTCCAAAACATAAGACTGCCGAGTCCATGTGCAATCGATCAGGTGACAGGTAGTTGTCATATAGGTTTTGTTTGTTGTGGTATTCCACACTTCAGATGACAATGCAACATGATCTGCTCTATCTAACCTTCCTTGCAAAATTTTTGTTGTGTTGAGCATCAAATCTTGAAGTCCTAAGAGTATAGCATGAGCTGTTGGTGGACATTGAAAACTTAGACTGATAGACGTTAAGAAACTTAAGAAACCAGGCTCCTCAACTATGGTATGCGGATGCAGATCTGAGATAATCATATCCAGAAATGGCCTCATCTGATCACCTGTAGAAAACAAAGCACATCATCTTATTTTACATACATTTACTATACATGTTATACTGAATTAAGATGGAATGGACACTAACTAATGCCTATACATGTTGCCTATACACGGACTATACATGTTATACTGAATTAAGATGGAATGGACATTAACTAATGCCTATACATGTTGCCTATACACGGACTATACATGTTATACTGAATTAAGATGGAATGGACACTAACTAATGCCTATACATGTTGCCTATACACGGACTATACATGTTATACTGAATTAAGATGGAATGGACATTAACTAATGCCTATACATGTTGCCTATACACGGACTATACATGTTATACTGAATTAAGATGGAATGGACATTAACTAATGCCTCTACATGTTGCCTATAGCCTACACGGACTATACATGTTATACTGGATTAAGATAGTTACCCACCAGGTAAAATTCAGCCAAAATTCAAATCTCAAAAAGTTATACTATAGGATTTTGCATTGTTTTTCTCTCACACACACACACACACACACACACACACACACACACACACACACACACACACACACACACACACACACACACACACACACACACATATATATGTGCTATTTATACAACTATATGTATACTAATGTTAACTAATGCATTAACTAATAAGGCTACCTAATGCATTAATGTTAACGAGCCCTATTGTAAAGTGTTTTAGTTGCTTTAGCTCACACCATTTTTGCAGGCGATCAAACATTTTCGTTTGGCCACTAGGTGGAGTCAGCCAATCATTCAGCGTTGCAGTCTACCTAAAGATGTGTAAAAACAATAAAACCTGAACCTGCACTGTGCACCTTTGTTTACGACAATTTCACACATAGGCCTAGCCTACACGTGAGGGAGGCGTTTTCATTTAAGTGAATGGGACAGCTCATGCTACAAGTGTAAATGCTGTAATCTGAATACGTGTAGCCTATGTGATTATGTGAATCAAATCGGCTGTTGAATCCCCCACCCGCACACCTAATCATAAACCACTTGCTGATTTAGGTGTTGTAATAAACTGGCGGAAAGAGCGAGCAAGAGCGCGCATGCGAGACAGAGAGACTGTGCTCCAAACCGTTTAGCGCGCGCACGGCGGAGAGGGAGAGGGAGCGGGAGCGAGAGACCTTGCGTGTGTGTGCTAGTGTGCTTGTGTGCCTTATGAAGCGCGTGTAAGACAGAGAGCATCCTGATTGGCCTGTTTCGGTAAGTCAACCAATCAATTGTCAGTGTGGGCGGGCTTTTATCTCTTCTCCCGAACCAAATTAATCAGTTCGGAGTAGTGATGGGCATTCCGGCTCTTTTTCGTGAGCCGGCTCGTTTGACTCAGCTCACTGAAAAAAGCTGGCTCTTTTGGCTCACAAACGGCTCTTTAAAAAAAATAATGTTTTGACTATGATACGTGTGAAAACAATTCTAATTAAATTATTAAATGAAATTTAATTTCCCCCACACTGGGGGGAAAACAATCCAACCGTCTCCATCGACTTTGCATTGCGAGAGGTTTCAGGACATAAAAGTGGATCAATTGAGAGACAGAGCGCAACTAGCTCTCGAACTACTAGGAGGAATAAATGTACGTACCTGTTACACCCACTGGAATGCGACATGATACTGTAAAAAAAAAACCTTCATAATTTTAACCATGTCGATTGCTTATTTCACCACCCTATGTGAACCTGAGAGACATACTGAGTGTCAGGATCCCACAATTTACCCATTCTTCCTGCTGATGCTTCACGCCTTATTGCCTGTATACACTTTTGTCTCCTTAAAGGTTGCTTTTATGATTCGGAAGCTTATAAAAATGTATTTCTGGGTTATTTAGCTTATTTGCAGTAGACCTTGTCACACAGCAGCTTTTAGGCATTTTTCTGTATTTTGTTATAAGTCATAAATGACAAGGTGCCTCTCGCAATGCAAAGTCAATGGAGATGGTTGGATTGTTTTCCCCCCGGTGTGCGTGGTCTTCAGATTATGACGCATTGATCTATGTCTCTATAATTGGTTGACACCTCATGTATGATTGACAGGAACAGAATGTGAGGCTGATCAGATAGTGGAAACGAATGTGTGCGCCTTTAGGCCTATTATAATATTTTTTTTTTGTTCTTTGAATTAGTAAATTATTTAAATTAAAATAAAATTCATTCATTATTTCATTATTATATAATGATTTAATTTTTTATAGGCTATATTTTTTAAAATAGAGTCGGCTCTTCAGATAAGCGAGCCGGCTCCCGTCGTTCACCTACAAGAGCCGGCATTCGCGAACGACCCATCACTAGTTCGGAGCGCCATGGCAGAGGGAGAGTGCCCCAAAAAACGAAAGTATATGCCTTTTTGAAGTAATGCAAATATACTTACATAAAGAGGACTAGAGAGCACGTCCATAACGAAACGACGTCAAATCGCGGATTTAAGGTCCCCCCATATTTGTAACCTAGCCTACTGTAGCCAATCATATGATCGAGATTCGAGAGCAATTTAGTTTTCCCCGTTTATGACCTTCACTCACCTCTATTTCCTCCATGATAGGGACTGCATCTTCGATCCCGTCTGGTCCTCCCTGTAAATATAGAGTTAACTTATTGTCCTTCAAACTGAATAGCTTTTTTTATTTTATTTGTTACATTAACTCAATAACACTTACTCGATGAACGTGCAAACCGCGGCATATTCAACAAGCAGTTTGTAGGCCTATTCGTGTAAAATATTAAACTGTCCAGCAAGAAACTTCTTAAAATAGCCTAAGAGCGACTATCAATACCGTACAGTTATGGAGTCAAATGAGCAAAAACTCTTACATATTTACAGACTAGCTCTAGTCATATGCCTGGCCTTATTTGCTCTTAAGTTTCGGTTGCGCTTCTGAGTAGTAAACAAAACTAAGTGAAACTTAAGCCTACATCTATTAAAACATATTCTCCCCCATTTACAAATATGTAGCCCACATTTATCTATGAATATGCAAATATGATGCATCATGCATGATCCATAGCAGTCTATTCGATGGTTTTATAGCTACACTGGCAGTCAAAAAGCTTGGAATAATTATTCAAAGAAGTCTCTTGTGCTCACCAAGACTGAATTTATTTGATTAAAAATACAGTAAACAATAATATTGTAAAATACTATTAAGTGTTTTCTATTTTAATGCTTTAAAATGTTATTTATTTAAGGCATTTCTCCAGTCAGTGTCACGTGATCCTTCAGAAATGATTATACTATAAATTGATTATAGTAGCCTATGCGGATTTTAATTATTATTATTATTATAATTATCAATGTTGAAAATATTTGTGCTGCTTATTATTTTTGTGGAAATCATGATAGATTCAAAAGTTGTAATAAAAGTAATAATTGGAAATGTATACTTCATTTAACATAGGTCACATTCAAAACTTTCTCCGTGTATACTTAAATGGATAGTTCACTCAAAAATGAGAGAAAAAAAATCCAAGGGTCCTTATATGGGCTTCTTATTATTAATGTTAATATATTATTAAAATATAATTATAAATGTTTGCAATTAAATAAATCTGAGTAAATGATGACAGAATTGTAATTTTTGTGTAAACCATCCCTTTAAGATTCATGCTTATTTTGGACGAGGGAAGATGAGTTATTATTTTACTGTAGCAAAATGTAATCTGCATCTATTAAATCAAATGCATCTGTTAGGATCAACTAACTTAAGTATTTTTCTCAAGGTTTCTTTCTACCTGAACATTTGAAGTGTTAGTGAAGCTGCTTTGGAACACTTTGTCAAGTCAAAATCTCTTTACGATTAAACTTGAATGTTAAGCTGAATAGAACAAAAAAATTAGGCTAATAATGAACAAAACAATTAACTAAGTTGTAATAATAATTAATAAGCGAGAAAGCCAACAGCACACATTCTGTGTCACTTAAATATTTTGTATTTTCTGGCACTTTCCCACTCTCTAAACGGCTCTGTCATCCGTATCTATGTCCATGATCCTGCATGATTCTGCCAAATGTGCAATTTGATTCTTAAAATGTGCATTGCAGCATGTTTTACTTGGCCTATATTTAGCCATTTATTCAATATTTTCAGTAACAAATCCTTTGCTTTCTGAACACTAACCGAAGTTATGTCTATTTTTGTCCATTTCTCTGGATAATTTAGGAGCCATTTATGGAGTTCAAAGAATCACTGATAAAGGGATGTTCAGCTAGTTTTGCTTTCGTTTCTGTCCAGACGAGCAGTTCATTTGTTTAAGTTCGTTTGAATATGCAGTTGTGTAACCTGTCACCTGACTATTAGAGAAGAAAGTCTTTGTGCTAAACCAAATGATGTTGATCTCTGATCCGATCATGAAGGCTTTACGATATTAAGAGTTGCACCTTTAAGACAGTATTAGTATTAGATTATTAACTGATTAGATCAAAACAATCCTATTTTATTAGAGGATGTCAGACCTATCTTGCACATGGGACACCCACATGGTGAAGGGTTATAGGTCTATAGCTATAGCCTACAATTCTGGATAGATTCTCCTGTCTAGAGTCTTTACAAAGGCTCACAAAATTGGCAGTTTTGCTGAAACTGTGCTGTGAAAAAAACAGAGCTTAAAACTATGGAAGCAGATTAGTCTCAAATATAATTCACGCAAAAAACATGATTCACACATGCGTAGACAATTTCACATGCATGAAACCTAATTCACGTACGCAAAAAAAAATTAACGTGTGTGAAAAAAAAATATATTCACAAAAAGCAATTCACATGCACAAAATAAAATTATATATTCATAAAATACATTTCACAAATGCAAAACACAATTCGTAGATATACAACTGTGCACAAAAACCTTTGAATGTTTAAAATGTACGAGTGTGTCCTTGCATTTGAATGTGCAAATCGTCATTCACGTACGAATCGCCTTGCATGTGTGTGTGTGTGTGTGTGTGTGTGTGTTTGAGACTTTCCTGGCAGCGCTTTACTCGTAACACAGAGCAGTCGTACTCTTTAGCCAATCAGATTTAAGCTTATCAATCGACCAATCAGTATCACGTGAGGGCGGGCCATACCTGCATTACGTCATCAGCTTTCGACAAGTTCATGGCTGAGCAGAGGTAAGTGCAGTTAATCGTTCATTTCTGTGTTAACTGAAGTTAGAGATCAGTTGAAGCTATAGTTTATGAACTATTAACTGATGTAAGCAAGTGCTGTTGTAATCAGATGTCCCATTGTGTCAAAAATGAAGAAGAATGATGCTTGTTTTGTTGTATTTTAGCTGCAGGTACAGACAGCTTTCACACCCACAACACTCACGCTAATGATTGCAAAACAATCATCTGTGGTCAATACCCACCCTCTCTTAGCACTGGCCTCATCGAGATTGTTCTTTAAATGGTGAATAGACCTATTTTAATGAGCACAGTATTTATTTGCCATTTGTGTATGTTGTTAAATTATTATTAACACTTGTTTCCCTGTATTTTTCAGGATTACTCACCTTTGGTGTGAAATCTGGATAGCAGTCACAAACATCTCAATTCATGTTATTTCTTTATTCTCTTTTTTTTTGTATTAATATCTTAATTGGTAACACTTTACAATAACGTTTCATTAGTTAACATTAGTTAACATGAACTAATAATGAACTGCACGTAAACAGCCTTTATTATTTTTTGTTAATGTTAATTTCAACATTACTAATACTTCATTAAAATCTTGTTAACATTAGTTAATGCACTGTAAACTAACAATAAACAGCTGTATTTTTAACTAACGTTAACAAAGATTAACAAAAGCCGCAACAAATGTATTGCTCATAGTTAGTTAATACATTAATTAATGTTAACTTAGTTATTGAACCATATTGTAGACTGTTACCAATATATTCAACATGCATTTCCTTATGTTTTGTGCTGTATTGTCATCTCAAGGTTTTTAAATAAGGTTTTTTATTGTCATCTTAAGGTCTCACAGGACAATGTTGTGAAGCATTAATTTTACTTTGCCTAGTAAAATAGGCAAATCTGATTTTATGCTGATAAGACAAAGGTACTTATCATAGAGAGGCAATTAAGATTATGCGACTAAGATAACTCAGTAAACTCTATTCAAATACCATCACTTAATCTCCGACGTCCTCTGTCTGCACCTCTCGTACTATAGGTTTTTACTATTTTAAATATCAGGACAAAATATTATATGTCCTAACAGAGAGGTCTACTGATGACTGAATTGAACACAATTAATTTGTTCACTTTTCACTTGATGTATTGCACTTATATTTATATACTTTAAAAGCAAAGTAGACTCTGACTGGATCTCACAACTCTCGAAGAGACGTATATTTCTCTGTACTGAATGTTGTGCTTCATACTTAAGACTGTCAGTTCATGATCTTCATATGTAACAGGAACATTAATCATGATCAAGTCATTTTATATATATTTTATTCACAAAGGATTTCGGAAACTTTCAAATTAATAAAACGTGTACATCAAATTGAACTATGTCTTTGAATAGTTTGATTCTGACAAGAACATTTAATAATGCATGCATAGCAGGGCTGTATTCCTAGAGCGTGTACATATAGTCCACAGGAGACAAATGGATACAGTAACAATGCATCACTTTAAACCTCTTGTTGAAACAACTGTCAAAATGGATGGCTTGCAGCATGACTGTTTTCAAAGAATTACAGTAGGAACGGTAAGATCACAGCAACTTCATACATCATCTGTCTCGGAAATCTGAAACAATAAAACTACATAATATATGCAGTTTAAAACAAAACATGTCTCCTATGCACGTCATTACATACATTATCATCAGTTGAATGTGTGGTGGACAGGACATGAAAATCCATCAATACTAAAAATAAATGTTTATGTTCACATGTGGACTAAACAGCAGTTAATAAACTATTGCTTCAACTGATCTCTAACTTCAGTTAACACAGAAATGAACGATTAACTGCACTTACCTCTGCTCAGCCATGAACTGGTCGAAAGCTGATGACGTAATGCAGGTATGGCCCGCCCTCACGTGATACTGATTGGTCGATTGATAAGCTTAAATCTGATTGGCTAAAGAGTACGACTGCTCTGTGTTACGAGTAAAGCGCTGCCAGTAAAGTTTCAAAAACACACACACACACACACACATGCAAGGCGATTCGTACGTGAATGACGATTTGCACATTCAAATTCAAGGACACACTCGTACATTTTAAACATTCAAAGGTTTTTGTGCAGAGTTGTATATATACGAATTGTGTTTTGCATTTGTGAAATGTATTTTATGAAAATATAATTTTATTTCGCGCATGTGAATTGCTTTTTGTGAATATACATTTTTTTCACGCTCGTGAATTTTTTTTGTGTGTACGTGAATTAGGTTTCATGCATGTGAAATTGTCTACGCATGTGTGAATCATGTTTTTTGCGTGAATTATATTTGAGACTAATCTGCTTCCATATTAAAACAGTTTAGTTGGTCTCCCAGCATGACAAAAGAAGCGACAAGTGACAACCCTAAATCAGTGTTTGTGGACTCATGCATTTTCTGAAACGATGTGTATTGTGAAAAGCGCTATACAAATAAATGTGATTTAAATTGAATTGAACCGTTTCTGCCACAATACAGTACACACAATGACGTTTCTGTCATTGAACAGCAGGGGGCGCCAACGATATTTTTATAGATTTTTAAAAAATTGTAATGTTGTTAACATGTATATGTTGTGATTTTAATATGCTTTAAGACAAACCATGTGCAAATTCAAAAGTCAACACCATTGCTGAGTATCTGAATATCCTTAAAACTGCAGTGAACCAAAGACTCCAAAAAACGCGGTTTGAAATCGACGGTGTTTCTGATGTGACACCTTGTAACCAATCACGACAACGTGCCGGCGACCTTTAGCATATCATCATTACTATACTAGTATGAAGCAGGGGAGTCTCAAGAAGAGCAAGGTTATCCCAGTATATAAGACATTTGGTCCTCCCTGTAAATATAGAGTTAACTTCTTGGCCTTCAAACTGAATAGCTTTTTTTATATTTATTTTATTTGTTACATTAACTCAATAACACTTACTCGATGAAGGTGCAAACCGCGGCATATTCAACAAGCGGTTTGTAGGCCTATTGGTGTAAAATATTAAACTGTCCCGCAAGAAACTTCTTAAAATAGCCTAAGAGCGACTACACATACCGTCCAGTTATGGAGCCAAATGAGCAAAAACTCTTACATATTTGGATTTAATAGACTAGCTCTTGGGTAGCCTACGTCATATGCCTCGCCTTATTTGCTCTTAAGTTTCGGTTGCGCTTCTGAGTAGTAAACAAAACTAAGTGAAACTTAAGCCTACATCTATTAAAACATATTCTCCCCCATTTACAAATATGTAGCCCACATTTATCTATGAATATGCAAATATGATGCATCATGCATGATCCATAGCAGTCTATTCAATGGTTTTATAGCTAGGGATTTCACTCAAAAATGAGAAAAAAATCCAAGGTTCCTTATGGGCTTCTTATTATTAATGTTAATATATTATTAAAATATAATTATAAATTTTTGCAATGAAATAAATCTGAGTAAATGATGACAGAATTGTAATTTTTGTGTAAACCATCCCTTTAAGATTCATCCTTATTTTGGACGAGGGAAGATGAGTTATTATTTTACTGTAGCAAAATGTAATCTGCATCTATTAAATCAAATGCATCTGTTAGGATCAACTAACTTAAGTATTTTTCTCAAGGTTTCTTTCTACCTGAACATTTGAGGTGTTAGTGAAGCTGCTTTGGAACACTTTGTCAAGTCAAAATCTCTTTACGATTAAACTTGAATGTTGAGCTGAATAGAACAAAAAATGTTGGCTTATAATGAACAAAACAATTAAGTTATATTAATAATTAATAAGCGCAAGGAAGCCAACAACGCACATTCTGTGTCACTTAAACTAATATTTCGTATTTTCTGGCACTTTCCCACTCTCTAAACGGCTCTGTCATCCGTATCTATGTCCATGATCCTGCATGATTCTGCCAAATGTGCAATTTGATTCCTAAAATGTGCATTGCAGCATGTTTTACCATTTATTCAATATTTTCAGTAACAAATCCTTTGCTTTCTGAACACTAATCGAAGTTATGTCTATTTTTGTCCATTTCTCTGGATAATTTAGGAGCCATTTATGGAGTTCAAAGAATCACTGATAAAGGGATGTTCAGCTAGTTTTGCTTTCGTTTCTGTCCAGACGAGCAGTTCATTTGTTTAAGTTCGTTTGAATATGCAGTTGTGTAACCTGTCACCTGACTATTAGAGAAGAAAGTCTTTGTGCTAAACCAAATGATGTTGATCTCTGATCCGATCATGAAGGCTTTACGATATTAAGAGTTGCACCTTTAAGACAGTATTAGTATTAGATTATTAACTGATTAGATCAAAACAATCCTATTTTATTAGAGGATGTCAGACCTATCTTGCACATGGGACACCCACATGGTGAAGGGTTATAGGTTTATAGCTATAGCCTACAATTCTGGATAGATTCTCCTGTCTAGAGTCTTTACAAAGGCTCAAAAAATTGGCAGTTTTGCTGAAACTGTGCTGTGAAAAAAATTGAACAGTTTAGTTGGTCTCACATAGTGCGAATTACAGTCCCCCAAAGGGACAGAAATATCAGTTCTGGGGGGGTCAGATAATTTTTATGATATTGTGAAAAAATATAATTACAGTTACAATACAAGTCAACTCCTATTTTCACTGTAGGAACATTTTAATGTAAAGCGATTTCAGACACCCCTATTGTGGACCGTACCATTTTTAACCACCGTGGCGGCTAGAAGCAACGGAGATAGAGAACGGTTTGCTGCTGACGTGCATGGATAAATGTAAGTTGCTAGCTGACGTCTAGCTTGTTGATTTTACAAAATATTATTTTGAGTTGAAATATTTTATCTCACTCACTTGAAATAAACGTGAAGCTTCCGCGAAGAAAAGTTCTCAGCAAGTGGCTTTGAGCCAAAGACGAACGAACACGTTCAATTAAGAGTGACATTTAAGAGATAATAATGTTATAATTAACGTTACACTTATTATACCGATTTTTTTTTACCACATAATTACGGGGACATATCGAATTGAGATTAATGTTTTAAATCTTACCTGTTACATCCATTTTGTAGGCATACAGCGTACAAAACTCGTCCAGACAAGATGATCACAACAATATTATCAAACTCTGTAAACAATAAATCATCTGATTTCATTTTCAATACAATCAAAAACGGAGACACAAGAGTCAAGACGGCAAGTTGTATTTTAATGAAATGAGAGAGCGCATGGATGTGCGCTGTGTTATAATGCGTTTCTATTGACGACGGTCATTATAAGGAACTGCCACAGAATAGAATCTTGCTTTTAAAAGTGCTCTGCTTGTTTTATTTGTTGTTTGTTACAATGTAAATAACGTTAGATTTATTAAATATAAAACTTTTTTTTAATGTTTTCAGTGTGAGCATAAGTTCTTTTTGAACACTTTCATCTCGTTTTAACAAAACCGTGATAATATTGTTAATCACGATAATTTTGGTCACTATAATCGTGATATGACATTTTCATACCGTCCCATCCCTCTGCTACTTACCCACTGAGGCTAGTAAAGTGGACCTTGGTTAGTCACCAAGGTTAGGTAGCAAGAGAATTCTCTATTTAAATCAAGCTTTACATTGTGGTGAGGTAAACTCGATTGTCATTTCCAAGGAGATGAACTCCATAGCCTAGGTGTCCATTCTCATTTTATCTTGAATAAATGATTGTGCCCTTTTGAAATTAGTTTGGCACAGATCCGTGTTGTTTTTATATTATGCACAAGAGGGTCTGATGTAGCTAAGCCTACTACATAACATCAGTGAAAACATAAAAAGAGCCAAGTA
Organism: Gila orcuttii; assembly: GCA_026230005.1. Classification (NCBI taxonomy): domain Eukaryota; kingdom Metazoa; phylum Chordata; class Actinopteri; order Cypriniformes; family Leuciscidae; genus Gila; species Gila orcuttii. Next base: position 35,721,067 of record JAPDVR010000017.1, on the reverse strand, counting down.
GCCTAGGCTGAATAGTACATGCTAGTATTTGAATTTGTTTTTAATTGGCTAGTATTGTTTTTACATTCTATTATTTCATATTTTTAGTTTGATAAATGTAGTTTCATCTGAGAACCCTAATCTAATGAAACTTTGATTTTATTCACAGAGACACTATGAGGAAAAGGAAAGGGCACACAGACATAAGGCACTTTTTTGGTGCTAAAAGAGTAAGCAGGAAATATTAGCACTAAGATCTACAAACAATTACATTAAAAGTGTTGGTGCGGTTAGGTTTTATACACTGAATATGTGTTAAGGAAAGGGGTGCCCAGCAGATAGGAGAGGCACAGGATGAAAGCCGTGAGCAGGCCGCAGGGAGACGACAGGATGAGGGCAGAGTGCAGGACATACAGCAGGCAGTTGATAGATGGCTGGAGGACGACATTGCACAAGACATTCAGCAGGCAGTAGGAGGGCGGCAGGAGGACGACAGTGTGCAGGACATTCAGCAGGCAGAAAGGAGAGGGCAGGAAGATGAGAGTGTGCAGGACATTGAGCAGGCAGCATGTGGCCAAGAGGTGAGTTAGAAATTAGGCTGTACTTAAAGGGATTGTCTGGACTGAATCAACTCATAGCCCTGTTGTCCGGGCAGGTATAGGAAAGAGAGAATTTGGTGCATGTAAACCGAATTTGCAAACTTCTAGCTAATGCTAACTAATGGGGCCATAGAAGAACAAAACTAAAACAAAGCTTCCTTGCCCTCATGAGTTAGAGTTGGCTGTTATTTCACTATTTGGCCCATGTTGTACCAAATTCTGTTGTTCTCATACCTCCCAACAGCACTCTGCAACATCAAACAACAGGGCTATGGGTTGATTCACTCCAGATAATCCCTTTAAAGGGACACTCCACCCATTTGCATTAAGCTTTCCATTGTTAGAAACCCAGTCATACTATTGAATGGTCGTGCAACACTCTCTCATTTTCCCCTGAGATGAGAGAAATCCGCTATTTACCTTTTTCACTTCCTCCTACAATGAGCAGTACCCCCCAATTATGGTGGGGTAATTCGCACTCTGGTCTCCCAGCATGACAAAAGAACGATAAGTGTACAACCGTAAATCTGTGTTTGTGGACTCATGCATTTTCTGTAAAGCTGCTTTGAAATGATGTGTATTGTCAAAAGCGTTATACAAATAAATGTGAATTGAATTGAATTGAACCGTTTCTGCCACAATACAGTACACACAATGACGTTTCTGTCACATCATTGACCAGCAGTGGGCGCCAACGATATTTTTATATATATTTTTAAAAGTTTTTAATGTTGTTTACATGTCTATGTGGTGTTTTTAATATGCTTTAAGACAAACCATGTGCAAATTCAAAAGTGAACACCATTGCTGAGTTTTTCTTAAAACTGCAGTGAACCAAAGACCAAATCGACGGTGTTTCTGATGTGACAAACAACCTTGTAACCAATCATGACAACGTGCCGGCGGCCTTTAGCATATCATCATTACTATACTATGAAGCTGGGGAGTCTCAAGAAGAGCAAAGTTAACCCGGTGTATCTGTTGATATGAAAAATCGGGTACATTTAGCAATATAGCGGGTGAAATGTGCATATGATTGCAATGTTATGATGATATGCCTTTCTCTACTGATGTTCTGAGTTATTCAAAGCGTATCTAAGGATACTGATTTTAGAAGGGCTGACTGAAATGGAGAACAGTAACATGGTTTGTGCAACATTAGCAACACATTATATCAGCTGTTTGATAATGTCAAGCAAAAGGCTAATCATATTAATACCGTTATTTGTCTGACGTTGTAGAGAGTTACATAAAATAAATTACCATTCTGATACAGTGACTTGAAGACGAGCCTGTATAATTCACTCTTCCACTTATTTTTCTGAATCAGTTTCTGGTTCAAACATAGGCTAAATGGCTGAATTAAACCATCATTTCCACTTGCCATTGTGCAGCATTTACTACAGTAAAGTACTACATTTTTAGGAAACTTGGTTTAGGGTTATGGCCTATTTACCGTGTGTCTTCTTTTCACATTGTAACTTTATTTTCCAAAATCTGAACTTTATTTCCAGCCTTATATAAATTGTATCTAAATTTCAGTGTGGTCTCAGAATTTTGGATCCCACCGTATAATATGAATTATTGATTTTGTTTAGATATTTTGTTCTATACTTCTCCAGTCTTTTATAGTAAAAATGTTACAGTAAGTTTGATTGACATGTTTCAGAGTTCACTGAATATAAGTTGACGGTTACTCTGGTCTATTCAGGGTGTCCGGAAGCCTCTCGATCTGTACACATCCTGAATGTTTGAAAAAGCTGATTTTTTCAACTTGTTTCCTGCTGTCAGTGTTGAGACATGTGCGCCACCCCTTGACACGTTCTGGTCCTGACCCCTACTGGGTGGAGTGGGGTGAACTTCCTTCCTGTGGAGACCCACAAGGTTCTTCGAAACAACAGTTCTTTCCTGGGATGCCAATGTTGCCAGGAAATTAGTGGATATACTAAACAGAGCTGTTTGTGGTGTTTCCACCTGCATAAGCTGGAAATGAAAACGGAGACAACAACACTTAATCACCTTCATTCTCACTACTCTCCCCTCTTTCTCTTGCTGAGCTCATGACTAGAGTCTGGGGAGACTGAGAACTGGCATGTGTACATGGTAGTTCACTACCACAACCTTCAGACTCAATGATACTGGCAGTTGAAGTTGATTTAAATTTAAGTTAAGTTGATGCAATGTTGATATTCTTTCTCCTATCCTGGGATATTGTGAAGAAATCCCAAAATGTGTCAATGTCTGTGGCATTTTAAGCATTGCTTCATTTGTGCGTATTTGTCCTCCATGCAAAATCTTGTGCATTTATTGGGGGTAATCGAGACCAGTGGTGGAGGAAGTACTGAATCTCAGTACTTAAGTAAAAGTACAAATAACCAGTGAAAAATTTACTTTAGTAAAAGTAAAAGTACCACAATGACAACCCTACTTAAGTAAAAAGTACCTGATTTTAAATGTACTTTAAGTATTGAAAGTAAAAGTACTTGCATAACATGCTCAGCTCATCAGCTCATCTGGTTCTATGTCTCGGTTCTGTACTGGAGATCCGAGAACTGCTGTACCTTTCCGCGCATGCTCAGTATCAGCTGCTCGTGCTCATCACTTCTCTCAGCACAAGAAGTCTCAGTCTTAGATTTACTGGGGTAAAATATACTCTGGGATATTGGTTTATTTCGAGTCAGAGGGACTGTCAGGCATGTCTAAAAAAGTGAGTAACTTTAGTAACTTGTGGATCAGCGCTGACGCAAGACGCAAACTGTTTCGAACGATTCAGTCCGATTTAGTGTAGGCCTACTGGTTCGACCGGTTAACTAAAAAGAACCGGTTCAAAAGAACGATTCGTTCACGAACCGGACATCATTAATATCTATGGCAACCAAACTTGTTGAGACAAACGTGCAACGGACGGACGGCCAGGAAGAAGTTTTGGCAGGGGGAAAACTGATCAAAAAATGTAACGAAAATGTTACGGAACGTTGTAGAAATGTAGTAGAGTAGAAAGTATAATAGTTGATGTAAAATGTAACGTATAATAATTGATGTAAAATGTAACGAAGTAAAAGTCAAAAGTATGCACTATTGATTCTACTTAAGTAAAGTACAGATACGTGAAAAATGTACTTAAGTAAAGTAACGAAGTATTTGTACTTCGTTACATTCCACCACTGATCGAGACCCATGTGTCTTTAAAATCCTGTGCATCGCCATTTTACCATTAAGTTACAATGAGTTCATTGCAGATCAGTAGAGAGCTTGAACTGGTGCCAAACACTATCCTGCAGTTCTATATGCTGGGAAACATCCCTCTCTCACTTTCTCAACAATATTTTCTTTCCTTTTTATACACTTGATCTCCTACACAGGCTGATACATTTTGAATTTGGCAGACGTTTTCATCCAAAGCAGCGTATGTGTTGCATTCAGGGTATATATTTTATACTTGCATGCAATCCTTGAAATCAAAACCATGGCTGTGGCATTGTTAGCGTCATGCTCTATTGTTTGAACCACTGGAACACGTCAGAGGCGTTGGTCAAAATATGAGAAATGCTTTTGACACTTTCCATGTAGTGCCACACCTTTAGGAATGCTTTTCATGTATCAATCTACCTGAGCTTTCTTTTCAGAAGTGTCATTATTTTATTTTAGTATTTTAATTGATTTTTATTTAGTTTAGTTTAGATTTGTTTGTTTGTTTGTTTACTTTTTTACTTTTTACTTTTTCTTTGTTTTGCCTTTGGGTTTGCTTTGAATTTCATTTTATTGTATTTATTTATTTTATTTAATGTTATTTATTTTTATTTTGTGTAGTTTAGATTTGTTTGTTTTGCTTTGCTTTTCTTTGTTTTTTCTTGTTTTGCTTTACTTCTGCTTTATTTTATTTTATTTATTTATTTATTTATATTTTTTATTTTAGGTACACACTTCAATTTTGTATTTTATCGTAAACTCTTATCCTATCATTGAGATTTTTTTATTTTATTTCATTTCATTATTTCAATTCATTATTTTATTATTCGAGTTAATTTAATTTGATTGATTTTAGGTACACAGTACACTTCATGAGCAAAATGAAACAATCATTTCCCTTTTTAGCAGCCAAATTCCAGACGTTAGGCAAGTGCCACTCACGACCCATGTGAACCCTTTTATCTATTTACTCTGCTACTACAGGGCTTTCGAGATTGAATTACCCAGCTGGAGCTCCTGAAGGCCTGATTCCTTACCCTTAACATTTGCACTGTAAACCTGACCGACAGCAGGAGGAGACACTGACTGGCTAACCGGCCGTTGGCAAACATCAAACACACCTCAGGGGTTCCAGAGCATACTTTGCACCGCTGGTTGTTAGGGGTGATTGTCATGGCTTAGGGTCTGGTTCATGGGCGGAGCCACACATCTGGTGTGTAATACCGTTGATTAAAGATTTGAGGGATTTGCTGTGCCTTAAAGAGATAGTTCACCTTAAAATGAAAACGCTGTCATCGTTTACTCACCATCATGTCGTTCCAAGCATGTATGATGACTTCTCTGGAACACACAAGTTATTCTAAAAAAAATGGTCACACCTCTTAGAATATGGGTCTTTTAGTGTGTGTCTATCTGCGTAATCTTGATTCATCTTTGAGCATTGTTTATTTCAGGAGCAATCAGACTTTCTGCCATTTCACATCATTGGCCTCTGCTCAGAGTTGCCCCTCTGTTCACATTATATAACCTGATCTTAGTGACGTCTGTGCGATTAAACGCCAAGTCCAGGCTTGCAGGGCACTTGTCAGATGATATTGTTTTGCAGACGAGTAGGCTTACATTTCTTCAGCACTATAAATAAACACAAGTTCACCAATACTGATACTCAGAACTTTCACACACATAATATACTGAAGATATCTACCATACTGCTCACCACACTCTCTCAGGCATGAGATGGGGAGGTTGCACTGTGAATTTAGGCCTTGTCTAGTGGGTGTATTTATAAGCGGTGAAACCCGCCTAGTCCTGCGTGCCGTGGATGCCATGGGTGTTACCAGAGCGGCCACCAAAGGCCACATACATTCCCAAAGCCTCTGGCTTTAACAAAACACGACAGCCACCCATGTCTTATGTTTGTTTCTACTGCTTAGACGTTAAAAGGATTTTTCACTCAAAAATGAAAATTCTGTCATTAATTACTCACCCTCATGTCAAACCAGAACCAAAGACATTTGGTCATCTTCAAATGAAGATCTTTTCAATGAAATCTGAGAGCTTTCCATCTCCCTCCATTGACAGCCTACGCAACTACCACTTTCAAACCCAATCTGTTGGTTTCTTCCTAGCCATATCTCTGTTGAAAAAGTGGAAAAGTGGAAATAGACACTATATATGTGACCCGATCTGGCGAAATTAGTCGGAAGTCGTAACGTTCCATTTTAAGATATGGGCCGATTATGTGGAAAAACAATGAAATAATAGACTTTTTTTTTTTTTTTTGCTAATTTCAAAGAACAGACATTCAAAAATAATCTCACAAAGTTTCGTAGTCCAGATAATTGAGTAAAGGTATTTCAATTACTATTAAAGTTTACAAAGTTTTACTAAATTCGCTGGAAATGAACATTGCTTTTCTCAACTCCTATCGTCACCTCTGAGCATTTCCCGGGTATCCCCTGAAACGTCACTATCTCTGCTCTCCAAATGGTGTTACACGTTGTATAGAACCAATCAAAAAGTGAAATGTACACAAATGCTGATCGTTTGTTGATGGGAAGCCGTCGACTGACCGGCACGCGATTGGTTCAGCGCACCCTCCTGTCAGACTCGCAGCGAGCGCTCTGTGTAATAAACAAGCTAGCAGATCTCCGCAGAAAGATTAAATATTATTAATTTGAGAAATGTCGCTGTCAAAAGAGAGCAAAGTTGCCAAAGCGTCATCAAGCCCCCTAGCCATTGCACACTGAGTCCGCGTTTTTTTTCGTATTCGTGATTCGGTGGCTCTGAATTGTCAAAACACCATTCAAACTGCTTGCTACGGATGCGAAAAACGCATAAAATCGAATTATGACGATTTTTTTACGTGCGAAAATTTCGGATGCGAATTTCAGACTCAGTATGCAATGGCCTTTATCTGTACAAAAATCCGTGAGATTTGCCCAAAACCGCCAGTTGAGAAAGTAAGTTGTCCCTCTCCCTGCCCAGCTTAGAAGAAAAGAGCTGAAAGGTGAATTCAAAGTCAAGTTTGACTTTGTAATTCCATTACAATGTGTTTGATTAACCCAATATTTAACTGTTGGTATCTCCGTTATGAATGTGTTACACTGTTATTGTCAACTAGCCTACACAAAGATATGATTGCATAGACTAGCATTATTTATTCTCTGTTTCCTTGTCTCTCTGCCTCTCTCACTTTCTCTTATGGCGCTTTTCCACTGCACGGTACGGTTCGGTTTGGTACGGCACGCTTTGGCGCTTTTTCACTGCATGGTACGGTATGGTTCGGTTCGGTACGGCTCACTTGTGGTGCTTTTCCACTGCATGGTACGGTACGGTACGGTATGGTACGGCTCGCTTCGGCTCACTTTAAATGGTACCTGGTCTGTTGAGGTTCCAAGCGTACCCTACCGGTACTAAAATGTGACATAAAAACACTGCAGATCACTGATTGGTCAGACAGAATCGTCACTACCAGCTCATTGGATTTGCGACACGAGACACTAAACCCGCTAGATTTAAATAACCAGCAGTATTTTGTTTTGCTGCCATAAGCCTCATTTTAAACACATTTCTCCGTCTTGCAGGTAAAAACATCCACATGCCGAGAAGCAGGAACACCATCCCCTCGATAGGCTCTATTGTTCCTGTGTTGTGCGTTTGAAATGTGGCGCGTTTACGATGATGTCATGGCAGTAGAGGCGGCGCAAATAACTATCAGTCCCACCCACTTTGAAGGGGTACTAACTGCGGTGGAAAAGCAACCGAGCTAAAGCGAACCGAACCATGCCGTACCGAGTCGAGTCGTACCACGCAGTGGAAAAGCGAAGCGAGCCGAACCGTTCCGCGCCAAGTCGAACCGTACCGAGCCGAACCGAGCCGTACCATGCAGTGGAAAAGCGCCATTACACACACACACACACACACACACACACACACACACACACACACACACACACACACACACACATACACACATACACACACACACACACACACACACACAGACACACACACACACACACACACACCCTCTCTCTCAAGCAGAAATGTAGCAGCTCTGTTCAATCTTTCTGATTTAAGTACATTTTTTTTAAGAGGTACTTTTAAATTATTTATTCAAATAAAAACTTTAAAATAATTTGAGCTTCAGCCTGGTTTAATAGCATTTATATATATATTATTGTCTTTGGTCAAATTAAGCTGTAAAATAATTATTTTATCCCTTTAAATGCAATGGATTTTGAAAGATATCAACAAAAAACTGGCAAAAAACTTTAAAAGCGATTTTCTCAGGTTTTCAATTGGAAAAAGAGGGCAGACGACCATAATTCAAATGTGTATATCTTTACAACCATTCAAGGTATGGCTTTGACTAGGATATCATTTGAAAGCTTATGGTCTCCTCTTTGCATTAATACCAAAATCTCAATTTTGAAATTTGGGTCACTGTGACTCATTTTGCTGGATCAGGTCACATATTGTGACCAGGTTGCACACGGTGTCCTCTTTCCCTCTCTTACACAAAGTTTTTTTCCATTAAGTTTTCTATCTCAAATAAAAGCTGCATTCATTTTGGTTATTTTTAGGGCCAATATCCATCCTGAAACATCATTCCTCTGTAATTCTGCACAGGACAACAGAGGATCGGAAAACCTGAGAACACTTTTTGGCAACAGGAAACAAGGAGAAATGAAGTGAGCTCCATGCCAGGGACCCTTTAAAGATCCAAGAGCCCCGTCAACAGTAGCACAGAATGGCCCATAAACCCAGCGTTCTCCACTCAAGTTTCCATCTGCTAAATTCTAGTCTGGTTAAATAAGAGACGGAATCTTTTTTTCCAGAGAGTACATTTATCGCTTGACATTTCCTTTTGTAAAATGGTAAAATGTAAAAAAGAAAATCACAACAGCATTCGCTGAGCATGCAAGAGTTATAAAAGTTATAATCTATCAGGAGCTAAATGAGGTCAGTGCAGAAAGGCATTGGCACTGTTAAAAGAATGTTTTTAAGATTTATTTACAGGTTCTCTGACATTACCACAGTCAAAAATGTCAATTCATCTATCAGTTTTGTATACAGTAATTAAAGGTCGCATTTAAATAATTTCACTTACAATGGAAATCAAGTCATTGAGACAAGGCATTCAAAAGCAGAAATTTTAGAAGCTTTTAATTTTATTTAAAACCTGAAAATTATTGGAGGACTATAGTTTGTTTAAATGATCCTTTTAGGGCTGGAACTACTGTACCTTGGATGAAAACTACTGGTTTCATAGTACAGTCTATAATGGAAAAGTTAACTGGCTGTGACTCACTTAAGGATTCACTTAAAATAATAGTTATGATGCACATACTTGTTATGCTACTTAGTTTTTGATGTGACACGTTTGAGGGAACGTTTTAGTAAAGTGTGTCTCTTCATTAGCTCACTCTTTGATTTCAGGTACCAGTATAACTGCAGTCCTGAGATCAATGGAACAGCCGGTTAGACTATATGTATAGGTAGATGCCACATCCGACCGCTCCAGTCACATCGGCGAGCCCACCATCTTGCACCCAGCGTGTCATCACTCACAGTAAGAATCAATTTTGCCACAACATTGCGCAGCTTCTAATTGTGAAACCACTGAGATTTAAATTCCCCTAAAGAATTATATGACCAATAAGTTATGACAACATACTGTATGTTTTTACATTGCTCTAACTCATCAAAATAAGTTTGAAAATAAATACATTTTCAACCTTTTTTAATGTTATACAAGACTCAACTACTTTTTAAGTCAGTTTAATGCAATTTAAGTTGTAAAGACTTAAACATCTAAGTTGATTGTACTTAAATTAAGGCAGCAACAATTTTAAAGTGAAGAAATGGGATAAACTTTCACAGGTGAGAATGTGTAGGTTTGTGTTTTATGTATTAATTCAATATTACATGTTTTACTATGGTACTGTTTTTACTTTAAATATGGTAACTTTTTAATGTTCTTTTAGCGTACGCCTTTTTCTTGTTGTATGGTGTTAATTTAGCCAAATCATCTGCTGAAGTCTATATTCATATATAGACATATTCATATATCCATCTAACTATGGTTGCTGCACTCAGTCAACTTTGACCGTTCCAATATGACGGACGACTTATGTGTAGCATCCCATTGAAATGGCCGCTAATGAAACATCTATGTATGTATGTATATATATATATATATATATATATATATATATATATATAGAAGTGAGTGTGTGAGTGTGTGTAATGGTGACTGAACTTTGTTCTGTATGTGTTAGTTAGTGCGAGGTTCCAGTTTCCCTAATGTCTAAGAGTATCAGAGGACAAGCTCTGTCCTGTCCAACTGAATCCGCTCCATCTCCTTCAGTCTGGGACAATAAGAATGTCTCCACTAAGATCGTGGATCACTGACAAACAAAGCCCTGCACCAGCATGACAGAAATGTGATGACAGACCAGCTGTACTCCCTTCTGGTGCGTGACTGCGCTTGAGTTTGATGCACATCATTCAACTTGTCTCTTTATTTAATTTGCTTTCAAAGGCCTCTCTCTTGTCTTCGTTCCCTAGATTTGATTTGCTTTCAAAGGCCTCTTTCTTGTCTTCATTCCCTAGACTTTTTTCCCATAGATATTTTAGAGGAGATGGAAGACGGAATACAAGCCCTGAACAGAATTGTCCTTTCTTTTCTTGTTTTTTTGGTTTCCCGCATCTGAATTTGAAGACAGTGGATATGCACACATAGAGTTTCACCGAAATCAATGTAGGATGATGGTATGATATCAATGTTTGTGGTAGGAGGATGAGTGGGCAGAACAATATGGCTGCCCTATCTTTTTTTTTTGTTTTTTTTGGCATTGTTGGTTGAAGCTGAGTGGACAGAGTTTAGAAAGGGACTAGTGCTGTCCGTTGAACTGTGACCACTCAAACATAGAAAGCAAGAAAGAGATTGTTTTCAGTTGAGGATTGTTTCACTTTAATTCCTGTTATGTGGGTGAAATTCCTTCACTAAACCAGAAGTATAAACAGGACATTTCCGATACTGTGCTCCTCATCTTTGAATCAGCTTTATCACACCTCTTAGTATGTCTGAGTAACGCGTGACGACAGAGTTCATCCGAGGTTTCGGAGAGCTCACACCACAGTGACATATTCTGCAGTTCATTTAGGCATGGCAGCCTCGTGAAACAGAAAATGATGTCCTTTTAGCTACACAGTCTACTTAACATTAATGAAATGTAATTGATAAATATTAATAAAAATTTATTAATTAATTATGAATGTCGATTTGCAATCTATTTCACTTTTGTAGAGTGTTTCAGAGTGTTTTAGTGAAAAAAAACAACAAAAAAAAACATAGCTTTTGTTCATAGAATTAAAGAAATTAAATGATTAAATGTGTGTAGTCCATAAAATGTCTGATATATTCCAGGCCTTTAAATGTTCAGTCAAAGAAAAAAAGTTATACAGGTTTAGTATGGCATTTGGTTGAGTAAATGATGAGTGCAGTTGTCTTTATGTCGACTTTATTGCTTTATTAAAGTGGTCCTTGATTATGTTTTCACTTTTTTTAACTTAGTGTGTAATGTTGTTGTTTGAGCATAAACATCATCTGCAAAGTTATGAGGCTCAGTTCAATGCAAATGGAGATATCTTCTTTTAAAGAAATCCGTTTTTAAGGACTACAACAAACGGCTGGTAGGGACTACAATAAGCTTCTTCTCGGGTTGGTGACATCACAAACCCGAAAATTTACAGAAATCCCGCCCCCGAGAACACACAACAAAGGGGGTGAGGCCATGTTGGGCTGCTTTAGAGAACAGTAATGGTTGTTGTCGCTGTTTTGTACACCCCAGAAAAAGTTTGTCCTAAGGCTGACGAACTTTTAGGTTAAAATGTATTTTTAACGCTATTATAACCTCAACGTTTGTCTGTGCGCTGCACATTTTACGGAGAACAGCTTCCAGAAGAGAGTGCAATGCAGGCTAAATGCACAAACGCTTCTCCTGAAAGACGTAGCCATTTCCATTTTGTCGAGACAATCTGTTGTTTATGGATCACAACTTGTATGTCTTATTCTTTGTAGTTGTGTTTTCTATTAACAGTTCCAGTTATAAGTTTTATGTAGTTGCTAAGCTATGATGTAAAGGAAGGGCAAAGCTTTGCCTCCGCTAGCCTGCTAACTAACATTACAGTACTGATGTAGTGTTAACTTTAGCTTTTGTAAGCTCTTGTTTTTGTAAGACTGTTATCCACCCCTGATTTTGTGATCGATTACTGTTTGTATTACCATAGTTTTCTGCCAAATATAATTAAATGGTGGATTACATCCTATCTATAATAGAATTTATAATCTATAACCTATCTATAATCTAAAAAAAAAAACGTACCACTCTAAAATGTCCTGTGAAATCCGTGCTTTTGCAAAGTTCGTGCTTGAAATCCACTCGGCACAATCCTCTTGTTCGTTAATGTTGTTAGGGTCTGAAATGGTTTGAAATTGACGCCATCGTTGATATTTACATCTGAGTAGAGCTTGCGGTTATAAAGGGTTGTGACATATCCCGAACACGCACTAAGCCCTGCCAATCGCAACACACTGGACCAGCTAACCAATCACAGCACATTTCGTATTTTGGAAACAGGGGAAACGACTTCATCGAAAACGACTGAGTTCAAGCAGACTGGGGAAAGAGGAGCTGTAATAATGTAAAACGTGGGAAAATAATGTGCTTTTCGAACAATCATGCATGAAAACATAGTCTAGTGCACCCCAAAAACAAAATCAAGACTTTGTAGAAGGGCATAATAGGACCCCTTTAAAGCAAGCTCTAGGTACTGTACTTGGCATGTGGCTCCTTTGCTTGTGAGAGCATTATTGGAGATGATAGGGTGTGTAAAGTGGCTTGGAGGATCAGTCTGCGTGATAGAGTTTCATGAACAGCACCAGTAGAAATATGGAATGGACTGCAGGAGAGTTGGCAATACAGTATACAGTGTGCCATAGAGGGACAAACCACAACTGACCCCAGAGACCACGTTCCTCCTGAGCACTCGCGTCCATAGATGGAGTGAATCCTGCAGCTGCTTCTAAGGGCGGGAACTCCTCTGAATTTCAGCAGGTCATTAAAATACGGCCATGATTACGCCCCTGCTATCCCAGGCAGCCGCGGGGCAGAGGTTAAGGGAGGACTCTCTGAGGGAGCTCCATCATGGGAGGCCCGGCCTGACTCGTGATGGGCACGCGGAACAGGAACGCAGACCAACAACTGAAGGTTCACCGCAGCAGTTAGTGTTTCACTCCATTCCGAGCTAGAGGAAGAACCACACAGGAGGAGAAAGAAAAGAGAGGGAAAGAATAACAGAGTATTTTAGCACAGTTCAGTCTGGATGAAATTATGGCAATATTTCAGTTTCCAGATGCGACTCCGTTGGAAAGGCCAGTGGTGCTGCATGGTCTAGGACCAGCATTGTCATGAAATTCACCAGAATAAAATGTTGATAATCTAAAATGTTCTTTCTGATCAAAGTGGTTTGATTTTGTTGTGTAGGTTGTTACTCTGACATCTGGTTGTCAGTGGGTTTACATGTTTCCCGATAGAGGTGTTCAGCACAGCCTCCCGTCTCGTTCTCCTAAGGTTTGCGTTCACATACTGGAACTCTGCATTCTCAGCTGTTGAGATTCTGTCTGTCTGCACACTATGAACTAAAACCATGAGCTAAAGAGGGGCCCCCGAACTATCTTACAACTTCAAGGAGCAAACACCTAATGTACAATGTGCCATTAAATCCATGTCTGACTTCAAACATGGATCTAATCAACTTCAAAGCTTTAAGATTAAGGAAAAATAATTTAATTATTTGTGTTTTCTTAATTGTGTGTGTATAAATATATAATATATATATTAGATTTTTATTATCATTTTATTAAATAATTTGACAAAATTTAAATATATAATTTGATCTGGTGAGAAAAATATAGTAATAAACAAATAATAAATGTTTATGTATATTTAGGGGTTAAAATCATCCAAGATAAATTCACCTTTAAAAAAATCAGTAAATTTTTAAGCATTAATATAACAACATTTGGTTAATCCTGTTTATAATCAAAACAAGAAACGAATAAACAAACAAAACAAATACATTTTTGTCTTGTTTAATTGATGTTTACATTTTTACTGGGAAAAAAAACAAGCAAACATACAGATTAAGAATTATTTTTATTTAGTTGGTTATTATTTACTTTCCTGTTTCTGGAGAGAAACGGAAAGTGACTGAGCATATGGCAAGCCTCATTCATCCAGCTTGTTGATGATGTGAGATAGTTGGTGTGTTACAATTGCCTCCTGTGTCCCCAACCGTTCATTATCCTCACAAACACTCATCCTTCACTGTCCAGTCACCTCAGAGAAAGCGGCATCAGGACGGGATGTGGAAACAAACCACTGAACCAGCCCTCCCTCCCTCCCAAATTTCTGTCCTCCCTTCTGGCTGAAAAAGAACCTCTGTTCTGTCCCGGACAGCTTGGAGCAGATACAACAGGAAAAGGACAGTCTTGCAGCTGCATGGCATTTCAGAATCATAGACTGAGTGGGTGGATGGATGAAAGGGTGAAGAGACTGGAAAATCGTCACCCCACAAATAGAGACCGCTACAGTAGGCTCAAATGTTTTGTCCCCTTAATGGACCACAGACATGGACATTCCAGTCCTTGATTTTGACCAGAACTGAAGAATGTGAAAGGCCTGGCCAAAGTATAGCATGTTTCACACAGAACTGAATCTTTCCAGACAATTGATGTCTGTTTTCTGGCTGACAGATATTTGAGAAAAAAAAACAACTTGGAATCTTATTCATAGTTCACGGAAATGATTTGGCCTGAAGTGACGGATGTGTGCTGCAGAGATAGATAGATAGATAGATAGATAGATACATTTTGGAGTGTTTTTTTTAAGTGTCATTCTCAACAAGGCTGGATTTATATGATCAAACATACAGTAAAACAGTAATACTGTTTTCTATTGGAAGGCATTTTAAAATGTAATTTATTCCTGTGATGGCAAAGCTGAAGAAATCATTCTAATATGCAGATATGAGCAAGAACATGAAATGTGTGTATTTTGCATTTTTCACATTCATAAATCTTCATAGTTGTATTTACAGCACTAAAAGTCTATTATTAAATGCAATGTGCAATAATAATGCAACCTAAATCCTAGCAGGATCAAAAATCCACAATGCAAGCCACAGCCATAGTACTAGATCCCACCCAATTATCACGTTTGATTGACAGACGCACAGGGTGCTGTAGGGTGTGTCTAGGGGGGCTAATTTGAGATCATGCTCGTAAATTCATCCAAAACGTTAAACGTGACCTTCTGTAACGTATCCTGCCTCTGTTCACAGTCAGTTTTGGTGGGTGTTTAATCTATGTACATGCATATGTATGTGTCTAGTACGTTTCGCCTGTATTTTGTCTGCTGATGTAAAACTGAGTTTTCTTCTCAAACTCATTTGTACACTAATTTGACATGGTCTGGCAGTCTGTGTGTGTTCGGGTTTGATCTGGGCAGCCATCCAGGCCTGCGTGCGGCTGGATGAGCATGATCTGCTGAAGTCAGCCACTGACCAGAGTTTAGCTGCACTTACCCCTGCTGGTTCACTACTGGGTACAGTATATATTACAGTAGGTTTGCTCAGTCACATGGGTTTGGAGAAACAGTATGCCAATATCCCCAGCACAGAACTGTGGATCTGACCTCAGTTAGGCAGTGCTTCTCAACTGGTTAAGCTTCTTAGATTAGACTCTCAATATCTTTTAGGCAGCAGCTATACACAAAGTATAGTTGTAGTTGCTATTTGTACCAAGTATAAATAGCAACAGATGTGTGTTGTTTATACTAAGTGCAAATAATGATGGATGCTATTCACACAAAGTGTAAATAATTGTACAATGCTACATGCACTAAAGGAAAAATTTCGAGTGGGCGGAGTTAGTAAAAATTGCAAAAAGTTTGTCTATTGCACTGACTGTTATTTTTTCCCCACAAATATAACGAAACTGTTCTTAATATTAAACATAAAAGTTATTAATATTTGAAATAAATGTTTTTGAAAGATATTAAAATAAATCATTCTGATATGCTGATTTGGTGCTCAAGTAACATTTATTATAATGATCACAATTAAAAAGGGTTGTGCGGCTTAATATTTTTGAGTAAACCATGATGCTTTTTGATGATAAATAGAAAGTTTAAAAAACAGAATTTATTTAAAATACCATTTTTAAATTGAATTTACTGTCCTTTTTGATCAATTGAATGCATCTTTGCTAAATAAAGGTCTTAATTACTTTAAAATAATAAATAGATTAAAAAAATCTTACTGAACCCAAACTTTTTAATGGCAGCCAGTGTATGCAGAAAAATGTACAATGCAACAAACACAGCAAATATTGTACTAGTGTTAGCCATATTACCAAGTGACTGATGAATTTGCATTAAAAAAGAATGAACAAAATGATATGAGAAAGCATTTCCTTTTTAAACTTTATAGTGTACATTTTTACATGTTGCTTGTGCTTTTCTTGTTTATAATGCTTATCTCTGATTATATAGTTGAATTGTAATGCATTTAGCATTGATTTCAAAGTCTTCTCACGGTCGTTGAGCAACGACTGTAGTGGCCAATCAGAGAGCTTAAAATGAGTCCTATCACTATCAACAACCTTTTTGAGTGACTTTTACGTATGGTCTACATACGTGATTTTACTTTTAAATGATTCATGGCTGGCAAGACCTTTGGTCAATGGAAGAGAGTAGGATCAGTTTCCTTATCAGGTCAACATATGATGTTCTCCCATCACCACAGAACCTAAACCTCTGGGTAGGAGAGGATCCCTCTTGTCCTTTGTGTTCATCACCTGCCACATTAAGGCACATTTTGACAGGATGTAAGGTGGCTCTTAGCCAAGGTCAATTTACTTGGCGCCATGACCAAGTACTCTGATGTTTGGCTTTAGCATTGGAAGATAAGCGTAACATGACCAATAAGTTGCCGCCTGTTCTAGCAAAACATTACACGCAGAAGACAATATTCCTCCGCCCAGGCGAGCAACCACCAAGAAAAAGTGTTAACACCAATTCTCGCCCAGGACAACTGGAAGCTGCTAGGGACTGGAAGATGCTGGCTGATCTTGATCAATGGCTTATTTTTCCACCTGAGATTGCCATCACTAACCTCCGACCAGATATTATTTTGTGGTCTGGATCAGCGCGCATTGTTCAACTGATAGAGTTAACAGTGCCATGGGAGGATGCGGTAGATGAGGCATATGAGAGGAAGAAACTGCGGTATGCTCATCTGGCCACTGAAGCAGAACAGCGAGGATGGAGAGTCCGGGTTTATCCAGTGGAAGTGGGTTGTCGAGGATTTGTGGCACACTCTACAACCCGGTTCCTTAGAGACGTCGGATTCAGTGGCCAAGAGTTGCGTCGCACAGAAAAGAACTTATCTGAAGCAGCAGAGAGGAGCAGCAACTGGCTGTGGTTGAGACGGAATTCAAGATTCTGGCTGGCTGTGTGCAGGCCGCCACGCTACGGTTTCGAAAAATTCTTGAAAATTTGAAGAGTCTGTTGGTTTATTTGTATAGTTTGCATAGTAATTACAGTTATTACGTTCCTGTGTATTTTGCGTGAATGAGGATTGGTGTTTGGACAGATATTGTGTTTTGCGGTAGTATGCCATACGGAACCGTTGCCACTGACCGCTTTAACGTCCGCAGTGGGGCTCGACAGCCTAAGTCAAACGGGTTAGCGCGTATGGTCGGGTTGTGGAGAGATTGAGAGATTGTGGTTAGGTCACATGTGAACTATGAGGAAGGAGTAACCTCAGCAGCAGGAGGGATGTAGAGGTCAGTAAGCTGGGCTGAGTTGAGTGGGGGACGGAGGGGGGTGACTCTGGGACGCCAGGTCACTGTCAAGCCCTCTTGAGGTGTCGTGGGCTAGTCGACGAAACACTGAGGATGGAAGGTGCCCACTTGAAGACCCTAGAGATGTCCCCTACTCGGCTCAATCCAGACGGTTGTCATGAGGGGACCGCACTGTGGTTGCAGCCGTTGTGTGTATTAACAACAGACAGAAGGAGATTTGCATCACTATTTGGAAAGAAGCGTAAATGGATGGAGAAGTATAGGTTACTGTAAAGCTACGTCTTAGTTGGTGCTTATCTTGGCGAAAGCCGAGTACAAATCAGCATGAAGTTTTAACATCTACTCTCTTGTAATGGAAATCATTACACAGACATTTTGGTGCTTTCCATGAGTTATGATGAAGGTATTGCAAAGCTCAGTCCCAAAAAATGTGGACAGAATTACTCACATTTACACACCAAATAGTTTTCTCATGTACTCAGAGCATGTCGGTTTGGGAGAGCGGTCCACACCCCTTCCACGGTCACACCAGCCCACCAGTCCAGCTCAAGAGAAAAAACACCCACCGTGCTGAGTCAGTACACATCAGCCGCTCTGAGTTATTCTTCCATGCAACTACGAGTAATATCCCACTCAATGCTAATTTCCAGTAACTGAGTAAAATATCCTTCCTGAAAGTGAAAAAAAAGCTCTAATTCGATATTTGTTGACAAATTGCACAAAGCAATACCTTTTTTGCAATAGGATTAATTTGAGATCTGTCATTATGATTATGTCAGTAAAAACAACAACAACTGCCACATGTTAGAGTAACAGTTTGGTTTGAGAGACATCATATTACACATCATTAGTATTTTTGGAATTATGTGTAATATAGTATGACTGTGTAAATCACATTAAGAGCTCAGATTAACTGCTCCTCTTTCTGTGTTTATGTTTGTAAGTAGAATTCTGCTGGATGACTCACTCCTTCCACAGCTGGCTGAGATCCAGTGATAAAACACTGATGCCCATCCCTTCTGTAGTAACACTCACTCACCAGAGAGGGCAGAGTTCCTGAAACAAAAATCAGACAGCATTGATTTCCTGTGACAATTAAAAACTATTTGGATGCAATGTAATGCCAAAAGAAGAGAACTGTTCCTCATTTTAATGCACTTTAATGCACCACAGCTAAGGCAGCTGATGGAAAAAGTACTGCAAGATGGACACACCCTATTGTAACTCCAAAATATACTCAATGCAGCACTTTATCTGCTGTAGTGTGCTAAATCTGTTTTGAGGTGGAACAACAGCCTTGCATGACACTTTATGGAGGGGTTTATGCACACATCTAAAGGGCGTTAAAGGTATTAAACTACATCATCAGATATTTATTTTAGCTGAAGGAGAAAGTCTCTGGGTACACAAAAAGTTCTGACATGAAAATTCTGTACAAATCATGATACACATGTTAATCATTACTGTTTTGAGTCAAAAGTCAAAAGGCTATGAAGGAAACACAAAGAGCATATGCTATAAACGATTTTCAATCGCTTGTAAATATCATAAATAATTACAAAGAAACTGACAAGTAACACATTAAATTATTAAGTAGAAAAACTGATATATACATGTATATGTATATATATATATATATATATATATATACTGTATATATATATATATATATATATATATATATATACTGTATATATATATATACTGTATATATATATATACTGTATATATATATATATACATATATATATATATACTGTATATATATATATATACATATATATATATATACTGTATATATATATATATATATATATATATATATATATATATATATATATATATATATATATATATATATATATATATATATATATATATATATATATATATATAGGCCTATAGTCTTTATCTTTCAGGAAAACAAAGCAACATTTGTTTTAAATGCAAAATATTATTGAGGACTCATCTTAACTTCAAATTATTTTTATTCCTGAAAAATAAAGACTGTACATTTTAAATATAATATTTGATATAATATGATATCATGATATAATATATTAGAATTTCTCTAATGAGAATGCCCCTCCCCTAATGATAATGATAATGATTATAATAATAATTTAATAGAAGCAGAAGTCAAAGTAGCTTGGTCTACTAGAAAAATACCAGCTGTAATATTTTGTCCATTATTTATTGGTTGTCTGACTTTTACTGTGGTAGATAAAACACTATTGTAAGTCTTTTGCTGTATGAATCATCATGATTTGATTATAGCTACAAATTTCTCAACATAATGTCTATTCTGGTTAGTAAATTACCATATACCATGATAATTTAATCTCAAAATGAGTGTTTAGTGACCGAGTGATCCCTGAAGACTACAATGCGCTTCACACCTACGTCAGAGACAAACCGCCGGACAATGAGCTGTGACATTTTGGGAGCATGACTGGGTTGTTGGCAGGGCCTTGTGCAGACTGGATGTATTGTAAGCCAGATTCTGGCCAGGCTCCACGCTGCTGCCCTCTCCTCCGCTGGGCCGTGTGGCTCTGAAGGAATGTGATGACTGGGACGGTGAACAGAGCCCTGTATTCATGTTCAGAAGGCAGGAACTCTGCCTCCCTGACTCCTGCCCGAGCGAGCTGTCAGACATGTGTGCTGGTTTCCGTCTGTCTATGCTTGATTTCCATCTCTCAATCTAATTTCTTTGTTTTCTGTCTGTCTAATCTTCTGCTGTAGCTCTTTTCTCAGTCTGTTGTCAAACTTTGTCTGTGTCTGTTTACATTTGTATCTGTCTGAGAGATAAAGATCTGAAATGTGCAACCGAACTGAAACTGATACTTTCATTCAAATATTCGATATTCATAAAAAAAAAAAAATACACACACATACATATATATGTATTTTTTTAAAGGTAAGTATATTTGTCAGGTTGGTGTGCAGGTAGCCGAAGACGAGGACACAGGAATAGCGGTATAGTTGATTTGTTTAACAAAACTTAACTTTCTGGAACATACAGGATCAAAATAACAACACTCCACGACTTAAGAAAACACACAACCATACAAGGACGACGACCAACAAACACTGAGGGAAAACACAGGGCTTAAAATAACTGGGACTAATGGGATAATAAACTGAACACAGGTGAAGAAACTGAACACAAATGAGGAGCGGGAAAACTAACAGGACTAAACCAAAACTACAGAGACGGGGGAAACCAGATCACAAAACAGAACTCATAACACACTGAAATGTGGCAATATTAAGTTAAAACCTTTAATTAATATTTAATATTTATATTATTTTCTTTTATTACATTGTATATAATATTCCATCTTTTGATTTGCTTTGAAGGAATTTATATATTACTTTACAGCACTTTAATACTTACAATATATTAAATATTAATGAAAGGTTTTAATTAATATAGCCATACAGTTATCATACATATATTTAGTATTTTCCTTCATGAAACTAAATTATATTTTATATTTGGCTGAATTTTAAGCTTTTTATTTTAATTATTTTAATTGTGTGTTGTTTTAAGCTTTTGCTTACAATAAAAATACATTTTAAATAAACAAACAATCAAAAAAAGATTTTTTTTTATTTATTTTTTTACTGTACAGGTCCAGTCCACAGATTTAAGTTATTATTAAGTTATTTAGCTTTTTCCTCCATGAAACAAAAATGTTTTGCATAATGTTTAAGGTTTTTTTTTTTTTTTTTTTTCATACAATAAAAATAGGGCAGTCATTTTCCAAAAAGTAATATATATAAAAAAAAATACTGTATTGTACCCACAAGTGGATAATAGAACATCGGTAACATGAAACTGAAGACTTTAAATGTATTATTAATAATATTAAGGAACTATTTTCTGCAAAATATAGGTATAGCTCTACATGTTGTTTATGGTTGCCAAGCAATGTTGCAACGTAATAATAGAATGCATGGGTCCCTGAAAGGAATAGGGAAAAGTTATTGAGATTATTATTAAATCATCATCATTTATGTTAATTGATGAAAATTGTTAATTGGTCACGCCTTTCTGTGGTCCACCTAAATCTTATAGCATATAATATGAATATCAGTAATGCTCCGATCAAGGAATAAGTACTTAGCAGGGATCTCAGTTCAGATATGCTGTATTTCTATGTTCTACTATTGTCCATGACAACTGCTATCATCTCAACTTTTGATATGCATTATTTACACTTCACCTGGATGTCATCTTCTGTGGTCCAGATGTATGTCTAGACCATATATTAGGACCTGCACTTTTCAAAAGCACAAATGCATCATGCTAAAGTTTATCTGCCATCCCTTTCCCATGTGGTTTAACCTAATCTGATCACTGGCGCCTGTGCCGTTCCACTATGTAATCCAATACTGTACCATTCTTGGTACCTCCACAGATTTTCCAGCAGATCTACAGAGAAGAATGCAAAACAACTCCAAACATTAACACTGCATGATGGTCTCGTCTCGATCTTAGTCTATGAGTCTAATTAGGAGCACTAATGAGCACACTGCTTGCCAGCTTTCTGCTGAAAATATAAAAATATAAGAGGGAAATTGAGCTAAAGAGATAGCAAATGTGATTTGTTATACACAAACCTTAATTAGGATCTCCTCAAAGTAGGAACAGGCTTTGGCTTATATATGCCATTAAAGAGACCACCCATTGAGAATATTTATAGGAGATTCACTGAGGCTTAGAATGTGGCAGCAAAGTATCTAACAGACACATGATCCAGCACCTGAACTGTGACATTCCAAACATCACACAGAATGCTTCTCACGTCTTCACCACGTTTAAGTTTTTTTAATGCATTGATCTGAAACAGATTTATCTAGACAAAAGCAAACACCCTAAATAAAGAGCAAATATGAATTATGCAAGAGCTCAGTGCACTGACTGTCATTGTTGACTTCTATAGATACCAGATGCCTATGTCTCAGTATGGGGCTACTATTGGCCAATCAGATTTAATGCCTCGTTTACTCTCCTATTCAGGTGTGATGGTAACCCATAGCAACAGTGAGAAAACTATGGTTGCCATGCTGCAATCACTGATTCAGAGATGTTATGGGGGATATTCGCATTCTGCAAAACAGGTCGTATCATTTCCAGTTCAGGTCTTTTGTATGTGCTTTGTTTAAAATAGAGTTTTTTTTTACTCAAGATGCCTTCAAAAGAGTTAGCAAAAATGAGCATAACAGATGTCCATCACATATGCAGATTGGTAACTAAGTTTTTTTTATTTTCCTTCTTCTCACTAACATTCGAACATTAAAACTGAATAAAACGGCAACAATAAAAAATAAAAAAACTAGCTGGGTTATAGCTTAAATGTCCAAATCGCAATCAGTTCATCATACTGCTGTTTACACTTTCTCTGACAAGCAGATCAGATGGGACATGTTTTCCTGTTTGTTCATGTGACGTTCGACATAAAGCCTATTCCAAAAAGATTTACACATATCTGGGAGTAGCTTCCTCTACCCAAATCAATATTTTGTTCATTAGTAAAGAAACTGCATGACTGATGTCATAATATACTGAATAAATACAAAGCGAGGAAAGAGAGGCCCATAGTTTAACAAAGCAGGATGTTCAAACTTCCGTGACTGACACTTGATGGATTTGAAGAGGAAAGGTAAACATAGACCCTCCCCAAATTTCTAGAGACCCGACTGAGCCCTTTCCTCATGCAATGTCCCTGAATTTCAATGGTGTTTAAATAGTAAATAATAGTAAATAGTAAATGGTGTTTAAATAGCATCACTTCCTCTATGCCAGAATTTCCAGACTTCATGTGTTCTGTGTAGAAGTCCATGGTGAATTACGAGTTATATGGCCCAGTAATGAGAAGGAATAGATGGAACGGTCCATCCTTACCTCACCTCAGATAGCCATCAGTCAAACCCTCTAAGGCATGGAAACCTGAACCCTGCAATGCCGTCATTTGAGTGATCAAGAGTCAGTTCTCTCTCTCTCTCTCTCTCTCTCTCTCTCTCTCTCTCTCTCTCTCTCTCTCTCTCTCTCTCTCTCTCTATTCATCTGATCCTCTGGAATAGCAGACTGTGTCAGGTCTTATAGTGTTAGCATGAAAACCAACCTGCCCAACCCTCAGAGAGCATTGATTCATAAAAGCACAGCATTTTATCCATCAATAACAATTTTGCATGCATGTGGCAGTTTAAATCACTCCTGTCAATTATCATTGCAAATAGTTTTTTGATGACCCAAAAGAATAAGAATCAGTAGAGGCAGCTCATAGCTGTCAAGCTCAAAAAGGACCAAAAAACACCAAAAAAAATGGCCCATATGTCTCCTCCACTATAATTCAACTCTTTGGAAGTCCACCCCCTCCATAGATAGCCTACATAGATAAACTTTGGAAGTTTATCTATGTATTATATTTTAACTCTTTTAATTCATTTTTATAGCTGTATCATCTTTTTAATTTCTTAATTTTAATTTTCCTTGCTTTTATTTTGTGATTATTTTAATTCCTTTCTGTAAAGCCACTTTGAATTGCCATAGTGTATGAAATGTGCTACATAAAAAAAACTTGCCTTGCCTCGCTATTTACTGCCATTGTATGAACGAGTGCGAGTGGGGCATTTTCGGCATTAGAACAACACCAGGGTGAATAATTTATGACTTCAGTTTAATTTTATTGTGAACTATCCCTTTAAGACTCAATATCGGTTAATCAAAATGAGAATTGATTAAAATCTAGAAATCAATATTTTTTAGCCCAGCCCTGATGATTACTTAGAAAAGTGATAATACAAAAGGTGACAGTGAAAAAAATTTTGTGCACAATGTAATTTTATATCTAAGTTGCCCTAAAGAGTTCATTCTGTAAAAAAACTATAACCACAATTCAATCTGCATTTCACATTCATGAAAACCTATACACTCTTTACAAGACTCCAAAGCGTTCATAAAATGGGGTTGTCCTCTCAAGCATTCATGGCATGCAGTACTACACCGCAGACCCTCCAGACGCACAGTACTAGGGTAAATATAGGATACTCTAAAGTTACACTCACGTTCTAGGCTGAAGCCAGTGGGCACTGGGTAGGTGTTTGCTGTTTAGAGAGCAAAGGACGTCAATGTGGGTTTGTTCTCCATGCCTTTACAGGGCATATTCAATATGAGGAGAAGCAATGACATGAGGTCTGATGTGTTTGTGTGTGTGTGTACTTCAGAATGTGTGTCAAGAGATACAGTAGATCGCTGGCACAATGCCCTTTTGAATCTCAGCTTACTCTGTTGACATAGAAGACCGACGGTCGTGATATTAGACCACCTGGTGAGAAGCTGCGACTCAACAGCACAAAATCTAAATGTCTTTATCAAGTTAGCAAAGTATAGAAGTCTGTTTCGATCTCTAAGTAAACAAATGTTAATTGAAATAAGAAAACAAGTCATATGGCAAGATCTTGTTGTGAGTCACTGAGGCGGAAACAGCTCTCCATAGTAAAGAGACTGGATCCATCAAACATCCACATTAGAATAATAAAAAAGAGTGAGGGACTATTATTTCCCTGTTGTAGGCTATTAGCTGGCCTAACTGGGAATTCATGCAATGATATTTTAGTAAAAGCACAGACATCAGGAAGAAAAGTGGGATAACAGAGAGGGGCTCCGCTTGGGGAGGCTCACGTTGAAAAACTCTGATCCGTTGGCAAAGAGAGCAACCGGAATGGAGCAAAAGTCAAAAACATGTCTCATTACAGCGCTGAGGCTGACAATTGTTTGACTTACTGAAATTGCTAACTTGCTGAAATGCTAATAAACTTATATTTCTTCTTCTTCCGACTCTAAAATGTTAGACTCCTCCTAGAACTTTAAAGGTGATACACAGGGCAACTTTTTGAGCAATGTTGCTGGGCAATCTTGCCGAGTGATTGTTGCTTGGGCACTTTCCCATTGAAAATGGCATACATTTCTATCGGGATGATTTAGATCGGTCGTGGGCCATGTGTCTCATCAGGTTGCCTGTTGACGCCAACATTGCCCAACAACATTGCTCAAAAAGTTGCCCTGTGTATCATCACCTTAACTCTACTTCTCCTAACTTGGGTCAGACCTAGAGTGTTGCTATCTAACTGATTCGACTTAGGGTTTTCCTAAAAATGAGCAACAAATCAAAAAGAATGGCTAAATCTTTCAAAAAGAAACGCTACATTTTTCAAAAAGAATCGACATTTATTCAAAAACAATCAATATATTTATTAAAAATGCATCAATACATTTATTCAAAAAACAATCACTACATTTTCCAAAAGAATCGCTATATTTAAAAAAAAGAATCACTACATTTTTTTAAAGAATCGCTGTTCATTATTATTATTATTATTATTATCATTATTAATGTTATAATTAATGTTTTCAAATCTCCACGAAATGTTTTCCCTACCGATCGATTGCACCACAGTCCAGTCCAGTAGGTGGCAGTAATGCAGCATTAGGCTGGTTGCCAACCACCAATCAAATCAAAGCACGGCATACATAACAAACTTTAGTTCGAGCGTGATAGACAGAGACCAGAGAATGTCTAAGGCCCTGTCCCAAATGGCACACTCTGGACTTGTGGACTTCCTCAGAGTCCACACTTCGGTGACGTCATATAGTGCAGACCTATAGGGCCCTTAGCGTGAGTCCGCGAGGGCGCATTGAGAGGTATTTTTGGGACAGACTCGATCGTCACACCGGAAACCCTGGTCTCAGTTCAGACGTCGAAGCTGACTAAACTTAAAGGTCATCTCATCAGTCCCTTTATTAGAAAAATATCACAAATATCATTAAAAAAAATTACAGTCTTTAGCATCGAGAACAGGATTTATTTTAAATACTTATGTCCATGTGAATTACACAGCCTGCTTTTACAGTTCTATAATTGTATATGCCACCTGGGCATTAGAATAGATGTCATGGTAATGTAAATGATAAATACAGTTGTACATAATACATAAAGTTCAATTTTAACACAAAATTAAAATGTAAATGAGTTTAAGAAAAATTTATAGGTTTCAATATTCATACTACGTTTATATGACTCAGTAAAGCCATGACATTCGGTTCTATTTATGTAATGAATCATAATGCGATCGTATTATTTAACACGCTATTATTATGTTTGAGATATCAACCACTGGTCGATAATGTTTGTATAAACTGTAAGTAACAACTGGTAAAATGTACGCCTATATCATAAAGCCATGTTAACAGTCCGTGAGCGAAATCTCCTCCCATCCGTTTTCTGATTGGCATTTCGCAAGGATTCCTGGGTAGTTAAAGTGCGTGGAGCCTGCATCTATGCGGGCTTCGCAGAAGACAAAGGGGTACAAAGGGGGTGCTGCTGAGCACACTTCAGAGCGTTAAAATGCTAAATGGGACGGCCTACGGACTCGTAGACTCGGCGAGCACGCGCAATTTAAGTCCACGAGACTGAAAGTCTGCATGAAGTGCGCCATTTGGGACAGGGCCTAATATGGGGAGAAGTTTCACTGGCAGTAAACTTCCGGGTGCTAAACTGGTTGCAGTTCCACTCTGGCTCCATATGAGGGCGCTCACAGGATGAGTGCAGAATGAATGGAGGTCTATGGAGATATACCCCTAAAAATCCACTTTTCTCAGGATATAATTTTTGTCTAGTAATTTGAATGTTGTTTTCGAAAAGAGATGCAAAGAAACGTCTCAGGTTACTATTGTAACCATAGTTCCCTGAGAACAGGGAACGAGACGATGCGTCGATCGACGCCATGGGAACGCCCCCAGCGTGACTGCGTCTGAAGCATCTATGTCAACTAGTCCAATGGAAAGAATGAGCGTCACGGGCGGGTGACGTCATGACCAGGAAATGATAAAAGCACATCCGGTGCAAACCGGCATTAGCTTCGAAAATTGCCGAAGCAAGCCGATCACAGGGATGCAGGAAGTATGGCAGGGTGACGCATCGTCTCGTTCTCAGGGAACTATGGTCACAATAGTAACCTGAGACGTTCCCTTACGAAGGGAACTCAACGATGCGTCGATCGACGCCATGGGAACGAGAATACCCAAAGCGCCAGAATTCCAAGTACCTGAGTGTTAGTCTGTTGTAACTAAGCACTAAGCACCTGAGAACCTGAGGCAGCATCCAGGTCCATGCAGTAAAACCTAATGAATGTGAGCGGTGAGGACCAGCCTGCCGCATCACACACGTCTTGAAGAGAAACTCCAAGTAATAAGGCTTTAGAGGCCGCTATACCCCTCGTAGAGTGAGCTCTGACCGCCAAAGGACACGGCTGGTCAGAGTACTCGTATGCAAGTGAAATAGCCTCAACTATCCACTTGCTAACCGTCTGTTTAGAAGCAGGAAGACCCTTCTCAGGTGATCCAAGCAAATAAATAACTGGTCGGACTTCCTCATTGAAGATGTCCGATAAACATAAGTATCCAGTGCTCGCACTGGACACAAGAGGTTCAGCCTTTCCTGGTCCGCAGTGTGCCACGAAGGAAACGTGAAATCAGGGGGTCTCGACCCAACGATGTACCCCCCACAGGGCGTGGTAAGCCACAATGGCCGCCACGTAGACCTAAAGCGTGGAAGGACATAGACCTGACGTAAAGCGCTCCTGCAGGAACTCGAGTACTGTGTTCACAGAACAGTTAACCGGATCCCACTGATGTCGGTGACACCATACAGAAAAAACTTTCCATTTAAGCGCATATAGTTTCCTAGTAGCTGGAGCTCTGGAGCTTAGAATGGTCTCAACAACCTCAGTTGAGAGACCACTCTCTATGAGTTGGGCCCCCTCAGAGGCCAAACCCACAGGTTCCAAATCTCCGGTCGGGGGTTTTGAAATATTGTGCCCCCGGCCTGAGACAGAAGGTCTCTCCTGATCGGGATTTCTCCAAGGGAGGACCGTCTAAGAGATGGATCAGGTCCGCAAACCAGATCCGACTCGGCCAGCGTGGTGCTACTAGCAGTAGGCTTATTCCGTACTGGCGAACTCGCTCCAGAACTCCTGGGTGCAGAGCAACAGGGGAAAATGCGTACAGACGTAGCCTCGGCCACGTCTGCACCATAGCATCCAGCCCAGGGGGCTGGGTGAGTAAGGGAGAACCAAAGTGGACAGTGCGTCGTATGCTGAGACGCAAACAGATCCACCTCTGCTTGGCCGTAAAACTCCCAAATAATCCCCTGGCCTCAGCTCCTGCCTCGACAGGATGTCTGCTCCAATATTTTGGTCCCCAGGAATATACACTGCCCTCAGGGAGAGTACCTTCCCCAGAGACCACAGGAGGATCCTCAGACCCCCCTGACGGTTCAGATAAGAGACCACCGATGTGTTGTCTGTACGGACGAGCACATGATGACCCCTCAGGTCTGGGAGAAATTGCTTCAACGCATTGAAGACAGCCATCATCTCCAGGCAATTTATGTGCCACGAGAGATGATGACTCTTCCACAGACCCTGAACCGAGCGCTCCCCAGCCGGTGAGGGAAGCATCTGTCGAGATAGTAACTCGATGGCAAAGAGCTCCAAACACCGGACCCTGGGTTAAGAACCAGTGCTTCCTCCATATAACTAAGGCACGAAGGCAACGCCGCGTGACCTTGATCATACGAAGTGGGTTTCCCCTCGGGGAGAACCCTCTGGTCCTGAGCCACCACTGTAAAGGCCTCATGTACAGCAGGCCAAAAGGTATCCCGTTGGACGCTGCTGCCAAAAGACCCAAGAGTCTCCCGAACTGTTTTACAGTGTGTGACTGGCCTAGCTTCAGCTCTTTTGTGGCTGACAGGATAGCAGCTACACGAACGGGCGATAGGGTGGCCCGCATCGTCACTGAATCCCATACCACACCAAGGAAAGTGGTTCTCTGTACTGGAGAAAGCACACTCTTCTTGGTATTGAGCCTCAACCCCAACATCTGCATATGAGCGAGAACGACACCTCGGTGCCGAACCGCCAACTGCTCTGATTCCGCTAGAATCAGCCAGTCGTCGATGTAGTTCAGAATACGTATGCCCTGCAGCCTGAGCGGGGCTAGAGCTGCATCTACGCATTTCGTGAACGTGCGGGGTGATAGAGCTAGACCGAAAGGAAGTACCCAATACTGGTATTCTTTGCCCCCGAAAGAAAACCTTAGGAACCTCCTGTGCTGAGGGACGATGGAGACATGGAAGTAAGCGTCCTTCAGATCTATCGTGACAAACCAGTCCTCGGATCTGATTTGAGTCACGATCTGTTTGAGTGTCAGCATCTAGAACTTGAGTTCCTGTACTGAACGATTTAACAGACGAAGATCTAAAATGGGATGCAACTCTCCATCCTTTTTTGGAACAATGAAATAACGGCTGTAAAAACCCGACCTCTGTCGGGTGAGTACACCTGTTCTATAGCTTCTTTCGCTAACAGGGCCTTTACCTCTTGCTCCATTACCAGAGCCTGCTCGGGATGCACCACTGTGGGCAACACCCCGCTGTAACGAGGAGGACGTGAACCAAACAGGATTCTGTATCCTTTCTCTACAATCTGCAGGACCCAACGAGAAATATTCGGCAGAAGCTTCCACGCTGCCAGACAATTTACTAAGGGAACCAGCCTCTCGAGGCTGGTCTCTGGTGTTAACGAGACAGCGAGTCCCGGAGCCTGAAACATAATGGCAGGAACTACCTGAACTGGTTGCTCTAAAACCCCCCTCAGAGGGCGCGAAATCGATGCAGTGCCGCAGCATAGCATCAGCGACTCGCTGGAGACCGTTGCGCCCCGAAGCACCAAGGGTGACGGGGTTGGCAGAACGGTCCCGTGAGGACCCCGAAGTGGAACGGGCACCGTATTCTGAGGTGTACACCGCTCCACTTCGGTCGGGGCTGTCCTCACAGGTCTGACGCCAGTGACGTCAGGACCTCTTTTTTTTTTTGAGCCGAAGTCTTCTTCGCCTGAAGAACGGTCCTCAGATCCGGCTTCGACTTAGAAGACTTCGACTGAGAGTGTTGCGCCTGTTTCCATTGTTTATGTGGAGGTGCACGAGACGAAACACTCTCTTTCTGTTGCACATGATATGATGAGCTCGACGGCTGGGGCTGCTCACGCCCAGCAGCCCCAGGGGGCTGGACACGGCGAGGGATAAACTTTTTAAAAGCGTCAGCTTGCTTCTTAGACTCCTGAAATCGCTCGACGACCGCGTGGACTGCTCGCCAAAGAGACCAGAAGGTTCAAGCGGAGCATCTAATAAAAAAGCTTGATCTTTTTCTTTAATCTCTGACAGATTTAACCATAAGTGTCTCTCAGTAGCTACCAAGGCTGCCATAGACCGCCCAATTGCTCTGGCGGTCTCCTTAGTAGCCCTGAGAGAAAGATCGGTAGCACGACGAAGTTCTCGAATATCGTCATGAGTAATTCCCTCACTACTATCCAGATCCCCCAGCAGGTCAGCTTGATACGCCTGTAGCACTGCCATTGTATGCAGACATGCTCCAGCTTGACCTGCTGCCGTATAAGCTTTGCCCACTAAAACCGAGGTGGCTTTAAGCGGTCTAGTGGGCAAAGCCGAGGCTTTCAGGGATGATGCGGGACCAGGCGAAAGATAGCTGGCTAAATTCTGTTCCGCCTGGGGCATCGCCTCATAACCATACTCTTTTAGCCCTCTTATTCTCAAATAAGTGTTAACTTGAGGGCTAAAAAGTCGTGAAGAGTAAGGTTTATTCCACGATTTCGATATTTCATTGTGAAGATCGGGAAAAAAGGGAAGCTCTCGTGGTGGAGATAATGTAGTGGATGATAAAAAGCGCTCATCTAATTTACTTTTAGGACGAGCGCCTTTATTCTCAGATGGCCATACAATATTTAATTTTTCTACAGCCCGTGACATAACATCCACCAGCTCATCATATGCTGGGGAAATAAATTGTGAATCTTTTTCCCCCCTGTGTGTGCTTTCACTCTCCATACTCATAACATCGACCTCCTCGGAGGAAGAGCATTGAAGTAATGGAGGGCTCTCTCCCCGGGCGGAAGAAACCGCAGAGCGTGCTTCCGACACCGGGGGGAGAGCGCTGGATCTTCCGGGTAAGGAAGGAGAAAAGGCCAAGGGACCCGTCTCCAACCCCTCCGAAAGATCCTTCTGCGATCCCCAGGAATGCATTCTCCGCGCCGCCTCGGCAGACGCGGGTCCTGATCCCTGAGGATCGCGAGCCTGCCCACTCTTTACATCAAAGAGTGACAGGCGAGAGCGGAGCATGCGGAGCGGTAGCATTTCACAGTGTTGACACTCAGCCTCCTCGAAGGCTGAGACCGCATGCTCCAATCCCAAACAAATGACACAAAGCTCGTGTGTGTCCCCACCCGTTAAATAACGCGGGCAGGGAGGAACACACTGCTTGTACACTTGTTTCGCCATAACGTTTCCGAATAAATTGCAACAGACAACAATAAATAGACAGAGACAGTATAACACAGATCGCTTGCTGAGGCAACAGAAGCTAATGCCGGTTTGCACCGGATGTGCTTTTATCATTTCCTGGTCATGACGTCACCCGCCCGTGACGCTCATTCTTTCCATTGGACTAGTTGACATAGATGCTTCAGACGCAGTCACGCTGGGGGCGTTCCCATGGCGTTGATCGACGCATCGTTGAGTTCCCTTCGTAAGGGAATTACAGATTACTGGGTGTTAGATTTTTTAGAGTCACTTATTTGCTTTAAAAAGTCTTTTAAAATGGCAATGACGTCATACACATCGTACGACCAGAGAACTACTTTACGGCAATCCTTCAGTCACTTTGGTGCTTTCGCGATCTGCACTTTCTTTTCTCTCGAGGCATCGACAACACCGCTGACACAGGTAAATACACGTGCTAGAAGAGTTTTTGTTTTGTTGTTTTAAAAGACCACGCCGAAAATACTTTGGATGCCACGATGCCATCAAGCGGTATCTCTGGACGTAATCAGTCCTTCACTGACCAATCAAAGTCCATTAGCAGAATGCTAGCGTGTTATGGGCAACCACAACTCAAACTGTAAGAAATCGAAAGGACATAAGTACTTGTTCATTCAACTTTGGACCTATAACCCATGTTGAACCTGCAAAATCTACATTGAAATCTGAGATTTACCAACGGCAATCGGGTGAGAGAGACAAATTTAGCCGTCTAGTCCCATAGACTCCCATTCATTTTGCACTCGGACGATCGCCCCCCAGTGGAACTCTGGTGGAACTACAACCAAAATTCGGTACAATAGGACTTAATAGGGAGTGGCCAGGCTTTCCTTAGATGGCTTTGGTGTAATGTAAACGCAATCCAGCCATCGTGTCTGCATTCACAGGTGGATGTAATTTAAATCCCCGCCCAGTCTCCCCGCGTGACTGTCAGAAAATAATGGCCAGAAGCAGTTTAGACAAGAAATGAAACTTATTTAAACCTTACAATAAACGTCAATCTTTAAAACAGTTTATTTAGACTTACATGATACTATGTGTGTCATTTTTAATTTTAATTTTGCAACATTATCTGAACGAGGCGATCGCCTGTATACAATCAGTTATGCCTTAAGAGCTGCGGAATCGGAATCAGATTTTTTTTTTATGTTTTAAATGTTGAATTTTTTTTATTGTTTCAGCATGTTTATCAATCTCCCATTTCTGTCAATATAGTCATTGCACGCTATAAGCTTAAACCCAGATGATCGATGTGACTTTAACATGATCATTATTTTTGTATGATCAACTCTGGAAGTATTCCTTCATTCAAAAAAATTAATTTGATCTAATTACTGGAGATTGAAAGTAAAGTGAGTGAGTGTAAGCATTTGGGACATTGTTTAATTTGTATCATCTTTACTCTTAATCTGGTGTCGTGCCACAGACCTAATTTATGCAGGAAACAGAAATCGATCGGTTATCCAGATACAGAGGTTACTTAATGTGAACAATTGTAAACGCACAATGTCCTGATTGGCTGATCGGATCACGGTAATCGCATGTTAATGCCAAGTGTAAACGCAGCCGTAGACGAGGCATACCGGCATCTGCAGAGTGGTTTTTTTTTTCAGAGGTAAGTAGCCTACAAAAAGATTTATAAGTTCATGCACGTTTTTATTTATCTTTATTTCTTACAACTTGTGTGCTTTTCCTGGGCGAGTCGAGTGAACTGCGGCGCTAATAGTCACATGAACGCGCGCCGTACACAAACCAACGACCAGGATTTTCCTTAAAGGGTTAGTTCACCTCAAAATTAAAATTTCCTGATAATTTACTCACCCCAGTGCCATCCAAAATGTGCATGTCTTTCTTTGTTCAGTGGAAAATAAATTAAGTTTTTTTTTTAGGAAAACATTTCAGTATTTTTCTCCACACAATGGACTTTAACCTAACAAACTGTTGAAGTTCAAATCAATGCAGTTTCAAAGGGCTTTGAAGTGCTTCAAAGGGCTCTGCACGATCCAAGCTGAGGAATAGTGTCTTATCTAGCGAAACGATCGGTAATTTTCTAAAAAAATAAATAAAAATGTATACTTTTTAACCACAATTGTTCATCTTGTGCTGGTCTGCGACGCGCCAGGCATTACGTAATCACGTTGGAAAGGTCACGCTGGAAGTAGGCGGAAGTACCGCCCCATTGTTTACAAGCGTGGAGAAGGAGGATAGTTAATTTTATTTTTATGCTGAATGACATTTATGTCTCTGCGTCAGTTTGTTTAAAAAAATGATCCTTTCGTGTGTGTATCCTGGATGTTTTAAATCTAAAACAATGGATGGCGGTACTTCTGCCTATGTCTAGCCTGACATTTCCAACGTGATTATGTAATGCCTGGCGTGTGGCAGACCAGCACAAGACGAATAATTGTGGTTTAAAAGTATTATTTATTTTTTAGAAAATGACTGATCGTTTCGCTGATCGTGCAGAGCCCTTTGAAACTGCATTGATTTGGACTTCAACATTTTGGTTACCGTTAAAGTCCATTGTGTGGAGAAAAATTCTGAAATGTTTTCCTCAAAAAAACTTTAATTTCTTTTCCACTGAAGAAAGAAAGACATGAACATCTTGGATGGCATTCGGGTGAGTAAATTATCAGGAAAGTTTCATTTTGAGCTGAACTAATCCTTTGAAATTTTTAATGTTGTATGTCTGTTTTTATTTTTATTATTATTTTTTTATGTGCCTCAAGACAAACCATGTGCAAATTCATAAGTTAACACCATTGCTGACAATGCTTGCTGAGTAGTTTCTCTTTAAAGGGACAATGTGTAGTTTTTTAGGTATTTTATTATCTAAAATCATTATTTTTATTCATAAATATGTCCTCAATGGTGTACAAATACCTCTGCCAATTATCTGACTTATCCTCGTAAATGAAGTATTTATTATCTTTATATACATGTGACGGGTAGGTCCACGGAGGCTTCCATGTCGTTCCACCATCTTGAAAAACTATAATAGCAGAGAAGGTCAAAAAGTACTAGGCCAACGCGTTTCCACAACGCATTTTCGTTCAGAGCCAGTGTCACGTAACTGAAAGCAGCAGAAACGGAGGAGCAGAGCAGTGAGAGGTGCTTGTCACTGCCCCGGCAAGTTTAAAAGGCTGCATTGCACTGTTATTATTCATACTGTAACATTCGTTTGTTCGTTGTGTCAAGTTGCAGTTTGTTTGAAAAAACAAACCTTTTCACCCAAAGGAAAACTTGACAAAGTGCTATTAGAAGACATCCTGTCATAGCTTTTTTGTACATGACAGCTACCGTAGATGCAACACGCATTTGAAAAAGCGATGCGCTGGGGAGCACAATTTGTTTGAATGCAAAATACAATTTCACCGCTAGATGGGAGAAATTCCTACACAATGTTCTTTTAAAACAAGGTTTTAAATTGACGGTGTCCTTTACGTCACAAACTACCTAACCAATCACGTTAACGTGCGGGCGGGCTTTAGCTTAGCATATAATTACTATGCTCTGAGGGTACGTTTACACGACAATGAAATAGAGACGTTCTTCCTTTGACTTTTCTGCGACACCATTGTCAAAACGATCCCCATTCACTCGGATCCGTGAAAACTACTAAAAACACTGCTGCCAGGCCATTAGATGGTGATGAAGCACAGTATAGAATGAACACGTAATACGCATGTGCATTAGGGGTGGGGCGGTATGGATTTTTTCTAACCGTGATTGAAAGGCAAGATTTTCCGTATGCGTATTTAAGCGTATGGCGGTAAACCGTTTAAATACACACACCCCCCTGTAAGACTTTCGCACGCACCAGAAGTCTTTTTTGGTAGACAGACTTTAGCCCCTTTCACACAGAGATTCCGGAAAATACACGGATAAAGTGACCCGGGATTTGACCCGGGTTCGTTTGATTTTGCTTCATTCACACTGCCAGTGATTTGCCGGAATCAGAGAGCGCGTTCACACACAACCAGTGTATGTTTCGGAAAGACGGTGACGTTGGATGTGACGTGTAAGGTACGCGTCGAAAAGCGGAAGTGTTTGCATCGCTTTGAATAACATGGCAGCTGATCAGGCATTAGATGTTGCTGTTCAAACTTTGTTGTTTATGTACAAAATGTTTCGCTTAAGTTTACTTATGATCTGCGCTTTCGATCTCGAGAAACCACGCTCGATCATTTGTTTTTTTCGGATTCGGTCGTACACTAACGCATCACGTACCATTCCACAAAGCTGGCGAACGATCTCAGCTTCGGCGCGGATTGCAAGGAGCTCTCGGGTCTCTACTTCAGTCCAGTTTGCAGACATTTTTTCGTTCTTTCTTGTATCGATGACGAACACAAACTTTCTTCTAGAGTAACTGAGTCGCACGATAACTACGTCATTGCAAAGGCTCGGGCATCATCACTACGACACACCCCTTATACGACATTGGTTCTGGCTTTTGTTCACACAGCGCGCGTTCCGGGTCTGAACAAGGCAATGTTACTAGGTCCCCAACTCGGCATCGATCCCGGCATCAATCCCGGGTCATGTTTGCGTTCACACAGAAGGCACTCTGGCAATTTGCCGGGTTCAAAGCGCTGTGTGAAAGGGGCTTTTGTTAAATTGTCACCTACATCCGAAAAAAAACTAGCACAATTTGAAATAGTCAAATTTTCATCGAGCAGTAATTTGGCATGAACCAATCACTGAATAGATTTTTTAGACTTATTTAAGAATATTCTCAGATACATTTGCATTGAATTCATCATTTTCAGGAGAATACATTATGATGTTCACATTGGAAATGAAAGATGAACACCTTTTGCAAGATGTCTTAATTACAAAAATTATACTCCATATTTATGTTTACATAAAATAATGTTATTTTTTATTTAATCTATGTCGATTATACATGAGAAATAAATAAAAAGCTTAAAATGTCTACTTTTAAACAAAATTCAAAACGAAATGATAACATTTTAGGCTACAGTAGCCTAGTCAGGTAAGGTCAGGTTTGCCGATGTGCTTTATAGGCTATACTTATTTATATTTATCCCTGTGCGCCGATCGGAGACAGAGTTCACTTCTGATATTATGGGGATACAACATAGCCAATAGGGACTTTAGCCTTTAAATATCTTTGCTGCATTGGATCAGTGTCCTTTCTAGAACCACTAAGAGCTTTCTAACCTTGCGGCAGCAGCGCCTCGCATCGCTCATAGACCTTAAAACAGTCAGCAGATGCGGTTTTGAAAATTCAAAATCAAAAAATGTTGGTGCGGATGGATGATGAGTTTTGTGATGCGGATGAAATAATAATAATAATAGCCCATCCGCGTATCTCTAATACGAATGGAATGTTATTATGTGTCATGGAACATTGCGCTCCTCAACTCGCGAAAGGTCAGATTTGCTCCATCTTTTGATGATAAGTTTTGTTTAGAAAACCTTGAATCCATGTAAGACACAATATCATTAGACATAATCCATGTCATTAGAATCAATGAATCCATGTCATTAGACACAACGTGCACACATGTGCAGGCCAATGGTTTTTTAGGGGGGGGGGGGGGGGGGTTTGCGGTAATGACGGTGACAAGGTCAGACCCGCGGTTGGAGTCACGTGACCGCGGTAATGCGGTAACCGTCCCAGCCCTAATGTGCATGACATCATCTTCAGATATTCGCGTTCTTGCTGTTTACACGGAGACCCTTTTCAAAAACTTTCGTTTTCAGGCACTCAAAATGCCGTTGTCATGGTGAACGGCCAAAACGCATAAAAAGTTTTACGATTTTAGTTGAAAACTGTGTCGTGTAAACAGCTCGTCTGAAGCCTGGTTATCCTTGTATGTTTCTGTTGATATGAAAAAGTTGGCTATATTTAGCAATATAGCAGGTGAATTATGTATATAATGCACACGTACATTAGCCGTATATTCTAAAACCATTATATGTTGTTGTATTTAGACCCACTGTATGAAAGCCAGAGTGCCTTTAATGGTAAGTTAAAAAGAATATCTACCGTCTTTTTGAGAGAATTTTGCCTGTATCTGTCTTTTATAGATTTGAAGCCTTGAGTCAATGCGTCACCAAAATTACAATCAATGTTTGGTTCAAAAGCTAATGGCTATGTTTTTTCCCTCATCATTTTTCCCTTTTTGTAGGCCCATAAGAGGGACACATTTCCCAGGTTTGCTCACATATGCTAAGAAGGAATTTCTGCCAATTGGTACCTGTGACATTTGTTGAATATTCTTAACTTTTTTTCTTTGTTTTGTAATTATAGGTCAGAGAATGGAATCTCCTGAATCAGAGCAGAGAGTAAAAGGCAAGTAATTAAAGGGATAGTTTACCCAAAAATGAAAATTCTGTCATTTATTACTCACTCTCATGACGTTCCATACCCGGAAGATCTTCTTCGTTCATCGTCGGAACTCAAATTAAGATGTTTTTGCTGAAATCCAATGGCTCAAGGGGGTTCCATTGACAGATATTTAATTAACACTTTGAAGGCCAAAAAGGTAGGAAAGGCATCGTTAAAATAGTCCATGTGACTACAGTGGTTCAACCTTAATTTTATGAAGCGACGAGAATACTTTTTGTGCGCCAAAAAAACAAAATAACGACTTTATTCAACAATTTCTTCTCTTCCGTATCAGTCTCCGACACGCGTTCACGAGAGCACCACGACGCATGCATCCTCTTCTTGTAAACAAAGCCCTGTGTTTCCAGGTAATGTGTCTGAATGCCAGCTCCTGCGTCATCACCACACGCATGCGTCGTGCTGCTCTCATGAACACGCGTCGGAGAATTGAAACGGAAGAGAAGAAATTGTTGAATAAAGTCCTTATTTTGTTTTTTTGCTGCACAAAAAGTATTCTCGTTGATGACTAAATATAAATCTTAAAGTTAATACGAAATCTTAAAGAATACTTTTTTCTTTTGTGCTTTTGTTCCTACAAATTATTCTTAGGTTGTGATTAGGGGTGGAGCCGAACCCGAATACGGTATTCGGAAAGGCACAAATAACGTGTTTTTTACGAAAACTCATTTCGAACAAATCCTTTAAAAATATTTCTATTTGGGAACAAGAAAAACTTTATATCAAAAAGCTGCGTTTCCTCATGAGACCGCAGTGCATGCCCGGATGAGTGAGTGACGTTCAGGAAGAGCTGACTGACACAAGCTGCTCCACACAGCAACAGAGAGGGCTCGGCTGAGCTAGTATGGTTCCCTGGGTGCACACCCTTGGGGCCACGTGTGGGCACTTCGGCACGCACAGCGTTTTACATTGGGTTCCCGTAGCGTAAGCTAGCTTACGCAACACGAGAGTACTCTCCTAAGAGAACGCTCTCGGTTACTAACGTAACCTCAGTTCTCTCTAGATGAGGGAACGAGTGTTGCGTAACCCTGCCGTGCTTGTGCTACGTTCTGGTTTCGCTTCAGTGTGAAAAACTAAAGAACATCCTATCTGGACTCGGCTTATTTAGACTTAAGCCATGCCCATTCTGGCGGGACGTGCCCTCATTAGCCGCGTTTCCACTGTCAGGCCAGGGCTGGGCCAGGGCTAACAGCAAGCCGAGCCGGGCCAGTGGCCTCGGGCCTCAAGCACCGGGCTTGCGTTTCCACTGCCGGGCCAGTAGCCCCGCAGCGCTGCCCTAAACCCCGCCCTTAACACGCCTTTCTGGATCAAACGTCATACAACCTAACCCATTTCAGCGGTATTATGAATTTATTATTTTTTTTAGTTAGGAAGATAGCATGTATATTAACTCACCGGCCGTGGCTGCCATAGTGTCCCGACTTGTCTCGACACTAACAGAGGGACTGTGACCCAGCACACTGTCCATTAAGTCGAACCATGGAAAGTTCCTTCTCTCGGCTTCGCTTTGTCCATTGTGTGTTTTAATCGCCTTGTACTGCGTCCGCAACTTTTTTTATTTTTTCCCGAACTTAAAGCTTTGTTCGCTGAATGCTTAGCTTCAGCAACGATGTATTTTATTACGTCCTCGTTTCTGCACACGGCGTCAAATTGACGTTGTACCCTTTCTTCTGCCCAAATGCTCAGAAGAGCTTTGGTATCTTCGACAGGCAGTAACGTTACAGGCGATTCCCCATTTCGAGCAGCGATTATTTTGCGCTATATAAAAAAGTGAAATGTGCATCTTGCCACAGACCATAACTTTCCCTAACACCGATAAACTATGCCTTTTACCTTGACCAGGCCTGTAGCCCGAGCTGGCCCGCTTTGGCCCAATGTATTCGACGGGCCAGAAATCCTGGCCATTAGCCCAGAGTAAGCCCCGATCAAGCCCCGGAAGTGACAGTGGAAACTTGTCTGGCCCTGGCACACACTAGCACGGCTCGGCCCTGGCCCGGCAGTGGAAACGCGGCTATTGGTGCTTACGTCACGAATAGTCCATCGAGCAGTTGCCGCAGAGCAACCAATAGGCGCGCAAGCTGCATTGCTTAGGTCTGCTCTGTGCAGCAATGCGTTTTAAATTAATGCAAAAATTAAAGATAATTTTTGGCTTCAAAGAAAAGGGAAAACCCCCTTTTCTCGAGAATACTGAAGTATTATTTGTTTTTATTCTGTCTGTTCAGCGTCCTCCAACAACACATACTCCTAAATACATTTTAGAGTTGGCCCAAAATAATTTGTTTTTGTTTTTTTTTGTCAGAAATGTGAGTAAAATTCTCACACTGTTAACTATCTTCCTATTTAAATCTATTCAACTTGCTTTTCCATTCAGTCCTCCTGCAGGTCCTTTAAAGGGAATTGTATATACTAAAATTCATTAAATAGTCTTGAATTCAGCATGTTTTTACTTAAACATGAACTTTTAATCAAAATTACAAGCTTCACTTAATTTTTTAGTACATATGTATTATATACAAATAGAAAGGATACATTTCCAAATATTTTCTAACTTCTCTTTTTGTTTTTATTTGTTTAGATGCCTTACAACAAGTGAAAACTGGAAAAAAGGAGGCCTCAGAGTTTCTTTGCTGTGACCGTGAAAAAATGGCTCCGTTATGACCCTGAACGGCTTGGGGGCATTGCTCATGGTGGAAACCCCTGAGTTCATCAGATAAATGTTTCATTTATTTTTTTCTGAAGTACTGTGCTGTACTCACTTTGTTGGTGAGTTTCCATTTGCATTCACGTCCATTTTACAGATGCAGGTTGGTTTGACAGCATCATGGTTTTCCAGACTCTTCTCCAGGTTTTCTTCTCATGGTTTTCCAGGCATTTGCTTTATAAATTCAGATATAACAATTCCATGTAGTTAAGTTGTGTTAAGTTATCTATTTTATTATATTCTGTACTTATTTGTATTTTAAGCTCTTGTTTTAGTCACCATGAAATGCCTTTTTGTTCTGAGTGTGATGTTTCCTGTTCAAACACTTGCGGAGGCATAAATAAATACATTTGCATGTAATCTGAAGGATTGAAGTGTCCTTTTGATTCAAAACCATATTAATTGCAGCTCTTCATGGTCTCTGATTGAAAGGAGTAAATTAAAAAGACTGGCATAGAATCCTGCTGTACATAAAGCAAGATTGATTTTATATTGTTTCTATGTTGATTCAAAGGATTACTAAGGGGTTTAATTTAAATTGAAAAAAATATTGAAAAATGAATCGCTACATTTTAAAAACATAATTGCTAAATATTCAAAAACACATTTACAAACATTCTACATTTCAGAGTACAATAATTTATTCAAACATTTTAGAGTCATGTAATTTATTTGCTACTTTTTTAAAAATGCATCAAAACATAAAATCAGTACATACGATCAAAACAAATACTACATTTTCGAAAAGAATCGCTTTTCCTTTAGAAAACGTACCCATTCTTTTTTTTTTTAAAGTAGCGATTGTTTTTGAAAAAAGTAGCTATAGAATCGCTACTTTTTTTAAATGCATTAAATTTTTAAATGCATTCAATCAGTACATAAAATCAATCAATACAATCACTACTACTTTAAAAAAAAAAAAAAAGAATTGCTACTTTTAAAAAAGAATTGCTACTTTTTCAAAATACATTTATTCAAAATGCATAAATGTTGTAAACATGCAAACTGCACATACAAATAATGAATACAAACACTACATTTTCGAAAAGTATCGCTACTTTTCAAAATACATTTATTCAAAATGCATCAAAACATACAATCAGTATATACAATCAATCAAAACAAACACTACTTTTAAGTGTAGGCTACTCAAAAAAAAAAAAAGAATCGCTACTTGTAAAAAGAATTGCTACTTTTTCGAAAAGAATCGCTACTTTTAAAAAGAATCGCTACTTTTTCAAGAAAAGAATGGGTTTTAAAAAAAAGAATAGCTACTTTTAAAAAGAATCGCTACTTTTTCCGGAAAAGAATCGCTACTTTTTAATGAAAAGAATCGCTACTTTTAAAAAGAATCGCTACTTTTTCGAAAAGAATTACTACTTTTTTCAAAAAGAATCGCTAATTTTCGAAAAGAATCGCTACTTTTTCAAAATACATTTAAAATGCATAAATGTAAACATACAAACTGTACATACAATTAATGAATACAAACACTACATTTTCAAAAAGTATCGCTACTTTTCAAAATACATTTATTCAAAATGCATCAAAACATACAATCAGTACATACAATCAATCAAAACAAACACTACTTTTAAGTGTACTTAAAAAAAAAAAAATAATCGCTACTTTTCAAAAAGAATCGCTACTTTTCCGAAACGAATCGCTACTTTTTAAAAAAAGAATCGCTACTTTTTCTAAAGAATCGCTAACTTTTCAAAAAGAATCGCTAATTTTTTTTTAAAGAATCGCTACTTTTTCTCTTTTGCTACATTCAAAATGCATCAATGCAACAATCAGTACATATAATCAATCAATACAAACTACATTTTCAAAAATAATCGCTACTTTTTCAAAAAGAATCGCTACTTTTTAAAAAAAGAATCTCGCTACTTTTTCTAAAAGAATCGCTACTTTTTAAAAAAGAATCTTGCTACTTTTAAAACAAAGAATCGCTACTTTAAAAAAAAGAATCACAACATTTTTAAAAAGAATCGCTACTTTAAAAAAATGCATTTATACATTTAATCAAAATGCATCAAGACATACAATCAGAACATGATCAGTACTTTTTGAATCATTCAATCAATACAAACACTACATTTGCAAAAAGAATCGCTACTTTTTCAAAAAGAATCCCTACTTTTTGAAAAACGCATTTATACATTTATTCAAAATGCATCAATACATACAATCAATCAATACAAACACTACATTTTAAAAATATCGCTACATTTTAAAAAATATATATTTATTTAAAATGCATTTAAATTTAAATCTATATTTTCACTGCACATAGAAAATAGACCCATTCCCATCTCCTCTTGAATAAATATATTGATTATTTTTGAATAAGCAATTCATGTCCAATCAAATCGCTACATTCATTTAAAAAAAAGAATCGATACATTTATTCAAAAAGAATCACTACATTTATTTTAAAAGAATCGATACATTTACATTCCAGGCCATGAAGGCTCTGAGACTCAGCGGCAAAGCAATTTTCCTTTTGCATGAGTCAATACATGTCAACACCCTGTTCAGA
Organism: Gila orcuttii; assembly: GCA_026230005.1. Lineage (NCBI taxonomy): Eukaryota > Metazoa > Chordata > Actinopteri > Cypriniformes > Leuciscidae > Gila > Gila orcuttii. Next base: position 35,677,281 of record JAPDVR010000017.1, on the reverse strand, counting down.
ACTGAGAGACATGAGCCTAGCACAGGATAAACACACGACACCCAGCCTGAGTCCTGGACGCACTGGGCTGTAACAGGACACACGGATGATTGTGCTGTGTTAGAAAGCCCAGTGTTAGCTCTTCCTGTTGAATGAATCATTGATAAAGCAGCTGTAACCCATCCTCATTGAGGGGGAGTGGAGGTATTGGGGGCCATGCAATAATTAGAAGATGTACTCTCAACTAATTCACAGATTCATAGCTCAGATTCCCTCCATTCAGGATGATGATTGTATACATAAATAATGGTAGCCATGACAGTGTGGGATTTCTTGATTTATGTCACCAGAGAGAAGTCTGTAGTTTTCATGTTTTCATATGAAAGTCCAGTTATGACATCTTGTTTAAATGATTTCATGTGACACTGAAGACTGGAGTAATGGCTGCTGAAAATTCAGCTTTGCCATCACAGGAATAAAATACATAAAATGTATTCAAATAGAAACCTTTTATTTTAAATTGTAATACTATCTCAGAATATTACTGTTTTAATGTCTTTTTAATCAAATAAATTAAGATTTTGACTTCTTTCAGAAACATGAAAAAAAAATGTTTAAGTTATATTTGATCATTTCTTAAAACTGATATTTGATGTTTTGTCAGTTAACCAAAACATTTTTTTAATGTGCACTGTAAAAAAATTAGTGTAAATGTAAAATATTGTTTAACTGTAAAATCTGTAAAGAAAAAAAAAATCTTTAAAAACGCTAGCGATTCAGTTCCCGTAGGTAGAGGGAAAACTTTCCCATACAGGGAAAACTGTAGAATATCTATAACCATATGATACAAAACTTAATAAAATACTGTTGAAAGTACAGTTTTTAAAACAGAACAAATCGAATTATAATTCACAGTGAAAAACTGTAAACTGACATTCCTAGAATTCCCTGTGGGACATTTCATATTCAAAGGTATTTTGTTTAAAAAAAAAACATTTAGAAATGTATAGAAACATGGTCAACACTTTATAGAAATTACTTCACTCCATTTGGACACTTCATTTAAAAAATAATGCTATCCTCTAGACAGGACGAAGCATCAGTCAACACATACAGCTTTCAGCAGAGGTGCTACTCGCTTTGCACTCAACATTTACATTCACACTTCCAGCTGTGTTTCCTGTCCAGATGTGCCACACCTCTGCGGCAAGAACTCGAGCCCATTTCATTTGTGAAATATTAACTGTGCCGTTTCCTAGTCTAAAAAAACCCAAATAAATGTATATTTTCACTGCACATAGAAAATAGACCCATCCCCATCACCTCTGGACATGAATTGCTTTCTCATTACACCAAACACCTTGGGTTAGATGGTCTATTGACACAAAAGTAAAAGCAGCACTGAAACACTCAGGAATCAAACATTGAAGTGTTAGTGTATCATCACATCTGAAAGATTAGACTACAGACATGGAGATTAACTGCACTCTCATATATTTTAGATTCATTGCACACCAACTGAAATATTTCAGGTCTTTTATTGTTTTAATACTGATGATTTTGGCATACAGCTCATGAAAACCCAAAATTCCTGTCTCAAAAAATTAGCATATCATGAAAAGGTTCTCTAAACTAGCTATTAACCTAATCATCTGAATCAACTAATTAATTCTAAACACCTGCAAAAGGTTCCTGAGCCTTTTAAAAACTCCCAGCCTTTTTCATTACTCAAAACCGCAATCATGGGTAAGACTGCCGACCTGACTGCTGTCCAGAAGGCCATCATTGACACCCTCAAGCAAGAGGGTAAGACACAGAAAGAAATTTCTGAACAAATAGGCTGTTCCCAGAGTGCTGTATCAAGGCACCTCAGTGGGAAGTCTGTGGGAAGGAAAAAGTGTGGCAAAAAACGCTGCACAACGAGAAGAGGTGACCGGACCCTGAGGAAGATTGTGGAGAAGGACCGATTCCAGACCTTGGGGGACCTGCGGAAGCAGTGGACTGAGTCTGGAGTAGAAACATCCAGAGCCACCGTGCACAGGCGTGTGCAGGAAATGGGCTACAGGTGCCGCATTCCCCAGGTCAAGCCACTTTTGAACCAGAAACAGCAGCAGAAGCGCCTGACCTGGGCTACAGAGAAGCAGCACTGGACTGTTGCTCAGTTTTGCATGTCATTCGGAAATCAAGGTGCCAGAGTCTGGAAGAAGACTGGGGAGAAGGAAATGCCAAAATGCCTGAAGTCCAGTGTCAATTACCCACAGTCAGTGATGGTCTGGGGTGCCATGTCAGCTGATGGTGTTGGTGCACTGTGTTTTATCAAGGGCAGGGTCAATCCAGCTAGCTATCAGGAGATTTTGGAGCACTTCATGCTTCCATCTGCTGAAAAGCTTTATGGAGATGAAGATTTCATTTTTCAGCACGACCTGGCACCTGCTCACAGTGCCAAAACCACTGGTAAATGGTTTACTGACCATGGTATTACTGTGCTCAATTGGCCTGCCAACTCTCCTGACCTGAACCCCATAGAGAATCTGTGGGATATTGTGAAGAGAAAGTTGAGAGACGCAAGACCCAACACTCTGGATGAGCTTAAGGCCGCTATCGAAGCATCCTGGGCCTCCATAACACCTCAGCAGTGCCACAGGCTGATTGCCTCCATGCCACGCCGCATTGAAGCAGTCATTTCTGCAAAAGGATTCCCGACCAAGTATTGACTATTGAGTGCATAACTGAACATAATTATTTGAAGGTTGACTTTTTTTTTGTATTAAAAACACTTCTTTTATTGGTCGGATGAAATATGCTAATTTTTTTAGATAGGAATTTTGGGTTTTCATGAGCTGTATGCCAAAATCATCAGTATTAAAACAATAAAAGACCTGAAATATTTTAGTTGGTGTGCAATGAATCTAAAATATATGAAAGTTTAATTTTTATCATTACATTATGGAAAATAATAAACTTTATCACAATATGCAAATTTTTTGAGAAGGACCTGTATATACACACGCAAACTTCATCAAAGGTAAAGAATTGCTCACGGCACCACAATTGCACGCTCGCTCGCCATACATTAGTTTGGATGAAAACTAAATTATGAATGAAAACAAATTACATTGGACTTTAAGCATGCTTGGCATCAGAGGCGGACAGAGTACACAGCTTTGTTACTTGAGTAAAAGTACAGATACCCCTTGCTAAATTTTACTCAAGTACAAGTAAAAGTACTATAGTCAGATGTCTACTTAAGTAAAAGTACTGAATTACTTGTTTTTAAAAGTACTTGAGTATCAAGAGTAAATGTTGCATTACTACTGCCACAGTGTCAAGTCAAGTCATCTTCATTTATATAGCGCTTTTAACAATGTAGATTGTTTCAAAGCGGCTTTTCAGAGATAAACATATAGTTTAAGGTAACAGAGATTGGTTTGGTTTTATAGCGGTTCTTGAATAATGTTATTTTCCAGCTAAAGTTAGTTTTGATTGATTCACTTCCGGCGAAATGATCATTTGTAATTAAATTAGGGGCCGCTAAGATGACACCGTTCTCTCTAAACAGACTTTAAACTGAACCTGTGATAGACGCTGATGGCGTTCACATGCGCATTAAGAATTGATTCTATAGTTATGTGTGTTCGAATATATGTGTGCAGGTTTGTAATTCCCTACAAATCATGCCTAAACAAACTACTTGTCTTTGCCTATAAATTTGATACAGAATTTTATTTTATCACTTCGGGGTAGGTACGTGAACCGTGCTTACATTTATGTAGGCCTACAGAAACGTCCTACATGGAGTTATGAAAAATGTTAATGTTAATACCTTTGATAATCTAAAAGGAATTGAAAGTTAATTCAAGTCATTTTCATCTTTTTACCATGTTGCTTTATTTAACATTTCTCACTTGCCCACAAGGCAATGCACAATGGCAATGCTCTGACAAACCTCTGCTAGAGTTTTAATGGATTTTTTGCACCCACATTTGAACCCACATAAATCTGACCATGGAGTTTACTTTGGCGTCAGTTCAGAGCTGAAGGTGAAGGTGATTTGCTGATAGGCTGTCCCAATCAGTGGCGCCTGCACAATCCAATCACGTTTGAGAGGGAAACAACAAATTGAAGGTTTCCGAGATTTTTTTTTTTCCTTTTTAGAAGTAACGGGTACTCACGGTTATGGATAGAAATGTAGTGGAGTAAAGAGTACAATATTTGCCTCTCAAATGTACTTGAGTAAAGTCATGAGTAATCCCCAAAAATGATACTCGAGTAAAGTACAGATCCCTCAAAATTGTACTCAAGTACTGTACTCAAGTAAATGTACTCCGTTACTGTCCGGCTCTGCTTGGCATTCAATGGCACAAACGTAGCCATGACATTTATATATAAATGATAATGTCTCAGAGGATCACAATGACCCTTTGTCCCAGTTCATCCACGGCTGATCAATTCGACCCTGTTGAACTATGTTACTGCTAGTTCATGTATTCTGAATGGTTTCTAGACAGAGACTGCAATAACTCACCAGGGGGTATGGCTGCCCAGAAAGCATGACATGAGAATATTTTGTGTTCAGAGATATACTGTATAGATAGGTGCATTGAATTATTTTACCCAAGATATTTTTAGAAAAAAAAATATATATATAATGTGATCTCAAAATAATACGCTATATTATTTTAAATAAAACAAATTATATATGTTAGTTACATGTTTTTTTTTTCTTCAGGTAACTAATATATTTATATATTTGGTTGCTATACCTGCCTCTAAACCAGAAGTGTTGAATAACTGTGCTTTCGATTGAGCTCTTACAGAAGTGATTCGCGGAATGACGACCTGTGAAGGGCTTATCAATGAATAATGCACAACAGTGCCGTTCGAGATCTCTCGCGCATGCGTAGAGTTCTCCACTGTTCTGCACACAGGTGCGCGCATTCATCTGTCAACAGTGCACAGAGTGCACACATGTGCGCGAGCGCTTCATGCGAATGACACATTCAAACACACGGTGAGTTTAGAACATTTTTTTATTTAAACTCATAGCCTATATAAAGATGTTTACAGATTATCTTGCTAGAGTTAATAGGTTGGTTTGATTTTTCTTTGATTTGACGCATTTTGGACACGATTAGGCAATAAAACGATGCCATGCAAATTAATGTTCTGTGACGATGTTTAATTTGAATTTATCAACGTAGCAGCGACTTACAATTAGGCGAATATTTGCATATTGTCTCTTTCAGCACTTAAGTAAATTAACAGATACACAAATTAACAGATACACAAATTAATAAAGTGTATTAAATTTAAAAGCTTAAAACATTACTTCTTCAAAGCGTATAGAATATTAATGGTTCTCCAATGCCTTGCATGTCCAATAAGTAGTAACAAGTTATGATAACTTTAATTAATAACATTAACAAATATTATGCAAAGATTAACAGAATGCATATTAAAATTGTTAAATTAAATTACTTTGATATCTATATTTTTCCATTTTGAATTGTGACCGGGGCTAGTTGTCACATTTTTACTGCAGTGAAAATAAGAAAACATTTAATTTGCTCTATTTTACATTTTCACTTCAACTATTTAATGCAATCTGATGTTAAGGCCAGATGCCAGATGAGAGACACACAAATGCAACACAGGAATGTTAACCACAAAGTCACCATACACACATTTCAAAGCAGATTCTGTTTTTCAGGGAAAAGGTGGCCAATTAATTAACACATGGAGCTAATTGGATCCACCCAGATGGCCACTTATGCTCGGCCCAAAACCAGCCACTTCCTGCCGGCCATATCCACTACAGCATCCAGTTATAGGAGCCATCAGCCGGCCCTTACCCTCAACCAGAATTCAAACATGCCCTGGAGGACCAATTCTTACTTTAGAAGTGGCAGCGCTATCCCGACCGTATCAGCACTTCAAAGAGATAACCTGGACTTAGTCCGGGCCAAAACCATGTTTTACCCCTCAAACAGGACGGCTCTCAGTTCACGATACATGCCAGAGGACTGGTACAAGTCTAACCAGAGTAACTACAGGGAGTCAGAGTCGTCCCGGAACAGTGCCGAAAGGCTTCGGAGAGACACGATACGACTGATTCAGGATAAGGACCAGCTGACTCGCAGAACTCAGGACTCCACCAGTAAGAACATTGGAGAAAGACTGAACGACATCAGCTTCTGGAGGTCTGAGCTCAATCATGAGATAGACAACATGGTGACAGAGATATCAGTACTGACGGATGTGAAAAGAAGGCTGGAAAGAGCACTAGCTGAGACAGAAGGGCCACTACAGGTGATATATTTATATATACATATAATATAGTTTACTACATTCATTTTGTGTGATTAATGGTAAATTGAGTTATTTAATTTTTATTAACATTAATTACCCTAATTAATAAACAAACATCACATTTGCACATTTCGCCCCTCGAAACATAGCTAAAGGCCATTTCTTGTTTTTACTATTGTAACAAATCTTCCATCAGTGCTTGGAAAGTGGCACAGCACAGCTCTAGTGGTCAGTTAGTTACACGCCTAATTTGGGTCATGGTGATAGCTGAAGACCCAGTAACTAGAAAAGCCTACAGTAGAGTGTCAGGTGACACATTGTTAGAAACCACTTGGTAACAGAACCTATTTGGGTGTAAGATATACACACTCAATCACACTGACCACAAGATCTACAATGACCTCAATGTGTTCCACCTCTGTCTTTACAGAGTTACCCGTCTGAGTCACAGTAAGAGACTGTTTCCATAGAGACCACACCAAAACATGGTGACTACTAGTGTTGTACTGGATGCGTTCCAAATTAGTGTAGTCACTGCCGGCACCTCGCATTACTGACCACGAGAATGATCACAAGATGTTTCCATAGTGACGTGATTGCTTACTAGAGCTTCCGTTGTCACATTTTGAGTGACGAGGTGCATTACGTAATATCCTGTCATTATTAAAACTACATTTGTTATTTGGCGCTGTTATATCTAGTTCTGAACACTATTTTATATATATATATATAGCCTTAGTCAAACGGGTTGGCGCGTATGGTCGGGTTGTGGAGAGGTTGTGAGAGATTGTGGTTAGGTCACATGTGAACTATGAGGAAGGAGCAACCTCAGCAGCAGGAGGGATGTAGAGGTCAGTAAGCTGGGCTGAGTTGAGTGGGGGACGGAGGGGGGTGACTCTGGGACGCCAGAGTCACTGTCTAGCCCTCTTGAGGTGTCGTGGGCTAGTCGACGAAACACTGAGGACGGAAGGTGCCCACTTGAAGACCCTAGAGATGTCCCCTACTCTGCTCAATCCAGACGGTTGTCATGAGGGGACCGCACTGTGGTTGCAGCCGTTGTGTGTGCAAATACACTGCAGCTATTAACACCAGACAGAAGGAGATTCACATCACCATTTGGAAAGAAGCGTAAATGGATGGAGAAGTATAGGTTACTGTAAAGCTACGTCTTAGTTGGTGCTTATCTTGGCGAAAGCCGAGTACAAATCAGCATGACGTTTTGACATCTACTAACGTGTAATGGAAATCATTATGAATTATTAAAATAATAAAAATATTGAATCATCTACATTAATTACTTTTTTCCTCTCCAGGTGTCTCAGGAATGTTTGTTCCACAGGGAGAAACGGATGTCCATTGATCTGGTTCATGATGATGTAGAGAAAGATTTAATTAAGGTGAGGTCACCAGAGCCTTTATTTAAACCAAAAAACAATCTCAAATATCGGTAATGAATCAAGGATTTTGAGGAGCTTTCTTAAGCAATGTGTTTTCCATTCGATTACATCAAATGTAATACATGGCTCTCTGGAATATGTGATTCTGATTGGTCAATGGACTCTTTTACAGACTGTGATGATTAGTTTCCAGTTAGCAAAGTTTTTTTATATATTTTCAATTAACTATTTACTTGCCAGCTTTTTTCTTTTTTCTTTTTGCTTCCTAGCTTCATTCATTCTTTTTTTATCAACACTTTGGTAAGGTTTCATAAAAAGCAACCTTTTGTACAAAAAGCTGAGATAATCATGTTTGTCAAAGTTTTTGCCTGGATTAGAGCCAGAACGATGATCAAAAACATAGAGTGAGTAAATCGAGGCAAATTTGACATCTTTTTCTTTTGCTTAATGGGAACAAATATTTGTTGTAATTTCTTATTCACCATTACTTTGATAACTATGACGACTTCCACTTCTGAGAACCCCCAAAATGTGAAAAAGGGTCCATTCTGAGCATTATGAGGTCAAATGTTTTATGACCACAAACTTGTCCTAGCAACTGATTTTCAAGTGAGCTGTGTTTGTTTCATGTCTCAATTAAAAATAAATCCATTAACTCACAAAGAAAAAAAGTAGTTGTAATTTCTAATTGCTAAATACAATTTTGCCTTTTTTGCAGGAAGTGGAGGTGATTAAGTCATGTCAGGAGAGAATGAGGCGACATTTAGACCGAGCTATTGCTCAACTAGCGTGAGTCTCTAAATAACCAAACAGTTTCGCTTTCAATTTTAAATGACATACTTATTGTTTGACAAATGATCATGGCGTCTTTGAAACACAATGCATGTGGTTATACCTATAATATCCTCAGGTCGAATCGTGCAGCACAGCACGAGCTGGAGAGAGATTTGAGTGACAAGGTAACAGCTCAAAGAATCGATGACAGGTGTCACCATCTCAGGAACACCTCTGATGGAATCAGCTACTATAGAGGAATCGATCGCCTGGACCCATCGTGAGCTCTATTTTATTTAAAAAAGAACATTAAAGTCCGATGAATGATATCAGTCTGTTTTTAGGATTTTTCTTAATAATAAATCAATGTTATAATTGACTTTCTTTATGGTCTCAACAGTATCAGTCTTCCAGACTCCTGGTCGAAGTTCACAGATGACAACATCCTGCATTCTCAGAGCCAACGTGCCGCATCTCACAAATTCCGTGATGAGATTGAGATTCTGCTCAATGCCACTTCAAACGAGATGTGGAACCAGTTTAACACCGTAAACGTGTCATTCACCAACCGTATCTCTGAGACGGCAGACACCAAGAACAGTCTGCAAACTCACCTGGCCAAGGTAACCACAGGATGCTGAACGTTGCGTCATTACCTTTAACCGCTCATTTTGGGCCTAGTTCAAGTCAAATCAAGTGAAAACTGGCCTATAAATCAGGTCTTTAGCAGTTAGCTTTTATTTTAGCTTCTCATAAGCAATGCATTATAGACGTCACAGTTACGTCGCCTTTTGCGCCGACGTCACAGTTACGTCACTGCGTTAGCTGGAGGCAAAACAAAGTTAAAACTGGAGGCGGCCAATACAAACCAGCACAGATTCGGCTACATAATAAGGATCTTAAATTATTATTATTTTTATTAAATGTCATCTTGTTGTGTTTTTGGGTGCAAGAATCACCTACAGGATCCAATTTGAAATTTTATCGCATAATGTGTACTAAATTATTGTGATTATTTGTGAAACATCTATGATTGTATACATTGTTGTGATTGATTGTGATAGACTTTTTAAAGTACCTGGTAAGAAAGAATAATCAAATACATTTAATTAACATAATTTTAATACATAAATATTTTTATTTCTAGAAAATATTCACATCATTAAAATTGCACTGTAATGTCACTCTTTACATTGTCGTCTTCTGGCCTTGGCGCTGGGCAGGACCGCGCAATGTAACATTACCACAAGTCAAGACCATTCATCACATAGTTATAGGGATCTAAAGATTTATATGCCCTCAGTTTGTCTTTACACTCGGTTTCTCTATCAGGTAGGTGTAGAAGGCAGGCCACTCAACCGAAGTAACATTAATCCTGTCAGATCGTCCATTGACTGAGCGTGTATTGGTCGGCCAATCTGGTTCCGTCCGTTAAAATTAACTTTTGCAAATAACAATCGCGGCCCTGGACAGTGAGTGACCTTGCACATTAAAGGGGCATTCGGCAACTATTTCAGCTTAATAAAACCGTTTAGAAATCATTTGGATGGTTTAATAACCTGTTCTGGTGAGAATGGTGAATTTCCCTGCTCCCCCCAACGTTCCTAGGCGAAAAACCAACCTTGCAACATGAGGATTAACGTCGCGGTAAGTTGGAAATAGGAAGTCTCGTGAGAAGCGAGAACGAGCCAGAAACACAAACTGCTTTATGGCAATTCGACATAAACACACACGCCCCCCTCAATGTGTATGATGTATTACCCACCTCGGTAGACATAGCTCCACACGATAAAGTTGGCCGGCTCCAATAATAACAAATGCACATGAGCAGCGGTAGAAAGGGGGAGAAGGGTGCCGCAAGTGAGTTTTTTTTTAAGACATTGTTGTGGAATATACACCTCACAGCTGTAGGGGGAGCTCGTTGAGAAAACATGCGACAACAAAAGTGAAAATCAGCAAAGAAATGGCTAGGGTTGCCGAATGCCCCTTTAAAGGGTAACTAAACCCCTGGTCAGAGCCTGACTCCACCCACTGGCAATATTTGAAAAATGCTGGAAAAGTGGGAAGAGGCGTGCAGAGGGGGGCGTGCACCTGAGACGCATCTCTTTGTATGGAACCTGCCTACCTCACCAACCACCCCAAACATCCAATAGGAAAATTCAACTGCAGTAGCCACCGTTCAACCTGAAGAGGGCAGCACTCGATGTTTTTACACCATATATTGTAGAATTAAAACACTTTATACACAAATGTCAAAAAAGTTACTCGAATCAATGAACAGTACTAATAAAGCCCCATTCTTACAGATCATTAACTAAAAAAAGTTGGTTTAGGGTTTAGTTACCCTTTAAGATAAAATCTGATTTTCTCCCTTCATTGTTAAAAAACAAGCTAACAAAACTTGCAAACTAGCGTTAGTGAAGCGGCCAGAGGGATCGTTCTGCCTCCACCTAAGCTCCGCCCACATAAAAACGTCATCATGTTTACCAACTGAAAAGGAATCTTTAGTAAATATAAGTAGGAATTTGCAAATAGTAAAATAAGTCAATAGTCAAAACAGTCACAACAAATTATTATTATAGATGCAAATAAGTATAACGTTAGTCGAGTTTTTTGCATAAAAAAAAGGTCACAACAGGTTCACAAACTAATCCATACTGCAAAGTGATGTTTGTATTGATTGATTGATTGATTGATACATTAATGCATGTCAGTCTAAAATGATCCAGGTCCTTCCGTCACTTTTAGGTAATTTTTTATCTTAGGTATACAAACTGGAATAACAGTAGTATTCTTCTCATGTTGTTTAGTAATAATAGAATATACTTCCTCCTTACTTACTTCACTTTGACTGGATAGGACCCAAAGTAAACGGCCTTTTCCTTGCTTGCTTGCGTATGCTGTAAAGATGTAGACGGGAAGCTCTGGAGTCTATTGTAGATGAGGTTAATGAAGGACATGGAGAAGCTTTGTCAGCTGTCCATAATGTTTAAACCTTGACGGCTGTAATCAGAGGCATGAGGTAACCAATAAACAACCATCATTCATGATGGTGATTGGTCAAAATGAGATTACTTCAAAATGTCGTTGTAAGGGAGTGTGTCTATGTAAGAGATGTCTCTGTAACTAGACACTTGATCCTGAATATTTTTTATGACCATTATGAATGTATGTGGATAACAGGGGCCTACTGTAACGAGGAGAACCATAAAGTCCTTTCAGATACCTGACACATCAATCAGTTTAATGACATTTTGAAGTTAATTTAACATTGGTTTTAACTTTCTAATCTGGCCTGCTTAAACGTTTTATACAAATTTTGTCTATAGCTTGGCAAACCAAATAATTAGTAAGCAAGAATTTGTAGAATTACATTTTCTGTAAAGAACAAATTAAATCAAGTTTTGTGGAATTTTGAATTCTGTTAAGTAATTTACAAATTACATTTAAAAAATAAACAAAAAGCCAAATTTGTGAGGTTAAATTCCTGCTCTCTCCGCTTTGTCCTGGCATAGCTATGTGGATGGGTGGGAAATTTGCCCAGAAGAGAGCAATACCAACCTAATTTCAGATTAAAGTGCTTTAGACTGTCAATTATGATATACAGTAGAAATAACTGTACCTTACTGGACCTTTTTAACTTTGAGAAGGGTCGAGAAGTCAGACAAAGAGAATAAGTGACTTTGACACTTATTCAATCAACTCTCGTTCTCTCTCTTGCTTTCTTGTTTCCACTTTCAGACTCTTCAGGAAATCTTCCAGACTGAGATGCTGATTGAAGCTTTAAAAAAGGCAATCCGAGACAAAGAGAACCCACTTAAAGTGGCCCAAACCCGCCTGGAAGAGAGGACTCGCAGACCCAACGTCGAACTCTGCAGAGACAACCCTCACCATAGGTAACCAATTAAATCAATAAAAACAAGCAAACAATATTTGTGTTATGTGTCACGAAGAGGTCTTGATACAGACAACTTATGTTTTGTAAAATCAAAATCAAACACAAAAAGCTCTGTTCTCCTTGTCTTTCCCTTGGTCTCAGGTTGATTACAGAAGTGAGGGAGATTGAAGACACCATTCATAAGCTGAGACAGAGATTGATGGAGGCCGAGAACACCCTGCAGACCCTGGTGAAGACGAAAGTTTCTCTGGAGCATGACCTGTCAATCAAGGCCAACTCTCTGTTCCTGGATCAGGAAAAATGCATGAGCATGAGGAAGAGCTTTCCCAGCACTCCTCGTCTAGTCGGATACACCTAGATCCTCAAGAACCTTCTCTAGAAGCTGCTTAACCATTAATCGATCTAAATTTTTATGTTTAAAACATAAACTGCAGCATTAGTGTCAGAACAGGTTGACAGTTTATACTTAGTCCTCTTAATTAAGTAGATTGATATCTTATACCTCACTATCATTGCTTCACTTACCATTAGGTTAAACACACCATAATGATTAGGGGTTTTCGCACCGGAGGAACCTTTTCATAGTTCCTATAGAACTTTTGGTGGAAGAACCCGGTTTTTGGCATGTTCGAACCGCAGGAACTGGGAACGATATTAGTTCTAGGAACTCCTTTTGGAAGAACTAATTTAGCTCCTACTTAAGAGTAGAGTCTAATGGTGCGTTCAAGTCATCTCGTAAAGATCATATCTATGAATTGAACGCACACGAATGCCACCACAAAGTCGTAAATACGAGTGGGAAGCTCAGGATTTTCTTTGAGCCCAGATCTTTACGAGTTGGGGGCGTATCCGTGAGAAACATGGCAGAATACCACATTACTTAAAGGTATTTAGCAGGGATTTTGCTAGACTTTTTTTTAATTGCCTGCACAGAATATGATGGCATATAACAATGTAACGATAAAGTTTGCAGTGGCTTCATAAATTAATAAAAAAATATATATTTCTTTGTTCTTCATTTTCTTCATCAAGTTTAAGAACCTTGCTGTATTTTTTTGTAATTAATTAAGAGAAAGTACACCGCCATCTTACTGTGACTTGAATGCACCTGCCGTCGTAAACACGACTTCCCACCAAGTACGAACTTTCCAGGGGCCAGGATTTGAACGCACTAACGTTATATTCCGGCACTATATGAACTACCAGTAACACTGATTGGTCAAACACACGCGAAAGACAAGCACCCGCCATTTTTTTTTAAAAAGGTGTGTAAACACAGATTATAGGCAATATTTACTCCACAAACTAAACACCATCTATCATGGAAACATTTATAGATGGGCCTCTTAACCTTTATGCTAAGGAGAAAATCCAACGCAACTTTTAGCGTACCAAAAGAAACGTATTTCTGCTTATCTAGCAACATTGGACATTAACCACACGGCAAACGCTAATACCTTTTCATATACTGTCTAGTGTCTACTTTCTTTGTATAACAGTTCTATCTAATAACGTGTTAGACAGACCGTAAACTAATGAACACAGCGAATGCGAGAAATATGTGCTCCAGCTGGCATTCTCAGTGCCGTCAAAATAAAGGTCCGCCGCGCCGTCAAAATAAAAGTCACAGCAAGCACGACTTGCGTCACTTAAGAGTTCCTGGCGGTGCGAACGCAAACAGGAAAATGTTCCTAGGGGAACCATTCGTTCTCGGGGAATCTCCCTGGAGGCTAGTTCCTAGAACTAACCATTGCAAAAGCCCCTATTGTAGCCCAATGCTTAGACATTTTTGTCTCTTATAGCCTACTTTGACGGTCTGGATTTAAATGGGCCTAATCAATAATCCCTGAACTGCTAGAAAAATAGTTAAATTACCCTTTAGTGAAGTAACTTTATTTGCACTACTCAATATTATATTTACCATGCATAAAGCCTCAAGAACACTTCTAGTGTTGTGACATGGATATGCAGTTTAGAGAAAAACTTGTTCCAAACAAAAAAATATATATATATACTGGCCATTAAGGGGGAAAATAAAGTGATTTGAGCAGTGAATGCACTTTTAATCAGATTAGTAGTGATCCTTGTTAGTCTTATTAGAAAACATTCATAAATTGAATGCAAAGCTGTTCATCAGTTATCTTAAGAGCTCCAGACATCTGTTGAACTGAGGTCTGATTTCTACACCAGTGTGACATGATTCTGATAGTTTGCAGACAGTGGACACAACACCTTGCTTTTGTTTGTTTAGTTCAGAGGTCCACTTGAGGGCTGTCACTGATAAAGTGATCTTTACTCCACACTTCCCTGAGTTTACCAAAGCACAGAGGAGCTGTAGTTCTCATGTTCTTTCGAAATACAAACACACACTTCAGAAACTGATGCCACAGGCAAGCAGACTCATTGTTATGTATACACACAGCATCTGGGTTTATTGATTCAGAGGGTGAGCGTGTTTTCTCCTGTATACAACACATTGGTGTTCTGCTCAAAGACACACTTCAAACTCTTTACATATAAATCAAAGTGCTCTGTAGTCTGAATGTTTTACTGTACAAGATGAACTTGGGATTAATAGGTTCATCACTAAGAACAGTGTGTTATGTGCTTTTTGACAACATCTTTTGTAAACACAGAGCAATGGAGACATAATGCATAAGATCTCTGATCTTTCTCCAAAAATTCCTAAAAACAAACACAAATTTGCTTAAATACTGCAAGGATTCATTAAATTGATCAAAAGTGCCAGTAAAGACGTTTCCAGTGTTATGAAACTTTTCTATTAAAAAAAAGAAACATTCATGATGAATAATCAACGAATCTTGAAAAAAATGTATTGGTTTCCACAAAAACATTAGGCAGAACTACGTACTACTGCATGCTAATAAGCTTACCACAAATTAAGTATTTGTTCTCTTGTTTTAGTAAACCGTGGCCACTTTGAACTTATTTGTTAGCTTGTTTTGATTTAACTAAAACAAGGGAACAAATTAGTATAACGTGGCCATGATTTAGTAAATCAAGGGAAGAAATTATTACGTTGTGTACACAATTTACTTTACAAGCTTGTATCCCTATCCCTAGGGATAGAATTAGTCAAATGTGGTAACGTAAGGAAGTCATGGGAACTAATTGTTTATACATTTTTCTGTAGTTTTCAATTTGGAAAATAATAAGAATGTTTCTTGAGCACCAAATTAGAATATTAAAATGCTTTGCCATTACATTTAAATACATTCAAATTTGGAGTTAATTGAAATTGTAATAGTATTTCATAATATTGCATCCTTGCTGAGCATATAAGAGACTTCATGAAAATCATGAAAAAATCTTACCGACTCTAAACGTTGGAATGGTAGTGTTGGTTGCATGCATGTCATTTTGATTACATTTTCATCCCAAGTAACTGACAGCAACAGCCTCTCTTGAGCAACCCCATGCAAATACCTTGCTTTGAAACATTATTTTGACAGCTCGGTTTACTCATTGTGGGTCCTGAACCTTCAATCTTCTGGTTCCCAAATAACATCTAACACCACATCTCATCAGTTTTCCCATTCAGTGACTGACTGTTCTCTTATCCAATCTGCTGCTAAAGAATGTAATGCTCCAAGTAAATATTAAAATCCCCAGTTCTCTCTTCTTTTCAGGTTTCTTATCATAGCTGTGAAAGCCTTCCCGACTATATCGAGTACACAGTGGTCCTCAGAGTCTCAGATGTTTGCTACAATCATCAGACAGGAGCAAAATTGTTTTCCATATGTCTGAATAAGAGCTCCATTTCAGAGCCTGATCCAAATAACCTTTGACCTTGACCTTTGAAATATTGCAGGAATGTGTTGCTTAAGACAAATATGACTCTGTTTGATCGGATGTTGACATAAAAAGGAGATTCTGGAGACCTTATAATGTGTTACTTACTGCTGAATGGTTAGGCAATTTTCTCATAGATAATATTATTTGCTTTTCAGGATGTATGGAATCTTCATGCAGAGTTATGAGAAGGTTGTAAAACCTGCTGGCCAGTTTGTAGTGTCAGCTTGGCTTCATTCGCCACCTTACTGTCACATCTGAAGTGTGGTTCTCATGGTTTCCAGCTAAGAAAACATACAGATAAAACATTAGAGTAGGCCCTGCCAGCCCAGGAGAGTCATCCGGTGGCCAGCTGTGCCTGAAATTTTAGTTGGATCCCACGGTTCTCTTCTCATTGAGTTTTACACACAGACCACCACTTTAGACCATGATATCTGCCAACAGTACATAGATGTATTCATGCATCAGTTCTCAGTGTGGTCCAAACACAGCTGGACACTGGTGAAAAGGTGCAAACGTCCACTTTGCACAGTTTACAATCTTGAAAGTCGCCCAGGTCAATAACAATGCCACAGAACCGTGTTTGTGACCTTCAACTTTAACTGAGGTGACTCTTCATGACTCTGGTTCCGATTCAAAATCCACTTAACGATTCTGATACCATTATAATTCTTTTAGCACTTTTGAGGGAGCAAATGACTGATTTGCAAGTCTTTTTGACTGAATAATTAAAAAGAATTGGCTCTTTAGGAATTACACAACAGTTAGTTATGGTCCTCGAGGTGGATTAGCTGAGTGACGTTCCGATATTGCTGATATCCAACAACACTGGGACTTTTCTGCAAGTTATATTGTGACATCTGAAATCACACCTGTATATAGTAAGCAAAAAACAGTATGTGACAAAAGAAGTATGTCTGAATTCACAGTACTGATAAAGAGTAGGCAAAAAGTACTTCCGGATGACTTGCTACTTCCGGTGAGATTCTGAAGTGCGCATACGATGGACACTTTACAATCCCATGATGCCATGGCAGAGGATTTGTGAATGAAAGTGAAGCACGCAACTGACACTGGTAGGTCACATGATAATGACAACATGGCGAATGTAGCATGTCTGGATTACATTCATACTACACACATTCATACTACACGCAATTATATTTCTACCAGAAAGACTCGGGATAATTAATACTGTAACAATAAATACATTTATTGATAGCCCAGCAAGCAATAAAGTTCTTTGGTGATGCCCCGTCCATAGCTCGCAATCCGAGGGTCCGGACTCTGCATTTCCTGCCTGAAGACGAAGGCAGGGGCGCAGCCGCCCCCCTGGGAGGTATAGGAAGGGACCATCATGGTGGTGGTGGGGAGGATGGAGGGGAAGGAACCATCTTGGAGGTGGTGGGGAGGATGGAGGTAAATGAAAGTGTCAGCATCTGAGAACTCAAACATGAGTAAATACCGGTCTTTTATACCGCAAGTATTAGACATGATTGGATAGATGGGAAGGTAATAAGTGACGCAGCAATTGAGTCTTCCTGGCAGAACTTAACGCTAAAGCTTCCATAGAACATACTTTTTAAAGGTCATGAAGTAGCCACTTATTCAAAGTAAATAGTCAAGAGAGTATATGTGATTTCAGACGCAGCCTTATTGATCCAGAAACAAAAGTGACTTATGCGTTAACAATGCAATCATTCACTCAGGCATTTATTCATTCATTCATTAAAGCGATTCGTTCAAAAACACATTCATTTAGGAATAAAAGAGACTGTTTTGTGTGAATCATTTAATTATTCACTCAAGGGAATCGTTCAAAAACACTGATTAAATCAGGAACAGACTTGTGATTCGTTGAGACATTAAATTAACCTGTGTTGCTCTGAGATACGTAACAGTTCCGCTTTTTCTTTATTTGGAACTATTTGAGTTTGTGAAACAAAAATAGCTAGTTTTGTTTTCAGCTAGCAAAGTTTTAGTTTTGTTAGTTTCTTTTCAAAACCACCATGAAATCTATTTGGTTGTGTCAATAAATAAAGAAGTAAACGATGTCAAAACTCAGTCAATCAGTTATGTAGCAAATGTAGTTTTAAGTAGAAAATATTTATGACCGTGAGGACAAGGAAGATGTTTCCATTCCCAATTATCACTCCCCTGACATATCTATCCTCCCTTCTCTCCATTCCAGAAAGCAATCCAGAGCCCACTCATTTTGAAACAGCCTCTACCATTGTGTATTTTCACATTACCGATCTCTCAGCATTACATAATTAGAGTTACTGACAGAGGAGAGGCTCTCTGGTTCCACCTTCTCTCTCTTTCACTCTTCTTCTTTACATCTATGTCAAGATCCACATATCTCAAGCCCGAACTTTAGCTGGGGACGTGCATGCTTTTCTCTCCTCAACAAAACATATGATTCAGTGGACACAAAAATAACTGGCCTTCGCCCTCTCCTCTTAACCCTGTCCTCAGAGAATGTACTCTGGAATCTTCACTACAGTCTTGACATATTCAGCCTTTATTTTTAACATCCAACCAGCAAGCCAACTCTTTTCTCATTAGAGTCCTCTCATTAGATCTCCACATCTCTCTGTAGAGACGTACGATTACACAGGGATTACAGTATCCTCTTTCATATCAATATTTTATCATTGATGATTTGGTGTAGCTGAAAAAACTGCAAAAAACATTTGCCAACTTTATTTAAAGGGACAGAACTTGAACTCACCCACAGAAGCACCACAGCTGAATGCATTTAGACTATGAAATGCATTAAAACAGTAATTTATTTTATTTTACTATAGAAAATTAATGGTTTTACCATGGTCTTTGGATACCATAACAGAATAATAGAGAAACATATAAATACCATGGTACATGAATATGGTAATATCTAATATCTATCATATTTGTTTGTGACGCTGCTTTGGAAGAATATTGTAAAAAAAACATGCTTGAAATAGATACCATAATTTTAACATGGTATTAAATATGTTTTTGTAAAGAACACTACCAGTAAGATTTTTTTATTTTGGAAGAACTTGAGACAGAAAAATACATTTAAAATGTTACAAAAGATTTATATTTGCTGTTATATTTAAATTTCTATTTATCAAAGAATCTTGAAAAAAGTATTATTTAATTATTTAAATTATTTAAAATGTATCCTCAACAAAATTATCAAATGCATCAAGAAATATTTATTGCGCACAAAATCAGCATATTAGATTGATTTCTGAAGGATCATGTGACTGGCGTAATGATGCTGAAAATTCAGTTTTGCCATCACAGAAAAATTACATTTTAAAATATATTAAAATAGAGAACATTAATTTTAAATTGTAATATTATTTCACAAAATTACATAAGATATTTTCTCCAAAAACAACTCTATTGAATGGCAGTGTAAATCGGAGGTGATTCCCTAAAAACAGCACAAAACGACCAGAGATAAATGCATTGTGCTTACATTTCTGCAAATAAATATACAGGCTCTTCTACATTGTCATACCTATCTATTAAACTTACTACCACAGTAACAGTGGTGCCAGTCTATGACATAATACAATATATTTCAGGTGCATCCAATAATGATAATGACCTCAGGGTTGAGTGAGCGCAGGGCTGAAGTAAAGGATGCATTCTGTGTCAGGAAATAGTTCACATTCTACAACAATAGCTGTACAGAGTACAATGAAAAAGGAGAGAGAAAGTTTTCCTTAAAATGGAGGCCCTCAAACCACAACATTATTAGCCGGGACATGCCATTTGTAACATAAAACAGGAAATCTGAAGTAGACAAGATATGCAGACCCAACTGCCCTGTTTAACTGCAGTAAGACCACAACGGAAGAAAGGGAATCCCTGCCATTCATGATTGTGTGACCTCAAACTTCTTCATTCATAGTGTTTTCAACCTTCACACTACCTTCTAACACACACACACACACACACACACACACACACACACACACACACACACACACACAATATAATAAACTTACTAACACTATATAGACTCCCAGCTAACAAAAAATGTTCTAAGAACTTTTTGCTGATGTTTCAATTAAGTTATTAAAACGTAATTTCTAAATGTTCTCTGAACGTTCAAAACATCCACTTCAGGGAACCGTTGTGTTCACAACTGTGAAAATGAACACTTATCATGATCAAATTAACGCTGCATTTTCAAAAGAATGTGAAGTTCACTGCACATACTCTTTAAAATACATCCAAAAGTTTTACACACCGGTCTGTTAGGGACATTTACTTTGCACAACCCGAAACATGATGCCGAGCAAAACAAACTGATTGATTACTTTACATGTCAGTCAGATGGCATATTGGGCGGTACTTTCCCAGACCGCAACATAGTGTCGGCCCAGATCCAGGCCACATCTGGTACATGTGGATTCCACACGTACCAGATGTGGGCCGGATTTGGGCCGACACTATGTTGCTGTCTGGGTGGCCATGAGTATGAAGGTCTGTCAACGGGAGACTTATGTGTAAATAACATTTTTGAGCTAATGTTTTGAGAATATTATTAAAAACCATGACTTTGAACAAAGTTCTATTAAGGTTACAGGAAGAATGTTTGTTCATAACTTTCAGAGAATGTTCTGAGAACATCCCCTGTTAGCTTGGCCAGAGACAAAAGTCTACAGAAATGTTTACTGGAAGTCTGAGGGCTCCATCTGATTGATCGGTTAAATTATCATATCGACAGCCAGTTAAGAAGAAAAAGGAAGCTAAATTTGCAGACGCTGTCTCTCCTATCCTCTCTGTCTCCCGCTGAATCATGCTGTGGGATGATTTAAGAGTCCAGTCTCTTCTTTTATACTATCCGCTGGAGTTTATTTATGGCTTCGTCTCCAGGGAAACTGCAGGAAGTGTGACACACAACATCAGAATGGAACTAGGGGAAGTGAGATTGAGAGGCCAGATCAACAGAGAATATAAGTCTATATGCTTGTGTTGTGTTGGGTTGGTGGATCAATTTGTACACCGTCTAGGTACTGTATGTGTGAGCTTAGTGCTCATAATGAAAACATGATGACAGGTCTGAATGAATATAGTAGCCAAACATCTGTGGAGGCCTTGAAAGTCCTTTATTTACTCTCATCCCTCGAGTCATAAAAGGGATCAGTTGTTTTATTCCCACAGGACAATGCTCGTTGTTTTTTTATCATGCACACTTTCTTTAGCCGCTTTTTGCTCATGATGTGTATTCCCTGGTAGGTTCTTTAGAGTCTGACTCATTCTACTACAAAACCCGCTCAGGGTGTGAAGTTGATTACCCTAATGCGTTACCTGTTATTTTACTGTGATAAATCCCTCACTTTTGGAAAAAAATCTCATACCAGATATGAGGATTACTGGGAAAGAACATGTCGATAGAGTGGTGCAGGTTTGACGTCAAGATTAATATAGCGCTGATTCCTTCGAGATTTTCATTTGTGGTTTTATAATGGGGTTTTTCAATTTATGAGTAAAATAAAGCCTGTGGTAAACATAACTTGAGAATACTTTGACGTTTTCTTCTACAATGTACACTGCACACACTCACACCCCAAACTGACTAATCTAGTTACTTATTAAAAACATACATTTTAAAAATGAATATAACTGCTTCAAAATTTGCGTTTTCACTAAGGGTGTGTGTAATTTACGTTGTAGAACAAAACGTCAAAGTATCTCAAGATTTGACAAGATTTCATCACAGCAGAAAGTCGTGAATGATACCTTTAATAAAGTAAAAACTATATAGCAAAATAATGCATTCAGACCAATATCTAAACTAAAACTGGACAAGTAATATTGCTAAGTGGTTTCGTAAAGTCTGTATGATGTCCTGTTCCCTTGATATGGCTTGTGTCCTTCAAGACATGATGCCTAACAAGACCCATTATCCAGAGTGAAATCAATGTCACACATGGCCTCACGGGGTTTATTTTGTTCTGTTTCCTTTGCTATGGACGAAGGATCTTTCTATTCCAACTTGAGCTGTTGCGGGGCATGACAAGTTTCTCTAAACTATAATAAATTATTGTGCCTATCTGTCCTTGGGTTTGTATAGGCTTGTATACAGAGAATCAAGTACTTTTATCATGGACACAACAAGATGTTGTTGGTCTCCAATCACCAAAGATTTAGAGTCAAGGAGTCAAAACCACTTTCAAACCCAAACATGTCCGATAAGTCCTGGATAAATCTTTTAAAATGTGGGCACACACAAACACTTAACCCACATACTCCAAAACACACACACCTGCATTTAAGTCTGGCCTTGTCTCTCAGTGACTCACAAACATAAATCACATTCGTAATGGCTGTAGAGTGTAACATTAGAGCCTGGTCAGGGTGTGTGTGTGTGTGTGTGTGTGTGTGTGTGTGTGTGTGTGTGTGTGTGTGTGTGTGTGTGTGTGTGTGTGTGTGTGTGTGTGTGTGTGTGTGTATTCAACATTAACACTACTGCCATGGTACCTATACTTCCACTCTCTACTCAAGACTTCTACAAACATTGGCATATATGGGACTGCATAGTACCTTGAAAAATACTCAAAGATCCAGTAACGGTTACTAACCCTGGACACCTTAGATAATGCTCTTCTATAAGCATGTGTCACATAATGATGTACTTACAGCATATATCAGTGAAAATCATACATTTTTAGTGAATGGAATTTTGGATTGGGAAAATGTCTGTTATGGGCGAATGCAAACATAATGGATGCAGCATTTTTCACATAATGGCAGTGCATCTCCAAAGTACGTCTGTTCTAATATTGGAGATACTGGTCTGGCAAAAAAAACAAAAAAACAAAAAAACAGAATGGAGGCCATTAAATGAAATATGTGGGTTGTCTACTAAGGATAATGGCATTTGACCAAAATGTCCTAATTTGTCTTATGATTAGTAATTCAATAATATTTAACCATTTCTATGTATTTAGTTTTATGGGTAAACACACTAAATAAAATAAAAAATAAAATAAATGACTTAACCGAAACACTAACTGATGACTGATGGTAAAAGTGAAGTTGAAAACTGGCATGAGGAATAACAGGCATTTGGGAAAATTATAATGCAATATTGCAGCTGAATTCAACTAAATTTCAAAAAAGGAATTTATTTATGTACAAAAAGTGCACATATTTTTATAGATGCAAATGCAAAGTGTTGAACAGTACAGTTAAAATCCCAGCGGTCCTCTCTGATTGAGCAAAGGAAAGTCATATATAATGGAAGACACAAGGTTTTACACTCATGTCAAGCTTGCATTCCCCATGTTATCTCTAGTTTGTGTAACTGGAACACCAGAACATTCCATAGTACCACAGGGATTATTGCTCCTTGCTCGAGTCAATGGTTGATAAGCAAGAACAACAAGCCACTGTCATGCTGCTAGCAAAAAAAAAAGTGTGGACTCTCACAGATACGTACAATGCAGCTTTTTTATCAGTTCAGTTCCCATCCTCATATTCCATGGCTTGAACTTACCAAACAATCAACATCTACATCTGTCATCTCTTTATATTTGCTATGTATCTGTATGGGTAGATAAACCCCTCAGGTACACAAAATGTTTTCCACTGCATGTCAACTATTAAAATAGCATGTAAACTCTAGGTAAATACTATGTAAACCAGCAGAGGTACTGTAGTGATGCCTTACGAACACCATAAAGAGCCTCACACAAGACAATTGACCCCTGATAAGACTGTGAAGTATGAGCCACAAATCATGTAGTCATTTAAACCTGACAAAGCAGTGAAAGAAAACCACCACTACCACAAAAAAAGGGTTTAAATAATTCTCAGTTGTCCATGGTTATTCCCTGATTATCTGAACACTCTATGAACTATCTCTCATATCAGGAAGAGCACTCAACACTCTTTAGGTATCTCTCTGCCCTCCCTCTTTTTATTGACTTCATATTTGATGACTGATGAGAGAGCGGAAGGGAGGGGAATCTCTTGTAGAGGAATTCTGCACATTCCTGGAGGCCTCCCAAAGGCCAGCTAATGGGCATATACTCATTTTCACACAGACGGTATCAGGGAGATCTGAGAGTAACCATTTAACAAGTTTGTATCGCTCATTCCTATAGCAACAACCGGAGAAAAAGAACATCCTGCAACTTCCCAATGAGCCAAGAAAAAAAGCCTTGAAACTGTTTTTGTTAGTTTATTTGAATAGTCACTTCTGAAAACATAGTACAGAGAGTGGATAAGTTTATCTCGTTACTACCACCGGGTCTATTGCCTTATAAACAATATAAAAAGTCAAACTGTTCAAAGTCAAACTGCAGTGATTATGTTAGGATTATTTGTTAGTTTAACCATAGTTAAACCTATGACTGCATGGAATGACTGCAAAAAAGAGTTGAAAGTGATACAGTCATGTTCATATATGCTATACATAACTATAGCACCACTTTATAGGCTATTTTCTTCATCCACGTTGGTATCCATGAGAACCAAACACAGCTCTCGTGAGTGTGTATGACTAAGAGCCTGGTGGTTTTCCTGCGCTCTTACGCACAGTGTGTGCTGTGGATAGCTATTCTGTTGAGCTGTTGAGCAGGGGCGCGCCCTGACGTAGCAACGCAGAAAAAAGGGCGTAGTACTTCCATAATGAGACTCTTTAAAGCTGCTGCTCCATAAAGCATGTTAATCTAGTCGCAGGGATCTGGACTTTGGAAATACGCAGTACTTTTGAAACGAGTGGCGCAACTGCATTTCGGCGTTTTCATAAATTTTTGTGGACTTACTTTCTCTTTGCTCGCAGTAAGTTGGATTTATATTGCAGTACAAAAGTACGTTGACTGTTTATGAGTGTAAAAAGACGGGAGCGGATCAGAAGAAGACAGTTGCCTTATTCTTGCCTTCAGGATAAATTAAGTCACTTTTGCGCTCTGGCTCATCCATAAGCTGATATCTAACTTTGTAGAGGGACACTGTGGTTGCTTTATTATTTACAGCCACAAAAACAATCCGTTTGGCTCTTGTCAAATTCGGTGTGACCAAAATTTTTTTTTGCGCCAAAATTGATGGTGAAAAATGCTGTAGCCTACATTGTAAACTAACTGCGTTCTGAGTAACTGCAATTGTCGGTCGATCAGCTACATTCTAGTTCATAAATAGCCTGTAGAAATTTTGGTTAGCCTACACTTTATTTTAAGTTGACGTAGTTACATGCTACGTGACATGCATGTAGTAATATGAATTAACTACATGTATTTACAATAGAGTTGCGGTTAGGGTTTGGTTTAGGGTTAGTTATTTGTAATTATGCATAATTTACTATTTCTATAGTAAGAACATGTAGTAACGTGTAACTACGTCACCTTAAGATAAAGTCTTACCGAAAGTTTGAATAAATCAGACAATAAAAATATAATGTATTTTCTATTGTATTTTTACAAGAAATACCATGTAACAATTAGCTTTTGATGCACTGGTTAAAACCAACTGGTTTTGCTAATAAAAACGCCTGAATATT
Source organism: Gila orcuttii (assembly GCA_026230005.1). Taxonomy (NCBI): domain Eukaryota; kingdom Metazoa; phylum Chordata; class Actinopteri; order Cypriniformes; family Leuciscidae; genus Gila; species Gila orcuttii. The sequence continues at coordinate 35,651,597 of JAPDVR010000017.1, read as the reverse complement.
ATATTATATTATATTATATTATATTATATTATATTATATTATATTATATTATTATCAACTCAAACTCCAATGACACATACAATAATATAATTTATTAATATTTTATTAATACAACTTTTACATATTTATAATACCAACTTAAATTCAATAGAAAAAATAAAAGGACTATATTATAACTTTTAACTGGTAATTGATGTACTTTATCAATAAAATGTTCCGGTGTTTGTACAGAAACATCATGCTGCTCCTCTTACTGGGAATCGTCGTCTTGCATGTGGCAGGACTGGTTCTGCTCTTCGTGTCCACTATAGTCAGTGTAAGTATCTATTCTGCAGTATCTATTCTATTTTTTTTTATTTGATTAATAAAGACCTATCTATCTATCTGATATTAAAATTACTAATTATGTGATAGCTATTAATTATGCAATTCATTTGATGTAATTATTAAAGTGGAAGTCTGCCAATCACAGGCTAAAAGCAGCTGTAAGAGAATATTTTGGATGTTTAATCCCTGCTAATAAGTCTTCTTGTATCCTCTAACAGGCATGGGTTGTTAACCCCAACAGCAGTGCAGACCTCTGGACAAACTGCACAACATTCAATAGCGAGTACAAATGTGACACTGCTGACACTGGAGGTAGGATCCAGCTAATTTTTTATATTTAAGAATAAATGAATACTATGATGAAACCAAACATTTAAGGTGCAATAATATTCATTTCAAGCTTGGAAAAGGTCTGCTTCTCTGTCAAGGGTTAAAGAGACACTGTCGGTATGTTACACATAGGAGGTTATTCACAGAGGCCTTGATCCTGGCATTACTGTCAAAGCCCCTTTGCCTGTTTACCACTCTTTATGGTGGGTGTGCCCACTCTGCCTCAAACCTCGGTACTGCCATCTAGGGGTGAGAATGCAAGCATGCAGTTTCAACCCACAACAGACCCCTCTTAAACATCAGCTCAGGCAAACTGTATAAATAGTCTGGTTGCCGGTGCTGAGCTCGGGCCCCTTGTTTGGGAGTGGAGAGTGCTGGGTTGCAAAGAGGTTTGAGAGCCTTTGGGGTGGGGCAGAGGTAGAGCATTTGAAGCAGCTTAGATGTAGACTGATCCGTGTGATGGCGTAGCATCAGAGAGCCGTAGGCCAAACATGGTGTGATTTGAGTCACGCCCATGAATCAAAATGCAAGTGACGGGGTGTTTAACAATAAAAGAATGAAGGCAATTTGAAAGAGTGAGAGAGTATTAACCAAGTTTTCAGTTAAAATACAAACTAAAGTTGCCATTTTTGAGTTAATCTTGCCATAAAACATGTATATGAAATATGCTATATAATATTCGTTTATAAATCATAAAAAGTACTGTACCATTCCCAATCAGTTCACTGTTACACTGTTGGCTGTTCTGAGGGTGAGATGATGTCATAGTTTTCGAGCGAGAAACGCCTCTCTGTGCACTTTGGAAATGAGGCGGGACCAGAATGCTTTGCTGTGTTATTTCATAGCTCTCAGTCAGTTGGCGTAGCACCTATAATGTGCTGTGTTTGTTTAGGGTGTGGTGCGGGGTGGGCAGATACTGAAGGGCTTTTCTGTCCTGCTCTCCTGCATGCGCTCGCTCACGTGCCGTTGCTAGGGTGCTGGAAAAAATGCAGTTTTTATTTAAAAATGTGCACTTTGTAGTTACTTCTTAAAGTGTTTTTTGACGGTCATCTATAGGCTGTAAAGAGGGGTCTTAGGGGTTGTATTGGTGCATGACTAGCAATGTCTTTTAAATGGATGACATTTAACTTGCACACAAACAATAGCCGTTAAAATGTGAACCTTTATGTACTGTATTGCAAGGATGCTTTGAATTGATCAAGAGTGACAATAAAAAACTTAAACATTGTTACAAAAGGATGTTTCTATTTCAAATAAATGCTGTTCTTTTGAACTTTCCAAAATGTATCACAGTTTCTACAAAAAATGTTAAGCAGCTAACTGTTTTCAACATTGATAATAATAAGAAATGTTTCTTGAGCAGCAAATCAGCATATTAGAATGATTTCTGAAGGATCATGTGGCACTGAAGACTGGAGTAATGATGCTGAAAATTCAGCTCTGTCATCACAGGAATAAAATAAATGCTAAAATATATTAAAAATAGAAAATGAATATTTTAAATTATATTAATATCTCTCAATATTACTGTTTTTATTGTATTTTTGATCAAATAAATTTAGTATTGGTGTTGAGCCTAAGAGACTTATTTTAATTTATTTTTTTTTATCTTACTGACCTTTTGAACAGTAGTGTATGTCAGTCACTGTAATATTTATACTCATAAATGTTTTAGGTAACACGTTTGATAAGGTACATGCCAACATTAGGTAACAGAGTTAGCATGTAAAATATTTTTACAGGATTTATTAATCTAAAAATGTTAAAATCTAAATATGGTAAAAACATTTTTAATATTAAAAGTTGTATATTGCATTAGGGAAGAAAATGAGATAGCATTAAAAAAAACTAAAACGGTTGATTTCTAATGCCATAACTCAAACCTACTTTTCTTCACATCTCTAGTAATTAAGACAAAAATAATTGCCCTTCTGTATGTACTGTATAAGATGTTAGTGGTGAATCAAAATGGAAAATGTTCTTCTTACTATTACATAGGATAATACACAAACATACTTCAGTACTAAAAGCCTGCAGGGTCAGGGAAAAATCAATGGGGTTAAATTGAACCTGAGTTCAAAACAAGCAATCAAACCAAGCGCGAACCCATCCTAAGATTACCTGAATGGATATATTTTATACCGGGAGTGATGCGGAACAGCTGGCATGGCGAAGCTACTCAACACTGGCAGCTAAAGCATGCGTGAAATCCTATTCATCATCCTGATATAGAGAACTGTTTCATGGACCAAACTGGGGTTAAGGCAGTCTAGTATTAGCGCACATACTCGCACCCCTGTGTTATGTTTCCCCGGTGCATATTTATCATCTGTTAAGCCACATTCTTCACACCCAGGACCATACGTACCCCTCTAAATGCAAACATGCAAAGGCCTCCGCTTTCCAAAAACGATACCTTCTGTCCTGAAATACACATCCCCGCATGACTGCTGTCAGAAATACATAGGGTGTTGTCAAGCACAAAATGAGTACAGCTGCACCTTTTTTTCAGGAAACTGCAATGTTTACTTCATGTGAAGTTACATAAACTGAGGATAAACTTAGTAACAGTGAGTAAATGGACTGTATAAGGGGATGTGCTTCTATTTTTACTGTATTGTTGAGAGATAATTGAGAGATTTATTGTATCAATTGTACTGTGTGGGCTCCATTTCCACAATTGTTTCCATTCTGAGATATTTACAAGCTCAAAAACGTTTTACGATTGTGCAGTTAATGAGATCATAGCTAGAATTGTGAAGCATTCATATGCCTAGTCTTCCCAACAAAAGTGAAAAGATGATGATCTTGTTTATGATCTTGAATAGTCCAGATTTTCCAGGACTTGATCAAGTTTTTCTATATCCTTTTACCAATTCTTATTTGCGTAATTTGAGCCATTCACACTGTCATGACAAAAAACAGATAAGAGTCACATATGAGAAAAAAATAAAATAATAATTAGCCTATGATTATTTTCCTGCAGTCTGAACCTAGCCTTATTTAGCATTAGGCTCTAGTGGAGGATTTGGTTGTTCTCAAGGCTAGTAGTAGAGTATTGGCTCTGATTTTGTTTTAATCTGTAGCAGGCTGATCTGCTTTAGGGGCTTGACAGTTCTAGTGGCTATAAGGGGACCGGCAGACACAGCTGAAAAGAGAGAGAGAGAGAGAGAGAGAGAGAGAGAGAGAGAGAGAGAGAGAGAGAGAGAGAGAGAGAGAGAGAGAGAGAGAGAGAGAGAGAGAGAGAGAGAGAAACATGATGCTACAGGAATGACCCTTGGATAAGAAATAGACATGCTGGACAACCCATGCATTCCACTTATTACTGCTTGGGCTCGGAAGAGGTAGAGACTGAGATAGAAAAAGATCAACTATACGCATCTCCTACATTATCAGAGTAATGCCATAGAAGAACCATTTTTGGTTCCTCAAACAATCTTTTAGTGATTTCTTTTTAAAAACAACCATTTTCTTAGTGTCAAGAGCATTTTAATAATCCAAAGAACAATACCCCTTTCTTCATGCAGGTTTGAAATTAAACTATTGAGTAAATACTGACAGATTTTGCATGTTAGATGAACTATCCCTTTAAAACTCGATTGAGGATAACAATTCTAAAACAGAAACAATTGTTTGTACATAATGGGACATTCCAAAGCCAGAATACACACTAAACATTAAACTAAAACATCTGCCACAGCATTCTTCATCAATCTCAAACTCACACAAACCAGTCTAAAAGCATGCTAAGAACTTAATGTCCAAAGCGTTTGTCTTGCAAATCAGTCTACACTACCTTTTAAAAATTTGAGGGTTTTTTTTTAAAAGAAAGAAAGAAATGTTTCCTGCTATTCTGAAAATACTAATGCAAACATTTACCTTCTGCTGTCCACACATATAAAAGGGTGGAATGGCTCTAATGCAGGATAAAAATGACATACGGGAGGATTTTAAAGCCATCAAATGTAATATAGAGGTAATGGAGCTCCTTGTAAGCTGCCGTGTTTTAGTCCTGCATGGGACTTCAAGAAAGGATCGATATTAGGTGCTGGTAACCTGCTAAGAGCTTTTAGGAACAGAAACCTCATTATGTTTTTGCACAATGCATTAAGGGTTCCTGGAATCGCCAATGCTCTTGAAACAACCATCAAAACTTAAATGTATCATATTGGCAACAAGAATAATTCATTATGAACTGATATTTGGTGTTGTTTTTTTGCCGACTCACCTCTGTCGTTATCAATAATACATATCTCCAGTTGCAGGCCAATGTAAAAGTGCAACTCTGCTGTGATCGATCGAGAATAGCAGATGAGAAAAGAGATAACGACCAGCTTAATGCTCATTCGTGTTCATTTTAAATGACCATCTCCTTCTCAAGAGCGAATGTTTTTATTTCTGCAAAGCTCAATCTGCCCTAAGTGGATTCAGGAATAAGTAAACGCACTAATGTTTTGAAATGCTTTCTGTTTTTCAGTTTGGATCCAGGCAGTCCAAGCCCTCATGATCCTGTCAATCATCTTCAGCTTCCTGTCTCTCTTCCTGTTCTTCTGCCAGCTCTTTACACTTCAGAAGGGTGGACGCTTCTTCCTCACCGGAGCATTCCAGATCTTTGCTAGTGAGTATCGAGACGTCATGTGAACAATGCAATGGATCAACTTGGTTGTTTGCAGATGCTAATGAGGTTGAAATAGCATGCTGACACACTCATGCAGTGTTAATGGACCAAAAGTGCTCGCAGTAGAAACAAAGGAGAATTAATATTTGTATAGGCTTTTGAGCTAGTTGGCTCAGGTGATCTGAGATCAATTAGCATTTATAAATAAAAGATCATCTATATGACATCGACTGATCACCTCTGTTCCTATGGAGGTGTATCTGCTTTCATTCGGCTAGATGAAAAGACCTTTGGCCTTAGTCTTGTTACTCTAATGAGTCCTGTCATCTCTCATTAAGCCACAGACAGCACAGGAAACCCTTTAATGCTCTCAGCCGCGGTTACAGGCAAACTTCCTGCAGATAATTTAGTTATGATTTCTTGAGATTTCAATAATGCAGCACGCAGAGTTAAAAATAAGCAAGGCCACCAAAACAAAGCATTTCTCTTCATTTATGGTAAATAATACGCATGAAAGATGAGATACGGGAAGATGCGTTTTACAGTCATTTACTGCAGCTAATGTAAAATGATAGCCCTTAGAAAATGTCTCTTTGAGATGTAATGAAGATGGAATATTATTAGAAATCATTACTGTTCCTGGATAATGAATAGCTCTGTAGGCGAGATGAATGCTTGATCTTTCAGTACGTACTGAAACCAAGGGCTTTTAAAGTTCATATCTGCGACTCTCATCAGAGAGGAAGGATGGACACTAATTGAAAGCTAAATGTCAGAGGGGAGCCGAGGGTGTAAACAGCACAAAGCCAGACAGTTACAGGTGCCCACTGAGTTGGCACAGGACACACAGCCTCTGCCACAAAATGAAATGTCAAGACTGGCACTCTGAAGGTGGTCTGCGCCTGCCATTAAAGAACGTGCTGAAAGTGCCATGTCATGTTTACACCCTCTCATGCAAACTTCATAGTCAAGACTAGGCCAAAATTATTTGGAGGACTGTTACTTAGTAAATATTTTTACTTCTTGTACAGAAGTATACAAAGACGTCATTCTCAATTACAACCACTGCCGTACACAGAGGCCGAAATACAGAGATCCAAAAAAATGCTTTCACAATATGCACGATCATTGCATAATATGCTTAAAAACGGCCTTGGATATTATTAATGTCAGTTGTTTAACATTTCTATAGTAAATAAGTCAAATGTTAAATGTTAAGCTACTTGCATCTCATTTTTGTTTTGACCAGTTAAACTGAAGATTCGTGTAAAAAGTAACGGTTACTCCCAGCTTCGGTGATTTGATTGGCCATCTCAGATGAGAAAGTTGCTTGTCTTGGTGTTGTACATAATCTTTGCAACACCAAAATACAGTTATTATTAGGCAATTAATTCACAACTTGGAAAAAATTTGGAAAAAATACAGAGGTACTGAGGGTTGCCATGATTCCAATACACAGTATTGGATATTAAATGTAATATCCTGACCATAAAAGTGTTCCAAAAGCCTTAAAAACAATATTTCTAATGTAAAATAAAATAAAAAATAAATAAAATAAGCTTTAAAAATGTGAAAAGTTTGGAGTTAGCATGTTTTTTTTTAAAGAAATACTTTAATTTACGAAAGATGCATTAAATTGATCAAATGTGACAGTAAAAACAATGTTACAAAACATTTTTTTTTACTTTCTATTCATAATAGAATCCTAAAAAACATGGTTTCTAAAAATTATTAACAGCACATTATTAAGCAGCACAACTGATTATTGATAATAATCAAAAATGTTTCTTGAGCTGCAAATCAGCATATTATAATGATTTCTGAAGGATCATGTGACACTGAAGACTAGAGTAATGATGCTGAAAATTCACTTTTACATCACAGGAATAAATTGCTTTTTAAAATGTATAAAAAAGAGTTATTTTATTTTGTAATAATATTTCACAATATTACTGTATTTTTGATCAAATAAATGTCTTTCAAAAACATAAAAAACTGCAAAAATTCTTTATTATTGCTATTTTCTACACTTTGTAGTGAAGTCATAAAACACATGAAATAGCATAAATGGAAGTGTGAAAATTATGTAATGACCAAAAAAAAAATATATGTATACAGTATATATAATATAAATTTATGATTTTTATAGGGTAACATCAGTCATTTTGTTGAATTTCCAGACAGTTAATTTTTCTTGTCTTCCTTCCTCCCCAGGTCTTTTCGTTATGAGTGGAGCTATCATTTATACGGTAATGAACACCATGTGGGTCCCTGTGACAATGTCCTTTGGCTTTTCCTACATCTTGGCCTGGGTTGCCTTCCCTCTGGCATTCATAAGCGGGTTAATCTACGTCATCTTGAGAAAGCGAGAGTGAGGTGGCACTGCCCTCTCATGGCCGCTACCTGGAAATACAGCTTTGAAGCCAAAGTATCACACTGCATCCACAGAGAAGTGAAATGCCACAGTATCTTCAGCCGGGGGTCAGTCAAAATCAACCCCACTGCCACCCCGAAAAGACATATTCAATACTGTCATCATTTGAAGATGTATATAGTATCTATGGTTTAAAACCTATTTATAACACTTTTTACATATATGTACATAGTATTATGTTTGTTCTGTTGACAAAGTACCTCTTTTAGCTAATAAGTGCCTAGAGCGTGTTTGTCGCAGAAACGTGCACCGTTAGCCATAATGTGTGTTTGTGTCATTTCTTTTCTTTCCTTTTACGGCCAAAAAATACTTATACAAAGGTTTTTGATGCATTTTAACCAAATTGCATGTATTAAATTATAGGGACAGTGAAATGAAGTGTTTTCAATGAAGATGCATTGAGAATTCATAGATGAAGTAACTAAAATACCATGGTTAGATCGGCAGTTTTGAAAGCTTTTTTTTATATATAGTTTTTCTTTGTGTTCCAACAAAAAAATGGTGCTATGTATTTACCATTCCTTTAACTAATAGCCATTTAGCCTTTATTTAGAAGGACATAACATGAATGAAAGTCAAACTCAAAATGCCATTGAATATATTGTGCTTGTGCCTATAACACAATGCTGTATATACAGCAATCACCAAAAAGGTTAATTTTATAATAAAACAAAGAAAATGTGTTCTGAGTAACACTGGGTTATTAGTTTAGTTTTGGGAGATTGTGATGGAGGAACTGTAGTAAAAACAGAGACTAGGAACTATTGATTTTAGTTGGATTTAGTTACTTTTAAGAGCAGTATTAGCAGCAGGATTTGAGAAAGGCAGTAATTAATTTAAACAGTTTAATAAATGTTGCTTATATGTTACATTCAGATCTAAATACAATTCAGATGTATAACGTTTAATGGGTTTGATCACATGTTATCTGTTATTACAATCGTGGCATACATGATTAAACAGTTCAGGCAAATGCCTTTCATATTCAAATCAGATGAGCATAACAATATAAAATAAAATGAAGGAACACTAAATAATCCAAGCATCAGAATGACAGCTCACAGTCCTCTTGTATATTACGCAATGTATCCGGAAAAGCATTTAAAAGCATCTAAGTGGCAGTTTTGTAAGGTAAAAATGTGTTATGAACTGACCACAGATAACATGATGGTGGACACATCGTAACACCTGCATGCGTTGGAAACATTTTTCAATACGTGAAATATAACAAGCTGCATTGTCTACCATCTTGAGATGCTTTGTTTCTACTCACAGTATTTCTCAACGTACTGTAATAGCATGTGACTGTATTTAACAACTCATTACTTACAATTAAAGGCCCTATTCTGAGGACCATGTATTAGATTACTTCTCCTGCAACACCAAAAACAATAAATGTTTTGTTATGATGAACGGAACATGTTGCCTGTTTTCATGGTTGTAGTGAATATTGTTTATCTGACGAATGTCTAACTAAATCCCATTCTGCTTTTTTTTTCTGTGACTGAACAAACAACCTTTATGCTGCAGAAGAATAATTTATTTTAGCAGCAATAAAACTTGTGTGTAAAGGGATTTCTGTATACAGTGATTGATTATCCTCTTAGAAATATAAATATATAATCAATATGTGGTCTGTTCTGACATGGGACCAGCACTAGAAAAATGTTGCATGTGCTCATTTCCCAACATTAACACATTTTAGACTGCAATTGTTACTTGACATTGTAAGACTAAAACCTGAAAATAAAAAAAGAAAACTGATTAGTGTTGAATTAATTTGATCTGGCTAAAGAGTGTAATATTATTTGTATTTAATTTAATTTCTGAAAACACCTGTACTGTAAGTTGTCTGAAGGAGTGTGTGCTCTGATGAAGACTGTTCATTCACAAAAACCCAACTCCGTGCCTCTGACTCGCCTCTCTTATCAAAGCTTGTGTTTGTGTGTTTATTAAAAGCTATTAAAAAGAAATACTGCTTGAAAGAAAACTGTCTCTCTTTTTACTTAATTCCTGCAAAAATGCAAATTAAAAGTTTGCATTTGTATGAGAAGCAGTGGTGGGTTGTGACCCAGAAATGGCTCTGATATAGCACAATGGCAAAAACGAAAATAATAATATAAAATGCAAATAATATATAAAAATAATGGTAAATAATATAAATGTGTGTGTGTGTGTGTGTGTGTGTGTGTGTGTGTGTGTGTGTGTGTGTGTGTGTGTGTGTGTGTGTGTGTGTGTGATTTTCAGCCTATGTATATCAAATTAATAGTTAAGCATATTTCATGGCATTGTAATCTTGTAAATTCTGGGCAACCAGCTGAGAACCATTGATGTTAAAAAAAGAAAAGTCAGAAAATAGTGCCACATTGTGGTGAAATTTAAATAGTGCATGTTCATATGTGACAAAATATGAAGACTGCAATCCATTAATTTAATTCCCTTTAAGCAGCATGGCAGTTAATACATGCTATGCTTGACATTGATTTCTAAGGGCATATTTTAAGCTTTATGACTGCACTTTTGTGGTAGTCATAAAGTAGTGCCACATTTAAACTTTTGTAGTGCCACATTTAAACTTTTTAGCGCCACATTCAAATTCTGAGACACATATCTGATAGCTACGGGTCACAAACACTAACCTCATCACTATAGAACAGAATATTATGAACTAAGTCAAATGTTTGAGGAATTGAGGATATTTTTTCATCAGATTGTGAATATGTTTTTCTTCCGAAAGCACTGCTGCCCTCTAGTGAGATTCAGGATAACTTTGTAAGATAACTTGCAATAAACTTCTAACACAAATAGATCTAACAAAAAAGAGTTAAAGACTAAAAGAGTTTAAGAACAAAACAGATTAAGGAAAAGAGGCATGAGAAAGAAAATGTTACAGACCATTTCACAAGGTGTCACAGTCCATTTAATCCAATTATACTGTTCACGAAATCATCAGCAATGGAATCATCCGTCTTCATTTAGCTGGGCTTTGTTTGCTGGGTGAGTTTTGCACACATTTTATCTGCCTTATTCCAACGCAGAAGTAAGCTGTTTTCTGTGAAGATGCTAGACTATCGATTCATTAGCCGATTTGTTTTGGAAATAACGAGAATAACATCAAAGTGCTAGCTAAACTGTAAAACTGTTTGCACTACAAACCAGTGTGCTAATAAATAAGCCAATACATTAAAATGATATGGTAAGAAATACTAGTTTGCAATATCAAGCAGGAAAGCAGCATAACGAATTGTTTATGTTTACAGCTAAAAACAACTGGAATTGGAAGCCAGTGGGAAGCCAGACAGGTTCAATTTAAAAATGGTCATGCCCACTCTGACGTGAGAAATAAGGTGGATAAAATCTCTGAACAAATTTGAGGTGAATTTCCTGTTCACATGTTATAATAGAATGATTCAGCAGGAGATAAATGTGTATTGAGATTTACATAAAAACTATACAAATATAAATATATAATAGGCCTATTTATAAATATAGGCTAACTATTGAACTTTTACAACTTAATTTTATACTATTTGATTATACCATACCATACCATACCACACCATACCTTAACTCACCATATATTCTTCCGCTTATCTGGGGCCGGGTCGTGGGGGCAGCAGTCTAAGCAGAGACGCCCAGACTTCCCTCTCCCTAGACACTTCCTCCAGCTCTTCTGGGGGGATACCGAGGCATTCCCAGGCCAGCTGGGAGACATAATCCCTTCAGCGTGTCCTAGGTCTTCCCCGGGGTCTCCTCCCGGTGGGATGCGCCCGGAACACCTCCCCGGGAAGGTTCACCTTGCAGCTCAGCTCCTTCTTCACCACGACAGACCGGTACATCGACCGCGTTACTGCAGAAGCTGCACCGATCCGTCTTTCAATCTCCCGTTCCATCCTTCCCTCACTCATGAACAAGACCCCAAGATACTTGAACTCCTCTACTTGAGGCAGGAACTCTCCACCAACCTGAAGCGGGCAAGCCACCCTTTTCCGACTGACAACCATGGCCTCGGACTTGGAAGTGCTGATTCTCATCCCAGCCGCTTCACACTCGGCTGCAAACCGTCCCAGTGCATGCTGAAGGTCTGATGGGGCCAACATGACAACATCATCCGCAAAAAGAAATCGTGTGGTCCCCAAACCGGACACCATCCGGCCCCTGGCTGCGCCTATAAATTCTGTCCATAAAAATTATGAACAGAACCGGTGACAAAGCCCTGCCGGAGTCCAACATGCACCGGGAACAAGTCTGACTTACTGCCGGTAATGTGAACCAAGCTCCTGCTCCCGTCGTACAAGGACCGGACAGCCCTTAGCAAAGGGCCCCAGACCCCATACTCCCAGAGCACCCTCCACGAGGAACACAGTTGAATGCCTTCTCCAAATCCACAAAGCACATGTGGATTGGTTGGGCAAAAATAAATCAATAATGGCACAGCGCCCAGTGGGGAAAATGAGGCCACAGAAAGAAAGAAAAAAAAAGAAAAAGAAAAAAAACACACCAATAAATACAACAGACTGGTGCAAAAGTGAACTCAGGAGAGAAGAATGTGAGCTTTCTTTCCAGCACCCTGGAGAGAGTATAGAGCTGGTCCAGTGTTCCACGACCGGGACGAAAACCGCACTGTTCCTCCTGAATCCGAGATTCTACTATCGGCCGAATTCTCCTCTCCAGTACCCTGGCATAGACTTTCCCGGGGAGGATGAGAAGTGTGATCCCCCTGTAGTTGGAACACACCCGCCGGTCCCCCTTCTTAAAAAGAGGGACCACCACCCCGGTCTGCCAGTCCAGAGGTACTGTCCCCGACCGCCACGCAATGTTGCAGAGGTGTGTCAGCCAAGATAGTCCCACAACATCCAAAAACATGAGGTACTCAGGGCGGATCTCATCTACCCCCGGTGCCTTGCGGGCTGCAGTCCGATTGGCCTGCCAGTACCCGTCAGCTGCCTCAGGAGTCCCACAAGCCACCACAAGTGACCCTCTCGTTTACCGGGGTGAACTCCAACACATGGCGGCTGAGCTGGGGGGCTGTAAGTAAACCGTGGGCAACTCCAGAGTGGCAGAGAGTCCAGCCTCTTTCAAGGAGTGTGGTTCCAGAGCCCAAGCCGTGCGTGGAGGTAATCCCTACTATCTCTAGTCGGTACCTCTCAACCCCCCGCACAAGCTCAGGCTCCTTCCCCACCAGCGAGGTGACGTTCCACGTCCCTAAAACTAGTTTCCGTGTCCAGAGATCGGGTCGTCGGGGCCCCCGTCTTCGACTGCCGCCCGATCCACTATGCACAGGCCCCTTACGGTCCCTCCTGCAGGTGGTGAGCCAATGGGAGGGTGGCCCCATGTCACTCCTTCGGGCTTCGGGGAGGCCCGGCCACCAGGCGCTTGCATGCAAGCCCCAACCCCAGGCCTGACTCCAGGGTGGGGCCCCGGCTGCGCCATGCTGGGCGACGCCTCGGTCCTTGGTTGTATCTGCTTCATAATGGGCTTATGAACCACTCTTAGTCTGACCCGTCACCAAGGACCTGTTTTCCTTGGGAGACCCTACCAGGGGCATATAGCCCCGGACAACATAGCTCCTGGGATTGTTCGGGTACTCAAAACCCTCCACCACGATAAGGTGGCAGTTCAAGGAGGGGCCCTAATTATTTGATTATTTATATTTTATAAATATTAATAAATGTAAAAAAATGTTTTTTATTTATGTTTAAACTGGATACTTTAATTAAATTTCATGATTTAAAAAAAACACTCAAATCACATGCTCCTCCATTTAATCATAAATTATAGATCTAAACACTCAAAATGACTATTTAAGGGAATCAGATGATGTTGGGCTCTCTTGGGAATGTCTGTGTAAGGCAGACAAATTAATATTACCCATGTGTCTTATCTTATAATGATGGTAATTAATGTATGTGACCACAAAACCCTGCAACTTAAGTCTGTCAGAATGATTTGCTGCACCTAGTCCTGTTTCCAAAAGCCCAAATCCCTATGAAGATCTGGAGATGTTGTATGTTACAGATAAAAAAAAAAAAAAAAATGTAATTAAACCAAATGAAATGCATATGTTCACATTTAATTGTTGTAAGAAGCCTTAAAAGGAGGGAAGAAACAAGTTGTAAAACTAGTTGAAAAAGGTCTCATACACTCAAAACACAGGATAGTAAACACACCCTGTCAGCTTTAGACAGCACAAGCTTTGTTTATGCCCCATATACCCCTCCTCTGTCGCCACCGTAATTGTTTATGTCCTCCGGGTCAAGAATGAGACTACAAAATAATGACATTATCCATCGTGTCCCTTTCAGTCTCCTCTGCCCCCCGCCCATGTCTCAACACTTTAATTCTACCCACCCAATGTCATTAACGCCTCCGCTATCCATTCTCCAGTCTTCAGGGAGATAATATTCCTTAATTTCTGGAACACAATGGGAAAGGACGCAAACAGAAGGTCCACCTTAATCTATCAGGCCTCCTTCATGGCTCTGAAGCTCTCTCTGACAGGCATAGCATCGCTGGACCATGGACTGGGGGAAAAGAGACACAATTAAACCTCATGAAATGCAAATGGAGCCTTTTTTAAGGCAAAGGATGGGGGTTATTTTCTGCCTGAAACCACCATCTGCTGGCTATCACCTGCACAAAGCATCATCAGGTCGGAAAATTTGTAGCTTTATTTTTTTTTTTCATGTTAATTAAAAAGAGAGAGATAGTTGAAAGGGGGAAAAGGCTTACGAGAACACAGCTCAGAAGGAACATTCAGCGGTTTTACTCCTTTTACACACAAGCAGTGTCCAAAATTTACTTTTTGTCATACTGAAGAAAATGTACATATTAAATAAATAATAAGCTACTTATTATCATATATATATATATATATATATATATATATATATATATATATATATATATATATATATATATATATATATATATATTAGCATTGCCATAATTGTAAAAAAGAGAACTCAATTTTATTATCAGAATTTTGTCTGTATTCCACCTCTTTTTCAAGATTTCTTTCTCTTTTTGCCGTACTGGAGAAAATTTACCAGCCATAAATATTTAGTATTTTCATTTTCAAATTAATATAACAATAAAAATATATAATATCTAAATATTATTACTTATCAACAAGTAATAATAATAATACACACACACACACACACACACGTATATATATATATATATATATATATATATATATATATATATATATATATATATATATATATATAAAAATCTTATGGAGAAAGAAAAATTGTAAAAAATTTACAATGAGGTACAAATTTATCATCAAAGGAACAACAGATGGTTTATATAGTCAGTTTGTATGTCTTTGATTTAAATGTCACCACCAACTCATCAACTGGCTGGTGACGCTTCATTAACTTGCCAAAAAGCCAATTTATCCTTATATTTTGGAACCTGCATGCTAACTCGAGCCAAAAAAACACAAACAAAACAAAAACAAACATGAACATGCACACGCCAGTGCATAAACACATTTAAATGCTTACAAACAATCTGGAACAACACCCCCTTGACCCTTCACAAATGCACAAACATGGCTTTTCACTCACACAAACACACACACCACCTCCTATTAAAGGTGACCCTCCCCTTACGAAAAAGAAGTATACTTCAAGTTAATTTTATGAAGTATACTTAAGTAATGTTCAAGGATATTTTTAAGTATACTTAATGTAGTAAGTATACTAATATCAGAATCAGAATCAGAAAGCTTTATTGCCAAGTGTGCTTGCACACACAAGGAATTTGTTTTTGGTACTGAGGCTTCCAGTGGACATATACAAATACAAATACAACAAGAAACATAATACTACAAATTATAAGAATAAAAAATAAAAATATAAATATATGAGAATAAAAGTATCACAGTTGGGTTTAGTCAGAATAGACATTTTCAGATTTACAGATTATGAACATATTTACAGTGTTTTGAATATTATAAATAAATAAATCTACATATAAGTATCACCTGAGTTGTAGGGTATTGCACTAAACAGTGGGAGTATTGTACTTAAGGCATATGCCTTGGGAGGAGTGTTAACTGTTCAGGAGGGAAATGGCCTGTGGGAAGAAACTGTTCCTGAACCGAGATGTTCTTGTGGCCAGTGATCCGAGTCGCCGTCTTGACGGTAACAGTTCAAACAGGAGGTGTCCAGGGTGAGTGGAGTCTGTGATGATTTTACCTGCTCTCTTCCTCACTCTGGAAAAGTACAGGTCCTGGAGGGTTGGCAGGGGGGCACCAATGATCCTCTCCGCAGTCCGGACTGTCCGTTTTAGTCTCCTGATGTCTGATTTGGTAGCTGAACCAAACCAGACAGTGATGGAAGTGCATAAAACAGACTCAATGACGGCTGAGTAGAACTGAATCAGCAGCTCCTGTGGCAAGTTGAACTTCCTCAGCTGGCGAAGGAAGTACAGTCTCTGCTGGGCCTTTTTCACAATGGAGTCAATGTGATTGTCCCACTTCAGGTCCTGAGAGATGGAAGTGCCCAGGAACCTGAATGACTCCACTGCTTCCACAGTGCTGTTCATGATGGTGAGTGGGGGGAGTGCTGGGCTGTTCCTCCTGAAGTCCACGATCATCTCCACTGTTTTTAGCGTGTTTAGCTCAAGTTTGTTATAACTGCACCAGACAGCCAGCTGTTCAACCTCCAGTCTGTAAGCAGACTCGTCACCGTTTCGGATGAGACCGATGACAGTGGTGTCGTCGGCAAATTTCAGGAGCTTGACAGTGGGGTCTTTAGAACTGCAGTCATTAGTGTACAGGGAGAAGAGCAGTGGGGAGAGAACGCACCCTTGAGGGGCGCCAGTGCTGGTGGTGAGAGTCCTGGATGTGAGTTTCCCCAGTCTCACTCGCTGCTGCCGGTCCGTCAGGAAGCTGGTGATCCACTGACAGATCAAGGATGGTATGGAGAGCTGGGTCAGTTTGGCTGTGAGAAGACCAGGCATGATGGTATTGAAGGCCGAACTGAAGTCCACAAAGAGGATCCTTGCATAAGTCCCTGGTCTGTCGAGATGTTGCAGGATATAATGCAGTCCCATGTTGACTGCATCATCCACAGACCTGTTTGCTCTGTAAGCAAACTGAAAGGGATCCAGCAGTAGTCCAGTGATGTCCTTCAGGTGGGCCAGCACCAGTCTTTCAAATGACTTCATGACCACAGACGTGAGAGCGACAGGTCTGTAGTCATTAAGTCCAGTGATTTGGGGTTTTTTGTGGACAGGAATGATAGTGGAGCGTTTGAAGCAGCAGGGAACTTCACACTGCTCCAATGATCTATTGAAGATCTGCGTGAAGACCGGGGCCAGTTGGTCAGCGCAGGCTTTTAAACAAGCAGATGAGATGCCGTCTGGGCCTGAGGCTTTCCTAGTCTTCTGTTTTTTGAAGACTCGGCTCACGTCCTCCACACAGACCTTAAGCTCAGGTTGGATGGCAGGAGGGGGGAGTAATGGGAGTGCAGGAGGTGATGGTGAATGTGTGAAGTGCAGGTCAGAGCCGGTGTGATCAATGTGTAACAGTAGTAAACAGATACAGATCAAAGTAGTAACAGATCAATGTGTAACAGTAGTAAACTTTAAGTACACAACTAGGTTTCTCATTTGTAATGCATCTGTACTACAAGTGAACTTATAAGTATTCTAGTAGTTTACTATTTTAATACAAGTAGCACATTTTTTTAGTTTATGAAAGTACACACGGAAGTGTACTCTCAGTAAACTACAAGTTTAGTAGTTTATACTGCAAGTATACTTGTAAGTTTTATATCAATATTCTAATCAATATTTTCAAACAAAAGTTTCATAAGACTGTATGAAAAAGCTATGTAAAAAGTATATTTAATAGGCTACTCAATCAAAAGAGTTAACACAACTACAAGCCAAGTATACTTTGAATACTTAATTATACTTTTAAGAATATCTCGATCAAAAGATTGAGTACAAGTACAGGCCAAATATACTTGGACTTTTCTCTCAGACTCAGTATAAGTCAAGTACACTTAAGTGTAATTTTAAGTATATTTTTGAGAAGTATATAAAATGTATACTGAAAGTATACTTTCGTATTTTTAGTTTAAAAGAAGTATACTAATAAACCACTTGAATAAACGTCTTTTTCGTAAGGGTCGCACCATTGGCTCAGTCCCCCAGCGGCTTCATAAATCCCGTAATATGCGTGTGCTTGTTTAGAACCTGATCCCTCCTCACCCAGAGGTCATCCACAAGCTGTACCCTAGAATCACGTCTGGACGCAAGCCTTCCCCGGGGCAGCGTTCCACCAGGGTCAGAATGGACCTGCTGTTTTATTTTCTCTCCTCTTCCGTCCGTCATTCTTCACAGTCACAAAAGGCCTTTCGCTCCAGAAGAACCAGATTTGCGCCCCAGTGGCCCGATCACAGAGGTTTCAAGGTCAAGACCAGGCTGAAGGTCATCAAAGCCAGATCTGCCCTCTGCACTGGAGTCTGTCCATCATGATGTCCAGATGAAGGAAACAATCACCGCTTATGGAGTTTCAGACTAAATCGAACCCATTCAGTCCCATCTATCATACTCAATCATGCTAATGCTTGAGGACAGGCGACCTGGTCATAATAAAGGCTTTGAAAGGAAAGCATTCAGGGGTGATGAGACAGACAATATATTTCCTCTGTTTAACACTCAAACTATGATGAATTAGGCAAAGTGACAAATACTCTCTCTTAAAGGAATAGTTCAACCAAAAATAAAGCTTTTGGCATAATTTACTCACCCTCAATGTCTGGATTTTTTTTTTTTCAAGTAGAATATCCAAGCTGCTCAATCAAGATTTTAATGAACAACAACTTAAATTTATTTACATAAAGCTATAAAACAGCTCTCCTGAGACTTGGAAAATAGCACAAACATCACGTGGACTACATTTATGATGCTGTATGGTGCTTGTTGTCCTTTTATGAGCTTACATCAATGTTATTGTCTTTAAAGACAACTAAAACAAATAAATGAAAAGAGAAAGATGGGAAAAACTGAAACTAAATATATATTTTCATGATTTAGCAAACATTTTAAAATAAAATTAGTTTTGGTCTAAATAAAAAATGTAAAATTATACAGAAATTATTTTTTAAACTTCGGGAGCTCTAAAATGCTAAAACATCTACAGCCTCTAATTGGCCATTTTATTAGGTACACCCAGAGCCGTTGAAAAACAGAGTTACGGCACTCCCATAGACTTCCATAGGATGGCTCTGGGTGCACCTTTCTAGCACCGAGTTGGACCCCCTTTTGCTTTCAGAATTGCCTTAATTCGTCGTGGAATAGATTCAACAATGTGCTGGAAACCTTCCTCAGAGTTGACATAATAGCATCACGCAAATGCTGCAGATTTGTCGGCTACACATCCATGAATCTCCCGTTCCACCACATCCCAAAGGTGCTCTATTGGATTGAGATCTGGTGACTGTGGAGATCTCCACTCACTGTCATTTTTAATGATTTGAGCTTTGTGACATGGTGCATTATCCTGCTGGAAGTAGCCATCAGGTATACTATGGTCATAAAAAGACAGACATGGTCAGCAACAATTTTCAGGTGGACTTTGGCGTTTGTGATGCTCAATCGGTAATAAGGGGCTCAAAGTGTACTAAAATATTCCCCACACCATTATACACCACCATCCTGAACCGTTGATACAAGGCAAGATGGATCCATGCTTTCATGCTGGTTACGCCAAATTCTGACCCTACATCTGAATGTTGCAGCAGACATCGAGACTCATCAGACCAGACATTGATTTTCCAATCTTCTATTGTTCAATTTTGCTGAGCCCGTGTGAATTGTAGCCTCAATTTCCAGTTCTTAGCTGACAGGAGTGGCATCGGTGTGTCTTCTGCTGCTGTAGCTCTTCTGCTTCATGGTTCAACGTGTTGAGCGTTCAGAGATGCTCTTTTGCAGAGATCGGTTGTAACCAGTGGATATTTGAGATATACTGTTGTTTTTTTGTCAGCTCGAACCATGTCGAACCATTCTCCTCTGACCTCTGGCATCAACAAGGCATTTTCCCCCACAGAACTGCAGCTCAGTTGATATTTTCTATTTTTCTGACAATTCTCTGATGGTTGTGCATGAAAATCCCAGTATCAGTTTCTGAAATACTCAGACCAGCCCTTTTGGCACCAACAACTATGCCACGTTCAAAGTCACTTCAATCACATTTTTGTTTTCATTCTGATGCTCAGCACATCGTCTAAAACTAAAACTAGCTAAAAATGAACAAAAAATGATTATAGAATTTTCATTCAGGCCTAGATAATTTTTTATTATGTAAAACTACCCGAGGATAAGTAAAACTTTAATGTGAAAAATAATGTGAACTCTTTTGTTCCTTGCAACCACATTTTTATGATTTAAGACCACATTCTCACATATACTGTACCAAAAATGTAGCCCAGCATCTCCATTATATATCTTGTTTACTGCGAGTGAAGGATTGTGGGTCTGAGTCTCTGCACTTATACGTTGTTCTCTGAGGTGTGAATAATGCCAGCCTGAACATACACGCCGTTGGGCACATGCCACTGAATCAGGCCAAAACATACCTTCACTATTGCTCTTGGATTTCAAAGCAAGCCACATTGAGCCGGGAGAGATAGGAATCTCACACTGCCATATGGAGCAAATAACTCTGGAGCCATGCCAGCAAAATTACAACCAACCAGAGACAAAACAGGGTATCACGAGGACGATTTAATTAATAAAGTCACACACAATAGATCGTCTTGAAAACATTCGGATTTTCAAGATATTCCACAAGCTATGGAACATTGAGTGATCATCAACAAACATGTAACTGTTGTACACAACAGGATATTAAAAGTATTTTTTACCCGATTGGAAGCCCATCTTCATATGATTACTGGGTGAGTCTTTGCAACAAACACCCAGAAACGGAAGTAATGAGATACATGACTGACAGTTTTTAAATGCTAATCACTGCTAGGCCTGTTTTATGATAAATAAAAGGTTGCACTGTAAATAAATATATAAATAAAAATAAATGCTTATTTCTAAAAAAATCCATGATATACATTTACTTGAGAAGTAACATTGCATACAAAGCCAAAACCTGTTTTCATAGATTGCATCTTAAATATAGTATCTTCAATAAAAGTGTTTTCCCCAAGATTCTTTCTCTTTTTTTATACTGAAAAAATATTTAAAAAAATCTGCTAGGGCAGTTTTAAATACTGATTCTCTAAAATAAAGTCATAATCTCTCATGCAGTGTTGTTTCTTGAGCAAACAGGTCTTATTTCAAATGATTTGAAAAATTAGGCAATAATACTTGCTAAGAATACCATTTTGGGGGGGTCTCCAATTGAGAACATAAGGTTCACTGCCCCCTACTGATCAGCTCAGTGAACTTCAATTCAACTGCATTGTTCTATACTGCAATTTATTATGAACAACCTTGCATAAATGACTTAGAAATAGCTTCCATATCCACAGGCCTACTGAAAGATATCTCTCTGATTTATTCATGGCATTAAATGCCCATATGCATAAATATTTATGATAATTTTCATTTGAAAAGTAGACTTAGATAAGAAAAATGACAGGTTCAGACTCAATGGGAAGATGATGTGGGAGAGAGAGAGAGAGAGAGAGAGAGAGAGAGAGAGAGAGAGAGAGAGAGAGAGAGAGAGAGAGAGAGAGAGAGAAAGAAAGAAATGGAGAGAAAAAGAAAAGGAGGAGGTGAAAGGTCAGGGTTAATGCAAGCATGATTAGTAAACCTAATTATTAGACCACAGTTGGAGCTCTTATGGCCCTGAAAAAGCCAATCACCATTAATCTGGAAGCCACAGAGAGCAATCGCAGCAGCAGAGATTAATGCAGTAATCGGACCACGATACCTCCTATTCATCATATACTGGTACTGCCAGCACTTAACACTCTGCGTGAGGGGGGTAATCAGAACACAAATGCCAACAAACATACTTCAAGTAAGTGTATGGCATAGATTTTTAAGACAAAGCACATTGTGTCTGTAACATGGATGGATTGCATTTTCATATAATTACATTATTTGCAATAATAATTAGAACTATTACAATGTATTATTCTTATTATTACATCTAAAATAACAAGTAAAATATTAAATAATATTTTTATAAACATTTTTATACTATGTATTACTCTGTAAATATGTATCAGGTTTTATGTTACTGTAATTATACAGAAAAATAAAACCTAAAGGTAAAGTGTGACCAATTCCTTTAAACAATTTAGCTCTGTGTTATCTACCTTAAAAGGTAAAAGTCAATGTCCAAGCCAACATTTAGACACACAAACACACACTTTTCACTCCTATGTCTGGATAATGTTCACACTGTCGGTATTCTCACACTTCAGGGCGGTTCTTGGAGAATTCTGTGTGTCCTTTCTCTGCCCTCTGACCCCAGCTCAGTTTTTTTCTCTAACAATCAAAGGCCATATGGTAAACATATTTCCCTGCTTCATTGGGTTTTACTGCACTTGCTACAAGAATGAAGGAGGTTGTGTCAGGTTCATGAGGGTAAACGATACAGTCAGCCATTAAAGAGCTTTTATTTCTGTTAGTGCAGCCGGAACAGCTCTCAGGGACCATTCAAACCCGGCCGTCAAATTATAACAACATGAACACTGAGCACTTCTCCTATGGGCCGGTCAGACAGGACTTTTAGGCCAGTGGCTGGCCGTATTCTCAACCTAGAATTAACAGTAAGAGCTCATAAAGCAACCCTTTTGAAATTGTTTAATAAAATAGTTGTTTCCTTTAGGCATTAACAACGTTTGGTGTTGCATGAAAGCAGCATGAAATTAATATTCCGGTTTCAGTGAAAAATTAAGCTCAATCCACAGCATTTGTGGCACAATATTGATTACAACAAAAATACATTTTGACTTGTACCTAATTTTCTTAAAAAAATAAAGCAGCAAAAAAAAAAAAAAAATCAACATTCCAGTGACAAGATGTAAAATACATATGCATGATTTTAGTATGGGAATAATCACTTATTTTACTTCTGTGTAAAGTTGCATCCTCTGTTCCCATGACTGACTATTTTCTTTAACTTTCTAGTTTAAACAGAAAATAAATGACTGTTTAAACAGGTTTAGACCTCAAATACTACAAGTATTACTACAAGTTTTAACAGAAGAATTAAAATGCTTGAATAAAATTATAAGCTAGATAGCAAATACAAAGATTCGTATAACTTACTGTAAAAAAATACAATATACTGTTATTTACTGTAATCAGATAATACAGTAAAATTCTGTAAATTAAATTACAGAAACGCTACTGTAAAAAATACAGTAACTGGCTGGTAACCCTGCTGCCAGTATTTTACTGTAAAATTTACAGGTAATTTTTAACAGTGCTTCACATTTCTGCTTTTAACTCATCCCAAAATTGGCCTTATCCACTTCCATTGTAAGTGCCTCACTGATTTTTTTATTACTTTTAATAAAACGAGGAATGAGTCGACATGATTTTTGTGGTAATCAACAATCAATTTAAGTAGGAATTTTTAATTAAGGTCACGATTCAATTCCGGTGAAACACTCACACTGATAAAACTCATCCTGAATGTATTCTGAGCCGCTTTGGATAAAAGTGCCAGTCGATTGAATAAATCAAATGAAATTGCTTATTACATTCATGACCGTTTCCAATTACATTTTGATAATATTGATTATTCTACTATCAAGAGAACCTTTCCCTTTTTTAAGTGGGTTAGACATCAAATAGCCATTATGTGTCTGGTAAACAACATTAGAGCTTAATTATATTACTCTGAGAGCAGTTGATGTTTTGAGTGCCAGAATATTGGCAACTTGCTCCCCTGCGGTTTTCTTTCTATGTATTTCTGTCCAGTTTTCATCAGTATGCATCCCTGACTGGTCAGGACAAGGAAAGGAACTTGCAATTCAATCCTCCAGCAATGTCATGCCATATAGTTCAGTCTGTTATATGGAGTCTTGGTTTGGCCCGTTCGGTTTCAGTTCATAACGCTGAGCTATAACTCACACGGACAGAACCCTGCACCCAAGCACTGACCCGCATCTGGACAGCATCTGGGGTCGGAGCGGTCAGCCCAACAAGTGCTGAAACATCTGTGCTGGTTCCCGCTCGCACTCTAAACCTAAAGTACAGGTCAAGTAAAATGGAGGGAAGAAAGGCGTATAAAGGAATAGAACATGTGAGAAGAGCAGAGTGGGTTTATAAATGAGCAATGTGTTTATTTGCACCATTTATATTTTAAATGGCACAATTTCTCATTGTATAGCTACGCTACAAATGGTTTGGCGATACAAATGTCAATACAGATTCTGAGATGCAAATATTTTAACATTTTTTTTTATTTTACAGTGAACATTAAAGGGACAGTTCACCCAAAAATGAAAATTCTGTCAGTAATTACTCACCCTCATGTTGTTCCAACCCCGTAAGACCTTCGTTCATCTTCGGAACACAAATTAAGATATTTTTGATTAAATCTGAGAGCTGGATCACTCCTCCATAGGCTTCTAAGGGATTGAAACTTGCCAGCCCCGAAAAGTTATTAAAGACATCGTTAAAATAGTCCAAGTGACTACAGTGGCTCAATCTTAAGTTTATCAAACGACAAGAATACTTTTTGTGTGCAAAAAACAAACAAAAATAACGACTTTATTTCAACTATTCATTTCCTTCTCTGTGGGCCTAGAGTCAGTTCACTAGTGTAAAAGCGTAGAGCTTCTGTGTTGTACGTCACACGCATCACACACTTGACCAGCGTCGGCCAATAGTGAGCCTACGTGTGGTGTACAACACAGAAGCACTACACTGTTAAACTACAGTATGTGAACTGACTCGAGGCCGTCAACATGAGGGTGAGTAATTACTGACAGAATTTTCATTTTTGGGTGAACTATCCCTTTAAGTGGCTCAATATATATATATATATATATATACATATATATATATATATATATATATATATTTACAATTCTGAGGCATGTTGAAAGAGTAAAAATCAGTGTAAAATTGTATTTAAAGGAGCAGAAAAAAACAGGTGCCCCCATGAAGGCAAGGACACTTAAAAGAGTTGCAGAACCGGTTCCTGGGCTCTGAAATCTGTGCACAGGATGAAGCCGATCACTACAGGAAGTAAACAACCACATGGCACCAGAGGGAAATGTTTAACTATGAAGTGGGGGATAAAAGACAGGGCATGAAAAGACGAGAGGCGTTAATCAAAAGACAAGGATGTTTGGCTGAGCATCCATGATAGGAGGAGGATAGAAAATCTTGGGAAGAGATAATTGATAACAGATAAGCCCAGGGGCGGACTCAGGTGCAGATAGGATGTTACTTCCCATGCTATTCAGAGGAAGGCATACATACAGTTTTACAGATGGTATTGTCTCCAGAAGGACTTTAAATTATTCTAATGTAAATTTAATGACCAGACAACACACTACAATTTATAATAAAATTAAGTCATCTGTTAAAGTCAGCAGGGGGGTAAAAGCCGAGAAATTGGTGCAAATGCTTTTTCATTTTCATATTTAATGCTTTATGACGCAAGATTAATGTGTTGCTATATGCATAAACGCTAGCGTACACATATAAGCAAGAACTAAATTACTCATACAGAATTAATTTGTAATGTAAATCAAATGACCTGACGACACTACAACTAATAATAAAACGTCAGAGAGGGGGATAAAAAGGCAGAAATTTGTGCAAATGCTTTTCATTTTAATTTTTAATGGAGTATAATCAAAGGTAAATGTGTCCTGCTTTTTATAAACAATTATTTGCGTACACAAAAAAGCATGCACAGTTATTCTCATGAAACAGGCTTGTAATGTATATGTAATGACTAGACAACACGCTAAATACTATAATAAATTCATGAAATTTAGCAGGGGGTTAATAGGCTGAAATTAGTGAAAATGCTTTTCAAGGTAACCATTTTATGCTATTAATTTAACTACTACTTCTTAACAGCTACTTTACATAAAAGAACATCTGGGAAATATATATATATATATATATATATATATATATATATGAATGATACATTTGTGCATCTAAACTATACAGAGTTGCTATGCACAAACACTTACTTTAGTATACACAGATTTAATAACGACATTTTATGAATCGTTACAGCAAACAAATAAACATACACACCTCCCATCTGTCAGTGCAGTGACTTAGCAAATGCAGTTAGCGGCCCATCAGTGTGGCTCTCCATCAGAGACCAGCAGCTGTATGCAGCAACAGAGAAACACTGACTAACCGAAGGAGGAGGAGGAGGAATTGGAATTGACGAAGAACACTATCGCTCTTCTTAACGGGATGTAACAGCAGAGGCAAGCCGCTTGAGACAGCTGGCAGGGAGAGCGTCTGGCATGCAGAATGAATATCTCTGGAGATTGTCCTGGGGTTTAAATCACACTACAGGGTTCTACAGGCTTTCAGACGAGTCATTCCGTGCGGTGAGGAGCTGATGACTGATATTATCAGGGTCATGAACCATAAAGAAATAAGTGGGTCTGTAAACTCAAGGACAGCAGGAAGACCTCACATCGTTAAAAGCACGTTTGATTGAGCACCTGGAGCTGTGCGGATGGTTCATTCCCTCCCTCGACTCATCCAGAATCACGTGAAGAACGGTCCCGTTAATGTGTAACCTATACTATTGACTGTATTCATATGAACTCCTTGTCAATCTGGCAACATCTCATTGACTTCAAATATCACATTGAGTTTAAACTGATGATGTAACAGGATTGATCTATTGACAGGCCATCCATTACATGTTTAGTGACCTTTATATGGCACGAGGAGCTCATTGCAAATCACTTACTTGGAACAGATTTCAGATTTTGTGTTTATACTAGGGCTGTTAATCACTATATCTATATCTCTATGTATTGATCCATATCCATATCTCTATCTTTCCATCTATACATTCCTCCATCCACAAACGTGCATATACACACAAAATATATACACAAAAAATCTGCCATATACATGCACACAAAATGGAAAAATGCAATTAATCTCTAAATAACTGACAACCTACGTTTTTATCTCATATATAAGGAAATAAAATAAAAAAATAAGCGGAAAGAAGAAGGATGAATAGAAAAGAAACAAATAGGAAGGAAGGAAAAGGAAAGGAATTAATATAATCACAAAATAAAAGCAAGGAAAATTAAAACAGGTATAAAAGAAATTAAAAGAGATATATGATACAGTTATAAAATGAATTAAAAGAGTAAAAAGATGATACATAGATAAACTTCTCATCTGGCAAAACACCGGAGTATGACATTTTTCACAACTCCCAGTTTTACTCTGAGATTTTCCCATGGTGATTAAACTGTGTCTATGGTGTTATTTCGGCGCCTAAGAAATCTATTGGACGTCTCTGATGGACCCGATTTTTCCCTAAAATCGGACAGGAGGAGCTCTAGGACTGGCTCACGGGGTAACCTCAGGTTCACTGCCCCATCAGTACGCACCCCAAAAACCCATTTGTTCGGAAGCTCTAGGAATGGAATCAATCCAGTCCGCACCCCACAGAACCTTGAGTTTAATCACATCAAACTCACAACTCCACCACAGACCCAGGTCATCAGCATGATTTCATCTCTCTTACCCAATTCTCAGTGCTATTTGAGTTCAGTTTAGAATAAAAAGGAGGATGCAAAATAAAATAAAGTGTAATCAGTCTGTCTGTAATCATTCAGTAAATGCACAGCTAAACAGATGTGTTTTGAGTGTGGATTTGAATGTGACCACTGTAGGAGCACATGTGATTTCTTCTGGAAGCTGGTTCCAGCTGCTGCTGGCATAGTAGCTTAAAGCGGACTCACCATGCTTAGAGTGAACCCTTGGTATTTCTAATTGATACTAATGATCCGAGTGATCTGCTGGGTCCTAGGCCATTGAGTGATTTATATACCAGTAATAATGCTTTAAAATCAATCTAAAATGTAACTGGGAGCCAGTGTAAAGACCTGAGGACTGATGTGATATGTCCATATTTTCTGCTCAGAATCCTGGCAGCAGCGTTCTATTATTTGGCTCAGTGGGAGCATATACAGGTTGAAGAGGAGTGGCGCAAGAATTAAGCCTTGAGGGACTCTGCATGTCATGGATGTCCATTCAGACTTATGGTCTCCTATACTCACATAATAACCTCTCCCTCCTAAGTATGACCTGAACCATTTTAGGACTATCCCAGAAACCCTGACGCAGTTTTCCAGCCTGTCAAGAAGTATGTTATGATCGACAGTGTCAAATGCAGCACTGAGGTCGAGTAGTACCAAAATTGATGTTTTGCCTGTATCAGTATTTAACCGAATATCGTTAATTATCTTTATGAGCGCGGTCTCTGTGCTGTGATGTGGTCGGAAAACAGATTGAAAATTGTCAAAGTATCCATTTGAGGTTAAGAAGTTGTTCAGCTTATTGAAGACAACTTTTTCAACGATCTTGCCTATGAAAGGAAGATTTGAGATTGGTCTGTAATTGCTCAATATGTTGCTATCCAGATCGCTCTTTTTCAGGAGGGGCTTGACAACTGCAGTTTTCAGGGAGTTTGGAAAAGTCCCAGAGAGAAGTGAAGAGTTTACCACTTCTAGGAGATCTGCTTCTAAGCAGTTTAACACACTTTTGAAAAAGGAGGTGGGGAGTGTGTCAAGAAGTTGATGTTTTAAGGTGCTGTACTGTTTCTTCCAGAATTTTACAATTAATTTCTTCGAAATCAGACAACTTTCTGAGGATGTGGTCTGATCTGTCTTACCTCAGTGCCCATGAGGATATGCTGATCGCCTTTCTGATATTATTAATTTTCCCAGAGAAGAAGGAAGCAAACTAACTGCATTTGCTGTCTGAGAGCATAATCTGGCTTGGGGGATTTGTTAGACTTTCTACAGTAGCAAAAAGAGTTTGTGTGTTATTTATGTTTCTGTTATAATAGTTGAGAAGAAAGTCTGTCTAGCTTTGCCTAGTTCCACATTGAAAGCATGAAGGCTGTCTTTATAAATGTTATAATGGACTACAAGTTTTGTCTTCCGCCACATGCGCTCAGGACAAAAGGACAAAAAAAGTAATGAAAGGACACTGAATCAAAGCTCCCAACGCACACACAAACACAATCCATCAGATAACGACAAGGACTCTCCTCTGCCTGAGGCCATGAGACCCAGGTGACATCCTTACACACACTTTCTCTTCCTCTCTGCGTTGATTGTGCTCTGGGACGCTGGCGAGCCCTTATCGGCCATTTAAGAGTGCCAGGGGGTCTGATGAACTGGCATTTCCCCCCTCTTTATATGCTAATGCTCCTGTTTATGAAGTTGTCCTCTCCATGATTCGTAACAGCTTGCTGTAGCCGTGGGGGAAGCTTTGTTCGCTCTGTGTTTGTCTGTGGGGTCTTCCTGATGGGATGGAGATGGTCTCCAGAAGGCAGGTGGACTGTGGGTCATTTGAGCAGCTCTGGGTTGGACCGCAGCACTGGCTACCAGCTGTTCTTCCCTCAACTGAGGTGTCATGACCCCTTGATAATGACTATGAAGTAATGAGCTCTCCCTGTAATTACAGCCACTTTCACTGCATGACCTGTCTGGGGATAGTGTAAAACCTGCAGAGCTTTTCAGGAACAGGTTGGGCTTTATTTGTGGCAAGAGTGTACATTTATGATAATAATTACATAATCACAATAAATTATAATAGAAACATCATAATACTACAGAAAAAAAATGCAATCAGTGTAGACATCTAAAGGCATTATGAAAATTGTCAGTTGCATAAATTTGCACTTCAGTCTTCTGACTAATATAACAGCATAATAGTTTCTATAAATAATGAAGAGTTCTGTTAGGTTAAAAAGGTTAATAATGTATTACAAATGTGTTGCAATGAACCAAACAAAGAAATCAAAAACAAAATCTACAACATTTAGATGGATGGATGCATGGATGCAGAGTCCCTTCCCTAGCTAGCCATTAACATATTAGTTTTTAGTTAATATAATAACTTTTCTTTTCAGCACATTTATGCAAACGATCTCAGAAAGGCCAATTGTTTATAGTTGAAAATCGCTTAGATTAATCTCCTAAAAGGATCTCACACTGAGTAAAATGTATAGAACTTCATTTAAGAATGAAGACATTCAAATGTTAATGAAAGACTCTTGAAAAGAGAAAGGAATCCTTTTCTTTGAGTGTTCTTATACTGTAATCTTAGACGGCCTCTTGAGATTGAGCTAACTTTCCATTGTACAACACTGAACAATGAACTAAATCTCTTTTTAAGGTCCAGTCGAGTTACTCATTAACTTAGCAATGACTTGCTGTAAAAACTCATTGCCTCAAAGACTATATGAAGAAAAGATTTAGAGGCAGAGGAGAGGAAGGAGGAGGCTGATTAATTTCAATAGAGCCCTTCCGAAAGAGAGAATTACCTTCATATGGTGAAGAGGAGGGCTTCCCATTGGCCTGCTTATGCACTGCAAACCTCAGCCCTTCATTACAACTGGCAACAGTGAGAAAGGAGAACAAACGGCCTGATACCCAATTCTGGAGGAAGAAAGGCCCATTCTTCCGGCCTGGACCTAGTGTGAAGCAACCGGGCTTTCACTGCACTGGTTATTGCAGGGCGAGGGCAACACTGACACAATGAAATTTAGTACCGTCAGTCACAGAAGCCGTCAGGACCCTTTGCAGGCCCAATTATAAGAAAATAGAAGATAATGGAGGATTGATTGGTGCTAATGGGTTTATTCTTTGGCTAATGTGCCTCAATAACTGTTTTTTATAACCTCTTTCCATTCAAGCCTGGTGTGCACCTCTCTTCATGAAACAGGACAAATGAGTTCTTTTTTATGTCATAAATCAAACATCATCGAGCTTGTTGACTCTCTCCAACACACTGTCCATTGTGGTCTGGTGCGCAATACACTTTCGTTTCACTGGGATGTTGCATTAATATTTCAAAATGGATCTAGAACCGCAACTTCCCCCTCGCTGCTCACTGACCTCCTAGAAGCAGAGCTAAATTAGACCTCACTGAGAGGTAACAGATGTCTGCAGCGGTTGAAGCACCTATGAACTATTTGCGCAATGTGTGTGTTGGATTCTAACGGTCATTACCATTAGCCACAGGAAACAGCAGCAGTCCGGATCACATAGGATATGTGTCCACATCCTTGCTTGGAACTGCATAAGTTGTAACAATGGCACACTATGACACGTTCATTAAAATGCTGGAAACTTGGCACGATGAGAAACAGGAACAATAAGTGTCTCTCTCAGAGAACTGAAAGTCATGGCAAAAAAAAAAAAGAAGAAAAAAACACGCCACCTGCACTAGCAAGTGGATTTCAGTGCAAAAGGGAAGTATTAGGTCCTTGAATAACTTTTTGAAAGTCTTATCTGAACTGTAAAATTCGTTCCATTTGAAGCATCTGTGGATCCAGGTTCCAGTTTCATTCAGAAGATTTTAATCACAAAAAAGAAAGAAATGAACTCAAAAAGTGCATAATAATAATTAAAAGATGCTAAATAAATGCAAGCTCAGGCCAATTTATTTATTTAAATAACATTTTACTTTTGTACAGTTGTTGGCACGCTTTATGATGATCCATTTCCTAAATAAATACTAAAAGTGAGATGAGTTTAAAAGAAAGTAAACATTGTTAGATATAGTCTCATTGTGAGGTGAAGACAATAAATAATTAAATGAATAAACCAAGCATGCATAACTTTACAAGAAATAATGTAGCAATATTTTGTTTTACTTATAGTTTTTGGTTGTTGCTTGATGTTCAATGTAAATTCTGTGTCTTTAAGTAAAACTAGTTGATAAATCACTGCATTAACCAGAAAAATATAAGATGAGAACACAGTGATTTTCAACACGAGAAAGTGAGGGAGACACAGAGCTAATAAACGACCCGTGGAACTGAGACAAACCCCATTATAAAATGTTATTGAGGCTGGAAAATGCAACTTAATCCTTTTTTGAAGAGGTGGATCAGGTCCCACCCCCCACACACATATATGTCTATCCCCTCCTCCTTGCATCCTGAATCCTACTTTGAAACAATCCTCCATAAACCTGGTGCAGTTTTACACTCCAGT
This sequence comes from Gila orcuttii, assembly GCA_026230005.1. NCBI lineage: Eukaryota > Metazoa > Chordata > Actinopteri > Cypriniformes > Leuciscidae > Gila > Gila orcuttii. The sequence goes on along the minus strand of JAPDVR010000017.1, from coordinate 35,619,691 downwards.
GCACTTGCAGAACCCAGCTTAACCTGGGGACAATGACAACAATACCCACCAGACTTCCACCTATACCACCGCCACAGAGGAAGGGATGGCCCTGCATTCACGCTTCTGCGAACTCTGTTTCTTATTCGAGAGCTCAAAGAGTGACGGGGCTCTCACCGCACCCCCGAAACTCTCAGTACCTCCCCCCTCAAACGCCCATCAAGACCTTGGCTACCATTGTCCTATTGTCTCCCAAGTGATGGATTCAATAGGTCCATACTGGAGGAGAAAAGTGTCAGGGAAAGGAACCTTAGAAGAACGCTAGTCTTGATTGGCAAGTTCACTCTCCTACCTGTCAAAAGAGTATGGATAAACGACAAGACTAGTTTTAAATGGGATAGTGCTGAAAGAGAGAGCGTAACCATTAATACTTAAAGGAAAAGTTTACTCCATGAAATGAATAATTACAATTCAAAATAACTGTTAACTGCAAAACTCAACACCGAACAAACTCTGGCATTTTGAGCGGTGAGTGGCACCTGACTAACCTAAACACCTCTGATTGGCCATTGAGTTCAAGAAATCAACAGACATGTCTGTGATTGGCTACAATGCTCAATGCTGTAAAAACACATTGTAAACAGAAACCTTTGAAGCTCTCCTGAGCACAAACACAAATACGCACTGGAGCATTTGCCAAATCTGTTTCGCTAATATCCTATTTTTACCGCCTCAACTTAGGGTGCTCTTGCTTTCATCTGAGGGCGCTTAACACCCTCTTGCACCACCGTAGAACCGGACCTGAGCTGACTGCGCTCTCTGCAGCCATCATGAAGAAATTTTATTTAATACCAAAATAAATAATAGGGATCATGACAAAAATATTCTACACTACTACATGTATCCCGGTTTTGGACAAGCAGGATCAATTAGGCCTACTTGTCTCAGCACTGGCTAATTGACAAATGCAGAGAGGAGTTAATATTTACCCTGGCTAATGAATCCCTGTAGCAGTGGCGAGGTGGAGCGCGGTCTGTGATTCTGTGCTAATTCTGTAACAGTGAGTGCATTTGTCCTCCATTAGACGCTGTTGAAACATTAGGGCTCATTAGAGCTCACAGGCAAGTGTACTAAAGATACGCTCAGACTGATAAGATATTAGCATTGCACTCTCTGGCTGCAATACACAGTGGGTGCATATGTGGTTTGGAAAAACGCCAGAAGCCACATTACTTTCTAATGCAATCTAGCTGATGAACACTCTACTTCACCCCATGGTGCAGTGAGAATGATACCTTTAAAAGCAAGTCAGTCCACTTGGTGGCCACACGATTTTCACTCAGAAATTGCTAGTAAATTTGACAAACAATTGCAAAGAAACGGCAAGTAACACATTGAGTTAAACGTGACATTTTGAAGTAGAAAAAATGAAATAGTACTTCTTGTACATCTTAAATAATCTAGGTTTTATTTTATTTTTTACAGTGCATCTAATAGGCACACAAGTACAGCTCCAACTTGAATAGAGAAACAATGAAATTTCCAATAGTTTAAAGCAAAATGCCATTTTTCTATTAAAAAGATAATTGGCTCTTTAAATGTAAAATTGAATTTCCTTTTATACAGCTGCCAAATTACAATTTCTCCAGGTCCATCTCCTCCACCTTATATAGTCTCTGAACAGTATATACAATGAATTAACTAAATAGTTTTTACCAAGTAATATCTATTCCCGTAACTCTTAGTCACAATGACATCCCAAAGGATGGTGTCTGAACACAAAATGTCTCCTTCCAATTAATCGCTGTCTATTTAATTAGGTCAATATTTAATTCAGAATTTTAACTACACTGAATTAAGCTCCATGTTAATGAGAATCTTGGATTACACAAATTTAATGAGCCAACTATTCAAAGCTATAATTAGGGCATCATTTTTACAAATAGAAAAATTATCACGCTTAAAACCAATTACAATTACACCTTCTACAAGCATCACTTTTTTCTCATTTAAATACAAACTAATTTCTATAGAAAACATTAGAAATTAACACAACATAATGTCTTCTATATGCAAAAAATATCTATGCTCTCTCCTCTCATCTAAAAAACTGGGGGGGGAGATGCTCCTAACATGTGTGGTTGAATTATAATGACTGTGTAAGAGTGTTCTGAATCATTTATCTATTGCAAGGGGAAATAGCATGAAATATGATAATAGCAACAAGATACTTTGCCAATTCAGTTCCAATTACAAAGACAGCGTTTTAAACATCTCCAATACAGATTAAATCCCCTGTCATGTTTGAATAAATTTGTGATATGGTTCATGAATTTAATCTAAAGCGATATGTATTTGACATAATAGAGTAGATCTGATTAGCCACAGCATCCTAGTGTGAGTGAAATTAGCCCTCCGAATCATTCTCGCTACATACTGTTTAAATGAAAGCCAGCATTTAAATAATAACACTCTCACCTGAAGAGAGTGTTTGCCAATTTTAGGAATATCTGAGCCGAGAGCTTGATTTGAAAATATTTGTATGTCTTTTTTTATGCAGTGATGCTGATGAAACTTCGCTTCGTGTTGAAAAAAACAACAACAAAATCAACCACACACCAGAGATTTCTGTTAGAAAGATATAGAAAGAGGGACCAAGAAAAGCTCAACCACTTAATAAAACAAAATAAAGACCTTAATTAGTGTAGACGGCATATTTAATATGAAAATGAATTAAGTGATTGAAACAAAGTGGGGAGAGATAAACGCACAGTTGGTACAATGAATTGTATTGTCTTTAAGTCACACCTTATTTCCACAACACATTTTCCAAAGTTTTTTTTTTTGTACACTGGAAATGCTTGGAAAAACTTTATGTTGACTGAATCGACACAAAGGTACACAACCGTACAACCTACTCAACAGTATACTTCTATCCTTCACAGCTTCATTTTAAAATGAAAAATAGCATTTACTCAGACTCTGATGTCCATGCAATGTCTATGACATCTTCAACATGCATGCACACTGTGTGATAAAGCGACCATCACAGAAAAAACTGATAACAAACCCAATTTATACACTGATGACTATGTGGGTGCATCACCCGACGGGACCAGCAAACACCGAGAGACCTTTGTAAAAGGTTTTTGTTTAGGGTCAGGGGTCATCTATGCTACACCATGACTACTAATAAGCCAGGAACTCCAGAGATATGTAGAGCCACCGTCACCCCACATTCCCTCGTCCCTGTTCACACACCCCAGTTATCTCCTGAATGCCTGATGCATCTGGGTCTGTCGGGCTCAGGCCAGTTTGAAGGGATTTGAGAGGACAGATTGCTAATCCGAACTTTGAACATGAGGCGAAGGCTTTGAGGGGAGGTCTCCGGCGTTGTGGGCTTTCGGGTCTTTTCTTATGGAAATGCCGCCTGTGCAGCCAGAGCACTGATGAAAATGCCACAGGGCTTATCACAACACGACAGCCCCACCGACAGAGACTGCGGGAAGAGACTGACAGATCAGCCTGCGCTAAGGACATCGCTATGTGACGTGTATCATCTTTATAATGATGTGTGCTCGTGACCAGGTGTGTAAGGAAGAGAGAGAAAGAGATGAAAGAAATGTTACCGTAAAGCGCTCTGTCAGTTATAAGGAAAAGAGACACGTTTCTGTAATGAGGGTCGTCTCCTTCGATTCAAAGTAAATGGGTAGCTCGTCCCACTAATCTTTGAGCGAAGCTCATAAATGTCAGCACTTCTAAAATCAATGCATTAAGACTTAAATTTTTTCTTCAAATAATCTTTGAAACAGTGGATCAATGCCTGCAATGGACATCCAAGGGGTTAGATGATGCCATTTCTTTTCAGACCATCCAGATAGTTACCTGCTTCATTTTTATTCAGCATAAAACCATTTACAGCTTTACTCAATCATTTGCACTAATTTCTCCAAACTAACCTGGATAGTTTCCCCCAAAAATGAAAATTGTCATATTTAACTCACCCTCATGATGTTCCAAACCTGTATGCATCACAAAAGATCAGAGCTTTTTGGACCATAAAATGGAAGTGGGGATCAACATTGTTTGAGACCCCATTGACTTTCATTGTATGGACAGAAATAGTTAAACCATTTAAAAAATAAAAAAAAAACATCTTTGGAAATGTTTTGAAAAATCGATTGAGAAAAACTCTAAACACAACAGAAACCTAGGCCTTAAAGTGTCATTAAAGAATATGTGTCAGAGCACATGTGCATGTGTATCAGCTGGTATGGACATATGGACTTAGTGTCTGTTAGAAGCATGAGAGTAAAGTCTGTGTGCTAAACCCATCTGGTTAGAGACGTATTTGGATGGGTGCTACACGTATGTTTGATGTCAAGTATGTGAGGCACGGAACACAGAAGGACCATAGGAAAAAGCCTGGATAATGAGCTAATTTTTAATGAACAATATGTGACTCCATGAGAGCACACACTTCTTAAAAAAGTCCTAATCTGAAAGTTGAGGGAAATTAGAGGATAAATAGACAAAAAGTCAAACCAAGGAATTACCAATTTAGCCTCAAATTAAGAAAGATAACGATTTTCTAAATTGTTGAAATTCCCACCCTCATGTTGTTCCAAACCTGTATGACTTTTTCTTTTTCTTCACACACACACACACACACACACACACACACACACACACACACACACACACACACACACACACACACACACATATAGAAAGATATAGAAAGATGTTTTTGTCCATAAAACAATTTTGTTTTGGAATCCAACGTTCTTTCTTTAAAATACAAAATATTGTTTTTGCTTTGGAGAAATCATACAGATTTGAACAACATGAGGGTGAGTAAATGATGACAGAATTTTCATTTTTGGGTGATCTAAAAGTCTATTAGACTGTTCCTTCCATTACTGAGTTCATGTCTATTGCTCACACTAATGTTCAATAAACAGACCAAATTTGGTTATCAAAGAGCAAAGGCATGTCCAAGCTAGAGCTATTGGGTTGGTGTGGATAGCATGGGGCCAGATAAGTCCTTTCCGCAATCAGCAATAGAAATGCACAGAGCCAACAAGGCAAACGTTCACATGCATAAATGTTAAACAGCATCCATTGGTGCCATTTTGAGCTGTCCTGTGTCTTTAAGATTTTGTAAGGTTGCATGCAAACTTTTGAAACTGGGTTTAGGATAAACGCCAATTTGTCAAAACTGAGACATTATACGCATTATGTATTCATTTATGTATTCATTTTATAGGCGCATAGTTTTTCTTTACAAAGTGACAGCCAACTACTGGCCTGGCATGCATAATACAGCATTTTTAATAATTTTAAAGGATCCGTGTGAACGGGGATCGTTTTGACAATGTTGTCGTCTGTACGCGAAAAACGCAAAAGGAAAAACGTTTCCGTTTTTAGTACATCGCTGTTGTGTAAATATACCCTAAGTCGCTACTCGCTAGCCAGTTTTACCAACTATTTTCAATGAAAGGTAGCTAACGCACGCCTGCTCTAAAAGTAGCTAAATGTCGCTAGATGACATACTGTGCCAACCATTTAAGATGTTTTCTCTACTAATCCATGCTCACATACTTTATTTTAATACAATATATAGCCGGATGTAGTATATAACAATATATATATAGCCGAACAATATATGTCGAAAAAAGCTGTTCTCATTTAAATATTTTCTGTCAGACAGTGAAAAGAGTATGATATATAGACTGACTACATCTTAACCAGCAATCCACAAAGTTGCTATATTTGTCGCTAGTCACTTTTCTGAAAGAAAAAAAGTCACTAAAGGAGTCACTAAAGAAAAGTCATTAATCCAGCGCCAAAGTCGCTAAGTTGGCAACACTGTTGCTTGCAGGTGTTCAACTCTGACTACAGTATCCAACAGCATCAGTAAACCGATCACAAGAGCATCACAACTAGGGCTGCAACAACTAATCGATATAATCGATAATAATCGATTATGAAAATCGTTGTCAACGAATGTCATTATCGATTAGTTGCTCTGCTTACGTCACGGGGAGCATTTACTGGTGATTGGTTGAAACAGGCCTATCATGATGCGGCACACACGCACACACACGCAAGGTCTCTCTCCCTGTGCCGCTCTGTCGTGCGCGCGCTACACAGTTTGGACTTTGGAGCACTCTCTTCTGTCTCGCATGCGCTCTCTTGCTTGCACGCTCTAGATTCCAGGAGTTTTAACTAATTTGCGGGCATCAGGGAGCCGCTATCAATATGCGGGAGACTCCCGGAACTTCCGGGAGACTTGGGATGTCTTTATTTTGTCTCGGGCATCAGGTTGTGCAATCATTTCGCTCGCAACATAAGTGATGGATTAAAATAGTGCTACGCAGAAATAGGCTAAATTAAAAAGGTGTTTAGAAAGTGAAGCACTAAATATAAAGGCAGTTATTAACAGCAGCAGTAAAAGATTGTTTTTTAGTCACTGTAGTCAGTGGTTTTCAGCGAATGCTTGTGCACTAATGCATCATTTTCTTGTCCTTTTAATCAAGCCTGTTTGCTGCGTCTCCATTCCGTTCTCTTTTTATAGCATTTGTCTTCTATTAAGTTTTAATTGTTTTACAAACGCGATCTACTGCGGCTCTACTACGTTCACACGCTTTTTTTCAGTCTTTCTATATTTATTTTAGCAATTTATCCTTATAATTAATTGAATCTTAAATAAAAATTTAATGAATTATGTACTTTACATGTTTTTGGTTTCTATCTTCACATCTGAACATGTCTGTGTAAATTAGTTTTTAACAAAAATTATGTTAAAACAATGTTGTATATAATTTAGATTTTTTTGTTTTTCATGGTTGTCAACTTGCCATCAGCAATTATCATTAAAAACAATGCAAATATTGATATTAGTAAAACTCAATGTGTGGCTTTTGTACACTTTTACACATAAATACCAGGATTAAGGGTTTTATTTAGTTGTAATAAACAAAAAATCTAATTGAAATTTTATCCGATTAATCGATTAATCGAAAAAATAATCGTCCGATTAATCGATTATGAAAATAATCGTTAGTTGCAGCCCTAATCACAACAGCCTCAAATTGCAGAGACGACTTGACAAACTAATAATAAATGGATAAATTAAGAAATTAATAAAGAAATAAAGATAGAGAGAGAGAAAGAAAGAAAGAATTGCACTTAAACTTTAACACATTAATTTGTTGATTCCGTAGTATTCTATTTGACACATTGCAAACTTGCAGTGTGCATGTTTTTCATGGCATTCAAAGTACATTTCATATTACATTGTATCTTTTCCTGCATGTAGGCCTATGCATGTTACAGTTTAGATTCGTCGTTCCTACCAAATGTGGTGATGCTGGTTTGACTAAACCTCCTCCCACCGTACCACATGCCTCAGCCTTAATGACAGACCATTATCAGCCTGAGATTGCAGCAGGGGAAATAAGCTTCATACTGCCTCAGCATCCAAGAATAACTACTCGACGCAGGATATCTCGAAGAGCGAGAGAGGGAGAGATTAGGCATCCTATAACTGGAGCGAGCACTCATGACTGTGGAATGGTATGTCAGTGCCAGCGTGACTAAGTCTATGCAGTCATGGCTATATTTATATGAATAAAGGCGTACAATGAAGTATGACACAGATAATTTATGACAGATTATTCATAAACATGGATGAATAATGATCTGAAACGCAGTCAAGCCTTTGATGCTTTTATTATTGTACTGACGTCAACAGAGGTTAACTATACATGATTCTATAACATGTTGAAGTCCATATAATCCCCTTTTCAGTATTAATTACGAATCGGATCGGCAACAGTTATTTTAATATTTTAAAATAATAGAAAGGAACAGCACGGTAACAAAACTTAGTTATCTACAGATGCCTACAACAAGACAGATGTTAGGCAATGTGAAAGCACTGGGTTGAAAACTCAAGTAAAAGTATAATGTTGTGAAAAAACAGTGCCATATACTTCAATTCTGAACACTGATGTTCAATGTCGGAGTGCTTTCTTCCTCACTTTTGGTTGTTCTCCAATTTGCTAACAAAAAAATCTGTAGATTCTTTAATTCTATGCAAGTTTTTCCTCAACCCCTTAATTCATTACGGCGTTCAAAACTGCAGAAATGTTCCTATCAAATGATTTTGTGCTCTGAGAGTTTTTCCAGTGCCAATATGCATTGCCACTGAGTGAACTAGAAAAAAAGATGAGGTATTTGTCTTTCATTCTTGACTTCAAACGACAATCAAAAGGCACATACATTATTTTGACACTTGCGCTTACTAATCCATTATTGATTTAAATCTTAAATAATACGGTTTATGAATTTATTGCCCACACACAACAACAACCAAAAAAAGGGAACGTTTGAGGAATATTGCTCTATCGTTCCCCAGTAAATCAATTATATGCTAATTTAAATGCCTGGCTGCAAGTGCAATCTCTCTTTGACTGCATGCATTATGAAATTAGGAAACAGATTCCTAAGTTCTGATGTTATTACGCAAAAAATGTCAGCTATCAAAAGCTGTAGACTTTAACAAGGAAAACAGGTGTCGCTGTCAAGACCAGTTTAAGCGAAGAAAACCCTGAGCATCCGGTTTATGTGTGCGACGCAGAAAAATAGATTGACATTTACTGTTTATTTGTCACAGCTCCAATGCCTGTCTGTATGCATCTGTAGACTCATTAATCATCATGTACCAAACACAAAAACACAAACACACTGAGGAAGAAGTTGACGCAGCAACGCATTCTGGTGCCACTTAGTATGACAAACTCTCACACACACTGGATGCAGTGACTCAAAAAGGCTCAATGTGTTTGCCAAATATGCCCACCATGCCATATTCACTCCGGACCAGCTTCCATATGGGCTTCTAGAGACTTCTGCATCACCCACAGTTCTATTAGGCCACCAACCACCAAATTTACAGTGGCATCTGGGGTCCAGGGGGATTAATTTACTCCAGGAAAGACCACCTCCACACTCACGAGCTCCTGACTATCCCTATCGGCATCTTAGGATCCTTTTTGACTGACCCACCCGGATCTGTGCAGTGCTGCCCGCCCATCAATCATCAACTGACCGACGTCTTTCATCTCTGCTGTGTAACATAAACATGGGTGCAATTTGCTTCGCTGTTCTTATGGGTGCCCCTTTCCTGTTTCATTAGAGTTGATTTTCTATGGTGCCACCTCCTATAAATATAATGCAGATGCACGGAAGAAGAGAGGGTGACATAGAAAGGCAAGAAAAGGGGTCCAGGGTGACTGGCAAGCAGGTGTGACAATATGCAACTGGGTGGGGTAACGGGCTATAGAGAGATGATCTGGGACATTCCCCCATGTCACAATGAGACCCCAGTTGTGGGGTCCCTTTATGCATTAGTACTCCATTAATCAATGTCACAGCTTCCACGGACCTCATACGCCCATAATGGCCATACAAGTTTGAAATACAACAATGTTTTACAATGATGTATTTTGAATATCATTAGTGCAACAATTTATCTCTAAATTGCATATGTGTGTGGCCATATTTGAGCACAGTGTGTACTATATTTTAGTATGTTTTTTAACTGGTTAATTTGCAGTATCTGCGTTGTTGTCAAAAATGTATCTAAACATCCCTAAAACTAGAAGCAAAAGTGTCTAAGATTTGTTTCAGATAATATTGGGAATTACTGAAAAATTATTACCCCACTGTAAGATATACCCAACGCATAATGTCTTATTTTGAGCACAAACCCTGTTTTATTAGATTCATGTTTAGAAAAAATTGTGACATCAAAACTATTTTGCATTTTAGAATTTTATAATATCAATAACATTTTATTTATTAAATAAAAATATTTATTTTGCTGTGCTGTGTGATGAACATAACTTTGGTATAACTGTATTTTTAATGTTCATGTTCATCAAGTTTTTCACCAACAGAGAAACTCATATCAAATCAACTTTTGTCATGCAATGATGGACACTTCACAAGGCATCTAATAATAGCAATAAATAAACTTTGTAAGACCTAAAACATATTTTGCCATCACAGAGACAAATCAGAACATAAAGCAATGTTCAGCTACCCATACAATTTTTTTCACAAACTCAAATCTCTTATCTACTAAAACAGTAAATATAAATATTACCACCTTTCAGATTCTATACTTTAACATTAGTTTATGCATTACGTAATGTATCATAAATTAACAATAAATGTGTGTTAATATATTAATGTTTAACATTAAATGTTGTACTATATAGAAACTAACATTAATCATGAACTACAACTATTGGGTTTTCTATTGTCAATGTAACACAATCAGATCAGAACCTGCTGCAAAGAAGGTTCACTTAAGAACTTATTCAATTAGACTGGACAAAGCTGGCCTGCTTTCTAGAAATCTGGTTGCTGTTTTGACAAGGCTCTTTTGGAAAACATTTTCCATGATATGTTATTTTGTGATGCTCATTTCAGTGAAATGTGAGTGGGTTGATGAGGGTGAGACGAGTGTGGTCACATGAAAATACTTGAATGTTCTTGAATGATTTTAATTATGCAGTCATTCAATGAACGTATGGAACGGTTAAAACTGGGGTTTCTTAAAATGATCCAGAATCATTTTGTGCAATGCAAATGTCCCAGCGCAGCCTGTAGGGAATTTGAGCAGGAATTCAATTAAAAAAAAGATGAAAAAAAAAATTCACCCAGCCAATCTCTAACCATTTGAACAACATTTTGAGTTGGGTATTATGTTTTATTTAACGTCAGTGATTGCCTGAAGTCAGTTTTGGTAAATGTCACCAAATCGCTTTGAAATGAGGACCAAAATATGAATTCACACATATACAATTACTCTTCCACATGACTGATCAAGCAGAAGGCCGTGCACCTTTGCAAATACAAGATCAAATCACACCAGCAGGAATGGCTGCATGTCTATAATTTACGCCCCATTTGTTATGATACGAGTTCAAAGTCTGGTGGGGGTTGGTTAGGGGCTTTGGGAACCCCCGCGAGGACAGCACCCCGAGACCTCGCAATTCACTCCCCGAGGCTCTCTTTGACCCGTCCCAGGGGCTAGTAAATCAGACAGCACCCAGGCTTGGACCCACCAGCCCGACCGCCTGGCAGACATAGTGGAGATCAGTCACACCCGTCCCCTGTGGCTATCGGTGATCCGAGTCTTAACCCTGATCTCTTATATTCCTTAATAGTGACAATTGCACTAGTGCCTTTGTACCACTAGGGGGAGTCTATCCCACAGGGTTTTATTTTTCCTACAGCCATCTCCTGCTTCAAAATACTTGGTCTACACAAGCTGGAAAACAAGAAGTGAAGTACAGCATGGGGTACAATTTTGAAACCTTGGCACAGAAACCACATTAATCAGTGACTTGGGTTCGCATCAATTTTCATCTGGTGTGTTAAAAGCAGAACTGATAATTGTGTTCTATGGGCCTGATGACCACCCTAGTTCATCTAGACCAACTGAAAATGGCAGCAGTTCAAGTGCTGAAACATGGAAATGTACACACACACAACACAATTTGCTGAAAAAAAAAGAGTGTTGAGTGGTTTTTATTCACTGTTAGCCCTGTAAGCTAGATTCATTAGTGTGTATAGACTAGAGATTAATGTTAGTGGATCAGTGGCGGATCTAGAAAATTTTACATGGGGGGGGCAAACGAGTGGCAAGAGGTCTTGGCAGGGTGGCAGGGGTAGACGGTGGGAATCCCTATGTGAATTGCTTTAACAAAACAAACACAAAAACACAGTAGTTATTGTTTAATCATGCCCTTACACACTACAAAGGTTTTTAATTCACAACAGGAATAAGCCCAGTGCAGTGTTCAAACAAAACAAAACAAAACTGTGCATCTTTTAAAAAGTAAAAGTATAAAAAGCTAAATGAAAATATTAAAAAAGGTACAATAATTGTGTCCAAGGACTTTTAGCCTTAATGGTTAGGCTCCAGCTACTTTCTTCAACTACTCTTGCCTGCAAAAGTCAATATGTGAAAACCTCTGGTTATCCTTGTATTACATTACACTGTAGGGCCATGTAGCTAATAATAGCCTATATAACAAATATAAAATCAGAAAGATTTATCACATGCACACACACCAGTTATGTTTAGACTAGCTACTTAATATAATAATCCTAATTGTATTTGTTATTTCCCCAGTTATGTTTAGACTACTTAATATAATAATCCTAATTGTACAGTATTTGTTATTTCCCCAGTTGTAACCTGGTTTCATTGCTGTGATATCTGAGAGGAATTGGATTTGCTTAGCTAATCAAATGATCGATCTCCTAACTGGCACTGCATTGTGTGTAACGTAACGTCGGCGTAAAGCCTTGTTTATACTCGACGCGTCCGCACGAGCGCGAGTCTCCGCTGACTGCGCGCGCACCTCTCCAAACGGACGAGGCGTTTATACTTATACTCGCCGTTGTGCTATTCTGTGAAACGACAGGGGGCGACTCGGAGTAATTCTCCTCTAAACCACCAGGAATCAGCAGTGAAGAAGTAGTTAGCCGTTTATTAGTAGTTTATTAATAGCTGATTCATATTAAAAGAGTAATAAATGCAGTAGGTTTATTGTACTTTTTTGTACAAACTAGTTAAACAACTGAAGCCTTATTGAAGAGTGTTTGAACCTTAATTTCATCAGGAGGGCTTACTTCTGCTATTGTAGGCTTATTTTGTAAATGTAAGCAGTTACTTTAGACAAGTGCAAACTGGGTCCTTAATGCAAATGTGATCCTATTCACAAAATGAGAGGCTTTTATGGTCGCCCATCAATGCAAATGTATATGTGTATAGAAGGATCATAATCATGCTGGTACAGACGTACCAGTTCGGCCAGATTCGGCTCGAAGTCGTTCATCTTCGGATGCGGCGCCGCGCGCGATGTTACAAAAAGTGCCGTGCACACCGCCAGGCGAAATGGGGTCTCGCGCACCCAACGCGCACGACCGCCCACACCGCAATTACGTCATTTTGCCGCGCGCACCTTCGCGCTCTTGCCGACGCGTCGAGTATAAACAAGGCTTAACGGCGACCATCAGTAAACATTATGGATACAAACAATTTATATTTTTTATTAAGCTGTTCTTGTCTTTACTAAAATCAAAATTAGGCTAATCAAAGTGAAGAGTGCTCTTACAAATCACGAGGGAGCGATTTGACCGCTGATTTTGGCTAACGTAATAGACTCGCTGTTTTTGCTGATGCTGAATCGTCTTTAGCATGTATACATTCATTACAAATGTAACTTTAAGTTCAACGTGTGTTTAACTACACCTGGGGAAACTCACTTCACCTTCAGAGGCTCTGGGGCAGCTCAGTCTCTCCAGTCGGGTTGCAGGGCCACCGCACCGCAGCAGACTCGCTGTGTGTGTGTGTGTGTGAGCCAGACTGAGCGAACGGCGCTCTACGTTTGAATCAGGGACGTACTAAGTATTTAAGGGGGAGGGGGAGGGGGAGGGGGAGGGGAGGGGGAAGGGGCTTTAATAAAAATTAAATTGTTCACTTTTGGTAAATGTATCGTTTAGTTCACTGTTTTGAGAAGCTTGCTGGTTGTTTTTACAGGTACAGTTTTTGGATCATCAAAGTTAGGGGGGCAGCTGGGGGGGCAAGGCTCTAGAGTGGGGGGGGCATCTGCCCCCCCTTGCCCCCTGTAGATCCGCCCCTGTAGTGGATGTTCCAATGGGTGTCAACCAATACATGCAAAAGTGGATCATTATATGCAAACACAACCACATAAATGTTTCAGCAACTTTGGGCACTTTTATGTCACAGGATTTTTATTAAAAGAAATAAAACAAAAGGCTTTTTTGTGATATGACGGTCACATTAGACTTGCCTTGGAAACTTTATTATGTATTCATCATTTATTTCTTACTACTTTTTATTATTTATTACCATTAAGCAGTAATAAATTATTGAAAGTGTGATTGGTGCATTTAATAATGTGTATTTACAATTACATAAAATGCTACCCATGTATGATTATTCTTGGCTAGACAAAGAGGTCAGCCATTTTATTCCAAAAACATTTTAAAGAGGTGGTAAAACACATTTTTTCAAGGGATTGATTGTGTTTGTGGGGTGCACTGTAACATGTGTTCATGGCTCGTTTTTAAAAAATTGCATTATTTTTCATATATTTTACCTTTATTCTACACTGCTCTGTCCCTCCTTGTAAAAACGGTCTGATGGTTTCCGGGTTCTATGAAGCCAGTCCCTAAAAAATACGCAATGGGCTCAGATTGGTTAGCTGGCCCAGTGTGTTGTGATTCGCTAACCGCCTAGTGCCCGTTTTCCGGAAATGTCACGCCCCTTACCTTTACAGGTAGTTTGTGCTTTGGTGTATTATAAACAATGGCATCAATAAAACCAACCAACCCAGAGAATATTAGTGAAGATGATCGAGCAGAACCTGTTCAAGAACGGCTGTTAAACGACGTTTCAGAAAGGTTTGTTTTTTGTTGATGTTTCTGCGGATCTAGTGATCGTTACTGACTGTATGGCACCGTTACTTTTGTATTTTTAGAACGATTGTAGCCAAATATCTGTCGCCAGAACCATTGATCCCTAACTCCCCGACCCTAGGAAGGCTGAACAAAGTGAACCTGCAATCCGGATAAAAATAACAGCGTTTCGGCGGCATTGCGACAACAACAGCCTACTGATGTTATACCACAACAACTCTTCTCCAAAGCAGAAATGGCCTCGCCCTTATTTAGTATTCTCGGAGGAGGGGTTTAGTGGGGTTAGTGATGTCAGCAACCCTGGAGGAATGTCGTGTAGTCCCTACCGGCCGTTTGCTGTAGTCCTTAGAAATGGATTTTTTTTAAAGCAAATATCTCCCTTTGCTTTGAACTTTGAGCGCTGTAACTTTGCAGATGTTGTTTGTTCAAACAGCAACATTACACACTAGCTAAAGTTAGAAAAGTGAAATCGTGTTTTACCACCGCTTTATAAATAATCTCTGTCAATTAAAGTTTTACAAGTCAAAGGTGCCCATAGTTTGAAGAAACACCCACATATGTAAACAAACCAGAAGTTCCCTAATTAAATATAATATAAGCTCAAGATTGGGTTTACAAAAAAAATGCAAATGAGCAAAACACGGTAATTTGTATGATCTGAGCAACTCCTGCATGTCAAGACTTGAGATCTTACAGAGAAAAACAAAACGGAAGAACAAGGCAAATGAGGCTGACTTCATCACAAAACACAACAACACATCCAGTAGAGGTTGAAGTGATGTAAACCAGCAAATGTTTGCATATAGTGTCAACGAGCAAGGACAAACTGCAGTCTTCTGCCAAATTTGTTTGAAATTATGTAGGGTACGTTTCGTGAAAAGTCTTGAGATCGGATTCATTTGTTTGAACATTTAAAGGTTACACCTGTCAGGTGAAAAACTTGGTGTTCTTTCTTAGCACCAAATAACAAAGAAGTTAGTGGTACAATAAAAGGTTTTGAATTGGTAGTTTTTTAAATATTACATTGGCTTAGCAAATGTGCATTAGGATTCTTCAGTGATAAATGCCTGATTCTATTAGTCTGATTCTATTATCTTGATTCTAAACATTAAACAGATTTCTGACATTAGAGACATAATTTCTCAAAATTATTTCACACTATTCCAACCCAGGATCATTGGAAAAATGTGACTGTGTCAACATTTCTGCAAAATTATATTCAGTTGTTTCTTTTAAAGTGAAATATTCGTTGAGTGGCGCTAAAAGGTTAATGCTGTATTGCATTTGAACATAACGTACCACCTACACCAGGGGTGTCCAATCCTGCTCCTGGAGGGCCACTGTCCTGCTAAGTTTAGCTCAGTGGCCCTCCAGGAGAGTTTGGACACCCCTGACCTACAGTAAACTCTACCCTAAAACTAACTAATAGTGTTAATAAAAACAAATGTAAGATAAAAATGTATTTGCTGAAGCAACCATGCCTTTTTAGCTTGCTTTTACAAGTCTTTGAGCTCTTTTATCATGACACGTTTTTTCCAAAGAGCCTAGGTTGCGTTATTCACCCGTTATCATGGTGCATTGTGGGAATACATTGGGATGATTTCAACAACCGAACGGCCCTATAAATGGTCGACTCCCTAGAACAGGGTTCCTCAAATCCTCAAATTCCCTGCAGAGTTTAGCTCAAACCCTGATCAAACTCACCTACCTGTGATTTTCTAGGGATCCTGAAGACTTTGACTAGCTTGCTCAGGTGTGTTTCATCAGAGTTGGAGCTAAACTATCCAGGGCAGTTAGCCCTCCATGACAAGATTTGAGGAACCCTGCCCTAGAAAGTGCATGATCTAGTGTGTAACCTCTAAAAATATAAAGATTGACCAGCAAAATTACTCCAGCTTGAATGTAATGTTTTGAATTGATCTGGAAAAGCTATGAGAATGTGCTTGGTTTTGTGTTTTATCTGAACACAGGTTTTATTATGATGAAGTGAATATTCTTGTCTAAAGTGTTGTAGCTGAAATTTTATTTACAGTTGCAAGATAAAAAAAACATAATTTCATGAAAAACTGTTAAAAGAAATCCTCAAAATATCTTCAAGTATCAACCCATCCTGGCTGTAACATATTCACATAAATTCAACGGCATCTCAATGCACTGCACGCCATCTGTCCGACTGCTAAGCTGTGAATGTTGAGGGGGGTGTAAACTACAGTACAGTGTGATTGTACAGGGGAATCCATATAAAAACCATGCAGGGACACAGTCTGTAATTGTTCCGTACTTAAGCGAATCAAAGGCCTCCACACAGGCCGTGCAATATGATTGAGCTGTCAGACACAATATGCTAATCTTCATTCTTAAGATGCCTGGTGGACGCTTGCATTCCAGAGCTATGCTACTGTTATATATATAAATCCTTATTGTCAGGCTGGCGAGTCGAACCTCTTGAATTGGAGTTAAGGGTGAATAATCCATTTACATAAGCGTCTGCAAGTACAATGGCAATCCCTCCATTCACAGTCTGAGAACAGGGATGTTTCTATGAAAAACAAAAAGTGGTTTACAATAAAGACAGCGACAAATATTCACACTCTGATGAGTTATATCGAAACACTTCTTATTGAAAAGATCAAGAATTTATTAAAAATTAAATGCAAAACAAGTGGTGCAAGTGGTGCTTTTCAAAAGTTAATATGTGATAATTTACTTGACTAGACGTTAGAGGCTTAAAAAATCTGATTTATCTTTTTTTTGCCAGTATAATATGCACAAAAGTAACCCTTAGACTGGATTATGGGAATCGGATTGGCCTGTTCCCCTTTGATCTGCTAGATTACAGTGAATCTGTCATGGCAGGCTGGAGGATGGAAAAGTTTGGTCTGCCGTCTGAGCAAGTCCTCAGCTGGGCAACATTCTTCTTCCCAAAGATCAGGCCTCTGAGATTTGTTATGGTTAGAGAACGTTAGCGCAAGCCTCTGGGAAATTTTTCAGAGCTAGTTAAAATTCAGTGCATAAGGTGACCATGAATGAGTAGTCATGCTAATGTACCAATACGTTTATCTAGCAGAGCACAGGCTTGACAGATCTTTGCAATTCGAAGTAAACTGTTTTATACATAGACAAGATATGTCTCCCTGCATGCTACTGTTTATTCATGAGATGTTCAGCCAATAGGAGTGGTGTGTGTCCCTTTGGGATCAGATCTTGCGATAAATTCTTGCTGTGTGGTGGTTAGATACAGTCAGTCTGAGCTAGGGAGCTGGGTGAAAACAGATTAAAGCTGCCTGTTAACCTTTGGGACGTGTCTCTTGGAAATCCAGTCTGAGTGGGATAATTGGCTTTTTTAATTAGTTATACCAGAGCTGGAACAGAGTAAAGCACTTATGTTAATCACAGCACAAATACCTTGACACTTCCCCTCATGTGCTTGACAGGACATCTGATTGGCTGAAGTGTTTAAGTGGCGGAAGCCTAGCTCCTCGTTTTAACACTACAGATGCTCTTAACACATACTCTTAACTGTAATGACGACTCCAAATCATTTAAGTGTCCTTGAAATGAGCAGTTCAGATGAGAGAAAGGGTAAAATATGTTAAATTACTGAATAGCTTAAAACACTCAGAATCCCCAAAGGATATACGTTTCAAATCATAAGGTCTTTCTTTTCTTTACCTTTTTTTCCCCCTTGTATATATTGTTGTTTGTCTGTGTTTTGTTTTTTGTCGATATGTAGATTTTGTTAAATTTCTGTATGTATTCCTGCAATAAAAAAAAATAAAAAAAAAACATTGATCAACACACATATCAGATATGGTAAACAGAAACTCAAGGTTGCTTGCTTGATGTGCGAGAACCAATGAGGTTCATTCTCGTGTTACACAGCACGTTTGAGATTCCTCAAGAACCAATGAGGTTTGTTCTCATGTGTCATGCAAGTACGGATGAGCTTCTGTTTATGTTTGCTGATGAATGTTTATATGTGAATAAAAGCCTAAATTTGATCTGTTAATCAAATAAAGCGATTGCGTCTATTCAGAAAATTTGGACTAAAGCACTCGATGGATTAGTTTTACGACCCCTTTTTGAAGCATCAAAGTGGTAGTTGCTTAGCTGCCAATGGAGGGACAGAAATCTCTCAGATTTCATTAAACAAAACTTCATTTGTGTTCCGAAGCAAAGTTTCCCCTTCATTCCTTTACAAATCGGGCATTTTATAAATCTTTTAGAAAGTCAGCTCAATATCTGGTTCAAGAATTGTGACAGTGATTCAGCATGCGTTGTTCAATTACAGGTTTGGATCTCTCCCTAAATTTCTCCTCCATCTTCCTCTTCTCTCAATAATGAGTCCCTTTCTCTTGAGTTTGTGAATGCAGACATTAATCACTCCTTTTGCAGACAGTGACATCAGCATCGTTCTGGTAAACACACAGGTCATTTTAAAAGCGTTTCCTGCTCAGAGAGACTACTACTAAACAAACAGACAATCAGTCTGTGAAAATGTGACATTAATTGGCAAAATGTACAGAAGTAGAATCCCACGGGACCCTTACACCGGTAAGACCTAATGTGTGACATCATTAGCGTCAATTGGAAAAATCTACTGTACTCAAACACATGGGGCACCTGCGATGTGCCAGTCACAGCCGTCATACAAGTGCTCACTGATGTGAATCAGGTGTACAGAGAATAAACATACATAAAAGCTCAGAAAAGTGCAGACTTTTACACATGAAACTGATGAATAAGCACATTTACAAATTATACAATAATTAAAACACAAGGTCTGCCAACAGATTCGTAATTCATTTGAGATGCACAGTCTTGCTTAACAGACTCAGTGTCAGTTGGTTGACTAGGGTGAACAAAGGCGACTTTGGTTATCCCACTGGATCCCACCCCCTCTACCAGTTTGGCAAGCTGTCAGGGGATTATTTCATAGTGGTTATGGGATGGAAGATTTAGGGAGCAGACGGTACCTCTACTTCATTTAAAGGAAAAAAGAAAAAACCCAGATGGACAGCTTTTAAAAAATAAGGTTCCATTGGCCCAAGCAAAACCAGGTCTCTGCATTTTCCACCCAAACTTCTCACCCTTTCGCTCAGAAAACATGGAAAACGGCCCAGGTGATGGTAACGACCTGGCTGATTTTTGATTTTTCAACTGCATAAACCATAAATTGTTCTTTCGCCTCATAGCTAGTATGTTACCTATGACATCAATCTCCTGACATTGGGAAACGCACCAGGTCCCTTTAAAAACTAAGCACCATTGCCTTGAAAAAGCCCTTTTTGGGGCTTGACATCTCTTTATTGTAAAACATTTTGGGCCAAGGGTCTACAAAGGGACAACCAGGGGGCTCATGAAAAAAGTCTAGTACATCTTGGCTTTCACATCATCCTATACATACCATATGCCGTAAGCAATGCCATATACTTGACATCAACATTCACATAAAAAAAATAATAAAAAAAATACAGTATTGTACATTGCTTATGTTGCATAATGTTTAGCTTTTAAGCCAATATCGTTAGATCACTTTAGTGTGTTGTTGGACAGGAACAGATACATGAAGAGAGGAAAACTCACCCTCATCTTTGAAGGCAAACCACAGCACTTGCTCCACATGAGTAGTCTGGACTGGTCCTGGTCCCTATAAAACCCACAAGCTTTCTTAAAGGTTCATTAAGATTATCATTATCAAACCAAAAATGCATAGGCTAATCCAACTCCAGGTTTTAAATGAACCAATCCAGTGCATGGTATAGCCTATACTCACACAATTTCAAAGATTCAATTTGAAATTCAATTTCTGCATATTCACCAGTTTGTTCAAACATGGACTTACTTATGTTTGGGCAGACTTTGGCTCAGCTGTGAACAAAAACCCATGATACCACCAGGGTATCGCATGGCCAAATGATGCGTGAGTGAGTAATAAAATAAAAGATATATACTCTGTCCCGAATGACGGGCTGTTTGGGGCCTAATCTGAGGCAGGCGGAGCAGCCAGTTTCTGTATAAGGGATCTTTTCATGGTACTGTGGGGCCCAGCACATTTTGGGAAGGAGCCACAAGGAAAAAAGGGCCCCCTCCCACCCCCTTCTTCTAATCATTCCACTGCCACATCTTTGTGGGGCTTTTTCACTTTGATTTCATGTTTGCCCATCTTATCCTCCCGAGAAGGGGGGGGGGTTATCTCAAGATATTTATGTGTATACAAAAGCCCACCCCCCTTCCATCAACCACACTTTGCTCTTTCTTATTTCTTATAAACAGCTGAAAGGATGTGGATGATTTCAAGAGTTTGTGACACGATTGACTGGGACAGATCTTAGAAAAGTCTATTGCTGTCCTTGTTTTTCAAAAATACATCATACAGTCTTAGACTGCATTTCATGAGCATTTAAACGGGATGCTAATAACTATGTGGGTAACTTCATGAAACCTCAAATGTCCCGGTTAAACTTTAAATTAAGCATTTAGGACCATTAATATTTTTTTACATTATTTTCAAGACCATTAAGCACATTTTCCACATGTTTTACTCGCACTATTCCCATTATAAAAAAAAAAATATAAAAAAATGTATTCAGCATAAAATCAGTAGACTACATATGAGGTGCAAATAGTCTTTATTATATAAATAATACTGTATTTTTTCATATTACGGTAATGATAATTATGAGAATGATAATCTTTTTTCCCACATTAAAGTATTATAATAATTCTTATTTAATCATGATTAGCAAGAACAATATATCTTACTGATTCTAAACATTTTTAATTAAAAAACAATTTTTATTTATTTTTGGTTTATTTTGGAATTAAATATGACCAATAAACATTTTCTTCACAGGTTAATAAGATGCACCTATTTGATGAAAGTTTCTAGGTTTTGTCCCCAATTCCGTGAAGGCATTGTGTAAAGTAGAGCACAAAGTAAAGTTGGAGCAACTTTGATTACGCAATTCATAAATTAGAAAACAACCCTGGAACATTATGACAAGCGCTCTTTTTGTCTTTTATGCACTCATCATCTCCTCACTCTCAGCTTGTTTCTGTAAGCCAGACATGAGGTGTTTCTCCAGGACTAGGGGGGGGGGGGGGGGGCAGCCGCATAGGGTGTTAGTGTTGCCTCTGGAGCTTTATGGACTCCCTGCTGGGAGCATCTCCTTAATGTGCACAATGAGAAGTATTTATACCAGCCTGACCATTCCGACCCCCTTAACTCTGTCCCATCGGCCCAGACTGGCGGATCTTTTCAGAGCCGTGCACAAAGCGCCCATCGGCAGTCTCTGCTCGTTGCTGAGACTGAAACAACCTGTATCTCACAAACAAAGAGAAAAGAGAGGATTAGAATCACATTCGTGGTTTATTATCATCACAAATTATCCTTGTGGTTTAATCATCATCACATTATAAAGAATATAAAATATATGAGTGCACCCTCATACAGAGTGACTTCCTCAATATGAATAGGAAGTTGAAAGCTCCACTAAATAAGTTTGTGACTGGATGGACAGAAAACATTCACGTGAAACAAAAGGTTTTGGCTTTAACAAACACTTTCTATTTTGGTCGTTTTTTGTTCTCTTCTTTCTCTGGTTACCCCTGCTCTCTCCTTCTTGTTACCTTGTTCTTTTCCTCTTTTTAAACAGTTTACTTCTTTCATTCCAACTTTCTTTTCACTTTCAGCATTGTTTATTCCTTCTTTCATTCTTCCTTCTCTCTCTTTCAGTCCTTTGGATTTCATTCCACCCCCATTTTCTCTCGGAACGCCAGTGTTCAGGTCCCATTTCTGTGGGGAATCGTGTGTGTGTGTGTGTGTGTGTGTGTGGAGGGGGTTGGGGTGTACCCAGTGTTTTAGTTTATGTGTGTATGCTTTCGCAGTCCCCTGCCGTGAGGAAGAAGCAGAAGCCTCTTTTTATCTGTCTTTGCATTCCAATGCATCCAGTCCCTGCGAAATGTTGTGAATGAATGAATGATGCCTCTGTGCTAAAGCTCTTTCTTATGGATTTAGACTTTTTTTGTTGAGATTTTGAGACAGATACATCCTTAAAGATGAATATATTCTCTTCAGGATTTTACATTAGTCATCAAGAGCGGCAACCCAACACAGTACCAACATTTATTTATTTTTTTTAACAAAAGTAAACAAACAAGTCCTTGAAATTAAGTATATTTATTTTTAAATAATGAAATCAACTGCATAGGCCCAATAATATGCACAATTAATAACATGCCATTAGCTGAATAGGAAAATTGACAATTTGGGGCTTTTAAATATTAACATTTTGATGGTTTCATGCATATAAAATTTCATTTTACCTCAGATAATTTCAGTTCATGGCAGAATAAATTCATAGTCCCACAATCTGTTCATGTTGGCATCTGCTTAATATGGCTAATTAATGTGAACCTGTACAAAAATATTGTAGAGTTTGATTGGATGCTCTTTATTTTTCAAATTGTTGATTCCCCGTAGAAAAGCATAGAGGTTTATACTCACTGCCTTAGGGCGACTACACAATGGTAATTAATTAGCCAAATGAAATGGGTGGTTTGCTTTGAACTGCAACATACAAGCAGGAATTGATATATTCTGAAGTTTCTTTAGCTTACATCAACAAAAAACACTGTATCAGAAGGATGAATAGTGCACAGTACAACATAAATGCATTTCCTGTGTTTCTTAATTTGTTCCACACTTGTGAGAATAAATGTACATTATCTTAAAAAGGGCAGTTTAGATAATAAATATCTAACATTTCAAAGCCTTTGATGTTGGAAAAGGAAAATATTTTTTTAATATCTTGAAGACCTACTTGACCTCATGCTCTACGAACAAACGTTTGTAATCATTTCATTGTTTGGACTTTCTGTCCAGAGATCAGGGTTGGGTTAAGTTTATCTGAGCACATTTTATCTGTCCACCTTGCAACATTCCACCTCATTGGGATCAGGTGGACACCAGTGCCCCTCTGGGCTGTTATTTCAAGTCATAACCCTTGACCTCTAAAATCAGTAATGGCTGGAATTCTGCAAATGTCTCGGAGGATAAGGGAAGGGAGAGGTTACGGTAAAAAAAAAAAAAAAAAAAAAAAAAAAAAGCTTCTACACACTTCATAGAGTCCTGAAATTAAAGGAGTAGTTCACCTAAAAACATGTGACAATTTGTTCTGCAGGACACAAAAACATTGGACCCCAAAACATGAGAGATTTTGGTTTTTGGGTAAACCATCCCTTTAATTTCATATAGAAGATGAGGTTCTTAACTCCATTATTTATTACCTACCTTTATTATTTTACCATGAAGACTCATTGAGATTCAAATCTTTTTTTTTTTTTTTTTTTTTTTGGAGAGACCTGGCCAAGGTAGCAGCCATTCACTAAGACAACATTTTAAAATATAACAAGTACACAATAGAAGAGAAATATTGGAACATAGTATCCTTTCAACAAAAACAATCACAATCCTCCATTACCTACTTTTTTATGATGCCTTTAAATTCACCAATTGACACAAATGTGTCTAGTTTTAGATCTTCTTGCAAATTATTCCATGCTCAGGGTGCGTGGTAGGAACATTCATTCGAAATTAATATATGATGAATTTCTAATGTCTCTATATTATTAACATGATCAAAACCTTCCTGAAAAAAAATAAACTGTTGCACGCAATCTTCTACATGGCTGTTGGCCTCTGTTCATACTTTTTTAGTAATAACCGTCCTTTTAGTAAAATTCTAAAAATGCTCACCTTCAGTTTTTGGTACACAAGTCTTTTTGCTGTGTAAACATAGGAATAACTTTTTTATTGTTTAACGTTTCAAGATGAACATTTACGGGACTGATGCAATTTATAGGCTTACTTGATTATCTATACATCACAGGAACATTTATTTGTATGCTTCCTCACTCATTATCAAATTGCATTGCGTTATACTAGAGCACTGATCATTAAAAAAACATTTTAAAATCATCTAATTGGGAGATATAGACAACTGATATTTATATGCATTTAGTCTGTTACTTTTTTGGCCATATAAATAACAACATCTGCACCAAATTTCATTTTTTGGTTCAGTTTGAGACTCCCTATATAATTGTATATGGGCCATAAAAACCTGGTGTATCAAATATACTACAAATTATGAAACGCATGCATTGTTTTAGATTTTCTTTTATATTGTGTCTAAGTATAACGAATCGACCTGTCATCCAATGTTCCTCTCTCACAGTTTAAACTGTAGGAGCCCCTCACCCAGCAGCAAGAGACATTTTTATCTTACAGGAAAAAGAAAAGAGCTGACTCAACCAGTGTATCTGTCTGTGAGCAGGAAAAAGCTTCATCATGTGAATGAGGGGTCACAGCCATTTGGTTGTGTGTGTCCAAGGCGAGTTGGCTGCATTGATGTACTTGGCCCCACACAATGGCCGTAGTAAAGAACATATATCATCACAGCCCCCCAAACAATGACCTTCCGCCTTCAATAGACTCCACACATTTCCATATTCCAGCTTCAGGAGTCAACAGCTCATTGGGTATGTACAAACCCTGGAACCTGTAATATTTCTTTTATATGATTCTTTGTACACATTCACACTCAAACCCAATTCCAAACACACATACATCCACACAAATTCCATTTTTCCCATTCTAGGCCCTGGAATTCCAGCCACCCCACACAACCAAGATTTGTGGTTGCTTGATTCCAAATGATTGCCCTTCAGAAAAAAAAAAAAAATAAAACCTCTTTAGATGAAAGCAAATGATAGGGAAAACACTGGGCGTCTCGACTCCTGATTCTGGACCTCTATAAATCTCCAGTAAATGAAGGAGCATCCTCAGGAGTTCCCTCCCCGGATCTTTTGTGCTGCTAATGCAGATTAGCGTTTGGCTGGCTGCCCGCTTTGACCACTGCAGGCGAGAGCACACTGCCATGCTACAGATGTGGATATCACTGCTACGTCTGACCTTCTGCATGGTCCCACATCACACACACTCATGCACACACATTCTCTCATTCATATGACATACACAGAAGCACAATAACATAATATAAACAAGCTCTGACTTGTATACAAAGGTGTATTCTGTTCCTAAGCCTTTTTTAACACTAATGCATGTAAAGTGAAACAATTACATGAGTCACAAACTGGATCGGCCTTATTCTGAAGTTGAGAGCAGTTTTCATTTATGTATTTCCTGTCTTAATTTAAGGGAATATCCCAAATGAAGTCTTCAACTTCTTTAAACTATGTTTAAACACACATTTACGTGACATGCATGGTCTGATATAATTAATTTATAGGTGGACAGGTTTATTCATGATCAAGTGTCGGAAAGACTTAAAACTGAGAAAATACTTCCCACACTGTTTTGACAGTTGGGGAAAAGCACTACTGCAAAAAAAGAACTACTGTTCTTAATTTTTCAGTAGTTGTTCAGTATTTGTATTGACAAAAAACAAACGAATAAAATGAAAACAAGAAAATGGAAAAAGATATTAGAGAATATTGCATAATTTTTTATTGGTTTAAATCTAAAGCACCAAAATCTAAAGCAATTTAAAACCTACTAAATTTGGATAGAAATGTTTTATTTTAAAAACTAGCAAATTTGTAAATATGCCTTATTTTAAAGATTTTTAATTTTTAGCTTGAAAACAAGACAAAAATACAAAGTAAAAATATATTTTTTTTGCAGTGCACACTTATTGAACTGTTTTGTTGGAGAAATCGAGTGTGAATGGAGTATTTTGCGGCTCTGTGTCAAACTGCAGGGGGTTTTGGGGGGTTGAGGGTAAATTAAACCCCAGTTGCCTGTAAAGAAGCACTTCATTAGTCTCCAGGCTAACTAAAGCGCTGCATGGCACAAACAGGAGAGCCTGCCGTTCCATTTGCCTCTGTAAAATGAGTTTTTCAGCTCATGTGTTTCTCAGCTTAGGGCAAAATATTATACAGGAAAAAAGCTTTCAACTTCAATACTTTTACAACTCATTAAAAGGTGAAGTAAAAACAATATCCTTTGTTCATTAATGCAAGCAAGATTAAAATGATACTTAAGGTCATTGTGTTGTATGGACAAGACAGACTTCTATAATATAATATAGCAGTTGTTTCTCTGGTTTGAACTAAGACTGTAAACATTTATTAGAGCAAACAACAGCGCGCACACACACACGCACGCACGCACGCACGCACGCACGCACACACACACACACACACACACACACACACACACACACACACACACACACTGTGTTTTAAATGTTTTATGGGGACTTTCTATAGACATAATGATTTTTGTACTGTACAAACTGTATATTATATCCCCTTACACTAACCGTACCCCTAAACCAACTCAAACATGTCTTTGTGGCACTGATAGAGTAACTGCCCCTAGTTTAAGAATCTTTAAGAAGTAGATCATATAGATTGGCCATATCTGTTTATGTTCAAACTTTAAAAAAATATTTTCTTTTTACATCCCTCTGTACAAAATACATCTTTCATCATTTACTGACCTTCATGTCGTTGATTTATACTCAAGGCAAAAAGTACATAAAAGTAATGCATTCAATGTATGTTATATTACAGGGCCTTGCAATAATTTGTGAGAAACAAACTGATATATACAGTAGGCCTCAAGACTAGTTGTATGAATGTTCGAAATGAACAAGATTTGACTAGAAAATATGATGACAATATACATTTTTGGATGAATTATCCTTTTAAGAAAAATTAAAGAAGAATCTGTAAACAACTACAGTAGTTTCCTGCGATTATGGTAGTATTATGCTACATTTACAGCGGATTGTTTATGTATTTGATTCCTCAAAGGGCTCTACACTTCTGCTTCCCTTGACATGCTGTTGTTCCTGCCAGATTTGCAGTAGATAGTAAACTGTGGACAAAACAGTAGCTAATAAGCTGCATCTGATAATGTCCCCTATGCAGTCTACCCGTAAATATACAGTTTGTTACTGCTGTGGTTCCACTGAAGTTCTCTGAGCAAACAGAGTTCAGTAATGCTTTTCCACATGCCAGCATCACAACCCATGTACATCATGTTAATAGTAACTAGAGCATCAAGGTTATATTTCCTTTTCCTTCCATACGTTACAAAACAAAAGAGAAACCATGCAACACGTCCTTAAATTTCCTGTTTTTTAAGGATCTGTCATGGTAGTCAGTGAATCAGAAGAGTTCTGCATGGATCTAATAAGAGATTTTTAAATGTAATCATCACCATTAAAATTAAATAATCTGTTATATTCACAACCAATGGTCTGTAATAAAAATGATACCTCCAGTATTTGGACACATCCCTACAAATAAGTAATGTTCAACATAATGAAAAAATATTTGGACACTTGCTATAAAACATTCAATTCTATGTCTCTAAAGGTGTCTGATAAAAAAAATAATAATAATTGGCCACTGTATTCTGATTTTTTACGTGTTTGTCTGATAATTTCTGATGGCAAAATGGATCTTTTAATATGCAACAGACTGTACCTTTCCCAGTAATAAACCCCCTTGTGTGCTTTGTTTAGATGTGTCTTGTTTAGATGTGTCTCACCAACACACACACACACACACACACACACACACACACACACACACACACACACACACACACACACTTCAGTACCCTTAAGGTCATACTGCATTCTTTAAAGGCAGCTCCATTTCCAGACTCAATCAGTGAGGAAATAGAGCCGTTTAATGGAGATCTGGGGCTTAGATTAGCCTTTATCACTCTCAATAACTTCCTCTCTCAGGATAAAAAAAAAAAACAAACAAACACATACACGCTTAAATAAAATGCTGATAAAAACCATTAAAATAAATTATGCAAGTTATAAACACAAGCAAGACAAAGGAAAACAAAATGCTCCCTCCGGGAGGTTTTGTTAATAGAGTAAATCGCCAGGATCATTTCAGAAACCCTTTGCCAAGTTAAACAGATTACACAAGCGCTAATGATTTTAGGGATAATTTTGAGGTAAATCAGACAAACTGCAGATAGCTTGGGACTTGGTATATGAAATTTGGGATTTGGGGGTGTTGAGGTGGGCTAGACGTCTCACTTCACTAAGATCACTTAGCGATACTGACAGAAAGGAGACCTTCATTACTCCGTCTGTGTGTTTGAATAATACTTTTAATAATATGCTCTCTTTCTTGGACACATGTGTGTATTTCATATTTTAAAATGTATTTTATCGTTTAAGCATTTAAACAGTTTTAATAGGTTTCTTTAATCTTTTTACTAAAATTCACAAGGGGAAGTGAAAAAGGGAGTATAATAAGATATCAATAGCATCTGTTTCATAATGTAAAATCATTTATAATGTCTCAAAGGTTTTTCAAACTGAGGATCCCGGGGGCTACAAGAAAGTTCTTGGGGATCCATAGAAAACGTAGAAATCATCAAATTTAGGGATCAGCATAAAAAATTTAAGACCTTGACTGAACACGCAATCATGATTTTTTTTTTTCAAAAAAGGCAAAATGTAAAAGTCTAAATAATTTTCATTGGCACAAACAAAAATCTCCATTTCATCCACATTATGTCGCCTTATGTGATTTCCTATGACCAGTCGAATGTACACATGGTGCTCTATCTGTCCTTTTTCCACACACACAAACACACACACACGCATGCACACACACACACACACACACACACACACACACACACACACACACACACACACACACACACACACACACACCACCCCTGAGGGCAGCCAGAAGACTGTTTGGCCTGTTAATACATCATCTCTGTTTGAAGGAAACTCCACACAGGCTGCTAATGAGGCAAAATGAGACTGATTAGCCAACAAACCTTAAAGTCACTGACAGGGCAGCCAGGCAGTCACACTGAGACACACATACAAAGCAAACACAACTAATAAAACACTGCTACATGTTCTGTCTCTATCTATTTCTTAGTTTCCTACTAGTCTCTGTCTCATACACACACAAAAACACCTTTGTTAAAGTCTCATGAAGTATTTTCAAGATGGCCATTTCCCTGAATACCTGCTCTGTTCTTCATTACATCCATTTCCATGACCCGCTCCCTTACGTCCACTAACAGGTATGTTCCAGTCGTGCGCACTGCACAGGTGATGGAGAATACGGAATGACCCCTCCATGCACCGGCATAGAGCTTCGGCAGTGGTGACATCAGATGATCCTCCGTGGAGAGCACATCGCTCCGGTTTCATCCGCCGGCTGACGTGCGGCTCCGCCTTTGACTGGCTGGTAATGCTTTGCTAATTGGCAAGGAATGACTAAATGCCATGTTGATTACTGACAGTCCATATTGGCCTGTGTCTTCTCCAGACAGTCTGTGTTAGCTGGTGGCTAGCACATGATTAAGTGCATGGATGGGGCTTTTGTGGAGGGACAACTTCACACACACACACACACACTCACACATGCTCCGGGTCATCGCGAGGACAGGGAGCCATTCCTGCTGGTCATCTTCAGTTCAGATTGTGGGCCATTGACAGATCTGTCAGCAAGAGAGAGGGTCACATGGAGTGTATGTGAGTGTGTGCATTTGTTTTAAGGAGGTTGTCTATGATTATCTCAGGTCACATCAGAAGCTGCCAAGAATTCATGGCTAAACATTCAGTTAGTGGTGAGAAAGCTGGCAATATTTTTTATATTTACATGTGTATCATATAAAAAAATAAAAATATGTAATTTGAAAGTATATTTTCATTTGATCGTATATACATATATTTGATAACCCCTTTTCATTATAGTAGTATGAGATTACTATTCACACACACTACATCTTTTGGTCGGTAAGATTTTTTTTTTAATAATTTAGAAATGTATGCTCACTAAGGCTGCATTTATTTGATCAAAATACAGTAAAACAGTAATATTGTGAAATATTATTAAAATATAAAATAACATTTTTTTATCTTTATATATTTTAACATGTTTAATTATTCCCTTGATTAATTTTCTGCATCATTACTCCAGTCTGCAGTGTTACGTGATTCTTCAGAAACCATTCTAATATGCTGATTTGTTGCTCAAGAAACATTATTGAATGTGTTGTTGAAAACAGTTGTGCTGCTTAATATTTCTTTGGAAACCATCTTTTCAGGACTGTATGATGATTAGAAATTTCAAAAGAACAGTATTTATTTTAAATAGAAATCTTTAGTAATATTATGAATATTTTTACGGTCCTTTTTGATCTATTTTATGCATCCTTGCTGAATAAAAATAATCTTACTGACCCTATACTTTTGAATGATTTTGAGCGTATGTGTGTCATGTGACTGACAGACATATATCTCCAGATGGACAATTCAGGAGTCGATGGGGAGAGAAAGCGGACAGGAAATTGGACATGACATCAGCTAGTAGCAGGATCAGGGACCAGGTGGGATGCTGATATTCCAGAGAGTTAACCCAGATAAAATCCTGCTGTTCTGACACGTTCTGCTGATAAAAACACTGAGAAAGGTCTTGTGGTTTAACAAAGCAATGGTGCACTATAAAAACCAGAGACACTAATACAGATGATAAATTATTGGTCACCAATAACCCAAACCTCAAGTGTGATGGTGTATTATGAGTTTAGCACTACTCCCCATTTCTTTCGGGATCGATCCTGAGCATTATTAATCTTTTCAAATATTTACTCAATACAACAGAAGCCATATAAGTTCAATCAATACAAGAAGACAAACATTCTAAATGTCCTATTTGCTCTAATTTCTAACGCCTTTTCAGTATATTTTGATGTTTTGACAGGCCTAAGTAAAAACACAGTGTTGGGGGGTTGAGATGGGTATCAGACTCAAGGGACTATGAGGGACGGTGGTAAACTCAGATTGCTTCTCACATGTGTCTGTGTTGTTGGGGGAGGGCTTTGATCTCTCCCTACACCCGCTTCCTTGTCCCCGACAGTCTAACAGTGTATTTGGGTGTTGAGTCGGTCCTAGTCTGAGTCTTGGCTAACTGACTTTGACGCAAACAGCAGGGATATATTGTACATTCAGATGGTCATTATCACAAAATAAATCTTGACAGAGTAATCAGGATCCCAGCACGATGGTACCAGATACTTTACAAATAAATAAATGGATAAAATATTGATTTTATATGATTACTAAAGTTGTCGCTAACAAACAATTTGAGAAATCAGCTCCCAGCTGTGATTCATTCACTTTAGTCAATACGATCTGATGAGAAAATATATTTAAAAAAAAAAAAGATTTAAGAGTGGGTGATAATTTGAATAGTGAATTTTTCTTCTTATTAAATACTATACACTGTATTCTTAAAATATTTCTTCTATCATGTCATAACTTTTGTCATATATTTTGCAATGTCATACATCTATATCAGATCTATTACAACAGTATATACATAATATATATCACATGGTCAATGTCAGAAATTAGATTAGTGTCCTATCTCATGACCTATAAATCTCAAATATTTGTTTTATGTCATAATGTTCTGTTTATTTCCACTATATATCAATATCATATATATTTCAATATGCACAATATATTATAAATATAAATATCCAAAAAAGCTACCAACTGCTTTCCAAACATTTTTTAATAATGATTCATATAAATTCATAAGATGTGTTTCGAAGGAGCCTTAAAAAAAAAAAAAAAAAATTATCAAGAAGGCCCACCTTTAATCCTATCTTTAAATCCATTAGTGGGGTGTGAGCAGATAATAGGAAAACGTATAAATTAAAATTCCTAATAATTTGCCAAAACGTAAAATAGATAAGAATTACCACGAGATAGTGTGTTGATTTAGTGGCCTAAATATTTGATCTCAGAATGACATGATCAACTGATCAGAATCAAGTATTCCAGAATATTTTACAATTATTACAAGTGCAGGCTAAAACAAACAAGTTAAAGTGATAGTTCACCCAGAATGAAAATTCTGTCATCATTTACTCACACTGAGGTTGTTCCAAACCTGTATTTATTTCTTTGTTCTGTTGGATAGGAATCATAAAGGAAGATATTTTGAAGATACATTTGTATTGTGTCCTACTATGGAAGTCAATGGTGCCCCAAGGGGGCCTGGTTACAAGCTTTCTTCAAAATATCTTCTTTTGTGTACAGCAGAAGAAAGTAATTCATTTGTAACAACTTGAGAGTGAGTAAATGATGAGAGAATTTTCATTTTTGGGTGAACTATCCCTTTAAGACAGGTTTAAAGCGCAGTTAGAGAAATTCAGAGCTTAACAGTTTATAATATATACAAGAAGTTCAAACACGTATTGCTGTCATTTCTATGATAAACCCCCCTGAAAAAGGAAACAGAAAGAGCTTCTCTCTATTTGAGCAATACAAGAACTATCATGCCTTGTTGAACACCGTAGTGGGGAGTCTTGCAGATCACAGCAAACAGACAGGCCTCATACTGGGCGATATTACAAGGTATAGACCCATAGTGCCACTCAAACACCCCAAGACACACACACACACACGCTCCAGACTGATCAATACCTACTTGCAGTCCAGCACTGATGCGATCTTTCAGAGCCCTGATGGAAGTCAGTCTCTTGTTTCTTCGTGTCAACACACACTAATGAGCTCCAGCTTCACTCATTCAGCCTGGATATTTTGTCACAAGACTATATCTGTGTATCTGTGAAAAAGAGAGCTAGGTTAAGATATGAACCACTAAAACACCATATATCTATACCAAATGTATAATACAATATATACATAATATGTTCTAAAAAATGAAGCAGTTTCCAAAATTTAGATATCACAATTTTTAACAGCATAACAATTTGATAAAAAAAAAGAAAATTTTAAAAATATATTATATTATACTTCACATGGTCAATGTCACAAATTAGATATACAAATATTTCATATGCACTACAACATATTTCATACAATATTTTGACATAGAACAAACATATCTCTAAATATATGTGTCTAAATATATATTTATAACTAAATATAACTTTCTATTTATTTCCCCATTTATATTTATAGATATTTTGGATCTACATGTATATACACACACATTCCAATCTTAACCTTCAATATTACAAGAGCAAGTATCTGATCATCTCACCTTTTAATCCAACCCCTACCATTCGCATTTAATGAAAATCTGATAAAAAATATATGAGGTCATCACCCTTTCTTATCTTTCTTTTATAAAAAGAATTAAAACTTTTATCTTTAATTAAAAGGTTAGTTATTACCTAGGAAGGATTTGAGACAAAAATGTAATTTAGTCAAACAAATGTGTGCTTTTAATCCTATTTCCAGCTTTGACTGCATCCCTGAGCTTTAAGTGTGTTTTAACACTGCTCTAAAGGAAAATGCGCAAACATTTTAGTAGTTGAATCTCAGATGCAACAGACAGCAAAAAAGAGACACTGAGTCTAGAATGATCTCACTGATGAAGGCCTGTAAAGTAAATATTGGTGCCGAGATTAAAGCGTCTGCCTAATGGAGACGGTTTTTATGACCTCTCCTAAAGGGCCGGGGCAAGATGAGGGTCTTCCCTCTCTGTCTCTCTCTCTCTCTCTCTCTCTCTCTCTCTCTCTCTCTCTCTCTCTCTCTTTCAGATCAAAGCAATAGCTTGGTTGGTCTCCAGAGTCTCATTGCTCTCCCAGAGTTGAAGCAGCTCACGGTGGTTCTGATTGCGGTTAGTGGCGCTGGAGGGGGGAGCAGATAAAGGGGATCTATCTTTCTGGCGCCCCAGGATCAGCTTCATCACCTGGGCATCAATACGTCCCATCAGACCCTCTGTCACTGTGGCTCATTTGAATGCACTTGATGTGGGAAAGCTGGAAGGCAGATTGGAGATATTTAGTCGAGACACAAAAATGAGCGTTAATCTAATAAAAACATTGCTTTTTGATCAGCCGAATCCACTTAGCAAACCCTTACTACTGATTCCTGAAAAAAACATGCTCCACAATTTTTATGCCATTAGTTAAATGTTTCAATCCACATTTTAATTAGATCATCATTAGAATGTTCTTAACACAAATGGAACATTTGATTTGATATATATAATTTTGATGAAATAAGACATATCAAACTCCCATAAAATCACTTGTTCTCAGAATGTTAATAGAGTTAGGTCCAATCAATAGCTATAAATACATGCATAAATAAAATCCTGTTTTTCTAATTCATTGATTTATTAAAACGAATACAAGATTGGCCAATGGTTATAATAAATGAGTTATTTTTGTACTGTATATGACAGTGTCAATTCATATTGAATCATTGGCAAGAAATTACACATTGTATGAATGTTTAGGAATATGAAAATGTAAGAGGCAGAAGAAGCTCCCAAATTTATGTGAATATCACGAAAAACCCAATCCTTGGTTCATAACTTTAATGTCTTAAGCCCTGTAGCCTGTATTGACCCAGTACTCAAGAATCAGATTTTCTTTGGATATTTTTCAGACTTGAAGACTAATGAGAAAAGACAGAATACTAACTGTTAATTACTGCCGGTGCCACAGAAATCTCCTCGAGGAGTAAAATGGAAACATCACATTTAATACGCTACGTATAATTTGTGGTATAAAATAAATGGAAAGAAACATCACATCATATTTGTTGCGCCTACAGATGCTGGTAGCTGACAGTTTTTATTAGAGAAAAGACAGACATGTATAGACAGGGAAGCAGGGGAGACGAAGGAAAATGCAACGCAAATACCAGAGTCTGCATACTGTTAAAGTGGAGACAACCATAAAAAGTCACACAAAGAGATCACAATGGTGTGATAATGGTCATAAAACAGCCATTACCATGTGGTCTTAAGCCTTGTAAGCAGGTTCTCTGGATGTTGGCTTGTCTGAGGCGTTTTAGTTTAGAAACGGAGAATTAAAACGAATACGATCTCCGTCCACACCAGTGTTTTAGCTGCGTATTAGAATTGATCTCCGTCCACATTAAAACGACGGATCACATGACCATTCACCTACACTGGGGCATGCGCGTGGAAACAGATTGACTATTCCTCAGATCTGACGAAGAAGAAATTAGCTAAGTTACCTCTGCAACGTTTAGCGATGTCGAAGACCAGAGATTTCTTTTCATGGACCGACGACGAGGTGGAACTTTTACTTAAAGTGACTGATGACACCCAATCAGAGAGCCGAGCGTGAGCCTCTGCATCATCGTTTCTAAAGTCCTCCGTTTTGATCCGGCTTCATTAAAACGCCCTCCGGAGATTCAAAACGCAAAACGGGGTCGGCAGCGTTTCTAAACTTCTCTGTTTTAGGTCTTCGTTTTTGCCGTTTTAGTCTGGACGGGAGGTGGAAACGTAGCAAAAGGTCTCCGTTTCTAAACTAAAACTTTGTAGTGTGGATGGGGCCTGAGGGGTGAAGAGGGCTCCTGGCTCTGTTGTTCTACTGCCTGAAGAAGGTTGGGAGGAAAAATCAACGCATTTGATTAGCAACAGAGACAGACGGCACATCCAGACCTCTGCTGTGCCTCACCCATGCTGTCAAACATAAAACATGAATGTGTATGCTCAGCATTTGTTCAGACACACACACTAGATTTTAACATGAGCACATGCATCATAAGAACTATCATGATTACATGTTAACTCTAAACCATGCTTAACCAACAATTGATGGGGTAAGTAAACGTCTGTCTCTGTGACAAACTGGGCCAAGTATGTGGGAGGGGTCTGTCACCCTCTGTGATAGATTGACAGGTGACAGGTGAAGAGAAGAGCCCATAACCAGACCAGACAGTACTGATCATGGAACACAGCCAATAACACTTGACAGTGCTTCGTAACGGGTGGGTTACGACACAAAAAATAGGTCACAGGTCTGTTTTGTCTGTGGACAGCAAGGAATACACACAAATATACACACATACACACTCGCAAAACGTTTGTGTTTCCCTGAAAAACTTAATGAACGCAAACATTTTGGAAGCATTTTGGAATGCAAAAGCATTTTTCTTCCCATCTCATATTTTTTCCCCAATCACATCTTGTCCCTTTAACTGTTGTGCTGCTTGATATTTTTGTGATAACATTGATACATGTTTTTCAGGATTTTTCAAATCTTGTTGAAAAAGAACATAATAAATGTCTTTACTGTGACTTTTGATCAATTTAATGCATACTGCTGACTTTCGAACAGTACTTTATCTCACACACATTTTAATATCTTCAATGTTTAACATTATAGCAATCTTCCACAGCGAATCTGAACAGTCATTGTAGTGCTTACCTATTCATGTCTTTCTCTTTTCTTCCATGTTGAGATGGGATAAGTGCAAATTGCTCCGTTTGGCCTGAATCTGCCATTCCATTACCCTTCAGCCCCTCTGGGAATGGACATATCCATGCTCCTTATGACCCCTGACCTTTCTCCATCAGGACATGGGGGTGAAACACGGGGTCTCTTTATGGTCACCCTGACTCTGGGGTCCACAGGGATGTCACCCTGAGATGTTCTTCTACTGATGTTTTTCATGGCTTTTCTCTGGAGACCTGCAACAAATCGTGGTAAACTGATGGTATATTTATTTTTTAATGACAACAGCTGGAATGTGGGAGTAAAATACCATGACATAATTGCTACTAGAGAAATGTTCATTCTCTATTTTTAACAGGATTTTTTTCTTGCCTATTCACAAATCTGCATTGCATTAACTTAAGTTGAAAGAGTGATAAACCTTATATGGACTTTTTTTTATAAAATAGCAGAAGATCATTTGCATGACCCTTCACTAATCTTGAGATGCTGATAAACTCATTCAGTGATGGAATAGCTGGAAATTCAACACAGTCTGATTTATTGTCAGGCCAGCAGTAGATCACACTAACATTTCTGTGTTTCCTCATTGGTAAATGAGGCTGGTGGTCCGAGAGCTCAAGCCAAAAAGCCACTGATTTACAGACAGCTCATCGTCTTTGTTTGGGTAAACGCTTGAGCAGATCATCTGGTTAGGTTCACATGATTCTCACAGTAAGATGGCAAACAGAAGTAAGTTTGCCATCAATCAATACCAAGAAAATCAATACCAACATGGCAAACTGAGAAGGCAAAAAATGAATAACATTAAGACATTGCTCAGTAACTTAGGGATTACACAACATTTGCCATATGAAATACATAGTTTAAGGGCAAGAAAATAAAGATATGAGAAACGAAGGAAAATAGCATAAGATATAAGGAAAATAGCATAAGATAATTAAAAAACAGTAATAATTGCTTTCCAATTGTGCAAAACACGAGACATGGAGCATTAGGGAGAATGTCAGTCAAAATTTCACTAATAAGTCAGGCAAGTGTCAAATATTTTTATCCAGATCTAACAGAAAGTAAATACTTGACTAAAGAAATAAATGTCCTTAACAATGCGTCATTTATCCCCAAAAAGGGTTTCTGTCTCCACAAACATTTAAGGATTTATTGCATTCAAGTAATATAGAGTGGCACCAAAAAAACTGAAAAAGTTTTACTTACTTGCAATCTTAATGTGTGTCTGCTCTGTGAACTCTCCACAGCTATAAGGTTCTATTCCATCACTATTACTCACCTGTACTGGTAGAGATCGTTTTACTTTCACAAATATACAGTGGCCCCAAAAAGTATTTGGACACTTAAGCCACAGTTATAATAAATATGTTGTTCAAATGTGACTTCATACATCCATGGAAAGGACCTTGGTTTAAAATAATTGAAAAATGTCTCAGAAAAGTTAGTTCTGTGGAAAAACTCTAGCATCATTTCTATATTGATGTCTCTTGGTTTGGTATTTTATATCTAATCCAATGAAAGTCAAAAATGTGTGGGACTTAAGTGTCCAAATACATTTTGGGGCCACTGTATATTTGTGAAAGTAAAATGATCTGCACCAGTACAGGTGAGTAATAGTGATGGAATAGAACCTTACAGCTGTGGAGAGTTCACAGAGCAGACACACATTAAGATCGAAGTGAGGAAAACTTTTTCAATCCAAACTCGTATAACTATGAATACAATACTAGCAGATTCTCTGACTGATCTACAACATCTCAGCCTACTAGAGAGACCCTCAATTCTGGATTCATTTTCCTTCCTAATGAAAGCTTTCCTATACTAACATCTAACAGATGAAAGTCCACCTTTTTCATATTTCTCTCTGATTGCAGTAATAGTCTTATTTATGAGTGTCCATTCCAACTGAAGCACAGGGCTCAGGCCAGCCGGAGCTGGAAGCGTGATGGAAATTAATCTAGTAATCTTAAAATCCTTTCCTCATTTTTCAAAAACTACCCAATTCATCACTAAAATCAATGACTTAGATCGGATCGTGCCAGGTCGTTAGGTAAGGCATGATTAGACTGGAAAAATCAAGGCCAAAAACGTCCCAGACGTCAAAGGAACCCCTGGAACGAGAGCTTGTAAATGCACAGAGGAAACAGCTATTGTTAATATAACATGTTGTAATAGCAACACGTGTAATGCAAGTTTAAGAAATTTTACCTTTGGGACTTTCCTTAGCTACCGTTCAGTTAGTGTAATTATAAATGGCGTGTTATTCTACTAATATCTCTAACATATGTGCTGTAAAGAGGGAACTGAGCACAATGGATCAAAGTCCTCATCAATAGAGGCCCACGGCCGGATCCAGAAGCCCCCTCAGTGCTTACCAGCATCGAGGCCTCTCGCCCACCTTCCCATCCCTGATTAAAACAGAGATGGGGCCCCTGAATTCAGCACATGTGGGCGATTACAAGGAAAACCTTCAGCAGTGTAATTATCGGCAACCAAAACTACACTGTAAAAAATATTTTCATGAGTTATCACAACTTTTTTTATCTTTTGTCAAATTAACTTAGATAATTAATGTGGTTCAGATAACATAATATTTTGAGTTTGTATTTATTAAACCAGTCTCCATTGTAATAACTCAAATTGTAATTTTCAATTAACTCAAAATTTTTAAGCAACCAAGTAACTTACTTTAAGTTAAACCAACAAGATTTTTTTTATGAAATATTGTCACTAACTAAAATAAGTATCAAAACATAATATACAATGGATTAAGCTAAAATACATTTTCATGACAAAACAAAACAAAACAAAAAAACAACAACCACAACATTTTAGATATATAATATATTTTTTACTCTTTTTTGCCTCTTGTGCAGATTGAAAAAATGTTATGTGATGGAGCAATGGTCAGTTGCTTTTTTTGTGACCCATTAAATGTTTAAAAACAATATTTCCCTATAGCTGGCATGTCTACTGCAGTTATCCAGGTAGCTGCCCTTGATTACAAGGACAGATGCATCCCAATTAGCATGCCGGTCCGATTAACACGACCACCTGTACAGGGCAATACCCCTGACTGATTCTGTGAATGGGCTTTAAAAACCTGGTCCAAAAGATGAGTCATCCTGCAGCTTCATCCAGGTCAGCTCACATCCCACTGCAATCAAGAACATTGAAACCAAAAGAGCCGGGAAGCACTTGGGAACAACTGCTTCCATGAATCCCTGCAGTGAAGTGCAGTGGCCAAATTAATCTCTTCATCTTCTCTCTGGACATCTCTTATCCTCCACTGTCATAAACTTGGCCGCTCTAAAGATTTACAGTCACGTCTTCCTCTCTCTCCCATGCTGCTTTTGAGTCTAATTACTTTAATCTTAAAGCCTCGGCCATTTTTTTAGACACAAATTTTCTAAGTTCCATGAACCAAACGCCAGAAGAGGCTAAGAATAACGCTCCTCATCCTACGTTTTTGAAGGGATGATATGTATCGTTGCATCATGGATTTACTTCAAGCTGTACAATAATGAAGTCCTTTTCCTTCGAAAGACTTGCATCTTTAGAGATCAGCTGGCAAATTTAGCTATGTAAGCCTCGTTTTAGCCACAAATAAACCGTGCTAAATGATCAATGACATGTCAAAATACCAGGGACTATTAAACTCAAATGCAGCACATAAATGGAGATGTCTTTTGCAAAGACTATGAATAGGAATAATTTGAGATGTTAAGCTGGTGGCCACCCAAAAATGGCTACTTCTTTGACTTAATTTGGGCTCAACGATTGATTTATGTGAACCCACCTGTTTGATGAGTTTACAGTAGTTTTAGCAGTCTTTTTCTCTCTCCAAACCATTTGAAAGTCTCCATAACACGTCCTTGCGCTGGCTGTCACTGTTCTGCACACGGCGGACTTTTCCCAAGCTGCAATATTTCCATGTGATTCCTATGTGCCAGGAATGAGACAATATTTGTAACTTGGGATTATATATTGTTTCCATTGGTATTTCTGCTGTAATCACAACAATGCTGCTTGTTTTCAAGCTGTTTTTATACACAGACACTGGAAATGATGATATATACCAAATTCTGTCATGAAATGGCGCAGGCCGATGGGTCCTTAATGCAACCCGGTGACAATTACATCGTTAACAACACGGCACAGGCTGATTGGTTCGTGTAGCATGTGGAGCCAATTGCTGCTCAACATTTAAAGTGATTGGTCAGTGGTACTGTACGTTTTTGCTGTAATTTTATATATGCTATTTGTGCAGCAGCAGTATGTCTTACAGAAGTGTGTCTGACAGAAATGAAATTAATCAAACACAAATGTATTTTTATTCAAAAATGTATTTTTATTCAAGATTCGGCGTATGGCAACAAAATAGCTATTAACCTTGTAATAGCTATTACAGGGAAAGGTTACTTTTAAAGTTTTTTTTTTCTGTGTTTTTTGCATTTTAATTCAGGTTTAATGAATTTTTAAATATAATTAAATCATTTTAAGTTATCCTGTGTCCCCAGAGGCACCCTGGTTAAAAAGCACTGGTTTAAAATGACATAAGAGTGAGTGCATTTTCAGTTTTTGGTCATTTTTTTGTTACATTTTATGTTACACAAGTATGAGAGGCTTTCTAAAAGCATTCATCCCTTCATGCTTTTGGTCCATCAAAAACAAGAGCTATGGCCTCATGCATCCTGTACAGTGTTTTGTTCTACATACGTCAAAATCCGGTGATGAGAGAGTGTCGACAACAGTTCTGCCAGTCTTCATATAAACTCAGCTAACCCCACGATCTTGTGTCACTGCTGACTGGAGCAGGAAGTGAGCAGTGATGTCTAGAGATAAAGTAATCTGGTGCTGAGGTCACTGCCATTAGAGAGCTGTTTCTTTTCGGTGTTCACTAAAACTGGGTCAAATCATTGGCTCATTCTAGCTGGGAAACAACTGTTGATTGTGAGCTGAGCACATGAACATTAGGTCTGTGGCGAATGACGTCCTTTGACTTTCTTTTATCTTAAGGGAAGCCTCCTGCTTGTATCTAATAAAAAAAAGCTGTTGTGACCTTCAGAGCTTGTTGTCAAAGTCAGAATACCTTCAGTGAGAGGAAAAAAAGATAGAAGTTCTTATAACTAAAGGCGGACGGGGGCAGGGAGAACTACTGTAGAAGAACAAAAGCAATCAAGGAGAGAGCCTGCACTATTCCACCATGCGTGGCTTCTCTCTTTACAGAGAATTATTAAGTACAAAGGTGGTAGTGGTCACAGAATGGATTCTATTATTACTATTTTTTCATTTCTTATTGTTCCCTGAAATTTCATTTCAGCTTAAAAATAAAAGTGCAGAGAAAGAATGGTCTGTGTGTGAGTGTGTGTGTGTGTGTGTGTGTATAAAGGAGTCTGTAGGAGACTGTGATAAGGTTGCAACACCATCAAAGGTAATAATACCGGTAGACATTTTATATCTGGTGTGGTCTTTCTTGTCTCTGTTAGATTTACAAATGTTCCATCGCTTGGGGTTCTAAACAAAAAGTGGATAGAAATTGAACATCTAGGATGTATGTGAATTGGAGTCCCAAGAAATGGGCTACTACATTGATTGTAGAACATAGTTATAATGTGTATTATATACACTACTGTTCAAAAGATCGGAGTTGGAAAGATTATTTTGATATTTTTATTGTTTTTACCAAGGCTGCATTTCTATCAAAAACAGTTAAAACAGTAACATTGTGAAATAGTATCACAATTTAAAATCCTATTAACTATTTTAATACATTTCAAAACTGTAATTGATTCATGTGATGGCAAAGCATGACACATCAAGATGTGCTGGTTTGATGTCAATAAATCAAAGATTAATAGTGTCTCGGTA
This sequence comes from Gila orcuttii, assembly GCA_026230005.1. Classification (NCBI taxonomy): domain Eukaryota; kingdom Metazoa; phylum Chordata; class Actinopteri; order Cypriniformes; family Leuciscidae; genus Gila; species Gila orcuttii. Next base: position 35,577,003 of record JAPDVR010000017.1, on the reverse strand, counting down.
ACACTTTACAATAAGTTTTCCTTTGTTAACATTACACATTAACATTTTACATTAGTTAACATGAACTAATAATGAAAAATACTTCTACAGCATTCATTAATCTTAGTTTATGTTAATCTCAGGATTTAATAATACATTTTAAGATCAAAAGCTGTACCTGTTTCACATTAGTTAATGCACTGTGAACTAGCACAATCATTTTATTTAACTGTAATAAAAGTTTATAAATGCTCTAGAAATGTATTGCTCGTTGTTAGTTCATGTTAGTTAAAGGGTTAGTACACCCAAAAATGAAAATTTAAATTTCAAATTGAACTCACCCTCATGTCATTCCAAACCCATAAGACTTTTATTCATCTTTCGAAACACAAATTATGAGATTTTAATGTTTTAATGAAATCTGAGAATTCTGTCTCTCGATTAGACTGCTACGCAACTACCATTTTGACGCTTCAAAAAGTTAATAAACAAATTGTAAAACTAATCCATATGAGAGGTTTAATTACAATTAAAAAAAGATTTAATTTAAAATATCTTATTTTGTGTTTTAAAAAAGAATGGGTTTGGAACAACATGAGGGTTAGTAATTGATGACAATTTTTTTTTTTTACATTTTTGGGTGGACTGACCCTTTAATGCATATCTAATGTTAACACATAAGACCTTATTGTAAAGTGTTACCTGTGTCTCTTTGATGTTCCATATACTGTATGAATATGTGAGTGAGATTTGAGATACATATACTGCTATTCATTTAAATATGCACTATGAGGAAAAAAGAGGAGAACAGGGAATAAGGCAAGAAGAATGAAAAGGGTAAAAAGGCCTGTGGGCATGGACAGTCTTGGGGAATCTGTGGTAGGCTGGAGAAATCCTGCATTGTGATTGGTCAAAATCTTTTGACCTGCAGGAAGATGGAGAGACTAATCAGTACAGATCTGATGGCCCGCTTCATGTGCTCTGAGCTAATGAGAACACTTAAATTCTCTGCTGTCTGCATAATGACTCTCTTTATCTGTAAATCCTCAGTGGACTGTTTCTTAACCATCCCTCCCTCTCTCTCTCTTTTTGCTTTCACATGTCTAATGCTGTGGATGAGGTAATCACTCTGTGCATGAAGACTGTATCTGAATCGGATATTACCTTTAAAATTAAGTTTTGTTTTTTTAACAAAAGTGTTGGATAAAGTGAAGCTGTTTTTGCACTGAGGCCAGGTTTATTAAGTTGTTTAATAATCGTATGAATTAAATTATCCTTTAGAAAAAAATATAGAAAAATTAAATAAGTTAAAGAACCTTTATGTAGCAAGCAGGGCGAGGTCGAGAGCTGTGGGAATGGAGCGAGGCCGTGAATTCGTGGTGCGAATTCTAATAATCCCGGGGTCTTGCATGCGTGCCTCTCCGGCCTCGAGTCTCACGGAGGAACTCCGGAAGGATAAAAGGAGGAGTGACGACTGTGAAGGACAAGAGAGGACCAATCTCATTAGAATTCTCACAGTCCAAGGTCAAGGTAATAATAAATATACCACAATGCAACACGATTGTGACGTCACCACATATCTTGTCTAATCACCACCACCACAAACAACTCTATTAATTATGATTTTTTTTTTTTATTTAAAACAACCCAAACACATCTATATACATTTGGATGCTGCATTAAACAACTTCTTAAAGGGATTTTTTTTTGTAAATAATAAATCAACTCCATAGCTGATTCTAAGTGATCAAGGGCTTAGGACGTTCCAGTTCAGTCCATTGCAGTTTCCGCCAGTAGTGGGCACTCATGCAACGTAAGCAATGACGTACATCCAAGTGAATGAGACTGAGGGAAGTTAGCGAGTGAAGGGCATGGCAATTTTGGACTGGAACGCAGCAAAGTAGAGGGCTGCATTGGGATTGAGTCCCGCCGGGTCCCGCGGGACCCAACGCAAATCTCGCGGGAGCGGGCGGTTTGAACTTTGCTGCGGGCGGGAATGGGTGGCTAAAAAAAAACTACTGCGGGATCGGGAGGTAGCCTAGCGAGTCGACATGATGGAGAGATGTCAATAAATGATGTGGAAAAGAACCTCAAACAGGTATTTACAGCACAAAACCTAAGCAAGGCTGACATTTGGACTAGCCTACTATTCATCTTCCTGATCAGTGCGTCAGAATACATGCAGGCCAGGGAAACGAAACAAACAACCCCATGAATCTCTTTAATAATAGCAATACAAATACGTGTTTTTTCCTGCGGGACGGGAGAAGACACAAAATCAATGCTTCTCTATTATTGTGCGGGAATAAATTCTCAAAGTTTTGCGGGTGCGGGCGGGAGTGGACATACATATTGCGGGAGCGGGCGGGAGTGTAACACATATGTTGCGGGAGCGGGCGGTAATGGTCAGAAATTTGGCGGGCGCGGGCAGGAGCGGGATGAAGAAAACAGTCCCGTGCAGGGCTCTACAGCAAAGCCTTAATTAGTTTATTTAATGTTGTTTATAAATATCCACCTTTATAATAGTTTGCAATCCTATTAAGTGAAATGCCCTACACCACAAACTGAACATTTTAAACTAAATAAAATTACTTATGTATGTGTTAGATCTTTTTTTTTTTTTTTTTTTAGAGTTTCTTAGTCATCTGGGGCTCATGAAAACATCTAATTAATTACCAGTAGAGATTGGCCTCAAATCTCCTCATCAGATTTGGGTAACGACTTCAGGGAAGAGACTGTTAAACATGGCCGCCTGCAGAGAAAGACAGGGACAGGCAGGCTGCTTTCAGTGAGGTCCTCCTGGCCCACACAGACTCTGGGGTTTACCTACCGAACGTTTCCTGTCCCATGGGCAACAGCGGATATGGCTGAGAGTGTGTATGAGATAGATAGGTGGGGGTTTGTTTTATAGCCATTTTTTGTCAAGCACTGCTGACCACCAGGAAAAGGTGGTGAACACTGCCAAGATTCCAACCTCTGGAATTTAACCTAAGCGGGGGAACGGGAGCCATCGACCAGCAGAATGCAATGCTGTATATGAGCAGAGCCATTTAAGCACACACAGGTTGATTCATAAAACAGCAGCAGGCTCTTTTAGACAAAGCCAACTCAATATGTACGACAGCCACGCTTTCAACACATTTGTACTCCATTCACCTAAATAGAACAAACATCACACAGTTGGTGGCATGCAAATGAAAAGACATGGGTTACATTAAAGGCCTAAGTTTTGAGGCTTTTACTTAATGTCTATTAACTTCAATGTCATCAGTACAATGCATTTACAGTCGTGCAAGTGCACTTCCAAGACATTTTATATATATATATAAGCACATTTACAATTTAACATTAATAATAATAATAATAATATATTATAACTGCATTAGATGTAGTCATTGTGAGTATAAGAGACTTGTACACTATACAGACACGCACACACACATACACACACACAAACACACACACACACACACACACACGTTGGTATTCCTATCATTATGAGGACATTCCATAGGCATAATGGATTTTATACTGAGCTAATGACATTTTCTAGCACCTAACTCTAAACCTTCCCATCACAGAAAACTTTCTGCATTTTTTAATTTTTAATAAATCATTTAGTGTTTATTTAGTCTTTTGAAACATAAGGACATCAGCATGTCCTCATAATGTGGGGGCGTGGCCTGAAACCTGAATATACACCACAATATAAGGAATTTGGGTCCTCATAATTTAGGTCAAACCAGTACACGCGTCTCTTTCTCTCGCTCTCTAATTTGTCTAATTGTTCATCTGGATTGCAGAGGCTCTGATGTTTCAGAGTATGCAGCATGCAATCCTCATCCACATCATCCGCATTTCTGAGAATCTGCCCTCTCATCTTCCGACGGTTTGAAATGTGGTTCATCACTGGAGCATCACTTTAAGATTTGGTTAACATTAGTGGTGCCACGCTAGTATGTCTCCATTTAGCGGAGCCTCAATGCCTGAGGAAACACCACTAATCACCATTCTGTTCGGTCACAAAGATGGAAGCCTCATCAGTGGCCTGATGGATCTGAAAGGTTGAATACTGAGCAATGCACTCCAATCAGCAAGCACTGGAACAATTTTATGAATTTCCCATGAAGCACATGAAAATATGGCCAAGTGATGGTCAGCACTTAGAAGACCCACTTACAGCATTATTCTTGCATGACTGAGAAAATGTCATTAAAGTGTTTCAATAAAAGACACATCATGGAAAACAGGATTTTCTTTGCCTTATTGCAGAGTTTGATGCACTGTAAAGTTCCATCGGCAGTCAACCGCAACCATAAAAACGAATAATTCTGAAATAATCATGGTATCGATGTCAAAATCAGCCTACATTTACACATCAACACCTACTGAGTACTCAGTACTATATGCTGGTACACATAGTTTAGGGAATCAAAAAAGGTAATTTACATGTTTTAAAAGTACATGAACACTACATTTCTAGATTAATTCATTAAAACATTATAAACATTTTATATAAATGAACATACAGTTTATGCAAAAACACAATCTTGTACAATATAATGACTTCTTAAGCCACTTTTTGATGTCTGTTAAATGCTTTACTCTGTTTACTTTAGTCTGTTGCTAAACTTTAAAGCCTTTGAAATAACTGGGGTTTTTATTCTAAGCATATATTGATACTGAATAACTGCAATTTGTTTGGTTAAATAATCAGTGTATTATGTTGACGAATTCATTGTTAAATATAATTACGTTTTAAAATAATTTCCTAACATACAGTGATTGGACTTCAGCGGGAAAAATACTAAAAGTGTCAAATCTGTCCCTTTAAAGTTGCAGTGTGTGATTTTTAGCGGCATCTAGTGGTGAGGTTACGAATTGCAACCAACAAAAATTAAGGTGGCCGACAGGAAAATATGTCATCGTCTGAGACAGCAGAGAGTAGCCAATTCAGCAATGAGGTTTCTTTACAAGGATAAATTAAGAAATGATGTTAACTTAATTATTCAGTAAAACTATGTTATTGCGAATTTTATTGTTACTTGTTCATCATTGTGTCAGTGTTTTATTCGCTGAACTAAGCAACAGTAGCCCGTTTAGGAACTAAACACTGTTTAGTAGAAACATGTCGGCGCATTTCAATGTAAGGGAACCAGTGGATACGGTGTATGTAGATAGAAACTGCGTATCTAAGGTACTACAAATATAACGGTTCATTAAGTACGGTCTTTATACACCACTGAAAACTTCTTTTTCAAGGTAGTGACGAAACGCGCTCTGTAGCGCTGTTTGTTCGCTGTCGGCTACGGTAGAAACATGACGACACAATATGTCGACCTCCGTAGAAGGGGGAGCCCGTAGTTATGGAGATATAAATGTCTCATTCTAAGGTAATAAAAACATAACGGTTCATTATGCAAGGTCTTTATACACCACTGAAAACATAGTTATGGATCTTATATTGCATTTCTGTCAATAGATCCTCAGAAATATTACACAATGCACCTTTAAAGCGAGAATAGAGCAGACATGATGACACAGGCCCATCTGTCTTGATCATAGACCTGAAACAAGATGCTTTTTAAACAGCTAAAACAGCACCTGTGTCACCTGCCAGCTAAAACAATAGCTCAAACTGATGTCAGGCAAACACCAGCACCGGTCACGTACATTCAAGCTTCTCATGGGTCGGTGTTGACTGAGGTGGAAAAGTAAACATTTACACTGAATCAATAAACCTCTTTCCAGCCTAGTACATGGAGTCATACATTTCACCCATGATCTTGGTCCATGCACATGGTCCAAACATAGACGTACTCTGCCCTGACAATCTGTGTAAGAATAAACAACGCACAAACCATAGACCGCCCTGACTTGTACTTGTGTAGGAAGGCACGTGTAGAGTCATAAAACTGCCAGGCGCAGCCCTATAAGAGGCAGGCTCTGTAGAAACAGAGGAAAAGTGCCTGAGGACATGTCGTTTAATGCAGTGGAAGGTTAATTAGTGGTAATTGGTTAATTGCAGAGAGAGGAAAGAGCGGAGACCTTTTAGGCAGAATTAGACAGTGCTGTAGTAGGGGTGAGGGCGACTGCGTCACGGAAATCCACATCAGAGCCACATCTGAGAAATCAGAGCACATATTCCTTTCAGTGCCTCATAAAATTTTTACAAAAGATTCATTCAAGTAGGCTGCTAGTGTAACGGAGGCCAGCTAGTAGTTGCTGTGCGAGTAAAACCTCACTCCTCTGATCTCAAGAGGCGCTCTAGCGACAGATGCTAGAGGCTGCGGTCTTTAGCCTCCTTGTTAGAGCGCCTGACTCTCATGCCGGAGACCCGGGTTCGAGGCCCGCTGGGAGCGGGTCGAGTGGGACCCGGGTGAAAGGGGTTACATTGGTGCCGTGACCCGGATGGGAGTGAGGTTTAGGGGGGTGAGTGTAACGGAGGCCAGCTAGTAGTTGCTGTGCGAGTAAAACCTCACTCCTCTGATCTCAAGAGGCGCTCTAGCGACAGATGCTAGAGGCTGCGGTCTTTAGCCTCCTTGTTAGAGCGCCTGACTCTCATGCCGGAGACCCGGGTTCGAGGCCCGCTGGGAGCGGGTCGAGTGGGACCCGGGTGAAAGGGGTTACACTAGCTCTTAAACTAGGTAAGCTTTGTCACTTTATTTTAAATGATGTGCAAAAAAAGTCAAAGAAAGTCATCAATTGAGTGACGATGGATGGATGGATGGATTGATGGATGGATGGATGGATGGATGGATGGATGGATGGATATATACACGCACACATACACACACACACACACACACACACACACACACACACACACACACACAGAGAACGAAAGGCAGATATGTTGGGGTTTTGTCCTATTTGTTTCTTTTAATATGAGATTTTGTGTGCCCTTCATGTGGATTCCCCTCCTCCTTGTTCAGGGCCCTCAAACACAGGCTGATCCCAAACCACAGCTATATATCTAATCAGGCACAAGCAGAGACAGCCAGACCCGAACATCCTTCACTTTGTCAAAGTCATAAAAATGCATCTGAAAAATGTTCCTCTATTAGATGTCCTTGAGAAAGAACATCTTATAATAAAAGGGTGTAGATGTCTGAATATTTACAAAAAAACAAAAACAAATTGAAAATATATAAATAAAAGAAAAAAGATTAATTTGATTGAATTGCCTTGAAGGTAGCCATGTTGGTAACACACACGGCAGACTAAACTCTCCAAAATGATTTGTAAAGATTACAATTCAAATATTTTTAAATAATCCTCATTTTGATTCTTAAAGATTTGAGCATATAATTTTGAGCCTTTAAAAACAGTCATTGATTTTGTGATGTATTTTGGTGGAGCTAAAGCAGAATACACACTTTACCTCTGAACATAATGTTTCTCACATGCAATAACATCTCTCATTTAATCTGATTTCCAAGTGTCCATTCACAAATAATTAAACATTACAAAAAAAAAGAAAAAAAGAAAGATAGACAGCATAAGCCACCTTGAAGTTCTCTCTGGATACTATTTGTACTTTATCAAGCTGCATTGCCACACTCTTTCCTGCACTAACTCAGTCCGGTTTGAGAGGACAAACTGTATGGACCCCTGTTACTTCTCGCTATTTGTATTTTCAAAGTAAACCCTATTCAAGTGTTAGTGTCTGCGGTCCTCAGCGAGTCATCTATCAAAGCTAAAGAGCTGTAAGAGGGGCACTACACACAGACATGACTGTGAGAATGGATTGAGGACTGTGGCCAAGAAGACATTAATCAGATACTGGTATTCCCTGCTGGGGTAAGGAGAAGGCTGGTGAAAGCTTCCTTCAGCAGAATACATGAGCACGGGCTCCGTACCACACAGGGAGCTCTCGGTGGACCGCACTGAACATGCTGACTGAGGTATGAAGTTGGACTGTGTTACTGTACAAGGTTTGGCAGGACTTTAGTATCTCAAAGCAAATAAAGTGAAAGGAGGAAAGAGGGTGCAAGAAAGAGACAGACAGAGTGTAATCTATGTGTTGTAGTTTAGAGCACTAAATACTCACCAATGTCATCTCATGTAGGAACAAGTACAATTCAGACCTCAACCAACACTTTAAATAACAAACAAATATGTTACACATGTATATACTGTATAAAAAAACACTTAACGGGATAGTTCACCCAAAAATAAAAATGTACTCAATTCTATGACTATGTATTATGTGGTGCACAAAAGAAGATATTTAAAAATAAATAAATTAAAATAATGAAAATCAATGTTGTTTGTACCCCAAAGTACTTCAAAATATCTTTCATTATTCAAAACAATATTTATATAATTTACTAAAACTTTTGTTAACATATTTGTTTCTTTATAAAATTATAGTTATATAAAACTATATATATACACTGCCCAAAAATGTATTTATTTATTTTTTTAAAAGGATTAATCTGATATGAGTCTAAAATATTACCTTTAGTTTATATAAAAAAAAAGAAAGATATAATTTGTGGTTTATTTTTCTCACGCGACACACTTGCCTCACAGAGTGACTAGGAAAAATAGAGTACTAATTCCCTAATCCGTGTTTAGAAAGACTCATTATGAAAAAATGAACAGAGCATGCACTCAAACAAACAAATTCAGACCGCAACTGCCGCGTGTGTATACTAAGCGGAATTGGAGAGACATGCACTAGAGCAATAAGTCCCAGGATTTGTAGTTTGTTCTTTTTGCCATTAAAATGTTTTTTAAGTAATCCAGGTGTATGCACAGACTACGGAAATCCAGCTTCTCCCAAATAAACATGCAGGCATTAAGACTCATGATGGTCCGGAAAAGGCATGGTAGTGACTTCCAAAATCTTTGTTTAAAGTCACACATTTTTGGAGCATGAATCTAAGGGGAATAAATACATACAAACAGAAAACAGCCCTGTACACCGTAAGGGGACGATCTGATACACACAGACAGTGATGCATCCACACACTCAACATCTGGACATGAGCCCTGCACTATGGTCTATCCCGGGGCTGATCTGTCATTAGGGCCAGAGATGTAGTCGGTAAACACTCACAGATGAGGGAAAAAGCTACACGCCCCCCACACACCTTTCAATGTGCCAGTGTGTGTGTGTGTGAGGGGGAAACCTGATAGCCCTTCTGTAATCAGTCTTGTTAGTGTCCGTGAGCAGTAGCCCCCGTCTAACCTGCCCTCGGTCAAAAATATGGCACTGACAGAAAGAAAGGACTTACTCTAAACCCAAAACAGATGGTTTTAATGGATGATTGTGTATCCTATTTGTGCCTGTGTGTATTAAATGTTTTGTATTTGAATCAGTGTTGCTGCAGAATGTCTGTAAACATTTTCTGAGGGAATGCCCTGATAGGATCACATACGACATGCCTGATTTAATACACTCATAGTCAAAAGTTCAAAAAAGTGCCCATGTGTTGGTTCTGTTGAAGAAAAAAGTTATTGTTTAGGTCTGCATATTATATACTGTAAATTGTGATAGTACTTGATAGAAACGTGTAAAAACTTGTGCATTCTATCTTACCAGATGTACTGATATAATAAATAATATATTTAAACGAAAAAAAAAAAGTAAACGAAAAAAAAATGTAAATAAATAAAAAAATTGTAAACAAAAATAAATACTAAAATAATAATAGTACTGCTTTAAAATTTAAATTTTTTGTGCTGTATATAAAACCTTGTGCATTAAATCTTGCCAGATTTATTGATATTCTAAATATAATAAATGATATGATAAAATAGTAAACAAAAAAAAAGTAAAGCAAAAAATAACATTTAAAAAATGGTAAACAAAAAAATAGTAAAAATAGCAAGCAAAAATAATGAATCAATAAATTTAAAATAGTAAACAAAACATAACAATATTTAAAAAAGTAAATAAATAAATAAATACAAACATACCCATTTTCTCACAATAAAGGAGCAGGTATGGGCATAATATTGCTGTTTTGTTGCAAAAAGACCAAAACATTAAGCTTTGTAGTTTAATAAATTGTTTCTCTTCAGTTAAAGATAACAACAGAAAACAGATTTAGCTTTACGTTTGTGCAAGTAAGTGTTTTTTAATAATTCAATAGTTATAAAAGGAAGACTTAGTAAGCGTTAAGCAATTAACTTTTTCTCATCATCCAGTCATGTATCGTCTGCCTTAAATGACCTCTAACATCCGCATTCATACAGACTGGCCTCCCAAGTTGTTGCACTGGTTCGGGCCCAGCTGGGATCCAACAATAACATTTTTGTTAATGCACCTTTATGGCTAATCTTGCATGCCCTTTGATATCTGATAACATACTCAGCTTGACTGAACGTGGATTAGAAGCCATTCCGGTTCTACAGATCTGTGTTCTCCTTGTTGTGGGTCCGTTCTGACAGAACATGGATAAAGTGAGCGGAACGCTGGTAGACGCTCCTCAGCTGCGATGACTGAGGCAGAAGAGAATGCGTAATTAAAGTGAAGCATTTCCTCTTCAAATGAAGCTCTGAGGAGCGTCAGTTTAATTACAGTTCTTTAGATAAGAACAGGCTGGTACACAAGAGAGTGGTGTGTTAACACAGTGATTTGGATGCAAAGAAAAAATAACAAAATAAAAGGGATGCACAATTAACTTAAGTATGTGTTAATGCACCATCTTAATACTGTCTAAAAAATATATGGTGATTGTAAGGGAAGAATTTAGAAAGTGTAAAACTTTAAATATTATTATTTGTTACTCACTATGTAGCTTTGCATTGCCAGATCTTCAGACTGATGGCAAAAGTACTGAACTTGGAATTTTTCAAGGTCCGCCCAGAGGCCATCTGACTGACATGAAAAGCAACTAATCACAGTTTGTTTTGTTCCTCGTCATGTTTGGGTGCAAAAATGTAATGTCGATGTTCCTACAATAACAGAACGGTATGTAAAAATCTTAGACTATGTAGCGAACAGGATGGCCGAGGGACGTGAGAGAACGGCGCGAGGCCGGTTGTGCGATATTGCTAATGAGCAGCACCTGTGAAGCACACCGGTCTCGCATCTCTCACGGAGGAGCGGAAGCATAAAGGGGGAGCGACGACGTTGATGATCGAGAGAGGAACAGGCCTGTATTTTAGTTGTGTTTGGTTTTTGTATTTGTATTTTACTTTAGCCAGCAGTCGTTCGCGAGGGGCTGCTGGCAGTTATGTTTATTTTCGGTAGCCAGCAGTCGTCCGCGAGGGGCTGCTGGCGGTATTTTGGTTTGTTTGTTTTATTTTAAATAAAGTATGTTTGAATGTTCGCCGGTTCCCGCCTCCTTCTTCCCTGAACATTGCTACAGACGTATTTTAAAGAGGCTATTGTAGGCCTACTTTACATACTTTTGAAAATCCTGCGTTTTGTTGAACCTGATAAGCGCTCATTGTCACAGTTGTAAACACAATGGCTTTCTTCTTCCATAAGGGGGTTTGGCCTCACGGCATCTTTGTTTACAGGCAGACTGTTAAAGAACGTGACATACTTCCTCTCTGATCGCGGACGTGAGAGGACGCTGGCGCTGTTTGTTCGCCGCTTCTCTGTCTGCTATTCCTTCTTGTGTTCCTGTTTTGTTTGTGTTCACTGTAACCCTTCCTCTGGACAGCCTCACAGCTGGTTCCCGAAGCCGCTTGGGCACATTGACCGGACTGTCGCCTCGTCGGTTAGCCGCTTGCTGGCTGCCCGCGTTCATCAACGCGTGCCTGCTAATTCTAATTCTAGCTGCAATAGCGGCTAACTCGATTGCCTACCTCTTTCTCACAGGCAACCTCCACCAGTTGCTTTCATCTCCTCCTGTCATGCCGTGGATCATTTAGGCACTTACATCAGTCATCCATTTCTGTGTTCCTAGTCCATCACTAACTGCTATCACGGAGCTCTCAGTCCCTCCGCTCGGCATCATGTTCAAATATTCAACTCTGCAACTGGTCGAACTAATCAACTACTCAATCCCATCCTGCATCCCAGTCATCAAACAGCTCGGACTTCTACGTCGACCCCGTTACATCCACAGAAGTTTTCGCCGCAAGTTTGTTTACTTCCAACACGGACAATCCATTCCATCCATATGGTCACCTGCACGCTCTGTCGCACCTCTCCCACGTCATCGGAACACTTCCCCCGCTGGATCACATAGAGCTGAGCGCACCGACTGGCTGCACAGAAAACCCGGACTGGACTACAGTGCTATTCGCACTTCACATATACCTATTCTCCAATCACTTGCAAATCCACTCACTGTCCCTTCTCAACTGCATTACCCCCTCACTCGCACTGCTAACCGGGACAACCTCAGATCTTTCCAGCCTGCCCCCATCTCACCACCCTCTCACCATGCTAACTTTGCCCTCCTCAACACCCGATCGCTTATAACAATAAAGCCCCTGCCCTCCATGAATTAATCCTTGACAACACGCTGGATTTTCTTCTGCTCACCGAAACTTGGCAACAACCCAATGACTTCTTCTCCCTCAACCAAGCATCCCCCACTGGCTACAATTACATCTGCAAACCCCGCCCCTCCCGCCGTGGAGGTGGCCTCGCCGTTATTTATAATCAGAACTTCCGGATCACTGAACTCACCCTCCCTTCAGTATCATCATTTGAATATCTCGTCTTCAAAGCTCTTTCCTCCATGACAGTTATCCTCATTTACCGGCCACCTAAACCAAATCCCTCCTTCCTCTCTGATTTAACTCAACTCCTCACACTAGCCTCATCTCTATCTCCACGTCTGCTACTACTCGGTGACTTTAACATCCACATAGACTCCTCCACCTGCAAGCTGTCATCAGAATTCACAATTTTAATGGACAATTTTACTCTCACCCAACATGTCACATTCCTCACCCATGAAAAAGGACACATCCTCGACCTGGTCTGCTCCACTAACCAACCAGTGCTCAACCTCCATCCATGCCTCTTTCCCCTCTCTGATCACAAACTGATACGGTTCACCATTCCGTCTCCAACCCCCCGCCCCCGCCTCCTCAGAGAAATCACCTTCCGCAACCTTAAATCAATTGATCCCCATCATCTCTCTGACCTGCTCTCCACCACTCTCCATATGGACTCAACCCTCACCTCACCTGATGATCTCACAAACCACCTCAACTCCACTTTGTGTACCTCCCTTAACACTTTGTCCCCCCTCAAAACAAAAACTGTCACTTTTAACAACTCTTCACCCTGGTACACACCTGCACTCCGGAAAATGAAACAAACTGGCCGCCAACTTGAACGCCTGACAAAAAAATCATCTCTCATAGTCCACCATGAAGCCTATAAACTCCACCTCATTGCCTACAAAGATGCCCTCATTGCCGCCAAATCTGCCTACCTCTCCACCATCTTCACCAACCCCTGTCTAAACCCCAGAACCCTCTTCTCCACACTGAACAACCTCATCAAGCCTCGGACCAACACCCTCCTTACCTCTACTCCGGATCTCTGCAACTCATTCCTTCACTTTTTCGCTGATAAAATCAATATCATTTATCAATCTCTATCCCCTGCATCCGACCTTCCAGTATCTACTCCAGCACCTATCACGGCCCCTTTTCCCCTTATACCTCCTGGCCTCCCTCCCCCTCCTCCACACTGCCTCCTCTCCCAGTTTAACTTGGTCACCACTCTTGAAATCTCTAAACTCATCAGTTCTTCCAAACCGACTACCTGCTCACTTGACTCCCTCCCTACTCCACTCCTGAAGTCCTGCCTCCCCGTCCTTTGCCCCTACCTCACTAACCTCTTCAATTCCTCATTGTCCCTTGGAACTGTCCCCTCTGCTTTCAAAACTGCCGCTGTCACCCCAATCCTCAAAAAACCTGGTCTGGATCCCTCTTCCCTCAAAAACTACCGCCCAATTTCCACCCTCCCCTTTATGTCTAAAACCCTGGAACGTATAGTCGCTTTACAATTACAAACCCATCTTCATGCCAATAACCAATTTGAACCTCTCCAATCTGGTTTTCGCCCCCTCCACAGCACAGAAACCGCTCTCCTCAAAGTCCTCAATGACCTCTTCACCTCCGCTGACACCGGTTCCCCTTAACATCCTTATTCTTCTCGACCTGAGTGCAGCCTTCGATACCGTGAGCCATAAAATCCTGCTCACCAGACTCAAAGACCTTGGTATCGAAGGTATTGCACTCAGCTGGCTCCGTTCCTACCTTTCCAACAGATCCCACTTCATCTCTCTTCATAATCACACCTCTGCAACAGCCACAGTCACCCAAGGTGTTCCCCAAGGATCCGTACTCGGCCCCCTCCTCTTCATCATTTACATCCTCCCCCTTGGTCAGATACTTCGTCACTTCAAACTGAATTTCCACTGTTATGCCGATGACACTCAGATCTACCTCAGCACCAAATCCCCCCACAATCCTCCCCTCTCCCATATCAACTCCTGTCTGTCAGCTATTAAAACCTGGATGCAACATAACTTCCTCAAACTCAACAGCAATAAAACAGAATTCCTCCTCATAGGTTCCAAATCCACTCTCAGCAAAACCAATAACATCACTCTCACCATTGACGACACCATTGTCTCCCCATCTCCCCAGGCCCGCAACCTCGGCGTGATTTTTGATTCAACCCTCTCCCTTGAACCTCACATCCGTCATGTCATTAAAACCTCCTTCTTTCACCTCCGCAACGTGGCCAAAATCAGACCCTCACTCACACCCTCTGCTGCTGAAAGACTCATTCACGCCTTTATCTCCTCACGACTGGACTACTGCAACTCACTACTCCTTGGTATCAGCTCAAACTACATAAAAAGACTTCAACTTGTCCAGAATGCAGCCGCCCGACTCATCACCTGCTCATCACCTGCTCCAAATCCTGGCACCACATCACTCCAGTCCTAAAACAACTACACTGGCTTCCTATTTCCCACCGGATCACATACAAAATCCTGGTCCTTACCTACAAAGCCATCCACCACCTGGCCCCCTCATACCTCACTGACCTCCTCTCCCCCTACTAACCCTCACGGTCCCTCAGATCCACCTCAGCTGGTCTCCTTTGCATCCACAAGTCCAAGCTCCACAGTTTTGGGGACAGAGCCTTTTCCAGAGCAGCTCCCAGGCTTTTATTTATTTTTTTTTATTTTTTTTTGCTTATTCACCTGCCCTGTAAAGCGACTTTGAGTTCGAGAAAAGCGCTATACAAATTCAATTTATTATTATTATTATTATTATTATTATTATTATTATTATTACTTTTCCTGTAAAATTCAACCAATCAGATGACAACTTCAAAACTCCTGAAATGTTTCCAATTTTGTGTGCCTTATGTATCAGACATTCAGCCAACGGTCCGTAGGTGTGACGTCTGAGGCTGAGACTACTCACTATGTAAATTAGATGTATTTTCTAACTATTTTCTAAGTATTTGAACAGGAAGCAGCCATGGTTTGTCTAGACAGAAACTATTTGAGCCAAAATAGTGATGTAAGGACCAGACATAACAGCACACCAGAACCAAATATTTCCCCAATGGTTTGGGGCTCTTACTGTGAATTTGGCCGTTTCCCGTTTCAGTAACACCAACAACAATACAATAATAATAAACAGTGACAATAATAATTTAATAAAATTATTATTTTTAATAACTAAATTATTATAATAAAATAAACTAAAAAGTTATGTATTAAGACAACAACTGTTTTCACAATGACTAGCACTTCTGTTTTATTTTAAGTATGGATTCTTAAGTTATACGAATAGTATGAAATTTCCACTTGTATTACAGATGGGTACAAACCAGAGCTGATTCAAATAGAGATACGTCAACATCTATGTCTAACACAATATTAATATGAATACTGCCATTGAGAACTTACACAGTGCAGGTCTGTGGGAATAAATGCATGTACAGTATAAGGCTGATGGATCCTTTCTTTGTGTTTCTGGGTTGGTTCTGTGGAGGAGATTCCATGCTTTGCAGACAGAAAGAAAGCTATTCTGTCTGTCTGGATCAAATGATGTATCACAGGTACATGATGTAAGAGAAATGCATTTGCTTTCCATTGGAAAATGTGCCTCTGATATTACTGTTCTAAACAAATGATATTCAGCACACATCTTGATATTAAGTTGCGTAGTTAAATATCTTGGGTATGTTACTAAACTAAATTTATATGATAACCACTTATTCAAATGTGCAAATGCACTTTTACTTCGCCTAAAAATTGAGGCCACTTCACCATTTTGTGTGAAGCCTGGCTACCACAAGCCTGTTACAATATCAATCTATCCTTAAGGGCTAACTTTGAAGATGAAAGACACTTAGTCTAGGCCCATCTCTTAACTTAACCATTGGCTTGGTTTGCTGTAAAGGATTTGGCACCAGTACTAAGCCTGTGGTTTTTGGCATCCAGCACACGCCTGCATGTCTTTGGGGATGCGACAGAGGGAGTCGGTTACGTAAAGGTGGGCCAAGCCCTTGCTAAGCGGGCCATATGCTGCCCCTCTCATGCCCAGTGATGGGTCACTGTGCGCCAAAACTCACAAGCTGTACCAATTACACCACCCACCTCATCTTTGATACAGTGCCCATCAAAACGTTCATCTTCCTCCTTTTATTTTCCTCGCTTTCTCTCTCGCTCTCCTTGAAAATACATCTCAAACCACAGTTACAGCTTGTTCTCCTTTCCCCATCAATCCATTATCTGTACATTCACAAGAGAGCTCTACTTTAGGTTTTCTAGACAACGTTGAACTGTTTGCCTAAAACAAATATCAAAAAGACATTTCAGTTTTCTTTCCAGTGCAGTACAGTCAGTGAAGGGGCTCACAATGCCATTCAGAACTGAATTAAGAATGCCTTTGACATTCCATTAAATTTCTTGAATTTGAATTGAGGTAGCAAAAAGGACACAAAATTGCTGTTCAAATTTGAATGTAAAGAAGCACAGTACTACAGTAAATTAACTGAAATTCAAAGAAAAGACAAACCAGCCGGCGTCGGTGGAAGTACCGCCACACTGTTTACAAAGCGAACAATACAATTTGAACTATCCTCCTTCGCACGGTCGAGTGGGGCGACATCGAGCCTGACCTTTCAACGTGATGACGTAGTTCCCGGCGCATTGCAGATCAGCTCAATCCGAACAATTGTAGTTAAAAAGTATATATATATATTATTTTTTGAAAATGACCCATCGTTTCGCTCGATAAGACCCTCTTCCTCCGTTTTTAAGTTTAAAATATATAGAAGTTTCATAGGTCTTATGGACAGAGAGAATGATAGAATGATAAAACGATAGATATATCAATGGATAGATGGATGGATGGACGGACAGCCAGACAAATAGACAGACAGATATAGGTAGATATCCACATTCTCTGCAAAAAAAGTGAATGATGCTTGCAAGGGCAAAACTCACTGGCACAATGCTATGGTTTTGAAATTGGTTGTCAGAGTGTCGCTAAGACATTCTGGCTGTCATCTCAACACTATACTGAAGTAGATGCAGGTTATGCTCTTTGAACAATGAGTTACCGACTGGTATTTACTGAGCTCCATTTCTCTCTCTCTCTCACACACGTAGGGTTTCCATGTTTTATGGGGACTTTCCATAGACATAATGATTTTACTACTGTTCAAACTGTATATTCTGTATATTCTATCACCTACCCCTAAACCTACCCATCACAGAAAACTTACTGCACTTTTCCCTTATGGGGACAAAAAAACAAAGTGTACAAAAACTGGTGTACAAAGTGGCATTAAGTTTCTCACAGTCAAATGTGTGATGTGCTGGAGGGTTTATGAATAAAAACCTGTCTAAAAAACATGAAAAGAAAAAATGATGGAGCAACCCCCCTTTAAAGACCCCCAGATTGACCTCCGACTCTGAAAGCTCAACTTTTCCACTTGGCTCTCATTGGTGTTTGCATTTCAGCAGGCCGCAATACAGAAGATAGATGTATTTGCCTAAATCCTGAGAAGTTGATGTGGAATGAGGAGATCCAAGGACAACAGCAGCCATGACAAGAGGCACTTCAAAAAGAGGTAATGAGTAACTGCAGGTCAGACTCAGAGAAATATGAGGATAATGACTGCAGGCACGAAAAAGAGACAATAATGTTTGATCCTGAAGGGAGGCCCGACCCCCAAGTCTGACTCCTGCCAGCTTTGCGTCACGCTGAAATCCTTCCCCCTCTTCACATGCTTTCATTATAGCATGAGAGCTCATTAATCAAAGCTCTCCTAAAGGAGAGAGGCTGAACGCTGGGGTGTGAGCGGCCTTCTGATGCTCTACTGCCTCCATGCCATATTGGACACACACACTTACAAATCCTTTGGTTAATATATAAAAACTAGTCTCTGGTAGCTAACTATGAGGCATTTGATCGATTGATCAGGAAGAGACTGATTGACACGTAAAGCCACTAACAACAGTTTTTGTTTTGATTTTATGTAGGGGCAGGTTTCTCTGAAATGGACACACAAAACACAAAAATCATTTAAATAATGACATAGCATTTACGTGTTACCATTTTGATAGACAAAATACAGAAAAACTAGAGCCAGAGGACATGATATTTCTTCCTAGCACAATCAACATTTCTATGTGAACTTTCGGTTTGGATTAACGTTTATTTTTTATCATCAAAGCATCCCTATAAATGAAAGAACAGAGTCGGTGAAATGAACAGACTGCGAGAGCACCCGTGGACTCCACCAGCTGAGCTCCCAACTCTTCCAACCAATCAACAGATTCATCAGAGGCCCCAATCAATCTCACACGCGGAATAACAGAGGGAACATTTCTCATACCAGAGCCTCTGGCGTGTGTAAGTCTGCTTCTGCCAGCAGTTTGTCATGTTTGCATGATTGGTCATATCACCACCAGTGAGTAGGCTATTTAAAAGTTAAATATGCAGAAGATATGATGAATTTGGCCAAGGATCAAATACACAACATTGTTTACAGTCAGCCTAAAGCCTGTTTCACATTGCATGTGATATTTGCCTCCCATTTTAACAGTGTAATTCAGTTAAAATTCCCTATAAAACTATTCATCAATCTTTTGCTATACGACTTCTTTGAATCAATATAAACTAGTACTTTCCACTCAAAATGACACAAACACCTTTTATTCAGTAAATGTGACTGAATCCAGATGATTAAAGCAGTTTACAGCTACAAGTTGGGATTTGGGCTCTGTTCTGAGTAGATAAATTAGCATTTGGATGTAAACATGATCCACATTATCATGTAAATTACACTTCATGACAATGAAATTTATAATAGTTCTCAGTCCCAATACAAATAATATAATTCATGCCTGTTATTAAAGGAAATATTTAATACAGTAACCCAGAAATCAAGCTGCAGTTTGGCTACACAGCACAAATACTGTCAGGCTGAAGGCTTGTAGTTAGCTGCTTCTCTTATGAATCTTCAATGTCAAATGATCCTTCAGAAATCATTCGAACATGATGATTTGGTACTCAAGTATCATTTAATATTATTTGTTGAAAACAGTTGTGTTGCTTAATATTTTTGTAGAAAACCACAAAAATGCATGTTTTAATAAATGTCTTTACTGTCACATTTGATCAATTTAATGCATCTATGCTAAATAAAAGGGTTAATTTCTTTCAAATTTAAAACTGTTTCTTTTGAATGGTAATGAGCATATAGTGAAAGAAACCCAAATCTGTACCTTCATACACAAAACATTCAGAACCAAAATTAGGCAACGTCTGCTAATCCATCACTCAAACATGTCAAAATGAGAAATGCTTCTTCTGTCAGCTAACTCTGTCATTCTTCTAAAGCTATGAAACATTCATCATTTTTCAATCTTGCTGCTTTTTTTGATCTAGTCTTCAAAATTAAAATTGATCTCACTGGTAGAGCTAACCTACATATTACACACCAAAAAAGTATTACAGATGGACCAACGCTACTTTGCTGAACATAAATATGTGCAGATTAATATTCTTCGGATTCATAAAGTAAGAAGAGGGAGGAGACTGGAAGACTTCAAGAGTGATGGGTGGGGTCAGAAAGGTCCATCAACCGCTGATGAAGTCACACCACATCAGTCAGGCCCACCCCAGCCTCCATAATCGCCCACAAACATATGTTTCACAGCCTATTTCATCAGATCGCTATTACTCAAACCCAACCATCACTGGTACTTCTGTAAGACTGGTGACTCACTGGAATTATTGACCTATCTTGACATGCATCAGAATATTGTAAACATCACGTCGTATGGGGTTTTATTTTCTTAATTACAGTATACATGTCATATATTGGAGCTTTAAAGGAAAGTTCAGAAGCAGTATGTTCTTAAAATCCAATCAATCACATTTCTGAGGATATATAAACAGCCAAATAAATAACTCACTTCTTTCTGTAGTTCTTCTGGCGTCCTTCCTCCAACTCCAACTTTACTTTCCATAGTTTGTTCCGGAGATGAGCTGTGAGCTTATGTGGAGTTTCGTATTTGAAACCTTGAAGAAAGAAAACCAGATATGATTAATCTTTTCCATTAAAAATAAATAAATAAAAATCAGTCAGTCTTATTGCACAGTTTAAAGTAGACAGTCATGTTAAACCAAACACAAGGTTTTAAAGAGGCCCTGCAGTATTATGCTTTTTGACATTTTGAACTTTCTTTACTGTGCAATGTTGCTGTTTGAGCATGAAAAAGGCCTGCTAAGTTAAGTCCAATCCAAAGGAAGTTATTCTCTAAATCAGTAAGCACTGTTTCTTAATTCCTTCGAAAGTACTGTAGTCTTGAGTTTTCTTCCAGAAACGTACACATCACAATATTCCTCATTTAAATAATTCCTACCCAATACAGATGTAAAAAAAAATGTGGGCAGGGCCTGGTTGAGTTGCTTCAGTAATGTGTTGGTAAGGGGCATGACATTTCTGAAACAAGCTGAAACGTTTGACCAATCAGAACATACGGGTCCATCCAACCAATCAGAGCAAATTGCGCTTTTCTGAAGGAGGGGCTTCATAGAGACCGGAACAAAAAAGAGCGTTACTGATAGACCGGGAAGAGAGATACTGCAACAATGTAAAATATGTAAAACAAAAAAAAAAGTATGTTTTTGGAACATTCAGCCATGAAAACCTATTCTGGAATACCAAAAAACAAAATCAAGACTTTGTAAAAGGGCATAATATGGCCTCTTTAAATAGAGGCTACTCATAAAAATACGCATCTTGCATATCATGGTTTAAATCTCGTATTTTTTCCTCAAACTAAAATTCAAAAGGAAAAACGACTTCATCTATTTCCTAACCACAAAAGAAACAGTGAGCTGCTTCATGTCAAGCTCATGACAAGAGTTACGATGGTGCAGATATAAACCTCTGAGAGCAGTGCGGTTCATGCCAGCCTGACGATTCCATGAAACACAGGAAAGAGTTCCACATTCCAGTTTTGGAATTGACTGGATATTTTGTTTCCATTCTTTGTGTTCTCTCGCCATTAAATTTGGAGAAGGAAATAAATTCCAGAAGTGTTTTAAGGGCAGAGTATGAAAACTAAAACAAGAGGAATAGTCACTGACTCGTTTTAATGACTTTTGTGTGTTGATGCAGACATGAAGTCTTTGTCCATGAAATGGACCATTGTGGGTTATTCTGGCGCCTTCTTCATTCTACTGATAATCTAAGCGATAATAAAAGTACAATCTGCAAGTCATACATCAAAACACGAAACTCAACATTCAGATGATCATAGAAATACTCAGAGATCCTGAGGTGGTCCATTATAATTAGTCTGTTATCATTACTGTTCAAAGAACTCCAAGAAGTCCAAAAGATCTGTTTTATTTTCTTATCATTCCTTTGCAGTGGTGGTCGACTCAATGTAATATTCAGATTACATCTGGCCCTCAAAGACACAAACTAATTGCACTGTCAAAGCGCTAACTGTCCCTTCTGTGCCTTGATCTGTGGACAGAGCAGAAGAAACTGAATGCTAAAAAGGATTACATGATAATCACATTATTTATTCAAATCTATTCATGCCTTTATTTTCCTAAATGTCAGAATAAAGACAAGTTATAAAAAAATTAAACACCAGCCAACCAGCTATACAACCAATTAAATTATCCAACCAACCAATAATTATTTTTATTCTTAAAAGTAGTATAAGCTTTAAAAAAACAAGTCAAATACAAATGATCTAGTTTCTCGTTTGACTATAATAATATTTAATCAAAAGCCATAACTCCAGTCTTCAGTGTCACATGATCCTCAGAAATCAATCTAAGCTGATTTGATTGTCAAGAAACATTTCTTATAATTATTATCCTCGAAAAGAGTTGTGCTGCTCAATATTTTTGTGAAAACCGTCATACGTTTTCTGAATTATTTGATGAATAGGAAGTTCAAAAGAACAATTTTTATTTGAAACATCTTTTTTGTAACAATGTAAAAGTATTTACTTTGATTCAGCAAGGATGCATTAAATAGATAAAAAAATAATAATAATTTAACGGTAATATATACAGTATCTATGGTTGAGTCCATCCTTAACATAAGTTGAACTACACTCAAATGAACCTAGAAGAGAGATATGCCAACCGATTCTTTTTTTGATTTCCACCCAATTTTCCCCTATTAGAAAGAAAGGGAGAAAATAACATCTTGGAATTACTTTGAAGATTAAGATGCTGTCTTTGAGAGCATCCATCTTTGGCTTTGCTCAACAAACCCATCTTAAACGCACACACACACACACACAGTCCAAATGAGCGCACCCCACACCAAAGAGAGCCGTCTGTTGTAATGATGTGCTTTGCTCCGTAAATTAGCTGAGCTGGTTTAAAATATGAAGTCTGTGAACCATCAACACTGCAAATGGCCATGAGTGTTGACTCCCCATGATCTGTCTCTATTAAACTCTCTCCCAACATGCTTTGAAGTACTATGTTGAGGAGAGAGCGTATGTGTGCGTGTGATCACGTATGTCGACGTCATGTCAAATGACATAAAAGTTACTTAACAGGAAATACAGTCTGGTCCTAATTCATTTATTTGAAAATGTACCCAATTAGGGAGCTCTAAATGTAATGGTCTGTTTCACACAAATTGCAGCGACCTGTGTGTCATGTAAGGCTCACAGTAGGTGTTTTGAGGATCAGATCATTTTGCTCAGGAACAAGTAGAAAGCATTCACAACCAGCAGTAATGCACCAGGGACAGATGCTTTGCGTACATCCCTGCTATATGCGTGCAAAAGCAGAAATGAGTAGAACTAACAGATTCATGGATACACCACAGTAGTCGAATACTTCCATACATGGAAAAAACATACATTGGAGTTTCCAATGAGCATTTTTGGTCACGCTTTAGTTTAGGTTAATTCTCACTATTAACTAACAATTAACTATGAATTTTGTCTAATAAACTCATAATTACTGCTTATTAATAGTTAGAAAGGTAGTTATTAAGTTGGGTAGGATTAAGGGATGTAGAAAATGCTCATGCAGAATAAGACATTAATATGCTTTATAAGTATAATAAACAGCCAATATCCTATGCATGCTAATAAGCAACTAGTTATGGTGATAAGTTATAAGTTATAGTGAAAATTGGACCCTAAACTAAAGTGTTACCACATTTTCATTACAATCTATTGAGAAAAATCTTTAAAGCAAGACAAATTAATTTAAGAAGCAAAACTGCATATTAAAGATTGTTTTTTATAGACTGTATCGTGTGTTTTTTGTCTGACTGCACTGGAAGATTCTTTCACTTATTATTATTCAACTTGTTTACACTTAAAACAGGTAAAAAATACACTCATATTAAAAATATATTTTCTGTATGTATCTAGTATTAATATCTTACACAATGATCCTTTCAAGTAAATTTGTCTTGCTTAAAGGATTTTAACTGGAAAATTTGACAAAAATACTCATGAAGAATAAATGTTATGACATTATGTAATACGAAATGTTATATCAAAGTATGTTTGATAAAAAGTTAGTCAACTTTTAGGAGAACATGTAGACATCCTCAAAGTTAATAGACAAAACTTCAGTTTTGATTTCACAGGCCATTAACAATCTTTCTGGGGAAACCAAAATAAATTCTTCAGGGAAACTGAACCTATATAAAGTATATTATGAATTACTTTAGATAAAAGGAACATCTAAATGACAAATGAGAAACTAGTTCTCTGAAATTGAATATCATATCATTTTTGGCTTGAGTCTTCAACAGATTCAAGTCCTGTCCAAAAACTCCCTGATGGATATCATAATTATACGAGTCATGCCAAAGAATTTCGGATCACTTTTATTTTATTTTTTCATTTTTCGTCTCGTTTAGATTGACAACACACAGAGAAGCGCAATGACGCTCATATCAATATCCATCATCCGGCTAAAATGAATCAAAATCAGTACAAAATAAAACCGGAGGAGATACAGCGATCCAGCAGGTGTGAGGCTCCCAGATAAATGTGTCCCTCAGGAGCGTCTGCAATGGCAAGAATTTACCGTTAGTGTAAAGAGTATAAGGTTCTGTAATGAACCATTGTGTATGCGCACCTAGTCACATGTGCATGAGGGAGCATAACTCAAAAGAGACTCATGCCCTTGACATTGTCTGGTCATCCATTCCTTTTCCTATAGATCATTCCATTTATGATTCTTCCCTCTCACAAACAGGCATTCATAAAAGCAGCCTAATGTCAAAGACAGACAGCAAGACAGACGGCGAGTCTGTCCGCATCCTCCCTCATTGGTCACAGATCGGAGATGGATGAATGTGATAGTAGGATAAATCGGTTTCAAGAAGAGTAATGTTATACTGTGTCGTTTGTTGTGAGTTATTACCAGTGTCAAGTTGCACCAACTGGACAGTTACGATAGTCGATTTGCATGAATAAAACCCAGTGTTTTTTATCATGGTACATTTGAAATATGACATAAAAATATAGTGCGTGATGACATGACTTAGTGGTGTGGCACAGTCTCAAATGAACATTAAAAATTTTTCAACATTCCGAAAAAAAGATTTACAACAGATTTTAGTGAGCCTTGAGAGAAAAATTGTGCAAAATTAAGATAAAAATATGACAAAGGTTGCACAGATGTGCACAGGCTTGGTGCAAATGAGGCAAATCATAGGGAAATTGTCCTTGCATTTTCTTTATTAGGCTGATAGGTAGCATGCCACACTGCCTCGGGAGAACGTGCAAAACGGAGAGCAGGACTTTCCACTAAACATTCCTCATGCACACATGAGTGTTTTCAAATCTAGCATCTCATTTTCTATCACCGTTCTGAGCCATGTTAAAACCCACATTGCCCTCATAGCACAAACACAAACATTGTCAAGCCCTTAGAGAGCTCCAGGGGAAAAGCCAAAGTCATTACATCTACAATCTATTTCTTTTTGAAGCGTAGCACTCATACTAATCTGAGGAAGAAATATATAGCGAGTACCGTCTCAGAGCTCTCTAACCCAAACAAGAGAGAGATGAATGTAGAGTGAACGGGTGAGGAGAGAAGAAGGAAAAGCTCTGCCGGTTGAGATTACATCATTCCATCGAGATGTAGAGATTAAATTGTGGTTTGGATCTGAAGCTTTGAGACCACAGTGTTAGACTGCTAAAACCAGGAATATTTTTGGTGGTTTTTGCCCATTTTATAGGATAAACGCTGCTTTTTTCTTGTTATAACACAGTGTGTCAGTGTTAAAGAAGACTTTAAGGCTGTCTAACTGATTTTGAGGAGTCCAAATGTCTCCATATGGATAGTAAAACCTGAAATCTCTTAGATTTAAAAAAATATATATATTTTTTTTTGTTCAGCTGAATTCTTGACATGAATTCATCAAGACCCTCCTCATCAATATTTTTAACATTTAACTGATGAAAATTTCACTCACCGTTCTCCCTGTTCTCTCCTCTATCAGTGACTACAAACTGATAATAATGTGTATTCTCTTCACAGTGCCATTCTCCTTTTCTTCCTCCCTCCTCATCATCTGCACTTATCTTTCTCTCTGACTGGAGGAAAGAAATGCTTGTTAAAGTGATGTTGACCTTTTGATAGTGGCTAATATAAGGAAATGTCAACCAAGCATCTCCTGGGAATGTAACTTCTTGCTTTACACCCAAAATAGCACCACACCATGACTTTTTGTAAGACATCACTGTAAATCATTTGGATTTATGTTACCAGACAGCAAGATTATTACTTCATGCAAGTTGGCTGACACTTTTAGACAGAAAGCAATTTATAGGGAACGGATATGAAGTACTTTTTAGAGATGAGAAGTGATTAATCAATGTTAAGACTCTCATAAACAGAACCACTCACATAAGTTTCACTCCCATCCCTTTTCTCTCCAAAGCCAGCTCTACAGTGTCAACTCTCTGAAGGAAAAAACGTGATCCCTATCTCTTGTTCACTCTGAACAAATGATGTACTCCATCCACACTATCCATCCCGAGGCCACAGTTTCCTGCTGCCCTTATCTACCCGATAAGCCTCATTGCTGTTGGAAATCTGGCATGAGGAGAGAGAAAGAGAGCGAGACAGCCTTATCTTACTTCTACTGGTTCTCTGACTGACTGAAGGCCAGGCAGGTGGCTTTCCATTGGGTGGGAGTTTCTCCGGAGGCTTCTGGGAGTCTGGAACCTTCTCCAGATTACAGTCTCACTCAAGGTCTTTAATGACCATGTGAAAGGAAACACAAGCAAAATCTCAAAAAACATGAATTCTAGAGGTTTTTCAAAATCCCTTATACTAAATGTTATGCTAGAGACACAAATGGCACAATAACCTTGTTTAAAATGATCCCCTAAGTGACCTTACAATTTCTTCTGGTGAATAATAGGTCACATATAGGGACCACAAAATCATGCACACCTGGAGGTGGGACGTCGGCCAGTAAGCAACCACTTAGCAAACGCATAGGAACAAGCTAAAATAACTTGTAACGCTTTAGCAACCATATAGCAGTACCCTGGCAAACCTCCACAGCAACCTAGTTAAAAATGTTAAAAAGATAATTAAAATTAATTTGAAGAAAATGGGGTGACATGCGCTATACTCAAACTCGCAACCCAAATTAATAACATGGCTCAATTAGCACAAATGGAATACATATGCAGTCCAAGACATTCAAAAGTTGTCCTATAAGACATTCAAAGTTATTCAATAGTAACAGTCAGATAAATATAAAAAAAACCTTTATTGAACAGCAAATCCACTTTATCGAACAGCGCATCGATATCTACTTTTTAGTCTCTCTAATCCTTCAGCTTCATGTGCTAATAAACTTTCTTTTTGTATAATTCCCATCTTGCCGAGGGCTAATTAGGTATGAAAAGCTTCATTAACTCTTTTAAATGATAGCTCACCTCAGGGCATGTCCACAGTGTGAGTTTCACAAAACACTTAGTCAGCTAATCATCGCTGAGAGTTTCCTTAGGATACATATTATGAATGCATTTTAATAGGTTCTACTATTCCCTTTGCAGTGTATGTGTATGTGTGTGGCCACTGTAAGCAGGCACAATTCATATTAATGCGCTATATTAGGTAGCACATCTACAAAAATGTGCTTAATTGCACTCACAAACACGCACATGACCCAAATCATCCATAGTTTATCATCTAGAGAAGTCTCTAATGGTTTTGAGGCTGTCTGCTTATATTAATGATTAATGTATCTGTCAAAACTTACAGTATTACACTAATTAATTTAAACAAAATGAATGGTGTTAATAGAGCAAAACAGAAACTTCATTCAATTTTGTATTCAGCGGTAGTTCAATCAAAAAATGAAAGTTGAACATTAAGTCATTATTTACTCACCCTCATGTCATTCCAAATCTGAATGACTCTCCTTCTTCAGTGGAACACAAAAGGTGAATTTTTGAAACATAAACTGGCCACTCTTTTTTAATATAATGGAAGAGAATCTGGAAATACAGCCAAGAATGGAACTGTTAAGCACCAAAATGCCAAAAAGCACAATAAAAGTGTCATACACATAAGTTTTTTTTTTTTTTTCTGAAGCCATGTTTAAATTTTGTGTGAGGACTAGACCAACATTTTTTTTTTTAAAATCAAGACATTCAGATTAAATATACTTTGTATCTACTTGGTAGAAGTAGAGATGTTGTATTTACAAAAGAACGGAGTCAGAACTTTTCAATGAATTAGTCAACTAGTTTGAACGATTCATTTACAAAACCATTCATCAACTCACTGAATAACTTGAACAACTCGCCATTATTCAAAATTTCTCCTTTTGTGTTCCACAGAATATCACAGAATTTGTAACGACATGAGGTTGATTTATTTCTGATGGAAATAATCCCTTAAATCACAAGCTTTGTATAAGACTAGGCTGGTTTAAGTGTGTATTGTACTGCAACAGAAATATCTGGTTTCGTCAATTAAATGCCACTGCTGAATAGTTTTGTTTTATGGGAAATTATTTCTGCTTCTCTGGGCCACAAACAGTTGCTTTTAGCATGTCACTTTACCCAGAGTTGGCTTTCAGAGTGACAAACTTTCAGTTCACTGCACATACATCAAAAATTTGGAGGCCAATACAAATGCATTTTATTTCTGGCTTGGTTGCAATTACAGTTTTGTTGTTGTTTGTTTGCTACAGCTTAAGGCATGCCAGGCTATTTAAACTGGAGTTCCTGTATTGCTTTTCAAAGCTCCGGAGGTACTCGGATATTTTTATGGTTTGGCGTTTTTAAGTCAAAGAAATTGGGGAAACCCAAGCTCTTCCAATGGCATTCCTCTGCATTTTTACGATGTGCTTTCCAAAAGCAGCACACATTTGTTCAGCGCAGCCACTGGAGAACTGGAGGCAAGAAAGAGGAGAAGATACCATGTAATAAAGGCCACAGAGCCCTGCTTTATTTCTCTAAATCTTTCAGTTTTCATAAATGTGAATTTATCCGATGATATTTAGTTGGATAATTTCATTCTTTGTTTATGCCTGCTGTGTTTATGTTGTCTCTCTTTATTTGACAGGAATGAGATGTACTTGGACTGAGTAAATCACAGTTTTAGTAGTTTTAGATGTTTTTAAGCAGATAAGCACATGCAGCATAAACTACAATTTTAAAATATTTCTTGAAATACACTGAGAATGACAGACAAATGCAATCCTAAGAAAATTAAATAAAAAAGCCTGTTCATTTAACACTTTCCACAAAATCCAATTAACTACTAGATAAAATCACACATGAAAATAGTCCCTTCAAATAAAGTTTAACTTGATGCCATACAAGAACATTTTAGGATCCAAATTTAAAAATGTTATATAGTGAACCTAAGAGTTGTTTGATACGTTTCACTGTCCACGACAGCATT
The DNA here is from genome assembly GCA_026230005.1 of Gila orcuttii. Lineage (NCBI taxonomy): Eukaryota > Metazoa > Chordata > Actinopteri > Cypriniformes > Leuciscidae > Gila > Gila orcuttii. Next base: position 35,547,648 of record JAPDVR010000017.1, on the reverse strand, counting down.
TCTAGCGCCCTAGACAATAATCGCTAATAATCAAAGTTGTGTCCTTCACAGCTTTAATGCTACATAAACACTTAAGAAGGCATAATATTACAGTAGTGCTTTACTTACAGCATAGAAAAGGAAGGTGGAGGCCTTTCCGATGTCCAAAACATCAAAATATGTCCCGTGTGTTAGCCTTAGGCTCTGGCAGCCAAAATAAACCTGTTTTCTCGCTAACTGAGAATGAGAAAGAGCCCCTCGGAAAACCACCCTTTCCTGTTCAAACTCAAACAATTTAAGAAATGGTGAATAAAAACATCTAAGCTAGTTAAGGAAACTGAGTGAAAATCCTCGTAACACTCAGGAAGCATAAGGGAGGGAATCCGATATCCATGAAGCAGGCTAGCCTGTCTCTCAATCTGCCTTCAGCTACACTAGATTACCTTTCTCGAGTCCCATGAGGAATATTGGTGGTGTGAAATGTCAAGAATGTTGCAATCAGATTTGACATGAAAAGAAGATTGTTTCATACAGACTCCGTTTCACCTTTCTCTTTCTCGCACTCTCTCCTTTTCTCGTTGCTCGTGTGCATTTTTTCGCCAGTTCCAAGAAGGTCTGTTGATTTGACTTTTAAAGTCAACCTAAAGCGAACCGTTTACTTTTTTTGGCTTATTTTCCCCTTATTACTGATGTTATACAGGTCCTTCTCAAAAAATTAGCATATTGTGATAAAGTTCATTATTTTCCATAATGTAATGATAAAAATTAAACTTTCATATATTTTAGATTCATTGCACACCAACTGAAATATTTCAGGTCTTTTATTGTTTTAATAATACTGATGATTTTGGCATACAGCTCATGAAAACCCAAAATTCCTGTCTCAGAACATTAGCATATTTCATCCGACTAATAAAATAAGTGTTTTTAATACAAAAAAAAAAAGTCAACCTTCAAATAATTATGTTCAGTTATGCACTCAATATTCAATACTTGGTCGGGAATCCTTTTGTAGAAATGACTGCTTCAATGCGGTGTGGCATGGAGGCAATAAGCCTGTGGCACTGCTGAGGTGTTATGGAGGCCCAGGATGCTTCGATAGCGGCCTTAAGCTCATCCAGAGTGTTGAGTCTTGCGTCTCTCAACTTTCTCTTCACAATATCCCACAGATTCTCTATGGGGTTCAGGTCAGGAGAGTTGGCAGGCCAATTGAGCACAGTAATACCATGGTCAGTAAACCATTTACCAGTAGTTTTGGCACTGTGAGCAGGTGCCAGGTCGTGCTGAAAAATGAAATCTTCATCTCCATAAAGCTTTTCAGCAGATGGAAGCGTGAAGTGCTCCAAAATCTCCTGATAGCTAGCTGCATTGACCCTGCCCTTGATAAAACACAGTGGACCAACACCAGCAGCTGACATGGCACCCAAGGCCATCACTGACTGTGGGTAATTGACACTGGACTTCAGGCATTTTGGCCTTTCCTTCTCCCCAGTCTTCCTCCAGACTCTGGCACCTTGATTTCCGAATGACATGCAAAACTGACAAACAGTCCAGTGCTGCTTCTCTGTAGCCAAGGTCAGGCGCTTCTGCCGCTGTTTCTGGTTCAAAAGTGGCTTGACCTGGGGAATGCGGCACCTGTAGCCCATTTCCTGCACACGCCTGTGCACGGTGGCTCTGGATGTTTCTACTCCAGACTCAGTCCACTGCTTCCGCAGGTCCCCCAAGGTCTGGAATCGGTCCTTCTCCACAATCTTCCTCAGGGTCCGGTCACCTCTTCTCGTTGTGCAGCGTTTTTTGCCACACTTTTTCCTTCCCACAGACTTCCCACTGAGGTGCCTTGATAAAGCACTCTGGGAACAGCCTATTTGTTCAGAAATTTCTTTCTGTGTCTTACCCTCTTGCTTGAGGATGTCAATGATGGCCTTCTGGACAGCAGCCAGGTCGGCAGTCTTACCCATGATTGGGGTTTTGAGTAATGAAACAGGCTGGGAGTTTTTAAAAGCCTCAGGAATCTTTTGCAGGTGTTTAGGGTTAATTAGTTGATTCAGATGATTAGGTTAATAGCTCGTTTAGAGAACCTTTTAATGATATGCTAATTTTTTGAGACAGGAATTTTGGGTTTTCATGAGCTGTATGCCAAAATCATCAGTATTAAAACAATAAAAGACCTGAAATATTTCAGTTGGTGTGCAATGAATCTAAAATATATGAAAGTTTAATTTTTATCATTACATTATGGAAAATAATGAACGTTATCACAATATGCTAATTTTTTGAGAAGGACCTGTATGTCATGTGTATGTAGCATCTCTGGCCTATAAAATAAGAGATTTGAAAGCAATGGCTTGCATAAACTGCTTGGACTAGTCTTAGAGTTATCATAACGTTTTAAGTCAGTTACATAAAAAGGTAGATCAGTCTAATTTGATTTAGAAACGCATGATTACCCCTAACTAACTGCTAGTCGGTCAGACTAATTGTTCGTATTGGTGAGCTTTGGCGGTACTGTGATTTGAGTGCATTTCAGTCCATTGTTTCATTACTTCAGTCTATCAAGAGCTTTAAAACTGCATAGTCAGCTGCTATCCATTCGACTACCTTATGGGTTTCCGAGCTAATCTAATGTCAGGTGTATTGATCTTTTTTTAAATGGCCCCAAGCTAAGGCTACTTTCTCTTAGATCATGATTGGAGTTTGGGTCACTAGCATTTGCAAATTAACTGGCTGCTTAATACAATTCAATGACTTTTGAAGACTTGTACAGCAAAGCAATCAGGTCTATTTTGTGTTCTTAAACTTTGACATGGTGGATAAATGAGCTACCTATTTCGATGTGAGTCCCAGAGGTTTGCGCTATTGTGCTGATACAACTCAGAGAGCAATGGATACGGAAAGTACCAAAAAATAAGGGAAAGTACAAAAGTTGTATTTATATATTATATTATATCCTTAAATGAGATCTCCTTGAGATAACCCAAATGAAGATCTCCTTCAAATTTCAATAATTTCTCTACACTCAGATCTTCAAATCACAAGTCAGAGATTTCAATATGCAAATGAGCAAATATATATAACATGAAAAAACAAATATCTAACCTATGCAATTCACACTCATTTTCTAGCTCTATACTCTTTTCTGTATGCCAATATTCTCCACATTTGTGTTCCAAATCCAAAGAAATTTTAAGGAAAATATCTCAGATAAATCGGATGCTTAAAGTCAATCAAGTCTTATGAGTTATTAAAGAGAAACCTCTGAGCAACATTCTCCTCTGGGTATTTGGAGGCCAACAATACCAATTTATGTATATTTGTTTAGAAGTTACAAATGAAGTTATAGATTATAGTATGAGCTTTCTCGTGGGCATTCAGAGGTTGGAAGGGACGAATGGTTGAGTGCTACTAGTGGAGCACCTCGGGGAACGGTATGACCAGAGCTCCTGGCTCAGGCCTCTGAAGGGGGTAGAGGTAGTTCAGGACTGTAAGGAGGCAGATGGCCCTGGTGGAGTAGGAGCCATACAATTTCACGCTGAATTTTGTGCAGATGTGTCTGCAGTAACTGAAGCGAGAGGCTGCAGGAGTCAGTGACAACCTTGATTGATATTCCGAGAGTCCCACTGCGTAGTCCTTCCACATAACAACAACAAAAAAAAAGAATTATCTAGATTTACCTCCCTGACCAGTTAAAGGGATAGTTCACCCAAGAGTGAAAATGCTGTCATCATTTGCTCATTTACCCTCATGTCATTCCAAACCCGTATGATTTTCTTTGTTTGTTTGTGTGTGTGTGTGTGTGTGTGTAATATAAATGGATACATTTTCAATAGGTTGCTCTCCATGCAATTACAATGAATGGGGGCAGGAGCTTTCAAGATACAAAAAGGATGCAAAAGCGTAAAAGTATGTGCGCTATATTTTATGTCATAGCTTTACTGTATGTGACAAACAGAATGGAACTGGATCATGAGTTTGAATTATTCAGATCGGTTTTGTGAACTGGACCACCCGAACTAAATCACTGAAAAGATTTAACTCAAAAGAATGATTAGTCACTATTTATCTCATGAATGCATCAAGGAGACTTATCAACTTAAATCTCAGTCAATCCTCACACGAAGTTATTGCACAAAGACCTGAAAAGTCATACAAACCACCTTTTGTGGACTCTTTTTGGTCATTTTAGATTATGACAGCCTCATTCCTCATTAACTTTCATTATAATGAAATTACTTGTAAGGAATGTTCTTTTTTTTATCACCTTTTGTGTTCCACAAAATAAAAAAAATATATGTTTGGGAATGAATAATGATGGAATTTTAATTTCTGGCTGATATATTTCTTTGAAAACATACAAAATATTTGAAGATGCATTTAGTCTGGACTTTTCATGTTTCATCGCTGGAAACCAAGAATAACAAGTGAATAATCCAGAGTAAGTAAGTACATTTCAAAAGACTGGACCGACTGATAGACATTGATGGGATACAGCTGGTTAAAGGGTATTTGGCTTTCTCTTGTTCTCCCTCTCACACACCATTGTGCTGGCTCTATTGACAGAACATGAATGAGTTCATCAATCAATTGACTGCATTATTAAGCAGGTCTTAATTATGCCTCGAATAACAACCCTGCAGTAATGGGCAATTAAGACAGAATACAAAACAAAGGAACATATGGATTCCAGACACTCTTCATATTTACTTTTACCATACTTTTTTTCAGACTGGAACTTGTGAACAGATCTTTATTTATTTATTTACTTACAAACCATGCAAAATGGATTTATTCAGCAGTCTGAAACAAACACTTTAATCATGGTTGCAATCAGCCTTAAACTTCCTCTAGGCAAGTGGACTATACTTTGTGGCTTCTTTACAAATAAAAGGCATGCTGGTAAAGAGAGAGAGAGAGAGAGGAAGGTACAGATGAGTACTTTTCCATTCATTTAAATCACAGAGCCATTTTCCTTGGAAGGTAGGAATTTCCCAGCAAATGAGCCAATAACGGGCTGGTGATGCACTATTGGTGTGATTCATTGGTTGTCGAAAATTTAACAGACGTTTCGTTACCAAGACGTTTGTCTTGTTCAATGCCTTCTTAATGTGCCAAATTTTGGTTTGTGGCAATCCAAATTAAAATGTGGATAGCCAACTTAAATGCCTCTTCATTCAACTTCAAATTCATCATTTTTTGCTTTTTGCTTGTGTATAAATTTACAAAAGAATGTCCAAGTTCATTTCCATTCCTCAACCTCTCAAGCATTTGAGATGATGAACATTGGGGTCATTTTAGGTACTCTAATGCTGCCATCTTACCAATTACAACAAAAGAGAATGAGGGAGATTTTACATGAATCAAAACAATTTGGTTTGATGTCACTCACATTAAATTAATTGTGTAGTAATGTGGAATTTCCCTCACTTTTGATGATGATTGACAGGTCCCGCCCACATCCCCTGGCTGTCCAGCACTTCACTGTGAAATCACACAGATACAAAGGAAAATGTAATTTATTATGGGCTACACCAACATTCAGATAAATGTAGCCTTTTAATTATGTGCAGTATTTCTCACTTATGCAAAACTTATGGCCCCTTTACAGAGACTTTTTTTAATTTTATTTCAAAATGATTTTAAATTGTCATTCTGACAGATTCATTCAAACTACTTTGACCGATTATTTAAGATTTAAACCTTTTTGTATCACAAAAGACTGTGTTCTTGTTATTTGGTATATTAATGTTGCTACTGCTGAGCTGTTTAATCCCACAAATAGGCAAATGGCTTAAGTGTAAATTTACAGTGAGTACACCAAAAAGAATTAAAATAATTTCATTTAATCATGCTTTTATACCTAGGAGACCCAAAATAGACTCTTTTTTTTCATGAAGGATATGATTTATCAAATTTATATTTGGTTTATAATTAGTTCTTAGAAAATGTGGAAAAGTCATGAATTATCATCCCAGTACTTACTGATGTTAAGTATATTTTTTTGAAAATAGCTTTTTGGGTAATTCAGACATAAAATAAAAAAGTATGAGGGTTAAGAAAGTGTGAACAATATCATACTGTATTCTGAGAAAAACAATTAAATATATATTAACATTATACCGTGCTTTCAAACTGCGGACTAAAAGTGGATGTAACTATGGCTACTAGAAAATAATAGTGTTCTAAACAGATTTCTTTCTTTTTTATGAACTGTTAAAAGCTCTTTATATGACTTCTGTGACAATCTTTGCATTAAGCTCAGTCGCACCTTGTAGATTGAAGAAGTCCATCACTTGGTGCCCTTGTGTGGATGCCAAGAAACCGACAGTGGCCCCTTGGTTCAGGCTATTACAGGAGGAGAGAAGGGTAAATATAGCCAAGCAAGAGCCAGTATGTCTCGGGAAGGATAAGGGTGGAAACTGAAACATGTGCAGCCCATCCTTGTGCATCCATTGCTTTCACCCTCCCAGTGAGTCTTATCTGTCCAACTGAGGGTGACAGCAGAGAGGCTAATGGTACTTACAGGTCCAAGCTGAAGTTTGGAAGAAAATCCAGACAACAGACGCTGCAGAGTGTAATCTGAAGTGCGTTGCCCCACTCAGAGGGATTTTAAAGCCCTACTGCTTGAGATTAGATAACAATGGGTGCAGATGACAAGAGGAGATGGACTTCAGAGGCAAGCTGGGAAAGTGCTGTGACACAGGAAGATAGTCTGTGAGGGGTTTAAAGAGGTTCACATTGGTAATTAACAACAGAAAATGGGTGCCATTAGCTATCCATGCATACTCACATATTTGTGCAAATCATGATTCATCAATATATACATATACTGTATAATGTTCTGCATTAAAATGCAAGCATCAAAACATTTGCACCTGTGCAAATCCTCATGGAAATGATTTGTGTGTGCAGTATACAATTCACACCATTTTAATTCAGCCAGTTCAGTGGATGTGGTGAAATGTCAGAGACACATACTGAAATCTGAAGAGCCAGTTCTCTAAACCAAACCATCACAGCTACATATAGAGAAACAGATGAGTGAATTGGTATGCTGATATCAAGACAACATAAGTGGTTGGATTTCAGAACTATCAAAGTTGTGCCTCGAGCAAAAGAAGATGGTTTACTTCCTTCCGAAAGGAGCCAGCTTTTTTGGCAATGCTCATGAGAAAATACAACCATGTGTGGATGTTGTGTGATGTGGATGGTTTGGTGTGCGTGTGTTAGAGACTAAAGGAGGGGAAGTATGGTTCCATCTGTTTTGTCCATCTGTCCATCAGTGTCGGTTCATTCTTTTAGACTGTAGCCAGTCTCTCTTTTTTTCTCTTTACTGTCAATGTTAATGTTTATATGGCGATATGTCTACATTTCTGGGTTTGTGTTCTTTTTAGTGCATGATTGCCACTTAGTTTTATGTGTGTATTTCACTGAAGGCATCTGGCTTTTTAGTGTCCTCATATGTACTGTATTTTTGTCTTCATATACGTAATTGACGGGATATCGGTCTCAACATTCCAAGCCTATTCTTTTGGAAGAATGGCTCTGATAGGGGAAGTGATCGCCTGTGGCCAGGAAGTGCTCCTTGTCAACACCAGCTCTCTTGTCATCAGCCTCCCAGACTTTTTGCTCAGTTGTGGCTTGCCTGCCTTAAATGTCCCGTTCCTGCGTTGTCTTTCTGCCTGCTTGTGTCATGGTTGCTCTTGACAAGAAACAACTTGTTGAAAGTTGACCCTCACAGTGGAAAATTAAAAATAGGAAAAAACTAATAAACCAATACCCCCCCCCCCCCCCCAAAAAAAAAAAAAGAAGAAGCTAACAGCTTGTCCCATTTTCCTTGAGCATGGATTGTTGGCAACACAAGTTGACAAGGTAAAAAAAAAAAAAAAAAAAGGAGGAACAATGACCTGACTATATGTTAATCTGTCCATTCATCTGAAAGCGTATTAAATGACAGATTTTTAAGAAAAGTTTGGGCAGTCAGTATAGGAGTTAATATCACACAGCACTCAAAATAATTGGGAGAAATTAAAATACTCAATTTGGCTGCTGTAGAAATGAGAGTCAATGAAAGTTTTGATAGAAGCATTGCCGGTCTTTACTTTAGAACATGCATTAGCAGCACCAGCCTAAAAATCTAAGTTTTTATTAGTGTTATGTGATCTTAAGAGCCAAAATCTATGCCCAATTTTACTGCTGATTTGAAATATATTATTGAAACACAACTTTGGACATTTCATTATTTCCCCATTCAAGTAAATAAGAGCTGTTCTTGTATGCCTTTTGCTTACATAAAAAAAAATAAAAAATTTGCTTCCTGAGTGTTACCAAGACAGTCACCGAGTGACTTTGGTACAAGATTCCATTAGACATGAAGGCATGGCTATGGCCAGACAACAGCTTGCTTAGTTGTCCTTCAGTAAATGAAAAAGGGGAGGGGTGGGAGTGATTGTGCAGGCATTTTGCATGCTGTTAAGGCTTTTGTATCATTATTGTCTATGCTCATTTGTTTTGCTTGTAAGCCCCAAAGACATTAAATACACGGCATGTATTTAATGTCTTCGGGTATTACGGCCTTATCAAGCCGGATATGGAGACACATTAAAGGGAAATATTTTAACTGCTCTTTAAATCCGGAGGATCAACAACCATATGTGAAGTCCACTAATCTTATTTGAAAAGGCCTGAAGCATCGAGAGCAACAGTATGGTTTGTATTAGGCAACTGAAACTGATTTACCAAATGCTCCAGCCAAATGTACAGGAGATTAGGAGAAAAGAAAGAAATGGGATTCACGGGCGGGGCGTAAGCTATGGTTTTGACAAATCCAGGGAACACACGCTGTGCTCTGTGTATTAAACGTGTTTACATTTGTGAACATGTTCAGTTTAGCGCTATAATCTGCAATACAGTAAATAAATAAAAAACTTTACTTAAAGGAAGTTATTTTAGCACAATCCTACTGGGAGAAAAATAGAGAATGAATCAAACAAACGTAATTCAGCACAGACTTCCAGCCTTCTCTTCCGAACCAAGTGGAAAAACTTCGTACAAAATGGAAAAGCCAAAGTGATGTCAAAACATCTAGATGAAGTGGCCTGTGAGTCTACTGACAGTAATGTGATCGTAAACCAAACAATAGTAAAATTAAAGATCTATGATATTTATAGTGAATCTGAGGCTTGCACAGCGGTGTTTAGACTTCCCATGAGGAGGAATGGAAAATCCTGGTAGGATGAGTGTGCCTTTTGTGCTGCTCTTTCAAACATGAAAGGGACTCCAGGGATTCCACTCCAGATTCAGCAATATTGAGCATCTGTGAGCAAAAAATCTTTGTGTTGACAAGAGTTATTTAACGTGAAGGATGGAGTGCACTTGCAGGCGCATTTCAGCACAGCGAAAAATTGACTTAATGCAGAGTCAGTACAGAAAGAGGTAATGAAAGCTACATTGGATTTAAAGCGTTTGGGTATAATGTCAGAGTTTTGTCAAACAATCTGTTTAAATTATGGATTTAAAGCACAGTGTGCAGAATCTGATATTATAGTAACTACACAAGGGGTTGACAGTTTAACTGATCGAATTACACGTCCAATAATCCAAATGTCTAGATTAGTGGTTCTCAACTGGTTTGTATTAGGATTCAGATTTTACTTTGGACATTAAGTGGCAACTCAACACTGCAGCAAACTGTTTACTGTATAATGTGCATAAAAAAGTCGTAAATATCTAACATACACTACCGTTCAAAAGTTTGGGGTTGGTAAGAATTTAGGGTTTTGAAACAAATCTGTTTCACTTACCAAGGCTGTATTTGATCAAAAATGAGTAAAAATAGAAATATTGTGAAATATTATTACAATTTAAAATGTTTGTTTTATATTTTCATATATTTTAAATTGCAATTTTTTCCTGTGATGGCAAAGCTGAATTTTTAGCATCATTACTTCAGTCTCCAGTGTCACATGATCCTTCAGAAATCATTCCAATATGCTGATTTGGTGCTCAAAAATATTAAGCAGCACCATTTTCAACATTTATAATAATAATAATAAGAAATGTTTCTTGTGGAAAGCAGGATACACTATTTTTCAGGATTCTTTATTGAATTGAAAGTTCAAAAGAACAGAATATCTTTGTATTAGATTTTTTTTTTGTAACAATGTAAAAGTATTTACTGTCACTTTTGATCAATTTAATGTGTCCTTTCTGAAAAAGTATTAATTTCGAAAATTTTGTTTTCAAAAAACAATCTAAAGCCAAATTTTTAACAGTATAGGTGTAAATATAAACAATATATTTGTATAATATTGCAATGAACTGAGCCAAGCAATATGCATATGTTTCTAATAATAAAAGTTCCACCCAGCAATTTCAAAATTGTTGACATCACAACTCACTAGTTGAGAATCATTGGTATAGATACTGATTTCATGTGAATCATTTTTTTTTTTATTATTATTAATTATTTACAGAGGTGTAAAGTCCAAGTTCAGAAAGTAAAAGTCCTCAGTATTTTGTTCCAATCACCTGGATTTGCTATTAGCAGTTCTTCAGCCAGGAGATAGAACTAATTAGTGAAGATTAGCTGGCTGAGTTCATGGGTGGAATAAACATGTGGCAGGACTTTTACTTTCTGACCCCTGGACTTTACACCTCTGATTATTTAACAATCCACACAAGACATAAATCATTCGCCATTCTGGTAATTTCAGACAATGTGGTAATACTAAAATTAATTTTGTAATCGGTTTGCAACGAACCAAGCTTGATATGTGATATACTCCAGAATTGAGATATAAAGAACAGTGGAAAGAATCCTTGGGCTTGGAAGCTTTGGCTTTATCATTGCAAATTTCAATATATCATTTTATACAGACATTTATGGCAGTATTAATCATGGATAACTATTAGAACAGAACGTCTATACATCCGGGATTCCAGAAAAGGTCTCCATGCCGTTTAAATTGGATTTGTACATTCATGGGCATCAGTGAACCATCCATCACTGGAGCACAGGGAATGAATGAAACATGGCAAACAACTGAAAGGGGAACTACAGTGAGAGCAGAATGATGCCAATAGCAATGTGTTGATTCGATTGTGGAAGTGATTCTGGAACGCAGTTTAGTTGTGAGGAAGATGTACAGTAGAGGTTCAGTAAAAACCGTAGAGCCCAGACAGCTGGTGCTGCTGTTTCGAACCGAGACCAGATTGGCGGAGGGGGGAAAACTAACCCATGAGACCGAAACCAGGCAGTTGTTTAAGACATTACCGAGGAATACACTATGAATGAAGGGATGAACTTGAATTAAAGCATGACACTTCATGACACTTGTTTTTTCCATCATCTTAGCACTAGGATAGACAAATGAACCTTTGTGTATACAGGAGACATTCAGCATTAAAATCTAAATAAACATGAATTTAAAGGATGCATGTCTCGAAATTCAACTGATGCTTTCAGTACATGGTCTGTTGGTTGCTGCTGGCGTATTAAAGAAATGAAAAGTGCTGAGAACCAAATATTCGCTCCACAATTAAGCGGAAAACATAATTTCTCAGCCCAGATGTTCTGGCCTTTCCCAGAGTTCATGCCTTTCTATAACTTACTGAGACACTGAAATGCCTGCGCAAGAAAGACACAAATTGAAGATAAAACTATAAACAAGCAAACAATGAGTTTAGACTACTGGTCACCAACCTTTTGTCATCTGGCCCATATTAAAAGTAAACTGTACATTCAAATTTATCAACGGTTGAGGTTGGATATTCAGCTATTATAATTAATTTTTATATAATAAATAATTCTTAAGTAATATTATTAAAACATGTCTCCTCCTGGTCAATGATTTGACCTTACATATTGTAAAATCCTCCCATCTCTCATACTCCCTCCTTCCTTTATGCATATACATCCCACAACCCCCTTTCACCATCTCTTTGCTGACCAATGTCCTTCAGGAGATGCTGACCTCTGACCTCTGCCTGCTCTGGTGGTCAGTGTTTAGGCCGTTGAGAAGCCATTGTTCGGCCCTCAGGAGGGGGCAGAGCTTTGTGTGCCTGGGACATGACTGATGCTGCGTGACCCCTGTAGTAGTTGACTACGTACCCTGATGCCGAGGCAGCTTCTGTAATTAGCTGGGATTAGTCCCCTTACAGGCCAAAGTCATGGCCCTCCCACGCTCCGAACAACATTATGCTCTCATTGCAGAAGTGCAGGGACTGGGTCATCATGATTTACACTTTTGATGCTGAATCAGGGTGTTAGGGTATGCACATGAAGAGGTGGTGAATATGTTTAAGACAATTGTGTCAATTTCACTGAGCCTAGTTACCCATCATAACCATACTTTCCATAAAAACACCAAATTAAAAGAATAGTTCACCCAAAAATGAAAATGATGTCATTAATTACTCATAAAACACATTTCAAACCCTTAAAACTTTGTTCATCTTTGGAACACAAATGAAGATAATTTTGGTAAAATCAAATATCTGTACCTCCATAGACAGCTATGCAACTACCACTTTGACGCTTCAAAAAGTTTATAAAGAGATCATAAAACTAATCCATATGAATTGAGCGGTTTAGTCCACATTTTCTGAAGAGACTTAATAGCTTTATATGATGAACAAATTGAATTTAGGCTTTTATTCACAAATAAACATTGATCAGCGAACATAAGCAGAAGCTCAACCGAACCTGCTTGACGCACGAGAACAAACCTCACTGGTTCTTGAGGAAGCTCAAACATGCTGCGTAAAACAAGAATGAACCTCATTGGTTCTCACACATAAAGCAAGCATGCTTGAGCTTCCGTTTACCACAACTGATGTGTGAGTTCATGAATGTTCATATGTGAAAAGCCTAAATTCAATCTGTTCATCATATAAAGCCATCGTGTCTCTTCAGAAAATCTGGACTAAACCTCAATTCATATAGATTAGTTTTACGATCTCTTTATGAACTTTTTGAAGCGTCGTGTAGCTGTCAATGGAGGGACAGAAAGCTCTCTTCATCAAAAAGATTTGTGTTCCAAAGATGAACAAGTCTTATGACATGAGGGTGAGTAATTAATGACAGAATTTTCATTTTTGGGTGAACTATCCCTTTAATAGAATTAATGCTACTATAAAATAATATATTACTGAAATCTCCTTCAAACAAGTTAAGCTTTCAGAATCTATTGTGGGGAAAAAAAGCCCATTGGGGAAATTTTTAATAAATCAGCATAAACAACACTAACTTTCTGTGTGCCTTCCTCTTTGAGATTAGTTGGTACTTTGGTCGATATCTCTTCTCCTCCTCTCTTCTGTCCATTAGGCAGTTTTCCCAGAGTGTTAGCAGAGTGGCATCAAGCCGTCGTCTTTCAGTTTCTCTCCGGAGAGCTCTTCACAGAGTTCACACCACCCAGGCAGAGCTGTGAACTGACGAAGTAGGAAACATATTCAGCATATGGTGTTTCAGATGAGACACTTCACTTTCCAGTCATCACAGCCACTGTGAGGAGTTGCCTAAGGGTATGAACACTTGCCTTACTTCGCTCAATTTTAGAAACAACAGGATTCCCCTTTAATTTAGATGAAGTTTAATTTAGATCTTTTAATCTAATGCTAACAACCTATGCTAGCCTACTTTGTAACAGTTTATCTGTTCAAAAGTTTCTGTTTGGATGAGCTTCTGTAAAATAGCTGATACACCAACACATTCTCACTCCAAACTCTGAGCCACACAGGGTCACCTTTTAACGAACTAGCATCATTTTTCGTGTGCAGGGTTCTCCATTGCTTTCAGTGAGACAATTTGGAGTCACACACAGATGTGATGGGCATGGGAATTTTGATTAAATTATATATTGGGGTATAATTTTGCCATTATGACATTTATGTTGGGCAGTGATATTCAATTTAATCAGCCAGCACAATTTTACTCCAAAACCTACAAATATATTATTAACAGACACAATTTATTCAAAAAGTACAAATATTCCAAGTGCTCTGAGGACAAATGATTGATTTATGTGAGGAACAGACCCAAAAGCGATCACCATCTCAGATCCAGCCCAGTCTCATCCCAAGACGTCATATGACTGACGCTTTTGACCATACGTCAACATCCGACGTTTTAGGGTACCCTTTAACGTCAGTTAGATGACGCTATCTAATCCTAACCCTACCCCAGACCTAAACCTACCCGCATCATCTAACTGACGCTAAAGGTAAAGCGTCAGTAGATGACGCCCTAGGATCGTCATCTAACTGACATTAAAGGGTACCCTAAAACGTCGGATGTTGACGTATGGTCAAAAGCGTCAGTCATATGACGTCTTGGGATGAGACTGTGTTATCAGATCCACACATTTAAAAATTGCAACCAGAAAAAGCGCTACGTCAGCTTTGATTGTGAAGTGGCATTGGATCTCTTGTCTCGTGACCCAAAAAAAACCAAAATGCAACACGAAATCTATCATCAATTTTGACCAGAGATTTGGTATAATTTAGCTTCTTGGGATTTTAATGAATTACTGAATGTGGCTTGAGGTCTCTGGGCAGGATAGATCAACAGTTGGTCATCAAATCAGTTCTTCTGTCCAACAGCATGTGGTTAATATGACTTCAGCTAAACAACACATCTCAACAAACTCCTACCAGTCAAAGAATTAACTTCCAGTTCCAGTGGGAAAACATTCTGGAGGGATGCCAATTTTGAGAAAGAGGATATTGATTATTAAACCAGTTCTCCACATGAACAATGCATGTTCTGCAGATGGATGGTTTGTATTGTATGACCCAAACGTGTCGAGGTGATTCGTAAATAATAGTGCTATACATCCAAACAGAAGCTGTCATGTGCGATGCTGACAGCTCGTCCAGACCCCTTGAGCTCCTGAAGAATGATTAAATGCAGGCATTCTCCACGCACGCCTCTTCTTGTGCCATTGTTTTTGTCTTATATGCAAATTATAAATAATCTATTGATCAGTCATTCACCCTTCAAGCTGTTCAGGGCCTGACGGGGCACCTAGGGCACGAGTCGCACCGCCCCTTGAGGTCAGGATGGGCACTGATATCGGTTACTGGGTAGGCCTTACAACAACAACATGTGCAAAGTAACAAGTCTGCACGTGTTTGCAAGCGGGTGATTGTGCGTATAAGTGTGAGCGAGCCTGTAAAGAGAGTGAGTGTGTGTGTGTGTGTGTGTGTGTGTGTGTGTGTGTGTGTGTGTGTGTGTGTGTGTGTGTGTGTGTGTGTGTGTGTGTGTGTGTGTGTGTGTGTGTTAGACCATGCAGAGAACAGGCTGCATCTAGAAAACAACAGGGTTCCAGTTGGGAATTGATCAGTTAACACCAATAAACCCCGCAGGACTCCAGAGACGGCAAGCAACTACAGACAGACTGAAAAACGTCTCTGCAATGTTTATTCAACCTGCCTAACCTGTCTAAACTCAATTTCAAAATGTCTTTTTAAAACTTAACAAATGTACTGTGTCCCAATATAAGAGTAAATATGACCCTAACAGAAATGCTATTGAAATTCTAATTGGATCAAACAAGAATTCTCTTGTAATCCAAGTTCCAGCTGGAGTTAAGTTTATGTTTTAGGGGTGTAAATTGATTACATAAAAAAAAAAATAATAATAATAATAATGACATGATATGCAAATTAAATAATTGAATTAATCACAAATATACAAAAAACTGTCATTAGGATGCCTTATAAAGTTGCTGCCAATGTAGGCGGCAGACTAAAGTCTCTGGTTGTGCAGTATATCTTTGTAATTGTGAATGTCAAGCACATAGATTAGAATGGAGATTCGGTTTACATTAATGGAATAATTGATTTCCATGTGAGCGGGTCATTTATGAGACAGAGAACCTGAATTCCCTTGTCATGTTGTCACGCTATTACATTTAACAATCTGAGAAATCACAGAGCAGATTTCATGCATTTCACAACAAATGGAAAAAAGTAAATTACATGCAAATAAGCACAGCGGAAAGCACGCCCTCACATGAGCACATATAACAAATGAGAACAATCTGACCATAGACGGCTCCATCGCTGGGGAGAAGAGCACAAGTTTTGTCATAAATGCCTCCTCCCCTTAAGGGGCCCTGAAAAACAAAAGGTTTCAAATGACTTTCATACGGCTGTGAAATTAGGTCTTGTGGAATTAAAAAAGAGAAGACACACTGAGGAACCACTAGCCCCCTGCACAGTCAAATGGAAATGAGTAAAACCCTAAGAACAGATGGTAATGACTACAGACATGTGTGCTCATGCCATGACTGGATTTGTATTATAAGTCAATATTAACTGCTATAAAGATTGTTAATATGCCACTATAGTCTTATCTTTTTTATATTTGGACCCACAAGATTCATTTTAGTTGTGCTTATAACAAGCATCACTTTTACCTTTGCAATCTGCCTGACATATTGGCAATGTTGGCACCACCAAGCACCCTACCAGAAGACCCTACAAGCACCAACATTTCCCAACATCTTCAGACAAAATACACTTATTTAAGATACAATTCTATCTATAATATCTTATGCAGTGCTTAAGAGATATAAATGATGTTTTAAGGATTTATACATATTTATAAAGGACAAATTATATATATATATCTGAATATATAACTGAATAAAATATTTCAGTTTTCCTGCATAACATATATTCCTGTATATCAAAAAATATATACATCTATAAAAATGTATATCTATACATATATTTCTGTGTGTAAATATATATATATATATATATATATATATATATATATATATATATATATATATATATATATATATATATATGGACCTTGTGAAGCTGAATGCAGTGTGTCTGCTGAAGGGAAACTAAAGAAACCCAGATGTGTTTCAGTGACCTGGTATATATATATATATATATATATAAATGTATTAGTATTTTATATTTTTTTATCAATATTATGAATATTTGATAAGGATAAGAGGAAGAAACAAGACCGGAAATGATGCAAGCTATTATCTTACATACTGTACAGGAGCAACACAACCCAGCATGCCCAGTGCTAGACTCACATTTTTATTCCAAGGTCTTCAGATTATAAATGGGACAATTCAAACATTTAACAAAACAAAATACCCAGTTTGTTGTTATCCCATCCTCCCTGACTTGTTCTCAGGAGTCCAGAAGGGACAACATTATATTCAAGGCCAGTGGGAGTTGAAAAAGTGAAAGAATGTCTTTTGAAAAAAAAAAAAATGACTGTGTGAGAAAAGAGAGAAAGCTGGTGTCTCCGCACCTGTTGTCACACACTGCCGGGGTCCAGGTCGATCACTGGACAGGGCTAGCCAATAGTTCAGGGGGGCTGGGAAGGCCAGTGGAATTCTAAACCTTAAATGACAGCTATGGCTGGGTCAACACCCCTCACGTTACTGACAGCAGGAGTGTGTGTGTGTGTGTGTGTGTGTGTGTGTGTGTGTGTGTGTGTGAGAGAGAGAGAGAGAGAGAGAGAGAGAGAGAGAGAGAGAGAGAGAGAGAGAGAGAGAGAGAGAGAGAGAGATAGAGAGTTTTACCTTGTTCATCGAGGTGGCCTAGGGTTGAAGTAATGTTTGTGGCATGTTAAATATTAGCTTAGCTGTTAAAGCCATTAGCAGTGATTTCATTTAGCCACCTGTTACGCTGTTACACAGTTAGAGGGTACTTCAGTCTGTCGGCGTGGAGGGAATGTAACCCAGCGTCCTTCTTTTCAAAACAGATACTGCATATGAAAATATAGACTGGGGTTCTCCATCTGGATGTCTTTCCTTTGAGTTTATCAGTTCAGATGTTTCTCGAGTTCTTCTACTTAATTTATGGTGTTGCCACAAAAATATTTTCAAAAACACACTTCCCAGAATCTCAGAATCTATTTTTTCTCTCTCAAATCAGTCCAATTCGATTAAATAAGGATAGCATTGGCAAGGCATAATTAAGGAGTAATATATATATATAGATTGTAGTTAATGTTTACATTTTCATGTGGTAACACTTTACAATAAGGTTTAACTTGTTAACATTATTTCAATTGTGACAACTCTCAGAATAGGTTTAGCATGTAATTGAATATGGCAATGTTAATGTATTTGGTCTTGGTGGACTAGATCTGCTATGCTACTGCTGCTTTCGATTATTTTTGCTGCATAGCAGGTATGGACTTGCTACTGATAACAGATACACAAACACGCTGTTGTGAGCATGTAAGATGTACTGCTGCTTCATTAACAGACATACATAAATCCTGTAGCATCTAGGCAGGTGGAGCTGGGGGAGGTGGAGGGTTTCAGAAAAAAACCTGATAGTACACTGCAGGACTAGCCTACAGCAAACAATGAACCAGACTATTTAAATGGTGAGGAGCAAGCAATCACATTGGCTGCAGGATCAGCAGAGGCCAATAAACTTGTGCCATGCAACAATGATGTGATTGCTTGGAGATTGCATGTAAAGGACCTATACCAGCCTTTAAAAAAGACATCTGATCTATACTTCTAAAACCATCTGACAGATTTTTGTGAGAAAGGAAATGAGCATTTTGTCTTGAAAATCCTTGACAGCCATGGTCACTATTCACTTTAACTGAACGGAAAAGAGCTGCTTGGGCATTCTGCTATAAATAACCCCTAAAAGAATGAAAGTCATACAGGTTTAAAGACATGAGGGTGAGTAAATGAAAACAGAATCTATCTATGTAAACCTTCCCTTTACATGAGTAAATAAGTATTAAATTGTTTGTTGAATTGCTGTATTTACTATTTAATCAAACATTTTCATGTCTTTGTTCCTTTGTGCTGATCTTCTGCGTGTCTTTTGCAACGACATATTTAGAGATTCAGAGACTCCAGGCTCAATTATTCATGTGTGCTCAGCGCTGTGCTGTAATCCTGGCCGACACTAAAAGTCTGTCTAGATTTAGCATCATGAAATTTTCATGGTTAAAAGAGAGGCTCTTTCTCTATCTTTTCACATCCCCGCTCTACCCTTTTCTCTCACTCCACGTACAGCAGTCTGCGCAGGCTGTTTTACGGTTTCATATTCTCCTCTCACTCTCTCTGTCAGAAACACACGCCCACTTGCACACCTTACACTTCTCTCTGCGCTGATGATGGACAAGGCCTTGAGCCCTGAGGCGAGTCAACCAGGTCACTGAAACACATCTGGGTTTCTTTAGTTTCCCTTCAGCAGACACACTGCATTCAGCTTCACAAGGTCCATATATATATATATATATATATATATATGGCCTATTACTCTGTGAAGTCCACTTCCAGGGCATTATGGGGCAATCGGCACGTAGCCTATCCAGACAGAAACCGAAGGGAAGCTTTCAACTAGACATAAATAACGTAATATGCGTGTTTGTGAAACTGCACCCCTGGTTGGATTTGTTCTGCTTCTGTCTTTGATTCCCTGAGGCGTAGAAGTGTCTTTTTCTCTGAGCAGCTTTAGCATGCATTAGTCTATCGGAGCAAGATATCAGATCATCAAGATCCAGCCAAATGGTTATGTGGCACCAGTGTGCTCTGCTAACTAGAATCATTCAGTTCTGATTTTGTCTGTCATGAAGACATCTGTTTCCTGTTCTCCAGCTCATCAAATGGTGGAAAGCAATTATGCTAGGTTTAGGTTCCTCAGTAAAATTCCTAAGGATGAAAAGGTAGATACTTCAAGTTTACTGGAAGGGTTCACACCTGTAACAGCCATATATCTTCCGTGTTCTTTTTCTTTTCTTCACAGAAAGATAGAACATGCTCTTAATTTTTCCTGAACCCAAGAGCAGCAATCCCCCCCCCCCATCTCTTGACAAATCATAAATACATCATTTATCATACTGAAAATGGCTCCAACTGAGCACTTAGATGGAGATCATTTTTATGATTTAGAAGTGCAGCTCATTTTTTGCTTTTAATATGAAGCTCTAAATCAAACCCAGCTGCCTTTTCCTCATAAAAGCTCATTTTCAGTGTCTTTCTGAAAATCAAATCACAATTTTCACTCTTTTCTCACCTCAAAAAAAAAATCCATTACAAGTGAAAATGTACACGAGACCATTGTGAAGTAGTTAACAAAAAATAGTGACATTTCATGGTAGCATTATTTTTTCAGTACCTCAGCAATTTTTCTTGCAACTTCTCACAAGACTGGGTTGCCTAATACACATACAGCTCAAAACCAAGCAAACTGAAAAACCCCCAAAAACAATCAAATTCATTTTAGTGAAAAAAAAAAATAATATTTGTGGTATAACACATAAAATAAAAAGTTAAAAGTTGCAAGCTACTCCAGCAGACAGAGAAAGAGTGAGAGTTACCGAGAGAAGGCTGGTAAGTTTTCAGTGCCAATCATCTGACATTAATCTCTGGAGCGATGCCAATATTAGCGTAGCAACATTAACAGTTTATCCTGTTATCTCAGTGGAAAAGATTGTGTGGGAGAAAGACAAGGCCTGCAATATAACAGCCGATAACTCACAATGAGTTTTTCTAATTACAACACGAACCCTCATCTGCCTTCCTCATCTTCCTCACCATCATTAGCCCACCCACTCCACAGCAATCCAAAGTAATCGGAAAAACCAAGACATGATTACGGCAGACGTTTGGTTTAAACAGAAAATCCGCCCTTTGGATAGTTCCGTTCCAAAACCTAGTGAGTTGCCAGGAAATCCTGGAATTAAAAAGAGATTTTCAAGACTATAAAAAGTCATGGGAATTAATGAAATCTTAAAGAGTCATGAGAAATTTGAGAAGTTATGCTAAGCTCTAAAATATTTAATCAGCTATAGAAATTCCTTTTTTGTGAGTACTTTATTGAAATTATTTAATTTAATTTATTTATTTTAAAGAAAGAAAGAACAACTGAGTGTCACAGAAATTGGTTAGGCAGTTTTTGAAAGAGAGCAATAGTTTCTAACTTCTGTACATGGCCATTTTCATGAACAATTTCATATTTCATTTATAAAATTTTAAATGTGAGGGCTTTTAAGCTAAAACAAGTTTATAAAATTATATTTCTTTCTTCTAAACCCAGTTGAGTAAAGAAGAACACGTTTTCAAGGGTGTTTTTGAGCGGTTTGTTCCTCTCATTCCATTTCCACGAAGCCTGTGAATCCATTTCACTGAACCCTACCGACAGAGTTAAGTATGCATGGTCAAGCATTTTTTCTTATGGCTGGTTTTATAGGCCACATTTTATGCCGGTTCATTTTGCACTCAGCAACACCAGACAGAAAACCAACAGCCTTCACCTCTCTCCATCTCTCTCTCTCTCTGTGGCCTCCTCTTTTAAGAGACCCATTAAGCCTCTGTTTTCTTATTTAAAATGCTAGGTGTAGAAGCATGTCAGGTCTACACCTAAAAAGTGCTTTATGAGCCTGGATATACAGTAGTGCCTCTACTGTCATGGCCTTGTCACTTCACCTTTAAGAAAACGCCTCGGGTTATGATGATGCAAGACTGAGCCACAAAATACTACTAAGCAAGCAATTTTGCACACTCCACGTGAGAGGAAAACTATGAAGACAGGAATCCCACAAACAATAGCTACGTTTACACAAATACAAATAATCTGGAAAATTGAGACTAATAGCTCAATGAAAAAATATCTAATAGGAAAAAGTTATCTGACTGAGTTTGATCCAAATTAAATTTCTATGTAATCAGGAGGTGGTGCAGATCTTAAATAATCCGTTGAGAACAATATAACTACCATGTAAGCCTGACTATTTTTTAAATTAAGATTAGCTAATCATGCAACCCAGATCATAGTCAAAACTAAATTTTACTGTGTGCATTTTCTGAAAATTGAAGTTTATTTATTGTACACTGTATAAAAGTACAGTGCATTCACCATGCAATCCAAACTGACAGTTCTTATTTTTAAACCCTTTCACATGTAAATTAAAAATATTTTGCACTGAACGTTGTAATACACTCCAGTGACCAGCTTAGAGTGATCACGTGATCGTAAGCGCGGGTTTTGGAATATTGCAGGTTTTGTTATAAATTATTTAATATATCTGTGCACATCGTTATTTTTTGAAAATGAATGTGCCCTTGTAATCTATAATCAAAATAACTCTCCTGCAACGATATCTCTTCTCTAACTTGGATGACATTACGCAGCATTTAGCAAACAACAATGATCCAACAATCCAATCAATTCCCGATACACAAAATCAAGCCTGCCCTACATTTATTTCTTGTTTATGAGGCCGTTTCATTCAATATATACGTCACTATAGGGAAGAAAAGACGATCGCAACTTAGTTTCATGGTGACTTTAAGAGGAGCACTGGCATGGTCTAATACTTGAATATTAACTATTAACTATTAAATCCTTATAAACAGTAACTAACATGAACTACAATAAGCATCTAACTGATGCTAAATGATGTGTTTACTAACTCCCTGCGTAAGTGTCTGATCATAGTTTGCAGTATGAGTCCAGATGTCAGTACACACACACACACACACACACACACACGGTTCCTGGTGAGACTAATCCTTCAGTGAGACACACAACATGAGGGATGAGGCCACCCAGAGCCTCTCTACACTCTTCTACAAATCATCAGGTTTTTCTCTTCTTCTTACAATTTCACAAGCCTTGTGAGCTCTTTAACAACCGTTTTGAGGTCTAAACTCACTCAATTACAGTTTAAAATATATTCACATAGAAAACAGCCATTTTAAATTGTAATAATACTCCACAATATTACTGTTTTACTGTATTTTTGATCAAATAAGTTCAGCCTTGGTGAGCATAAAAGAGTTATTTTAAAAACATTGACATTTGTTGATTGGTAGTGTAGCATGTAGTTACCATTTGCATCAAAATATAGGACCTCATACAATTTTTTTTCTTAGATTTTTTTTTTTTTGTTTGTGTACATGATCACAAAAAACAATGTTGTGAATATATACAAAATATATAAATATCACACAAAGGCCCTGTATTTTAGTTCCCTCGCCTCCAAAATCCCAATACTGCATCAACAGGACTGCTTATATCAGCCAGATCAAATATTCAGTCAGTTAAGAAATTATATACATTTCCTTTCTAAATAACATCCAAACTTTTATGTATTTTACAACTGTAATATATTATTAAAATATACCCAGGGTATTTATGCTAGGAAGATTCAAAAACGTCCAATTTTTTTGCATGAATGGAAGCCTGCCAGCACGGACTCTTATCATAAATGTTTATGCATATCTAAAGTGACTTTGGCCGTGTGCTATAGTTATGGCAGGTATGTAATGATGCATGCCTGAACTAGTTTTGGTTGAGTGATGACATGCCATTTCTGTAATATTCACACACCTACACATGACTGAATACACAATCTCACCCAGTCTGTAAACATCAGCAACTGTCCCCCTTATTGCTTTAGGTGGTTCGGTCAATAAAGGCCAGGTGGGAGATGCAGATGTTAAATGGCTGGAGGTAATATATCGACTTCATTCTGTCCTGAAATGGCATTTTGATGGCACACAGCCATGCCATGGTCCCAGGATGGGGAGCATTGGGAGATACACACACACACACATACCCAAGCACAGGTTTTTGGGCCCCATTTCCAGCAGTGAAACTTCTCCCAATCCCAGTAGCCCGATGTCAGTAGCTTATTAAAGGGGGGTGACCAGCCCTGTAGGCACAAGAATATATGAATAAATTTATTACACTAATGCAATGACCTTAAAACTGCAAGAGGCATTCACACTTTCAACCATCTATTGATGTAATGGTTATAAGTTGAAGAAAACTAAAGGAAAAAAATCATTCCAGTAAAAATGCATAACCTCACAATCACCTGGAGAAACTGTACGCACATTCTGTCTTACAAAGGATTGGGGGATGTTCTGCATTAAAATGCAGGAACAAAGAGAGTCATGCAATGAGAGTGAACATAGAGGAGAGAGACTGCAACAACAACCATTGTTTCTTTTGCATTTATGTTGAAATGTGAACACAAACGCTAAACACTATTATTACGATTTCATTATTAGATGTTCTATTCTAAAAAACAAACCGTTTTGTTTTTCACAATTTTCGTAGTTTCCATAGATATAGCCATGGTTAGTGGTTTTTAAAAACTCTACAATCTGAACAGAAATGTTTTTTTTATGATGTATCTCATTCTAAACAGATTTCCAGGAGTTATTTTTAAACAATTAAATATACAATATCAAACAATACAGAAAAACTATCATTCAAAAGTTTGGGGTTGGTAAGATTTTTTATGAAATAAGTTTCTTATACTTACCAAAGTACTATACTATTAAATACTATTATGTAAAATAACTCTTTTCTATTTTAATATATTTTAATATGTAATTTATTTCCTGTGATGGCAAACAGTTGTGCTGCTTAATAGTTGTGTAAATCGTGATACATTTTTAATGACTGTATGAAATTTAAAAAACAGCATTTATTTGAAAGTCATCTTTTGTAACATTATGTCTTTACTATCATGTTTGATCAATTGAATGCTGAATAAAAGTATTAACTTCTTACTAAAAAAATCTTACTGACCCTAAATATTTGAATGGTAGTGTCAATTGTAAAAATCTCTAATATCTCATAGTCAGTGTTGGGCAAGTTACTTTTAAAAAGTAATTAGTTACAGTTACTAGTTACTTCTTCCAAAAAGTAACTAAATTAGTAACTCAGTTACAAATTTTAAAAGTAACTAGTTACTTATGAAAGTAACTATTGCGTTACTTTCAAGTAAAATTAAATTTTAAATGCTCAAATGTGACCCCACCTCTACCCCTCTTTAACGGAACTTAAAATACATGTGCATGTTCAATTATTTATGATAAATTTGAATATTATAATGAAATGGACACTTAATACAATACATTATTAACAGAAACATGAAACATTGTACACGCATCTAAAAAAAAAAATGTTGCTGTGGGACAAAGTGAGACTAGCCTCCAATCAAACGCCATGTATGTAGATATTATGTTTATATAGTAGATCAATGCAAATAACACAATAGATGTTTTGGAAATTTTCATATTTATTGCCCCTCAACAGGCCACAACTGGGCAAAATTAAATTAAGCTTGTTAAGCTCGTCGCCATACCTGTCTCTCGTTGACTGACTGGCTTGTGTTGTTCCTTGTGTGTCCTGTCCTGCCCGACTATGTGTTATGATGGGTCGTTCGCAATTCATGAGCGTTAGCCGTTAGTGATGATGGGTCGTTCGCGAATGAGCGTTAGTGATGATGGATCGACTCGTTCGCGAATGAGCTTTTGATGGGTCGTTCGCGATTCGCGAATGAGCCGACTCTAATAGCCGGCTCTTTTAGGTGAACGTTGGGAGCTGGCTCGCATATCTGAAAAGCCGACTCTATTTTTACAAATTTAGCCTATAGAAATTAAATAATTATGTAATAAAAATTGAAATATTATAGTCAAAGTCATTTAAAGAGCCGTTTGTGAGCCAAAAGAGCCGGCTCTTTTCAGTGAGCTGAGTCAAAAGAGCCGAATGCCCATCACTACTATGCGTGCTTTCGAACACCCGCCCAACTCTACCTCTGATTGGCTTACAATGACATTTTACTCTACCTTATAGCCAATCGTCAGCATTTATGCGCTTGTCTCGTGCTCTGCCCACTAACCAAGGAAGAACAGTAAAAAAAGTATTTGCCTCTCGCTCAGAGATCTAGTTGGTCTGATGAAAAAAAAAACAGCTTCATCAGTTATAGTAACGCGCCGCATTTTTTGGCAGTAACGGTAACGGCGTTATTAAGATGAGAAGAGTAATCAATTAGATTACTCGTTACTGGAAAAAGTAATGCCGTTAGTAACGGCGTTATTTATAACGCCGTTATTCCCATCACTGCTCATAGTAGTGTCTTACCAACTATTCAGATCAACCTTAGGATTCCCCAAGACACCCTAGCATGAAGGCGACCCATTTTGCATGGGTAAACAGTAACACCACTCATATTTTTTTCAGAAAGTGTAAACGTCAATCACATCTTTATGCTGATAATGTGATCAACATTACTGAGAATGAGTACTAGTGGAATCAGAAACAATAATGGACAATGAACTAATGGAACGGCGGGGTTTCCTTACCTATCACACACGCACTGACTGCAATGCATCAACGGCGATAATGTGCTCGACAGACTGTCTAATACCTATGAATGTTTTTACCATTATACGTACAGCCACACACACACACGAATATGAACCACACACTCCACTCGATCCGCTCATTAGGGCTTTGCTGAGCCTCTGGCCTTTGAGAACGGCTAGAGTCTCATCAGACAGCAAATTAGACTCATCCATTCGTCTGTGCAAGAGAGACTTCCTGCGGGGACACAAGTCAATTGTCCCATCGCCACGCGCACACACAACCAAAATGTTCCTGCTCTCTGAATTATTGATGGATGTCAGTCAGTGTGTCTGACCACATTTAAGTGTTTCCACGGGGGGTCCAAAAGCAATCAAAACACACATGCACACGCACGAGCACAGCTGGTCGTTTCGCTATCTTCTGTCGTCTTTTGTTATGACCCCACGCCACTCGTTGCTATTGATGTTCGCTAGTAGGATACAAAATTAAACTTGTATTTGACATGTGCTTCAGTATGGCAACTTAATCTAATAAGATAATCATGTACGCACACATACATGATTATGCACAATATATTTTTAAAGATAGTATGTATGTAGTAAGCACTATGCAATGAAAAATGTAGTACTAGATTGTTGTTATATGACCCATTACACTGCATGTGAGTGTGTCCAATTATCATCTTGGAAAAAAAATGATTTTCTTTTCTTTCTTTCTTTCTTTTTAGTCAAAAAGTCTTGAAGGAATGCTCTTATATAAGTACAGGTTCAACTGTTATGTATGTTTATGCTGAAATATAATTTATTATGTGTAGTTGGCTTTCGTGATTTATGTTACGTGCTTCAGAACTTCCGTTAAGGGAACATAGCGAGCATCAATGCTCTCTGGTTTACAATGTGCAATGTGGGACTTTTTATGGAGTGAAGTTTCAGAGCACTAGAAGGATGTTGCGATTTAGACAGCCCTTAAAATGGCCGACTCCCCGGTCCAGTGCCTTGACTGGAATTAGGGATCTTATTGAGACACACCCAAGGTCTTAGAAAGTTACAGGCAGATA
Source organism: Gila orcuttii (assembly GCA_026230005.1). Taxonomy (NCBI): domain Eukaryota; kingdom Metazoa; phylum Chordata; class Actinopteri; order Cypriniformes; family Leuciscidae; genus Gila; species Gila orcuttii. The sequence goes on along the minus strand of JAPDVR010000017.1, from coordinate 35,520,491 downwards.
AGTTTGATCAAGGTTGGAACTAAACTCTGCAGGAAAGTGGACCTCGAGGACCAGAGTTGAGAAACCGTCTCGGGTTACGACTGTAACCCTTGTTCCCCGAGAAGGGAATGAGACACTGCGTCGTCGTCGTGACGACACTATGGGGAACGCCCTTAGCGTAACGCATCTGAAGTATGAATGAGATCTGTCCAATCCTGATTGGTGCTGCGTCATGACGTAGTAGATGACGGCACAACCGGAAGATACAAAGGGACGCCGGCACACACACACATTAGCTCCTTTGCGATGAAGCAAGCACTCTGCCCGTGATAGGTGTGGCGACGAGACGCAGTGTCTCGTTCCCTTCTCGGGGAACAAGGGTTACAGTCGTAACCCGAGACGTTCCCCTTCGAGGGAACTCGCACTGCGTCGTCTTCGTGACGACACTATGGAGAACGTAATACCCACTTTGCCACACCGTAATCACGCCTGCCCTGGTGTGAAGCTGGGAGACCAGGCACACTTAGGACACGAGCACTCTGGCGCCAGGCATCAAGGGGAGTTGCAGACTGTAAAAACGTATGAAGGTGTGCAGGGTGGCCCACCCGGCCGCCTCGCAGATCTCCTGAAGCGAGACGCCAGAAAGGAGGGCCACCGAGGAGGTCATGCTCCTGGTGGAATGCGCCCTCACGGCCATAGGTGAAGGCAAATTGCACACCTGATAAGCCGTGGCTATAGCCTGGACAATCCAATTACTTATTGTCTGTTTAGAAGCAGGCAGCCCTTTCTTGGGTGAACCAAAGCACACCAACATCTGGTCTGACTTCCTCCATTGAGAAGACTTCTCCAAATAAACTCTTAGGGCTCTGACTGGGCAGAGCAGGTGAAGTCTCCCCTCTTCCGCCGTCCCATGAGGTGGAGGATGGAAGGCCTGAAGAACCACTGACCGTGCCGCACTAGACGGCACCTTGGGCACATAGCCCGGCCTAGAATGTAAGATGGCCTTAACACCGCCAGGGGCAAACTCCAGGCAAGTTGCCGTTATAGCCAAGGCCTGGAGATCCCCCACTCTCCTCAGAGAGGTGATGGCAAGGAGAAAGGCCACCTTGAATGTCAGGTTATTTGCCTCAGCCGACTCCAGTGGTTCAAAGGGGGCCTCAGCCAACCCTTCAAGAACCACCGCCAGGTCCCAAGTTGGGACTAAAAGTAGGCTGATCCCTTCCCGGCGGACCCGCTCCAAGACTCCCGGGAGCAGAGCGATTGGGGGAAATGCGTACAGACGCAGCCTCGGCCATGTCTGTGTCATAGCGTCCAGCCCCAGCGGAGCTGGATACCTGAGAGAGAACCACAGTGGACAGTGGGAAGTCTCTTGAGACGCGAACAGATCCACTTCCACTGGGCCGAATCTCACGCACATGGCCTCCACCACCTCGGGGTGGAGTCGCCACTCCCCGGGCCTCAGCCCCTGCCTCGACAGGACGTCTGCTCCCTGATTTTGGATCCCGGGGACATACATCGCTCTGAGAGACGACAGTTTTCTCTGGGACCACAGAAGGATCTGGTGTGCCAGTCTGCATAGAGGGCGCGACCTCAGACCCCCCTGATGATTCAGATACGCGACTACAGAAGTGTTGTCCGAGCGTATCAGGACATGGTGGCCGCGGAGGTCCGGGAAAAAAACTCCTCAGAGCTTTGTAGACCGCCAGCATTTCCAGGCAATTGATGTGCCAGGCAAAATGCCGGGTCTCCCACAGACCTCTCGCAAAGCGGCCGTCCATGACCGCGCCCCAACCAGTGAGAGAGGCATCTGTTGAAACGATTTTCCAGCAACATGATGCTCCCAGCACCGGTCCCTGGGACAGGAACCAAGGTTTCCTCCATATGAGAAGGGAACGAAGGCATCTGCGCGTTACCCTGATCATACGGAACGGATTTCCCCTCGGGGAAAACCCCTTGGCTCTCAACCACCACTGTAGGGGTCTCATGTGTAGCAGGCCAAAAGGTATGATGTTGGACGCTGCTGCCATGAGCCCCAGCAGTCTCTGAAACTGCTTCACAGTGAGGTTGTGGCCTAGCTTCACTCTGGAGACCATCGCCAGTATGGACTCCACGCGAGCAGGAGACATCTGTGCCCGCATCGTCGTGGAATCCCACACAACTCCCAGGAACGTAGTCCTCTGGGAGGGCATCAACACACTCTTTTTTGTTTTGAGTCTCAACCCCAGACTATGGATGTGGGCGAGGACGACAACTTAATGCCGAATCGCCAGCTCTCGCGACTGGGCCAGAATCAGCCAGTCGTCGATGTAATTGAGCACCCTGACGCCCTCGAGCCTCAGGGGTGCTAGAGCTGCATCCATGCATTTTGTAAAAGTGTGAGGGGAGAGAGCTAGGCCGAACGGAAGAACCCGATATTGGAACGCTTCGCCCCCGAAAGCGAACCTCAGGAACTTCCTGTGGCATGGAAGGATGGGTATATGGAAGTATGCGTCCTTCTGATCTAACGTGACGAACCAGTCCTCGAACTGGATCTGACTCACGATGGCTGGAATTGTGAGCATCTTGAACCTGAACCTCCTCAGAGAACGATTCAAGTGCCTGAGGTCTATTATTGGACGCAACCCCCCATCCTTCTTGGGAACTATGAAGTACCGGCTGTAGAACCTGAACTCCCTGTCTGGCAGAGGAACACATTCTATGGCCTCCTTGACCAACAGGGATTGAACTTCCTGTTCCATAACCCGAACCTGCTCTGGGCCGACCACAGTCCAGACCACCCCGTTGAACTTTGGGGGAGGGGAGCTGAACTGCAGCCTGTAACCCAGCTCTACAGTACGCAGGGCCCACGCAGATATATTCGGAAGGCATGACCATGCGCCGAGATAATCTATTAAGGGAACCAGCCTCTCGAGGCTGGCCTCGGGTGTTACCCAAGACTCGTTCCCGACCCCCTGATGCGGCTGGCCGGCAGGGAGCGGTCGACAACGATTTTGGGTGGGCGGACGCGTTCGCTGCCCAGCCGCAGGCCTTAATAGAGGCGGCTGGAGCGGCGTGCGTACGCGGGAAATCAGCGTGGCCCGAAGCGTACTGGCCGGCGGGAACACAGCACTGATTTCCCGAGAGCTCCGGGGGGGAAGCGACCTCGATCGCTCCGCCCCGGGGGGGACAGCTCTCAGCGGTCCGGCTGCTCGAGCCTGGCTTCGGGTATCAATCGGGATTCGTTCTCGACCCCCTGAAGTGGATCTCCGGCAGGGTTCGACCGATAACGATTCTCGATGGGCGGACGCGATTGCTGCCTGGCCGCAAGCCTGTGGGGCAGACAGAGCAGCGTGCGTTCGCTGGAAACCGATGTGTCCCGAAGCGCACTTAACGGCGGGATACAGACATCGACTTCCTGAGGGCTTCCCTGAGGGGAGGCTCTTTCGGTTTCGCTCTCGACACCCTGAAGCGGAGGACCGGCAGGGAATAATCGAAAACCGTTCCCGATGGGCAAACATGAGCACTGCCTGGCCGCAAGCCCTTGGGGCGGCAAACAGAGCAGCGTGCGTTCGCTGCTCATCATTTTAATTCCTCAGAATTAAATGCAGTCATAAACACTGTATAAGTGAAACACGGTCTGAATGGTAGGCTGAATTAAAATATCTAACTTAATATAATATTAATTTATAATATTATCAGATAATATTCCATCGTTTTAATTTCTTAAAATTAAATGCAGCCATAATACCAGACAATACTGTTTGTGTTATACGGTCTCTAATCTACACGCTGCCTCGGCAGACGCGAGATTCGAGTCGTTACAATATATTTGGCTTTCATCCCTCAAGAAGAAAGTCAACAGGTGCGAGGCTGAAATATCCGACAGTGCACTTCTGCGGATATACGCGTCAAGATATTACTCAATGAACAGCTGCCAGCACCCTCAGGAGCTGACTGTGAATGCCTCGCACCCAAACAGTATTATTTCACAGATCGCGTGTCCCTTTCATTGCAGACCCGTACTCTATGCGCTGCCTCGGCAAACGCGAGATTCGAGTCGTTCACAATATATTTGGTTTTCATCTCTCGAGAAGAAAATCAACGAGCACGAGGCTGAAACACCCGAAAACGCACGGCTGTGCGCGTCGAGATGTTTCTTAATGAACACAGCCAGCACCCTCAGGAGCTGACTGTTCATGCCTCGCACACACACAGAATCTTTATTACAAAGCAGATCCGAGCCACTAGATTCTGTATTGTAATGCAGACCTCTAATCTACGCGCTGCCTTGACAACGCAAGGTCCTAGTCACAGAATCTTTATTGCAGAGTAGACCCGTCATCAACGCGCTGCCTCGGCAAACGCGAGATCCGAGCCACTATAGATTCTATATTGCAATGCAGCTTATTTAGGACAATTCTTATGGGACAAACAACACCAAATAGGACAGACAGTTTGACACAGAGCGCTTGCTGAAGAGCAAAAAGCTAATGTGTGTGTGTGCCGGCGTCCCTTTGTATCTTCCGGTTGTGCCGTCATCTACTACGTCATGACGCAGCACCAATCAGGATTGGACAGATTTCATTCATACTTCAGATGCGTTACGCTAAGGGCGTTCCCCATAGTGTCGTCACGACGACGACGCAGTGCGAGTTCCCTCGAAGGGGAACTTGGTGAATACTGTGCGGTATTCCATTCCAAACACAACCAGAAAGAAGTTCTACATTTTCATTTTTTGTTTTTAAATCCAAATATTTCAGGCATGCTAAATATTTTCCACATAGCCTCATCACGCTGCATGTGTATAATCCAGTCATCATCTTGAAAATAAAAATGGTTCTGTTGTGTTCTTTTAATGCAATTTTTTCAGTCCAATCAAAAAATAGTCATAAAAGAGACAGTGGCTGAATTTGGAATACTCTCATACTTCTAAGATATGGCAGAAATAGCAGAAGTTTGCTAGTTGAGCACATTGCATTACCTAGTGTTCTATATCTACTGCAAATTTTAGCAAATTTAGTAGGCCTTCCAGGTATTCAATGCATATAGAAAATGTATACTGCGCAGAGTTTAAATAAATACTGCATATTGCAAAAATAGTACGAGTAGAGAAAAATAGTAAGAGTCTCTCTCGCTCTATGTCTGAGGAGCAAACAACGTGGGCAGGAGTAACAGCAGTAAGGTTCATGCTCAAGGTTAAAAATCACACAGCTCCATCCACTTTTTTTTCCAAATCCCAATGTCCCCACATTCTTACATACAGTGCCATATGTTTATATTTCCTCTCTTATGTCTGCACTAAAACCAACACCACCATATAAATGACAGCTGCATGATCCAGCTTGCTACTTCCTTCAATAGTTACCCAATCCTAAACCTCAGTGAGATCCTGCATAGGTAACGTGCACTGTTACCTGTCAATCTGTTTGGCCAAATGGTCCTCAATAGTCCCATATACATGGATTATGATTGACATTTGATATTTTTATATTAGTGAAACATGTTTTATCTGGTTGGAAAAAGGACCTGGTGTAGATTTTATCCTCTGAAAGGAAGCACGCAAGCATATTAAATGTAGTAACACACATTCTGAGAGAGACAAATCTAAGGGTGTTGAATGTCACATTGAGAGGATGGTTCCTTTACTTCTAAGTGGGCTTCACAACAAACACAAACTTCTAGTGGAATTTTAAAGACATTTATTTAGAGAGCATAATTTAAACTCCAGACTAACTTGTTTATTTGCTCCCTCACAAATTTTGAGAAATGCAGCCATAAGGTCTTGAACTGAATTAGCCACACCTCACTCGAAGTTGAACTGGAATTTGAATGAAATTAAGTGTTCTTCCACTCCATCCATCCATCCATCGGTGCATTCAAGTCATGTCAGAAAGATGGCATTTATGAGTCGAACACACATGAACGCCACAATCAAGCCGTAATTACGAGTGGGAAACTCAGGATTTTCTTTGAGCCCCAAGTTTCAGAGTTGGGGTTGTGTCAGCGACAAAATAACAGATGCAGTGGATGCAGTGTCTACTCTGTACTGTATATTTGTTTGTTGTAAATTCATTTACAATACAACTAGGTAACTTGCAAGTACAAAATATGACAGCATTGCATTATAGAATATATAACGATTCAGCACCATGGTTTACGGCACCATGAATTGGATTAAAACATAAAAAAGCAAAAACATGCCTGATGCGCATTCTTTATGCATTTGTAGATGTATTTTTTGTGAAAATATTATTTGAACGCACCTGACGTCATAATTACGACTTCCCAACGTGTAAATGCAAACTATCCAGATGGACTTGAACACACCATCTAGCCTATCTAACATTTTAGTTAATTTCAATTCAAATTGCTTTTCTGCATCCAGTTTGCTATCTCACATTTAGAAATTCTCTGTTCACTTCTGAATGGCGCACAACCCTGATGTGTCATCATGGACAATTTACAGCCAGTTCTCTTTCGTCCATCCTTGACACATGTGTAATAAAATAAAGACTAGGTCAGTTACATTCCCAGCCATAACGTGCCACTTTTAAAACATAAAATGTCATGAAAGCGCACTACGTATGTACCACTCTTTAATAGAAAGCAGCATGTAGTTCATGAACTAATGTGGTATCAAGGGGGCTGAGCGGGCTGAATTATTGATTCCTCTTTTCTGCAAGGCATGTTTTCCTCTGTGATGGACCTTCAACAATTTTAGTCTAAAGCCAGCCAGATCAAATATGCTAGAAAGCAACCATTAAGAGGGGGGGGGGGGGTCTATAAATGAGGCATAGGGGATTTGCGTGTCAAGAAAAGGACAGGTGTTTGCACCAATCCAAACCTCGAAAACAACAGCAGTCATACCCATAACAGCCCCACGGCTGCTGTGACGACAGCAAGTCATCGGTAAAGAGTAAAGTAGCAATTACTGGATACCATTCAGTGCCCAGAGCTTAACAGCAGCAGCATAAACGCTTCCTCTGAAGGTGTATTGGCTCTGAGCCCTCATGTCTTAAAGGAAGAGGCCTAATCAGGATCATCATTTATCGCTGTGGGTCATGCCAACAGATTTTTTTCAGAGGTTTTGAATGCAGGCCAGTAAAGTCGGAATGGTGTAAACGGACTAACCGTAATGAAGTCTACACTTCGGCTTGCGATGAGCAATTATCTAGTCTCAGACATGCCGGTGTTGTCTGTAATCTTGATGAAAGGAAAACAATTATGGAACAACGCAGAAAAATGGAGAGACGAGACATGTTTTGCTCATCACAAGGCCAAGTTCGTTCCCTCATGGCGTCATTTTCGGCTATCTATAACAGGGAATGTGAATTAGCTAAATACGTGACAAGTACTAGCAGGAATGATTTGAGTTAAATATTCGAAATCTTTCCACCTAGCAATTACTGAAACAATAAGAAGGTGAGCAATTTTCAGGATCAAATTACAATGTCGTGGGTGCACAAAAACAACATGGATGTGTTGTCTTGTGTGCCACAGTCTCCCTGATGTTTACAGTAGAGCATATGCCTTTTGTTCTCGTCTCCGTTCCCTAGAATGCTTCGCTCCCGGGAGGACGGAGGAGTCACCCAAGGCTCAGCTTTGCTCTATTCCAGCCAAGGATCTCTAAGATCGGGTAACACCTCAGCCCCATAGGGGGTCCCCGGGGCAAGCTGTGTTTTCAGTTCATGTCAACCCGACAGAATGTCAGCCAGCCCTTAGAGTGGAAAAAGAGCTGGAAACACAGACGATGACAAGGGTCACTATGGGAATTGAGTAGTATGATAAAGCGTAATAGGCAAGTAGTTGATAAAAAGGGTCTGTAAACAATCTTAAAACAATAAAAAAAAGTATGTCTTTAAACTTTTAATTTTTTATACAAGCATTTGGCTATCATAAGCTGGGTTTCCATCCACATATGTTTTACAATTTTTGAGATATCAACAACCACAAAAAAAAAAAAAAGGTCTACTTTGACCTTTATCATCCCAGATGCTTAATAAACTATTGAAAATTGCCCAAGGAGGAACAATACAGAAAAAAAAAACATGTTGGCCTTTTGTGTCAATACCTAATTTTTTTGATTATTGCATAAATGTTTGTTTAATCTGGAATCACCAAGACACAAATTTGAAAACATTTCCAAAATTCATTTAAAAAGAGATATGCTTGCTTGCATGAGGTGGAAACATGTTTTATAAGGTACAAACATGAATATAAGGAAAACAAATTAAATTGGTCATGACATGATAAATCAAATTTGCCTTGATCTTTTGACATAAGGTCTTTTTTACCATTAAAACATCCTGCATGTTTCAGAGTTTAAAAGATCTTCCTCATTATAAACAAAACATCTATTTAATCAAGCTCCAAAAACAAACAGTTCATTTCGATATTTTTGCGGGATCTGTGTCGTGACATACATTTGCATGCCTACCTCCAGAGCAAGACATCGACAAATACATCATTGCACAATAGGCCCCGCCCACTGGCATTCAGTCACTTACACTTGCCTACACTGGCAAATGTCGCATCAAAAGTTAATATAACCCATTATAATCACTAACGCTGTCAACACTGGATACATTATGCAGATGCACTTTCAATTTCTGACATACTCCACACACTTGAGTCTGTCGACAATAGGATGAATGGAAGAATGTGAAAATGTTCGCTTTGACGTGTCCGGCTCGTTTACGTCTCTGTACAGATTTCAGAAGGATCACCTCCGGATCACGTCAGAGGATTATATGTTTGTTCTGAGCATTTTGTTTTGTAAACGAGGCAGTTTAATGAAGAGTTTGCAAAGAAACTTTTGTTGAAAGATGAGGCTGCCAACTGTATTTGATCTGACAGCAGCTGCATCTCAAACTGTAAGAAAATTATTTCATAATGCTTTGTCTGTAAATCACGGTTTTATATGGATATTGTCAAAACACTCACTCGCGTTTACTAACAAGCCTTAAAGGAGCCGCCCCTTAAAAAAACATCATTTCAGACAGATGGTCCGAATGAAGCTTGAAAATAAATGTCATGACCCCTTTAAGAAATATCAAAAATATACATCAAAGTCATGTGATTTTAAGTCATGTGACTGAATAATTTGCTCCGATTATTGGCTACTATGAGCTCCCAGAACTGTCGGTTTGGTTGTTTTGAACAAGTAAATGCTACTTAATTGACAAATTAAATATACTTGGATGAAAACAAAGCATTTGATAGTAAGTAATACAATATACTGGCCAGTAATATATTCAATAAGGCATCCCACTTTTGAACTTTGAATCTGCCTATATGGCACATACATGCCAGGACAAACTTTTTTGGAAATAAAGTAGTTTGAGGCAAACTGCACCACCAGCATAAAACAAAAGATCCCTCATACATCCTCAGGTGACCCATATAGGGCTTTGTAAGGTTTTAGTGTCCATGGCAGATGGTGCTCCACCACACTTTCTAACCCAGGTGAAAATCACCTGTCCCCAGAGACTGCACTGCTCGAAAAAGAAGAACTACAGTCTTGTTTGATAGGCTGGTGGCTATGACCAGCAATAAACACACCAGTGTGCTGGTGGATCTCACCACAGGTACGGTACATGGACAGAGATCTCCTTTCATTAGAGGCTCAGTGGGTGGGCTACAGGAATGTATCCACTGACTGTCTCTTCTATTTATGAGGCAATATGGAGAAAGAAGCTGTAGGCCTACTAGGTGCTGAACTACTTGATGCTGCTCAAATCCTTCTCTGAATCATTTGGAAAGCAACTACAAAATCATAGTGCTTTTTAGGTGCCACAGCATGTTAAAAACAACTTCCTGAGCAGCTTCTTATTAAGAGGTGTGTTTGTGTCGTTTTAAATGCGTATTTAACTAGGGGTAATTGTACCCATTAAGCCCATGTACCCTTTATACCCTCTTTCAACTCTGAAGTCAAATAAAAAAAGAGAAAATAATATTTTATGCTGCTCATTATTTTAACCAATCCAGTGATTTGTTACTTCCCTGGCATTTTTTATTGCATACCAATCACATTTGGCAATGTTGAGTTAGCCCCACCCATGTGCATGCTGTCTCAGGGGACCTCACATAAAGTCACCCCAAAACGCTGGTGTTTCGGAAATCCCTTCAGAAATCAACACATTTCTGCAATTTTCAGCTATTTCTTTGGTAACTACATTGATATTATTTCAAATAAGAGATAAATCTATTGCTTTTTGTGTATGAACAAATAGTACTTTATCATTTTATATAATTTTCCTTTAAATGGAAAGGATTTTCTAGGTCAAACCATTAGCCTTAAAGAAAGGCTAGACTGCCAAAGAATTAAGCATCTGAACTGCAAACAATAAATGTTTTGTGATTCATTTTACATTAATTTACAAATAAATACAGCATAAATGGTTTTGTAGAGAACTTGTTTTAAAGATGGTACAGTGCCACAAAATGCATGCAAACTATAGCCAACACAAGCTAACCTTGAATGAAAAAAACAACATTTCTCAATGTGGGCACAATGAAAATTACTGATAACTTAGTCCACAGTTAAGCTCCATGCATGTATTTGTAAACGTATCTTAAATTTTTAAAGGAAAACATTATCTTTTTTCACCATTACTCCATGTAGAACCTTGTAACCTTACCTTACAACTACATTTAGATAGGCCTACAAATTACACACATTTGTGCATCCCAGAGGGACCCTACATTCCCCACAGTCCTGAGCCCATGGGACCGTCCGGCTCCGATACTGCCACTTCCTGTCCAGCTTTGACCAGGCAAAACTCGGGACCCAAGCCGAGGGGTCACCCAGTGGGCCCCCTATGCCGGGAGTATTGAGCCGTTACTCGGCTTTCTTCCCGAGATATGGTTACTTCCTGTGGAACTTTTATCGGGCATAACTCCAGAGTCAACCCGACCTAAGGCTGCATACTCCCAGTGTGGGGGGCCCACTAGGAGACCCCCCGAAACCCCAGAGTCTGGAGCCCCAACTCGGCTTCCTTCCTGATATACACCCGGTTAAACTTCCACATTTGACCAGGCATAACTCGGGAACCAAGCTGACTTAAGGCTTCAGACTCCCGGTGAGGGGGGCCCACTAGGAGGCCCCAAGCCCAGAGTATGGAACCCCAACTCGGCTTGGCTCCCGAGATACACCCAGTCAAACTTCCAGCTTGACTCTAGCTACAACTCATGTCAAGCTGACTTAAGGCTCCAGAGTCCAGACCACCGGCCAATAACACCTACCCATCCAGCCCTGGGCTCTAACAAAGTCCTTTTAGTCAAGTCATGCCACTCGGCCGCCATCTTGGCAATGCCTCCGGGCAGCTATTTCGGACTAACAAGACCAGGCTCCTATCTAAATGAATGGGCAGAGAGTCAGAACTGCACTTTCACTGGTCACCGGGACATAAAAACCAACGCTATCTCACGACCAATTCGTACGAATTTGTACGAGTGATTAAAAAGTGGCTAATTCGTATGAATTCGTACGACCTCATTCGTACGAATTTGTACGATTTGTCTAAACCCACGTGATGGGTAGGTTTAGGGGCGGGGTCAGGGGTAGGTCATTCGTACAAATTCATACGAATTGGGCAACTCTTAAAATATGTACGATTTAGCAAAAATCATACTAATTCGTACGAGTGAGGTCGTATGAATTCGTACGAATTAGCCACCTCGTAAAATTCGTACGAATTGCCGTGAGATCGGGCTGTAAAAACTGAATGTGTAGAAACAGTGATAAAAATCACTAAAAAAGTTTGATGACTTTTCCCCAAAATAAGGTTTAAAACGCCTTTTTCCCCACAAGTTATACTTTTACTACGCATGCGCAAGGGTTCTCTCTATGGAAGTAAAATAATGCCAAATGTTTTTAAACAAAAAGCATGTTGAATTGTACTACTTGAAAAAAAGTAAAACCTGCTTGTATTTTAATGCATTGTATTTTTAGGGCTTGCATTTTATGGGCTGAAATTTAGCATGGTTGAATATTTAAGCTTTGAATATTTAAATTCAAAACATTTCAAACACATTTTCATTAGTAAAATTTCAATATTCCATATTCACCTTTCATATTTCACTTCCAAAATATTCAAACTGATAAAAAATACAACCTATAATATTCAACAGGAGGTTTTCGATCCATTTTATTTCGCTTAGCAAATTCGCTTCCACAAATTCAGTGGTTCAAATTCAACAGTAAATTCAACGTTGACATCCAGGAACTGCAGGAAAAGCAGTAGATTACCGAGCATAATCTCCATCTGCTGTTAGTCGACCTCGCCAGCAGGGGGTGCAAGTGCGTGTTGTTGACGAAGAAAGAGCAACAGTAGCAAGCCATTCATTCATAAAAACCCATACAACAATTGAGCATGCATTATTTTGTGATGATTATCTGGGTCAGTAGCCTTAATATGTGGAAAAGATAATAAAGGCACAAAAGCTGTTTATGTTTCATTCATTAACTTCATTGTTACTTTCCCTGTGTAGCCTTACATGTTATCAGCTTTTTCTACCATGAACGGGATTATAATCGGTTTCCCTCAATACCTCATCATACTCAAGGATTCCCCTTTCGTCGGGACAAAACGCTTAACTCGCACCTAATTGGGGAAGTATGCCTACATACATGTACTGCATTAGATTAAACTGGGAAGGGTCATAGCACTTTCATATTGTTGTCCTATATTGTTAGTTTAACTGTAAGTCGCTTTGGATAAAAGCGTCTGCTAAATGACTAAATGTAAAATTGGCTTGACATTCGCACATTTAGGGACCGTCTCTAAAGTAACATTGGTAGTCCTATAGGCCTAAAACGTTTCTAACTTCAATAGCAAACTTCAATTTATATGAATAAATTGCGCATTATGTCTGACACCTACATGAACACTTTACAGTTGGTTTTATGACTGTAAATCGTTCTCTTCAAATGCTATTGAAGTTAGAAACGTGTATACCAATGTCGTATGTAACTTTATAGACGGTCCCTAAATGTGCGAATGTCAAGCCAACTTTATGCCAGTATCACTGAGAAACGCTGAGCATTAACTTTGCATGTTAAGTTCATATTCTGAGTCCTTCTGATTGCCTGCAAGTTTTTTTATATCACTGTATTAGTCCATTAAGCTACGTTAAGCGTTTTAAGTGGTGGTAAGTAACGAAGTAAAAATACTTCGTTACTTTACTTAAGTATTTTTTTCGGGGATCTGTACTTTACTTGAGTATATTTTATTTGCATCTACTTTTACTCTTACTCCACTACAATATTAAAGACAAAGTTTACTTTTTACTCCGTTACATTTCCCCATGCCAGCTCCAAGTATTTATTACACTGGCTTTCCAAACCAATGAAAAACTTGGTTTTATTTGGAAAAAAAAGTACGCGCGAGCTGTTTGCCAGCATACGCTCACATAGCAGTTAGTTCGCCATTGTGGAAGATGACCGCAGAAACTGGTGAAGGTGCAGCTCTGCCCAGCAATGATCCCGAGATTCCCGCTTACCTTGTTTCTTGCACATCTTCTGTTTGATGCAGCTAATGTTATGGAACATGTCTATTGCAGAGCTGCCAACTCTCACTCATTCAGTGTGAGACTCACGCAATTGACACTTTCCACAAGCTCTCACGACACACATCCATTTTCTCACGCAGAGAAAAATCGTGAAGCATAGAGGACATTGACACCGACAGACAAGAAAGAGAAGGTTACTTTTGATATAAAACAGATTCTCAGCTCTCAGATTCTGTCCATTTTATTACGAAATTCAAACAATAAATACCGTTTTGGAGCTTTTAAATGTGACGTGACAGATAGCTAGCGCCTGCTATGGGGTGCCGTTAATCTCTTTACTACTAGTTAATTGTAAATAAACACAAATTAACAATAATAGGTAGCCTATGTTGAAAGATACAGTACAACTTCCCGAAATGTATATCGTACATAATATATATATATATATATATATATATATATATATATATATATATATATATATATATATATATATATATATATATATATATATATAATATCAGTAAATCAGTGTTTTTCAACCGCGGAAAGAGGTCAATAAAACAGCTGGAGAACAATGTCACATAACGTTACATTTACCTCAGGGAAAAAAAAAAAACATTTAATGACCATAGCACGTTAGTTGGCTAGAAAAATTAGTATTTTATAATATATTTAATATTAGTATAAATTAGTATTTTGCTAAATATGTGCACTATATATTTATTATATTTTTACTTATAAGCTATCATTAAAATATTATAAAGTTGTTATAATAAAAATCACATGTATTTTTAACATTTAATAATACCAGCTGACAGGGCTCTCTAGCCTATGTTTACAGAATTAGGTGAGATTTTCTTTATTTAAAAATTAACACGTATCTACTGTACCAAATATTTATCAAAATGAATCTATATTGAATCAAGATTGGAATCAAACCACAATAATTGAATTGAAATTGTAAAATTTGTATCAAAGAATGGCCTACCAGTCATTGCACCATAATATGCTGTCACTAAACTTAATGAAATTGTTTAAAATTGATGCAAGGTACTTCATTGTCTCTTATGATTGCAAATCTAACAAATTCTTAATTGCAGTATCTAATAATTTGTTCAATTAAAACATTGCATATCACTCCCAAAACAATTGATCTGTTTAATTATTGATATTTACAGTTTGAATATTTACTTTTTACTTTCGGTACTTAAGTACGTTTTAAATCGGATACTTTTGTACTTTTACTCAAGTGATGTTTGAATGGAGGACTTTCTACTTTTACTGGAGTCATTTTTTATTTAGGTATATATACTTTTACTCGAGTATAATTTTTGAGTACTTTTACCACCCCTGCCTTTTATATGTCCAGCAGGGGAATCCTGAAATCCTGACTTATTGAGGGAAACCCTAGTACTGCATGCAGCACAATTGCCGTAATATAAGGTTAACATTATAATCTCGTTCACGGTAGAGAAAGATGCATGTAGGCTACACAGGAAAAGTAATCGTGAAGACACTGAATTTCACATAAAACAGACGTCATAATAATCACAGATACACTTACATTGTTATAAATGGGTTTTTATGAATGAATGGCTTGCTACTGTTGCTCTTTCTTCGTCAACAACACGCACCCCCTGCTGGTGAGGTCGACTAACAGCAGATGGAGATTTACTGAATATTTGAACCACTGAATTTGTGGAAGCGAATTTGCAAAGCGAAATAAAATGGACCGAAAACCGCCTGTTGAATATTATAGGTTGTATTTTTAATCAGTATGAATATTTTGGAAGTGAAATATGAAAGGTGAATATGAATTATTGAAATTTTAATAATGAAAATGTGTTTGAAATGTTTTGAATTTAAATATTCACAGCTTAAATATTCAACCATGCTAAATCTCAGCCCATAAAAATGCAAGCCCTAAAAATACAATGCATTCAAATTCAAGCAGGGTTAATGCAATGCATATTTTTTTCAAGAAGTACAATTCACCATGCTTTTTGTTTCAAAAACATTTGGCATTATTTTACTTCCATATCTCTCCCTCTCTGTCGTGCCCGCACTACACGGTTTGAAGCACAGTATGTGCACACTCTCGCTCGCTCGCTCGCTCTAGATTCCGGGAGATTTTAACTCATTTGCAGGCATCAGGGAGCCGCTGCCAATATGGGGCAGACTAAACAGTCTATAGAATAAATAAATAGTCTATAGATTAAATAGGGAGAATAAATAGTCTCTGGCTCTAATCAAACATTAGCACAATGTTTTTTAATACTTCCCTGTCACTGAATAAATATATTGATGTTTTATTTCTTTGAAATCAATTAATTTGTATATTTTGTGAATCAGTGATGATGCGGGCTTATTTGGAACACATGCGGGCTTAAATGGTGCCAAAGTAGGCTACCAATTACACCCACGCCAGACTTCTGACCTTAGGCTATTCCTAAATTATCTTAATTTTATATTCTAAAATGTACATCAACTAATTAATGCATTTTCAAATGAGAGGTAAATCTTGCATTTTAACAAATGATTTTTCTTATAAACCATGTCAATTGTCAAAAGAAATTGTCACTTTATTTGCGGGGCGGGTTGGGGCGGGTCATTAGTTTTTTGTTTTTTAAATCCATGTATGTTGCTTGCAATTTCCAGCCTATTTGAATATGAATGCCGTAACTTGCGTGAAGTTCCCAAAGCTTTGGCGTCACATGACACGTCTCGAAAGAGGCACGCCAAGCAGCTCCACAGCTCCCGCCGCCAGCCACAACAACAACAACAACGGAGAAATAAAAGTGAAGATGGAAGACGAGGTGCGGGAGAAATTGAGGTCGGGAATTTACATGATTAAAAGAAAAAAAAAAAGGTCAGGCTGCTAAATCTAATGTTTGGGAGCGGTTCTCAGAAGTAGGCCTAGTTGCAGCAGGAGACAACAGTAGTATCGCCTACCTGAAGTGCACCTCGTGTGAAAAATATACAAACAGTAACGTTAGCGCCACAAAACGGGCACTTCCAGCATGTCAAGACATATTTGTAGGGGGGTCTAAGAAATAAAAAATGGTTTAGCCTATTAGATGAATACAAACGCTGCTTTGTAAATGTTGAAAATGTTTATTAGTATCTTATTAATATGACCTGATTTATGGTTCATATTCATAATCGTCTGTTGTTGCTTACTGGGCGATGTTCCCAAGCACTTTCAGGCTGAAATAAAGGCTGTTTTCATTTACATTACAATGCCTAGTACATGTCTATTTAACGGTCGCGGGTGCGGTGCCGGCGGGGCGGTGCGGGGCGGGTTGTAAAAATAGATACAGTGGTGCGTTGCAGGCTGGGGCGGGCCTAATGATTTCATAAAAGCGGGACCGCGGGTTGGAAAAAAAGCCGACCCGCGCATCACTAATGTCAATATCTATGAAAAAAACCTAGACTTACCCTACATCTTAGAACAACAGAAACCATAGGCTACTGTAAAGACTTGGCTACAAACAAACAATAAATAAAATCATTCACAGGTGCTGATGAAAAATATACAGTTCGTTAGTAGGCTACAAAACATTTAAAGGGGTGATGAACTGAGAAATCAAATTTTCCTTGAGCTTTTGACATCTAAGAGGTCATCATATTATAAGAATATCCTGTAAATTTCAGAACTGAAAACGTCCTTGTTAGGCCAATAAATGCTTTTATTGACACCAGGCTCAGCAAACAACTCCTTTTTCAAAGTGGGGAACTATGACGTCAAAGAGGATAAAACACCACCCCCCGCTGAAGAAGATCAACGCCTACTTCAACACGGCTACTTTAGCCCCGCCCACCGATTCGCGCATTACACGCATAGCTAAATAACATGGGCCTACCTCGTGATGACAAACCGGATGGAGCTACCGAGCAATAAACATGACATTTACAAAATCTTGTGCAGTGCCTGGTTGTGGAAGAAGACAGTCGCTGCATAAGCTTCCTCTGGATTCCAATAGGAATGCTTGGTTAAACTTTATTTTTAATGACCTTCCAGCTGATGTGGGTAAAACATTGTCCGTTTGTTCGCTTCATTTCACTGAGGATTGTTTTGTAAACAAGACACAGGTCCAGACTGGATTTGCAGACCGATTAAGATTAGAAAACGGTGCTGTGCCTTCTATATTGGATCCGACAGGAATGGTGCAACACACTTATGTGAGTAAAATTTTTATTTAAAAAATAATAATAATCTGATAGGCTAGTATTGCATTGTTACAGATCGTTTGATATCTAATAATTATGTGTACATGTGTATCAGTCTAATCGTTACTGACGAGTGAGTTGAAACTCCTTATAATATGCAAAACTGTTATCCACTCACAGCAGTGGGCGTTTACTTCCAAGTCTTCAATGCGAGACGCCCATAAAAACCGAGCGTTTTTGAGCTAGGCTCAAAACTAGGGTAGAAAATAGCCTATTACTTATTCATTTTGATGTTTTTGAATGTAAAAACCAAGCGAACGTCATAAGTTGACCTCAGACAACAATATAATTTTTTTTAAAAAGCTAGTTCATGACCCCTTTAAGCGACTAAACGAAGTCAAACAGTAAAATGGATCACAAAACAAGCCATTAAGCAAAACAGCGTAACGTGTTTTGCATAATGCAAAATAAATGATATCTTACCTGTGTTTTGAATGTGTATTCATTATCTGAATTTGATGCAATATCTTATACCCCAACATAATGGCAAGAAACGCATTTCTATTGTGTTATCCTTTACACCAGGAAAAACAACATAACCTTCAAAGCGACCAGAGTAGTCAGATTCACGAACACTTATCAGCCGTTCACCTGTTCATTTTAGTGGATCAAAAACATACAGACCGATCAGTGTCCGATTCCCGAATGAAAGACTCGTAAGAGCCGGTTCTGTTTAGTGAATCAAACATATGGATTGACCAGTCCAGTGTTGACCGATTCACAAACTAATGACTCTTATGAGCTGGTTCTTTAGTTTGAATCTTCTGATTAATCTTTTACAGGTCTGAATCAGATCGGTTACTGAATCATATAATTATTCTCAGTTATGACAGAATCAAAATTAAACAAACTAGACTGTGATTTATAGTCTAGATTGCTTAATTTTAGTTTTTTTTTTTTTATAGATTTATATATTTATTCCTATATTTATTTTATATTAGCCAATAGGGTGAAAGGGTAGATGGGAGCTCAAAAGGGTCATATGGTGACCTCATATGACCTTTCAGTGATGAAAAAGATTATAAATATAAAAAAAACACATGTAATTGGCATAATGTATATTGTATAATTGGCATAGGTTTATTAAATAATATGAAAAAAGCTTGACTGTATATTGTTTGCACTTTTTTTAAAAAATCCACAAAATGAATTTCAAGTGCCTAAAAAAAACTTTACTTCTTTCAAAAAAAGTAGGTTAAGAATTTTAGTAAGTCAAACAACTTTGTAAAATTTCAATCAAAACATTTTCAAAGGTTTTTTTTTTTTCAGAAGGAACAAAAAATAAAATACTGTCAGAAACACATTCTCATATATAGTATAATAGCAATTTTTCGATCTCGTCTCACACTATAAAAAGACACATTACTTAATATCCGAGTCAAGACAGAGTCAATTAGTTTGGTAAAATATATATTTTATTTTATTCTTCATACAAAGCAAAAGTATGAATGTTCAGTATTTAATTATCTAGAAACATCTGTTTCATTTTTCTCTTTCATGGTGTAAAATTAATTTTTGATACCACAAAATACTTGGTTTACATGTCTTCCTCATCATTTGTACATAAAGCTCATTTCTAGTCTATTTATTTCTGTTATACTCAGAGTAAGACAAACATTTTTTTTAACATCTGGATATCTCTATGAAGTTGAATAAAACTCAACCATTAAACAGATGCATCAGCACACACTGCCTGACCATGAGCGTAGATATGAAACTTTGCTCAAAACAACTTTTGACAGATCAGAATTCATATGCAGTTCACATGTAATCAGTGACAAACTTTACCCAGAAAATGCCTTGACATCTTGGGACAGTTGTTTCTGAACCAAAAAAACAACAACAATTGCACTGGTAAAAATCACAGGAGGCCCCATGGGTGAGCATTTGATGACAATTTGCTCTACTCTATTCAATATCCAGTTCCATAATACAACTGATTTGCTTTTAAATAAAATGTGAATGCAAAAAACAAGCTTTGATGATTTGATTACAGTTGGAGGAGAAATTTCACATTGTTTCTCTTTAGACTCCTCAGAACATTTGATTACTTGATGAATTGAATAGGAAAAGTAGGAAAAATGCCCTAGGAAATTTTCCTCAGCTTCCACCGCTCAGACTTGAAGGCCAACAAGAATCGTATGGCTGTGTTCTCAAAGCTGATACATATTACAATCTCCTCTCTAAACGAAAGGAAGTTGGCTTATCATAGCACAGGTTCGAGGCACAGCATGTTGTAAAACAAAACAAAAATCAGTGAGCTGATACAGAACGCTTTCATTTTGTTTGTTTTCTTTTCAAATGCATCCATCCAAAAACAAACAATTAGACAAACATGTCCCTCTGCATTTAATTTTCCAGTATATTAAATAGGGGTGAAAAAGGGGATGTTTCAGTACATTCGTAATGCAATATTCTGCCTTAAAACCTCCCGGTGACCTCACCCCTTGAATTCTGGTCCAGCATCTCAGCCTGACGTTAAAGCTGAGGCGTAAAAAGTGAAATATTGGCTCCATGCACCCTTCAAACCCTACACCTTAACCTGACATCGAGAGCTGGTCCTGAATCAGGTGCTCTAAATCAGGGGTGTCAAACTCAGTTCCTGGAGGGCCACAGCCCTGCAGAGTTTAGCTTCAACCCTAATTAAACACACCTGATCAGTTAATCAAGTCCTTCAGGCTTATTTGAAAACGGCAGGTGTGTGTGTGTTGAAGCAGGGTTGGAACAAAACTGTGTAGGGCTGTGGCCCTCCAGGAACTGAGTTTGACACCTGTGCTCTAAATGAACAGTAACCAGAGCCGTACTAAAGCACAGTCATTCATCTTGCCTTCGAGACAGCCGCCATCTCAGCGGTCATGGGATGAATTTCACAGATAAAGAGCGACTGACTGTTTCTCCTCGCTTTCAAGTAGAAAGACAAACAAAAGCACATGGAGGCTTGCATGAGAAAAAGATGAACAATGAGGCATCTCATGCAAGCTTGTTAAAATTTGGCAAGAAGAGGAGAACTGAGATGTAGTGGAAAACGCGTTTCGATGGGATGAATAAGAAACGTTACCCTTCACGTTATGGGGTATATTTTCTAGTATGAGTCACATTTGCGTAAAGCTTCTTAATAAAAATGTGGGCCTGCTATCTATGAGGCACATGACATGTCATTTGGCTCTTGCTTTTTAAACAAATCCAGTTCCTTTCAATGCTATCTTGACCTTTGAACCTTTCAGACAGGGCAGCAAGCCATTTCTGAGGCTGGAAAAACCCAATCGATCCGTTCAGATATGTTACGCGATTAACATAATGTCGACATGCTGCCTTGCTGTTGTCCAAGATACGATTTAGCCATCGATGGATTGGTCATTTATTACAGGAACCTGCGAGTGAAAGCCCAGCGGTTGACTCTAAACATTAGTGACACTGTAAGTAGCAATTAGGGCTATTGATCGTCATGTTATTGAGTAAAGGGACACATTGAATCAGCTCTCTTGCTTATCAGCTGACCATAGTAGGACTTGGGCCAATACGGAATGTAATGAAACACGAAATGCGGTCAGAGAGTGAAATATAGTTCATTACCCTCTGTCGCAAAGGTACATATTATGGACATTCAGAACTGAATGAATTTCAAATGTCGCTATTGGTTTGTAAATGCACGATACCCGTAACAAACTGTTTTTTTTGTTTGTCAAACCATTTTCTAATTCGGAAGCACCATTAAATTCATTGAGAATGGAAACACGCACAGCAAATCAAAAACGTGGAATGTCGGTGGTGAGACTAGAGTTGGGCCAGGCGTTATGTACAATATGGTTAGGCAGCTTAGTGAATTAATTGCTTAGAAATTAAAAATAAATTATTATAAAATAGATTTCTGTACATTTTACATATATATAGCAATCATCTCAATGTCTTTTTGCCATTTCAAATACACAGAAAAAGAAAGAAAACAACGTGTCCTCCATTCACAGTTAATCCCAACCAAAGTTATGCCCAGTCATCTGGTAGAACTTCATGTTGAAAGGCCTGTAGAAGTCTCGAAGTCTCTGCACGACCTCTGGGTCAATGTTTGGGTGGGTCCGCCCTTTGGTTTTACCCAGGCAATGTGGCTTGCTGCTGCCCTCGGCCTTTTTGAGACAAGGGAAGCCCTTGGTCTGGTTGAAGTAGAAGTGTTTGTCTGTGATGATCCTCTTGAGTCCTAAGAAGTCCTGCACGCGGCCCAGCTCTCCGGCCGGGTCGCTGATCAGCCGTTCTCCGCTCACGAACAGGATCTGGCTCATGGGGAAGAACTGCAGCCAGTTGTCCAGGTGTTTGGCGTAGATGCCGATCTGAATGGCGCTCCACGAGGTGTCGATCAACCCTGTAGTCCTGTTTTTGAACGTCAGGCTCTCAAAAGTAGGAATGTCAGGCTTCTTGGACAGTGTCTGCGTGTAGTCAGAGATGGCTCGTGTGACGGGGTCCCGGACCACCACGATCAGTTTGGTGTCGCGGGACAGGGCGTAGATCCGGGCCGGAGCCTCGCGGGTCACAAAGTAGCTTGGTGTTTTCTCCATGGTGATCTGGCCCTCCAGGGTCTTAGGCATCAGGTCCCTATGGAGAGAGAGAGAGAGAGAGAGAGAGAGAGAGAGAGAGAGAGAGAGAGAGAGAGAGAGAGAGAGAGAGAGAGAGAGAGGGTTAAGAGTGAGGTCTAATGAAAACAAAACTTTGCATAATGCAATCAAAACAGATGGAGCATGTGGTGCTCCTCAATCAATGAACCAATTCAAGGCCATGATTCTGGGTCAAATATGATTAGCATCGGTTGCTAAACAAAACATGCATTCAAACGTCACAGATGCACAAACCATGTTAAATGGCGTGGCTCCTTAATAGCGAAGGGTTTCTAATATAATACAAAATCTTTCAGAAGCTTTAGAGAAATGTTATTCAGCAGATCTTTTGGCTTTGTTCTCTCTTAAAATCATGTTCCTGATTATGCCTACAGCTATAGATCAACCCATATTGCATTTTTAAAACAAATATTGATACAGACTACAACTACAATACAAAAAACATATGTTTGATTATCAATCTGTCTCTACTTGGTGACCAGCAGATAGACAATCATCATCAAACAAGGTTACTAATTACAAATACTCAGTACATAGCCAGCTGTGCTTTAAAGCCCACTCTGAATCCGATTCCAATAGTGTTCTAATGTATGACCTCAGCGATGGTATTATACTGCTGACCACCCAGACCTAAACAATGATTTATACTTCAAAGGGGGGCTAACACAAATTAATATACACTAAGAAAAGCAAAAACATTCCATATGAAAGTTCGTCAGCCTTGTTTATAGAGAGAAAGCAGCTCTTAATGCAGTTACAGGGTGAAATGGATAGGGTACATGCAGGACAGCAATCAAGGGACATTTTTAAATGAAAAGTGAACATGCATGTTAACGCCAAACAGGCTTGGGTTTCACAAGCCTACTCGATCAGGAAGAGTGGATTATACTGGAAGAGGCGATAACAGAGGACTTTGATGGACACATGGGGGTATGGATCCTATTTCATTGGCACACGCTCTCAGAAACATTGACGTGTTAAAATGTATGGAAACTGAAGGAAGTTCAGCTTCCGCTGACTGAAAATTTCAAGGCATAAAAGATGTGATGAGAAACAAACCAAAGAAAATAGAGTAACAAACTTAATGGGTTGAGATAACTAAAGATAACAAAGTGTGTATTTCAGCCACAATTAGATGTCAACAGACCCAGAATGAGCCTCTTTAGGGTATCAGTGTGCACAGAGATAAAGCTCTTGTTGGGCTGTTGTCTCTGGAGTATCAAACCCTGTTGTTAGCACCAGGGCTAATTTACTGCTGTATTGTGAAGTGCGCTGTCAGCATCTAGATTAATCCTGCTTTGCGTGTTTACACCCTGCGGAAACGAGGCTACGAGCAATTCAAGAGTCTGCAAACAATTTGTTGAAGGATATCACAGACACTTCAGTGGATCACAGTTTGTTCTACTGTATCTCTAGGCAGTCTTGAGTAAAAGCCTATTTTTAACACTGGTGTTCACTAGTTAGAGGTGAGAACCCCTAACCACCAGAGCAGAGAGTGGTGTTATGATAAACAAAACCCACGGAGAGCGTTTCAATGCGGACATCAATTTCAAAACTATATGTGTGTGCACCAGGTGCTGCTGTAGACCTAGATTTTTGCTGTATTCTGCTGTTTTTTGCTGTACAGCACCAGCAAAGCACCAACTCTCTGCGCTAAAGGATTTTTCAAGATCACACAACTGACACTATGTATGAAAAATCCTAATTTTGGAAGTGAAAATCTGGCAGCACTCAATTCAGAAAGCGAGAACAGCCTAAGGCTGCGGGAGGTAACGTGTTGATTTATATGATGGAAAACTGTTGGCAGATTTGTGTGGTTACATGGCTTCTCTAAAGAGCTGGCCACAGATCCAATTATGATAATATCAGTTTGATTACTGCTCTGTCAGAACACTGGAGTGAGAGAGCGAAAGAACACAGGAAAAAAAAAACTAATTAATCTCTGTGAAATGAAAACAGATTATGTAGGTGCCTTTTTATGCAATGACGCACTCACACCCTCATCTGCACAGTTTAACTGTTTATTTCTAGTATGGAGGTAATATGAATGTGTTGGCTTACTAATATTCAGCCTCCAAGTGTGTGTGTGTGTGTGTGTGTTTTTTTTAAAGTTTATTTAATAATTATTGCACAATAGGAGCAAACCAGCTGTATATGTGCATGTGTGGTGCTAATGAGGCGAGAGATAACACTGACATTTACTGTTAAATGAACCACCCACAACTACTGTGCTGGGGAGAACCCCCCCCCCCCCCCCCCCACACACACACACACACACAAATGTCACACATACAAAGCGCGTCCGCGCACACACACACACACACACACACATATAAAAGAATTAAAACTGCTAATAAAATAAATAAAAATGTGTACAAAAAAACAAATATATAAAGTAAATACATATAAAAAATTGTCTTGCTGTTTTAGTCATCCATACACATATAAACACACTTGGTGAAAAATATCACCAAAATAAAATAAAAAAACACCACTACTAATATTAGGCTAATCTGCCTAAACTTGAGGTCATAAAAGAATACGGTCGAAAAGCATGATGCTGAGTAAACTGCGGCTTTAGGATGCTTTCACATTACAGGTGCATTTGATGTTTCACCTCAGAATTTGGTTGGTTTGGTTGAAGTTCAAACTCAAATGTGCATGTGAAAAATGTGGAGTCCAGTACGCTTTGCAATTGGTGTAAAAGCATTCCAGACTTACTTTCTAACGTGAACCGCTACCCATGACGCAAAAGGACAAAACTACCTAGCTACAATGATAAACAGCTGCCGAGAAAAGTGGGAGAAGAAAAAGTTACAAGTCACAAAAAACTTAAAAGCCTGCAACGATCCCCTCACCTCACTTCTTTTACTTTGGCAAAAGAAGAAGGGAGGGAGGGAGGGAGGGAGGGAGTTAAGGAAGACAAGTAGGCAAGCTCTTGGAAGAACAATAGCCTTTCTTGCCTGTTTTGATTTATGAGGTGCTTCTTTTTAGACATTCCGCCAGTAAACAGGCAATGCTTTGACACCGAGGCCCTCTTTTTTCCCCTTTTCTTTAAAAACCGAGCATTGTCCTTCAATGATCTGAAAGAGCAAGGGCCGTGGAGAGGCCAGAGAGGAAAGGGGGAGGGTGACCATTGAAGGATGAGTGGAAAGCACTTCTCCAGCTCTCTCAAGGCGAGGCGAGAGGAGGCTGTGGAGAGCTCTTGAGCCGAACGTGTGCCTCAAGTGCCTCGCCGGCACACTCTGCCACTGGAGCAGGTAAAGATACGCTGCATATCAATTATTAAAACAGGGATTAGAAAGTGGATATGACTGCTCGAAATGTTTCTACTGATAAAAAGGGTCAGCCCTC
This sequence comes from Gila orcuttii, assembly GCA_026230005.1. Classification (NCBI taxonomy): domain Eukaryota; kingdom Metazoa; phylum Chordata; class Actinopteri; order Cypriniformes; family Leuciscidae; genus Gila; species Gila orcuttii. The sequence continues at coordinate 35,494,830 of JAPDVR010000017.1, read as the reverse complement.
TCAAGTGATAAGGCAAGGTCAAAGATTGCTCCTGCCTCTTGGGTTTTCTGTCGTAATTCATTCCTACGACTATTCTGCACATGGCCTGGTGGTCATCGCTGTTCCGGATCAACTTTGTACTGCCGAAGACTTGTTTAAGCTGGAGAGAATGATAAATCAGAAAGTTAGCTTTCTTTTAGGATCAGAATCGCCCTGAATGCCATGTTGAAAGACTTTTTATCCAGCAGAGATAAACTGACAAAGGGAGAAAATGACAGACAAAAGCACAAGAGACAACAAAAGACACATACGGGAGTTTTTATAACAATGTTTTTGTCTTCTGTCGAATTCTGTCGAGCCTGTTTTGCTTAGGATAGACACAGTAGCCCCAAAAAGCCCCCTAAGCCTGCTTTATCTATGATCTCATTGCTTTCAAGTGACAAGAATTGTAGAATATTTGTCTTTCAACTCTGGCATTGTTATGGTTATATTCTGGCCAGCATTTTTATTATTTTGCTGTGCATTTTTTCTTTTGTATACGCAAACTGATATAGACTAGAAGCATGTTTTATATCTAGGGCTTTAAAGTCTTGGAGGGATCAGAGAAACACAGCCGTACCTGAACTTTGGTTTTGAAGAGCAAGTCAAAACAGACACAACCTTGGAACACCTGTGCGTGCATCTTTGATAGACATCTCCTAAGCGTATAGAACTCACCGCTGTTGCAGTGGCAGTGAGTTGAAGAGCTGTTTGAGTAAGCTGCAGTGTAATAAAGTCTCAGCAGTCAAATAAACTTAAATTAATTGCCAATGAGTTTAACAGCTCAGCTGCTTGGGCTTGGAATACTAGAAAGATAAAGTATAGAGCCGCAAAGCAGTTACAATGATGCAAAATGGCAGTCCTTGTGCCAGAATTGTAGTGTGAGAGTTTGCCTGTGCATGAGAATGAAAGAGTGTCATAATCAAATAACTTTCAGTGAGCACAAAAGAAGTTCTGCAGGATGTTTGTTCATACAAAGGTCTGCTCATACAAAGAAAGTGATACTGATGGAGCACCCAAAAAATCCACCATGAAAGTATCATAAAATAATTTATGTAAGTTTGAAATGTGAAAGATACAAGAACAACAGATGTCTCTCTGTGTGTGAGAAAATAAAGAAAAAAAAAACCTGGAAAATTTGGAACAGCATGTGGGTAAGCAGACAACAAGTTCTCTGCATCTGCAACCAGTAGTTCACACACTCTGTTTCATAGTCAGACTATTGATTGCAGTGTTCTAACACCAGACTATCAGTATCTCAAGGATCTGAGCATTTGAGTGACACTTCACCCTACCAAAGGCTAGAGCGCTAGCTTTCCGACCCTGCCACTCTTACCCCTTGCACTTTAAACTATTAGCAGTGGAGGATGGAAAAAACAAAAGACGTGACATTCATGCATGAACAGATGATGGCTAATATAAGAAAAGAAATAGACGGCTTGTTTAGGAGAAAGTCCACTGCCACTTCATGAACGAGTGAGACTGAGCCGATAGTGATAAGTGACTGTCTCTTTTTTGAGCTGAATCATCTTATGACGCAATAATGTTTTTGACCTTCTCAAAGTTCTGAGGCACTAGTTTGACACTTGAAGCAGCTAATTCTGACATCAAGTGGCCATTGGAACATTACTCTGTGAGATCAGGGTCAGGTTATCCTGTGTCTGGAGATCATGCCGGGAAATATGGATTCTGTCTTCAATGGAGGCTATGTGGCTACATCTAGTAAATCCAGGCACCTCCCAGGTCGCTCCATACAGACAATATTTTCTGTGCTTTGTCGTCATAGAGACCTGAGCGAGGCTGTAGTTTTGAAATACACCCGCGGAGTCTGGAGCCTTGACATTATATTTAACCGCAGAGCAAAACTGCAGCCGTAAATCTATGGAGCAAAGCTGGGTTTTATAGCATAAGCACAGAGAGAATGGTAATGGGGTGGCGAGGGGAGAAAAGAAAGAGAAAAATAGCGAGAGACAGAGCCAGGATGAGCATGTGTGCAGCAGCTTTAAGTTAGCGCTATATTTTAAGAGGTACACAACCACTTAGAGGCTCCTGACGGTTGGTTTCCTTTGTGAAAATTGCCAGAGATCTCCTCTTAACTGCAATGCTGAAGCCAAGAGCCAGTAGATAGCATATGTGAAAGGGTTTTATGAATATCCCAGCTTCTAATGGCTATAGTTTACCTTTCCTCACCTAACCTTTCTCGTTCTCTGTCTAGCTCTTCCTCAGGTTTCTCCTCAGCCTCTGATCTTTGCCATGTAACCCTGACATGAACATAAAGAGGTGTAAGTGACCGTCTCAGTCAGGCCTGTCTAAGGTGTTGGTGTGTCTTAGCTTCAGTTTCTGACATTCTCGTTGATGGATCACGTCACTGGATCGACATTCAATGGACGGAGAAAGCCTCTCTCACGTGGAGTGACTGCTCTGATGGATAAATAATGAAGGAACGGGGAGGATTGCAGACACTTCTGACCTGCCTTTCTCTGGAGATTAGACACGCTCTTCCTTTAGAGACATCTCTAAAGAGGATCATACCTTAATGCTGATCTAGTTTTTCATTAAATTATTATGCCCGAGCTGAACTTTCTGAAAACTACCTTATCTGTGCTTTTGAAGCGAAAAACATCTGTGTAAAACTGAACAGTTGGCCCCCCAACACTAAAGAGAAACATTGAGATGTTTAATCTTTATTTTCTCTCTCAAAGCAGGGGGCTTTGGTTTTGGGAAGATTGGTCTGCTTTAGGGTGTCAAGGGCAGAAAAATATATTTATGTCTCCCTGCAGTGCTGTAGCCTATAAATAAAGACATTCGACATAAAGTGAGTATCTTGAGAGAGGGTATCTACTCAGCAATCATACTGAGGTCTAGGCTCTTCTTGTGCCAACCACAATTTCAGGCCCATTTTCTTTCTTCTTTTCTTTCTCTCTCTCGCTCTCGAACTCATTCAAAACCACAGCAGCCTCTGAGAAGGGCAGAACATGCATAAATCACAGAGACCTCGGGCTCTGTACGTTGCAATCTGCCCAGACTCCGATTCAGCGTTATTTGCTGCCATTCAACACCTACCAAAATCTCTTTAAAACAAGGGGTAGGGTGTGTTTTCTGCTGTCCGGGCAGCACATTAAGTTACTGCCCTACGGTTCTGCCAGCTGAGTGGAATTACTGTGTGTTAGCGACAAGGCTGCGCAAGAAGAGGCTGCCATCAGCTCTGAATAAAAGATGCAGGGATGAGATGGGGTAATAAAGTGCACCTTTCTCTTTCTCACTTAGGTTGTGCATTTTGCAGAGCTATAACGTGTACTGAGGAGATGTTTGTAGGACTGGCTACTTTGAACCTATTGAGCAGGTGGTTCTGTGATATTACAGTCAAACCTAAAAAAAAATTATGTGATATTAACGTCTTTCGGGTGAAAATCACAACTTACAAAAATAATAATTTAGCATACAATGTCCTGCAAAAGGTGATGTTTTGGACAATATTAGCATAAATCCTTATTTTGTAAACGACTTCAATAAAAGAAGACAAAAAAAAAAAAGTGATTTACAAAATAAATTCCAAAAATATAAAAACCTGAATTTCTAATACCCAAGTTAAATCCAGTAACCCTTATAGCTGCCAAAATGACTCGCCTGACTGTGACATATGTATATGTATATGTGTGTATATATATATTACTATTATTATGAAAATTAAAATTGTTATTGCTGGTCCTTATTGATAATTGCATGCTATTTTAATGTATTTACAACAAGAAATAATAAGGATTTATGCTGATTTTAACCAATGGTATTTTCAAGTGGTAACAAGTGGAAATCCTGCACAAAAATAAATAAATAAATTAATTAATTAATTAATTAATTTTGAGTTTGGCAATCCCAAACACCCCAATTTAAATATAGGGGATGTGAAATAATGGGGATGTTTTGAATTGCCTAATACATACAATTACATGTTCTATATGAACATTAGCTATTTAGTATCGAGTGACTTATGTACACTTCCAGTAATTCCACAAACACTAGCCTTCCCATTGAATCTACCCTTGAGTTATTAGCAGTGATCAAGCCAGTACCAGTGTTTATCTTGCTCTTGCTAATCCACAGTGATAAGCTTGTTTACTTTGGGTGTTTGTAGAGGGTGTTAACCGACTCAGTCCCACACTTCATTTACATTCCCACTGAGTGACACAAAGAGTCTCTAGACTGTTAGTGGTGTTTAGTGTAACTAGCCATGATGAGGTTTTAGCTTGTTTACCAAGCTATAAAGGCTATTAACAAAACTACAAATCCAAAATGCCTGTCTTGAAATAGTAAGGGACAGGGTATTAATGTATTAGAATTTATGAAGTTGCATAATTTATATCTGCCTTTTGTTTTAATTAACTGGCAAATGTTTTGACTCACTATGAATGACGTTGGACAGTAAAAAGTCTTGTTGGCATGCCAAAAAGATAATCTCATCTGACAGTATAGGATATCTCACTCACTGAATTGTTGTAAAATTGGCACGAAGACTTCAAAAATACTTTTTTCCCCCACTTTTCAAAGCCATCCTGCTCAGACACAAGAACACACATGCATGCACCCATTACATCCTGTTTTGCTTGGCACACAGTCTCTTCCAGCTGAGGAACTTTTGAAGACAGGTGAGCTTTAAAGAGCTGGGAATTTTCTCCAAGTCTGTCAAGTCGTTACTTCAGAGGCTTACAGCACAGCTGCATTACTTTGACGCTTCGGGTTAATGGTTTACAAATTCCTCCAGACTGGTATTCTTCATTGCTAACCCACAATTAGCAAAATTATGTGGTGATAGCACCAGAGCTGACAATTAAACTGCACATATAAGACAAGAAGACTAACAAGAGCGTACAGCTCTCTCCTAAGGCAACTCTGCAAACGTTTTTTGGATGATAGCCTAGTTACAATCCGCTCTGGTATCTCAGCGCCCGCTGAAGACAATATAACTGGCGTGAAGCACAAAGAGATCACTGTCAAACGCTTCTGCTGAAATTAATCAGCCAAGTGCGGATGTCACAGGTGTAATTTGATTTCAGGGGTTGCTATTTCAGCAGGCATGTTGATGTATTGCGAGTTCGATGACAAATGTTTTTGCTTTCCATTCTCTCTGCTGTCTGTGTTCCAAAAGGCCTTACAGTCCCACAAGAAACACGATCTGTAGTCAATGTGCCAAGAGAACAAGCCTTTCAACCGCATAATGCAGATTTGAAGAGACATTTGAGAAATGGGCTATGAAACTAAGAAAAAAAAAAAGTGACAGAATAACTCGGTTTTCAAAGAGTAAAAAATATTTTCCTATTAATCCTGATTTAACTACAACTAATGATATCCCTATTGGTTTCTGATACAAAAACATACAGTACTATGGAGTAATTATGCAAATAGGGATGCGATAATATTAAAATTCTAATCAATATATAAGCTGATAATTATGTTCATGTTATGAGCAACAAATGAATCAAATGTTAAAATTGTCATCAAAATATTCACATTTTTAAAGAATAACTGACAGAAAAGGTAATCTAAACTTGAAAATATGGAAAATCAACGTACATAATTGAATATCCAATATCAAAAAATAGTGATTAATTAAAAACTATTACTGGCAGATACATAGAATACATAAAATATACATAGACAATGTGGAAAAGTAAAATTATCACCATAAAAAAAAAGATGACAAAGACTTTTACCCGTTCTTATTCTCTAGCTGATCCTTATCCTAGAAGAGCGAGAGAAAGAAAACAATGCAAAAGTCTAACAAGAGAAAGTGTGAGGACAAAAGTAGTGACAGTTCCTGGGCTATGGGGAGAAACTGGCTTTGTTGCCCTCCCTCTGGGCACATCAGCAGTGTGTGTGTGTGTTCCTTTAATTGTCTGCTCTTTTCTCGCTGAGGTTAATGGAAACCTCAGGGGGTCTCTACTTCTGCCTGATCCTCTACTTTTCACTTTTTTTTTACAGAGAGACAGACAGGCACACACAAACAAACATCTAAATTTCCGACATCTAAATTATCATCTTGTTTAAAAAGAGTCCAATTCAAGGCAAGCACAGAGATAATCTCATCTGACAGTAGGTCTGTACACAAAAGACCATTGAAATAAAAGGTGAAAGGGGAAGGGTTATTTTTCTCTTTATCCCTCATTTTTAGTTGTCCAATCAACCAGAGAAAGTATACGTAAACAATTTCCCAATACTAGGAAGAAAAAAGTCGAATGAACAGTTATAAACAAGCTCCCTTCCCTTATTGGTCACTTGTTGCCTATGCTGGATGTTTGTATGTGTGTATGAGAGACAAAATTTCAGTAGGAGGGTAGAAACACGAGCGCTTGACATCGAGTTCCTGTCAGCCTTGATTTTATCCTTCAGCGGGAGGTTCCTGCTGAGGGCGGCCATGTTATTTTGCTTTTCTCTGGAGGAGACCGTAGCTTCTCAATGGCAGACCACCACAGTGGGCCTCTACTGTCTGTCTCTCCTCAGGCCATCCCTTTCACAATTAGTCAGTGGTAATTTGATGAATGAAAGCCCCTTTTTCCAGACTAAGACCCTCCCCTGCTTGGTCTACCCCACTGGTAAAGCAATGCCAGCTCAAGTAGGGGCCCACTTTCTCTCTTTTCCTCTCTTTGCTGACCAGTGTACCCAGTTGGGGGTGGCCTTATGTGGGCACTGAGGCCTACAACAGCCCCGCCTCTGATGAGGGAACCAGAGCTCGATGTGGAGCCTGGCTCTAATATGAAATACAAGGGGAGAAGACACGTACGAGAGGGTCATTGTATAAGCTCTTCTACAATTACACAATAATATTAGAGACAAAATGTGTGGAAAAATTAAGAGACCAAGAGAAGTTAGCCGAGCAGAAATAGGCAATGCAAGCGGTCTACTTCCCTGAAATGTAAGAGATGATTTCCAAAGCTGAGGCCGAACACAAAAGCAGAGTAATCCTGTGGTTTAAAGGATGCTGAGCAGTTTAGCCAACACTAAAGCATCATTCGGAGGCAGTCCTTTGAATGTCCTCACTCAGCTCTGCACAGGCTCTCAATAGAGGATGTCAACCTGCTGACTGCTGAATGGATGACCGGTCAAGGTTCAGATCCAGCTGAGTGGAGGAAGTCTATTCTACCATGAGACTGAACAGTTTTCATGGATGCTGCTCCTTAATCTTGGAACCTGGGAGCAGTTTATAGTTTTAATTTACAGCAATCACCAAATTAACAGCAGGCAAAAAAATAAAACAAAATAATAATAATAATAATTTGAAACAAATGTTTACGATTTGCTCTTGCATTTAATTCCCATCAGTTTTGGGGTCTAATAACCAAAGACCCCAAAAAAGTGTGTGTGTTCATCAAGGATGAGGGGTTGATCGGGTCTCACCTGCAGTGCAGATGGTCTTTACAGAGACAATGTTGCTCAACTGATTTGTAGACAACCAGAGCCACAAAGACCTTTAACCCTACACCACACAGTGCCCGCCACAGCGTAAACTAATCAATACATGTAGTCCCACGTGGTCTAAGCTGGCTTGAGTCATTACTTTGTGCTTATCTAAAGCATAAAGGTATAAATGTCTAGCAGTAGCAGTCACCAACCATCATATTACACACAAATCATACTGCAACAACAACAAGAGTCAAAAACAGTAGGGTAAAACCGATTTTCCAATCATTCGCAATCTTCATTTGAACAATGGTGATTGGAATGGAATGATCTTAGAAGAAAACACATTTGTCCTAATGGACTGCACGCAATAACATACAACAGTGTACACCGATTCACAAACAAATGACTCTTTTAAACTGAAAAAAAAAAACACAAAATAATAAATAAACTGAATGAAACCAGTAGTCAAGTTTTAAGATGAGATTTAAAAGAACCTATCAATTGTACTTCCCTAATATATCTAATATAATATAATATAGGCTATGTTGTTCATTTTAAATTGATAATTTAAATTGATCATTTAAACTGAAATATGCCCAAATGAATTGGGATCTAATTATATTGAGCACATGTGAATCAAAATTGAAACAAATCAGGATATCTGTATCAATACCAAGCCCTAGCATTCAACTACAGCTCACTGTTTATAAACACACCCTGTATGTACAGCCAAACTTGGGTTTGATCTCATCCAGCACCACTTAGACAATGCGGTCCCTTGCTTTGTACAAGCAGGAAGGAGGGGGTCACTGGCCACAGCGTCCGTATGGGTCACCTACACGGTGGCATGAACACCCCATGGAGTGTGGGTACAAAAGCTGAGGCATCCATCCAGAACTAGCCATTCCACGGATGGAAGTGCTCATCTGGACAAGGTGACAGGGGGTCGTAGCCCTCCGAGCACTTCAGAACTTTCAAGTGACATGCTTCCGAGAACGTTCCCTGGACCAATAGCGGAACAGGATTTTCTGCGGAGCATTTCACTCATACAGAACAATGCTCCACTTGTCCTTTTGTTGGTCGGCAGTTACGGACCATGTTGTTAAATGGCTGCTATTCAGAAAGCACACCCTTAATCTCAGGATGGACTCGGGGATCGCACACGAAAGTGTGAACACCAAAGAACTGCATTTTCCTACTACATACCTTTTTAGCAGAGGAAATAAAACCTAACCTTCAAACACAGACTGGAAAAGATGCTTAGAAACACAGACTAAATGTTATCAGACCATAGGTTTACTGTAGGGTAACTACCAACAAGGAAGAGTCGACTATAAAAACTGCTCGGCTAGATTTGAAAATGATGTAGCAATAAGTCAAACGCAGCGCCAGGGCCTTCACAACGTTCACTGTTCCAGTTGGGACCCTGTCTGTCTGGCTGGGTGGGATTTTTGAGAAGCCAACTTAACTGCTTATTAAATCATCAGAGTCTCTGCAAAAAAAAAAACAGTAAAAGGAAAAAAAAATGCAGATTTTGCAAGGTTCCACAAATCAGAAAAGCAGTTGAAACTGAAAACTGTGAAAAGAGAATTGCCAAAGTTATTACTCAATTCAACCCAATACGACTCCAGCTATTCATACTGTAATATATCTTTCAAATAAACTGGCACTTGTTATAAACTCTACATTGACCAGACGTTCTTGAGAGAAGAGCATAACAAATATACAGTAGAAATGTAAAGTGCCTGCAGATAATCCTTGAATGACTGTGAATCATACTCTACTTACAGTATCTAAAACAGCCTGAACAGGTCTAACCAGTATTGAGGAACAAAAGCACATCTGCCATGTCTTTCTCTGGCTCTCTGTAGCACAGAAAGGTCTAAAAAGATCAATCACGACTTTTGATAAATAGAGATTAAAAAAACGACAGTAAAACCCACCTTATTAAAATGACTTGACTAGGATTACTTTACAATGCATGGTTTCTGCACTATAAACTATCATTTCCATTACAAAGCAAATCACTTCAAGTATTAGACACTCTTGAACTGAGAATCAGAGTCATGTTCAGTCCCTTGAGAGAGACAATTCTAAGAAAGTAACAATTTGAACATATCACTTCTTTAAAAAGACAAGAAAGGACCAAACAGACGTGTCAGTGTAGAGGGTCTGTCTGGACAAAATGTCCAACACTGTTTAAGATTAGGTCACATGGAGACGTCGTGACAGAATAAAGTCAGAGAGCAAAAGTTAAAAAAGCAAGTCTGCATTTGTTTGTGCCCTGTATCTTCAGCCCAAACAGCAGTGGCCAGATATAGAATTTCGCTGTGGCATCGCATGTCCAACTAAGACCAGCTGCAATGGCATGTGAATCCTGTAAAACTTGAGACAGAAAACTTTCTCGAACGGGTGGAACACAAGCATTATACCCTTCAACACCCAGTGTTTATATATTTTGGATTTTTATATGTAATTTATCGCTTATTTTTAACCAACAGAGGCTTTTGAAAAGTTACTTTCAATCAACGATATAACTTGGTGAAGGATCTGCTCTTAATTTAGGTCATTTTTCTAAATTTTGAAAGGCACAAATTAGGATAAAAAACATTTTAGAGGAAAATCCTTGGGTTTCAAATACCACATCCACTGACCAGAAAACTTCACTTTTTCCAGGCTAAAAAAAAAACTAAGTTGAATTAAAAAAAAAAAAAAAAAAAAATTAACAACCATATCGCTCTTTTCAGCAAAAAAAAAAAAAAATCACTGATTCTGACTTACTTTCTGGTACAACTTTACAAGGAATAATCAAAGTTGCAACTAACACTGACCAATTTATTTTCTTTTTCTACTTGTGTTTTAAAAATCTTAATAGCATAATCTATGCAATCAATTAATTCAGTTTGAAAATGAAGGACGTTAAAAGAATCTGAAGATTTTTGGGACAATCTTGACTGATTCTGCTGGACTAGCTTGAATTTGCATTACACTGAAGTGAGGCCCCGCATTTAAATAATTAATCAAATAAATATTTTTCTCTCAACATGCACGAATATAATTCCCTTTTCATCTAAGCTGGACTACCAAGCATTCACTACAACGCCCATTCTTTCATCCGTCCTGTTTTTTTGTTATAGGGGCCCTGAAATGTTGCATATATTTAAAAGCACTGGGCTTTCACCCCCTCAAACCTTTGCAAATCCATTTAGAGAGACAGGCGTGCAGTCCAGGATTGTTTTATAAACTTATTGAGGGTTTCTTTCCGCTCTGTGTCTGGGGTAAACAGGGACATACTCTGGGGCAATAAATCCCCCTTTCTCTCTTCAGGTATTTATTTCATTACATTTTACTGTGGAACATTAATAATGTTAACAAATAGTTAATCAAAATGTCATCACATTTAAATAACTGCAATGCATAAGTAACAAAAAAAAAAAAATCCTAAAGTTGATCTGAAACAAATGTCTGGAGTTCTGGGTGAATTTCTGCTAGTGTAATGCATTTATGAGCTCTAACTGTGTTCTGGCAGTTGATAAAACAAAATGGGGCAAATAATAATGTCCAAAACACGCTCAAAAGAAACAGCAATGCATAACTCCTTATAGAAATACTTTTTAAAATACAAGCCGAAATATTGAACACATTTACGGTTTGTAAGAAACACAAAAAGAAAAACGCAGCTGCACGGAACTAAACAGACTTTAACACATTATTAACGAGAGTAATTCACAAGCTATTAATTTTGTTGATCCCGCTGTCAAAACTTAAATTCTTATTTTTCTCCTGATAGACTGCATTACACTTGCGCAATGAAAATTAAGGTAGTCACACTATTAATCTCAGTCTCTCGTTATTTATCCAACCATTTAAATCGACAGTTCATAATTTCATACATTTCCACCCATGGGTTTTCAGAAGAAAAAAAAGTTTCCAAAACTTAAATGCAAAGCAAAGTAATTTGATTTAGACATCAACTAAACTTCACTCTCCCATTTTTGTGGTTTACAGTCTATTATATTTGCTTTAATTCTGTTGTATCCGTATTTGAGACAATTGTAAAGTAAAAAAAAATAATAAAAAAATTGAAAAGTTATAAAAGACGGAAAGCAGAGGTCCGGTAACCTGCAATGATCCAGTGTGTCCGACAGAGATCACTGCGTCATCACGCGCTCAGATATGAGTCATCTCTCAAGATATTAAAATCACAAAAAAATGTACATACCGAACTGTGTTTATTTGAATAATATGTGTAGGCTATTTAAAGGACCGTGTTCAATATTTCAGCCCTCAAAACTCCGAGTCTGACAGTTCGACAATAGCAGGAACAGTGAAACCAAAGTAAATGTTTGAACTGGAATCTGAAAACTACCGCTACTGTAACTCTGCGTTTAGGTGGCTAAAGGCAAACCTTAGGCTACAGAACATCAATTTACATAATAATTAAATTTGATTTCCTACGAAAAACTAGGAAACATGGGGTACTATGATGTTTTAAAAGGAAGGTTTGAAAACAAGCCAAAGGGTAAAATTACATAATGTATGGCAGATACAAAAAGCCCAATGCATGACGGACAAAATCCATTCTTCAAAAAAAAAAAAGTGAAAAAGCGCCTATTAAATAATAATGTATGTTTAATTAATGTTGTTTATTAGGCATAATGATAAGCAATATGCAGAGGCCAAACTATTAAACCATGAATTAAAAAAAAAAAATAGAATGTATAAATCCTAAATCCGTAGCCTATTCTATAGCCTATGAATTCTAATTTTGATTATCTCGGATTTCTTATTTCATAGAAAAAATTAAAAAGTTGTATTTCGTTATTTGTAAACAGGCTATTAAGTTTTAATTTACGATTTCACAAGTTTTCGGAGTTTCAACTCTGAATTTTCGTAGTAATTAAGTTCAATTCAAATTGACCAAAAAGAGGCAAGTTATTAATGTAGATTGGTCGATATAATTGAAGTTAAATGTAGCAATTAAACTCAAGTTAAATTGTAATGGGCTTGTAATTTACAGCTCAAGTCGCGTTCTTCTCGTGGGAATAATGCCAGCACAAATATTGCCAAAAAAAAAAAAAAAAAAAAAAAAAAAAGAGAAGCACACAAATAATGCCTTAGATTAAAATCTATTAAATAGCCTGCTGAATGAAAAAAAGAAACCAAAAGCTAGTTAAGGAGAGGTCAATCGTCAATGTGTCGTTATTATGCTACTTGACTGAAAAACAATACAAGTCAATGGAAGTATAGGACGTATAAATTAGTGTATGTATTTTTTACGCTCTTACCTGTACCAGTCCAGTCCGTTGTCATAGTTACGGTCGAAGAAGTGCGGCTCCGCTCCGACCGCGCGAATATCTGGATGCACGCGCAGAAACTCCAGCAGCGCGCGCGTCCCGCCCTTCTTCACGCCGATGATGATCGCCTGAGGCAGCTTCTTGTTGCCCGAGCCATTGGAGAAACTTGACAGCAAAGAAACTCTCCGCCCGTCGTCCCATTCCTCAGCTCGGTCTACGTCCCCTTCATCTTTAGAGAAGTCTCTGGGAGCTCTCCTGACCGAAGGCTCATCATAATCTGACTCCACGTCCGTCCACGAGCTCTGCGGTCTGGACAGGAGCTTGGACATCATCAGGTCCGACCGGCCACTTTCTGCCTCAGCATATTTCCCGAGGAAATCCGTCTCCTTAGCTCGATTATTGTCATTATTGTCCACAACTAAACCGGGTGGCATAGTGGCACAATAGCCCACGCAGGAGTACAGCATGTAGACCCAGAGGAGCAGCATGATGAAGAGTAGCCCGAGTTTCTTCTTCACGGGACTGACGGAGAGCGCGTAAAAATAGTGACAGAACAGGCTATATTCCATAAGCCCTGTGCATGCAGACCATCACACTCCAGCTGGACATATTGACAGGTAGGTACAGTTCTGTCCAGGTCCAGGCTCGGCAATCCTTCTCAAGAGTCTTTAAACGCCATTGAAGTTCACAATAAAATCCTTACACGTGAAATAGCCTAAACTAGCCCAAAGTGGACGGGGACATCAAGGAATGCGATTTTAGTCAGCTGTCCTCGTTCATTTCTGCGAAAGAATACGAGAAAACTGATGAGAATGACCGGTGCACTTGAATCCCAGCCGGAGAAACTGCTCCCAGCCGCATCCCCGAGTGTCTGAGCGCTTTCGAGTGAGTGGAGCTTATACAGCGCTGATGTGTGTGATTGACAGCAGGACCAGCCTACAGCTGCGCATTAATTTGAATAAAGGCGGGGTTTATTAAATATGCCTGCCAATCAGGGGGCGATATAGGCGGGGATTTTAGACAAGACACTTGGTCGCGAGCCGATTAAACACTCTTATTGGATAGAGGAACATTAGACCGGAATCCTTTTATTCCAGTTTTTGGGAGTTTCCAAAGAGTTACAAATTTTACGCAACTGAACGGTCTAGAAAGGAATCAGGATTTGGAATGTCATACAAAGTTTTTGTACAAGATAGGCTACGCCTGCATGTGTTTGATACATTTAGCATTTTAAAAAAACGCATATGTAATTCATATATTTAAAAGACACAACTATAGGTCGATATGTAGCTATAGGCCTAGGGCCTATATATATATATTTTTTTTTTTTGGTTTGTTTTTTTCATATTACACTGAAAAAAAATAGTGAATGAAACGACACTGACAGTAGCCTATTTATTTATTTTTTTTGTAAAATGTCTAGGCCTACTTCAATAATTATTGTTTTATTTACAACTTCGAAAAATATGTTGTTGTTTTTTGCGGTGTCGTTAGTAGGCTAAGTCTTTTATCTACTCAAATTTGAATCAACAAGTTCATCATTTAAAAATATGGTTCAAACAAACGTAATGAACAAAATACATTGGATACATCTTTTTTTAAATTTGTTTTTAATAGTTATACATTCATTTATATTCAAGGGGCTTTAAAAGACAAATCGTCGGGGGATAAATATTTAAACGTCTTACACAAGTGCAGGGCAACAAGAAAATCTGCTAATCGCATTAAAATAAAATATATAGTCACTTTAAATCTGTATCTGCAAAGGAATGTGAACTAATGCAAGTAAAAAAAAAAACCTTCAAAAGAAAGCTTTCGAATCTTGCAAAACAGTCGAACTTTTCAAAGTGTTTGTGATGAAATTTAAAATTAGGCTAAATCAAATAAACTAAAAACATTATTAAAATATGAAATTATAATTTTATCATCACTTTGTAATGCAATATATATTCACGGTGTCTTTTTTTTTTTTTTTTTTTTTGTAAGTAGGCCTACTATTAAAGTTAAGGAGTTCAATGAAATAAATCAAATAACCTTTAAATCCACATTAAGGCTAATTAATGCTGAAAGCTGTGCTTCCCTGCAGTAGCCTATATATTTTGCTGTTGATGGATATAATAATTTATCTCAGTTTTTGTGTAGTCTTTCTACGCTTCAGTTCGCTATTAACCAGGGTTGGAAACATGCAGCTCTAAAGTGAAGAGTGTTCGACTAGCCTATAGAAAGCAGCACTTTCCGCGTTTCCACACACTCTGACATCACTTTTTCCCAGTAGCTCATGATTATTTTAAACATAACTAGAAACATTAAAAATTGATTAAAGAGCATTTATAAAGTTTTTCAAGACTGGAAATCAGTTTTAAAATGTCCTGATAATTGCAGGTTTTACAAGATCTTGGGAACCCACTTCACTTTCATAACACAGACTTTCATATACAGTAGCCTAGTCAATATTTGAAGTGGATCAAAACCTTTTATCAAAGTTATACATGAATTTTGAACAATACTCGTTCTTGTCTTAGGACAACTTTGATGAACTCTTTTTTATCCACTTCAAATGTTGACTATGAACATATGTATCTCTCTCTCTCTCTCTCTCTCTCTATATATATATATATATATATATAGAGAGAGAGAGAGAGAGAGAGAGAGAGAGCAGATGCTTAATTACATGCTTATTTAAGCATTATAAATAGTATATAATGTCACATTATGCTTGTGTTATTAATGGAAGTTCAGAGAGTACTGACTAAACAAATTTGAGCTAATATTGAAAAAATTTTAAGGCATCTATTTGAATCAAGCAACGTCTGAGTTATGAATTATGTCCAGCATAGACAACAATTTAGAAAAAAAAATGGATTTGCCAGTATATGCTTAGTAAAAAGAACACGGGGTCAGAAAAAAGAAATAAAGTCTGGACCTTTTTTCTGAATAGTGAATTACCGCTGAATAGTGTCAACAAAACTGGGAAAAGCAGATTTCTACTTTTTATGTTTGATTTTATGTCTCCAAAAATTCCTGTAGCTCGAACAGTAGAGCATTGCGCTTACAATGTCAAAGTCGTGTTCGATATCCAGGGAATACACGACAAAATCCATATCTTGAATGCAATTAAATGTAAGTAATTTAATTAAGCGTCTGCCTAAATGTGCATACATTTAAATGTTTGAAACAATGAAAAAATGTCAAAGTTTCCTCCAACTGATACTGAATGGTGAAACAAAAATCAACATATTTTTTAAATCAGCACAGCATTCTTTGTTATAATGTATATTTTTCAACATGACTATCACAGACTCTTCTGTCGCCTTTCACAAATGTAACATGAACTAGACCACATTTCTGAGATTGATGTCACTGTGCGTGTTCGAGACTGAGAGACTCCCTTAAGACAAATATATCTGTGCAAGTTTAAAGAAGTTTAGGGAATATTTTGCCCAAGAAACATTCGTCCACCGCATGACTTCAAGCAAGTGGCGAGTAGGTATAAATCAGTTTCAAAAGCCTTTCACTATACTGTTTTCCTTGCCCACTTTGTGCCAGGAATACTTGATGCACTGCTGCCCAACGTCTGCCAAAAATGTTTGTCATTCTGCCTAACATGCTTAAACGGCAGTTAAAGAGTATTTTAGAAATATACAGTTTCTAGCTGTCACTCAAGAGTTGAGGGTTCAGAAAGACAGAATGGTGAACTTTCATTTATAAACTTAACCATATCTCTTCTTTAACAACGGCAAATCATCCCGCATTTCAGTGTAAAATTTCAAAGCATTGTGTTGCCTGTAAATGAAAAGAGAGGAGAAATCCACCTGTTGCTGTTGTAACAAATGAAGGTCTGGGAGGCTGTTAAAAACTGTAATGAGAATCCAAGCTGGATGAGAAAAACCACAGAGAGCCAAAGATCATTATGGGAAATGTGCTCACCTCCTCAGGGTTCACAGAGCTCATAATGAATGAACTGTGAGAAACTCTCTGTGACACTCGGAGTCAAACGATATTTTTCTTGAGAAGAGGATTACTCCACTTATGATGCATCGGTCAAGCCTGGCCTGATAAAGAGGGGGGGGGGGGAATTATTATAGCAAAACCATATAAAAGTAAGCAGGGCGTCCATTCCGATGCTTGGGTACAGGAAAGTCTTCGTCCCACACACGGTGTCCATCACGACAAGAGCGGAAGCTGTAAAATCATGGTGGGAGAGTCCACGGGCCCCAGGAGGGCTGGAGCTGCCATTTAATCTATTGACATGTTGGGAACAGCTGTTTCACTCTCTTTTTGTCCCCCCTCCATCCCTCCATCGCCTCTCTGATGTGAAACGCACTGGCTGCATCCAGACCAGATCTTTACGAGGGGAAGAATGCCTCGCTCTGCCGCCCTGACTAAATCTCAGCATACAGTATATGTGGGCATCTAATGGAGGTGGTGAGAGAAGTGGAATCATAGAGGACAACTGGGAAGGAAACAGCGGAGTAGTATCGAGTGTTGCAGCCGGACAGGTGCAGAGGTCGATGCTTAGGAGATTATATAGGATGATATCTTAGCCAAATGTGTCCAGAGCAGCCAGACATTGTTTCCAGGCCTGTCTGGAGATGCAGTGGGATTATTCTGTAATGCAACTCAGCCATGCATTCAATTGCACGGTGAACTAAATACAGCAGACTACCTGCCACACAAATTTACCATAGACATATTAGACATATAAAATACAAATTTTATTGGCATAGCAAAAACATATACAACAAAAGTTGTGGGTCAGATAAATGCTGTTCTTTTTAACTTTCTATTCATCAAAGAACCTGAATAAACCACGCTTTTCGCAAAAAACAATAAATAAAATAATAATAATAATAAAGCACAACAGTTTTCAACAATAAGAAGAAATGTTTCTTGAGCAGCAAATCAACATATTAGAATGATTTCTGAAGGATCATGTGACACTGAAGCCTGGTGTAGTGGAATAAACATGCATTTTAAAATATATTGTAATAGAAAAGTTATTTAAAATTGTAGCAATATTTTACAACATTATTGTTTTACTGTATTTTTGATCAAAGCAATGCAGCTTTGGTGAGCATTAGAAACATTTCAAAAACTTTTGAATAGTAATACATGTATATGATATAAAATAATTACATTTATAATAAATTAATTATAATATTTTGACCACACACACACACAGTATAATGTAAAAGTTATATTGCATTTCAACAATTTCAAATAAAAACTCAAACACAATCTTGATCACAGCACACTTTTTTAATACGATTTTTTATTTTATTTGTGTCTTACACAAGTCATTGGTACAGTGAGGTCAGATGTGAATAAACTAAAGGCGCTGAATAAGCAAACGTATCTTACAATGCATGGCTGCATTCAATGATATTCTGCACTGTTATTTTCAGTAATGAATCAACAGTAATTCAGTTCTGGGGAGCTCAACTCAGTTGACTTGAGTTTATTTGACTAGTTCTGAAATAATAAAGGATCTTTGATGGAGCTGATACCCGAGAGCTCTCTAAAACGTTCAGCCTTTTAACATCTAAACTCAAGTCTCAGAAGGACGGAGTTTCATGTGGAATAAAGACTTCTGGGCTAGCAGTGAGACTCAGCGGTTTCTTTACTGAATCAGGTATTGCTGAAATGAAATATTAACAGACTTAGAAAGAGAAAACTTTGAAAATGTCATTTATCAAGTAATTAGATGAGGCCAAACTTGAAAATTACTTGCTAGGTTAATTAAAACAAACCGTTCTCCATTATCCGCATCGAACCAAAATGTCCACAGTAATGGTGATGTTAATTGCAAATTCTAGGCAAAATGTATTGTGGTCTTTAATTTCAGTTAAATCCACTTTGCACATAGACTTATCAGCCTACAGAAAAATACAGTCTATGAGTTTATAGACAACAGGGGGCTGCGTCAAATAAATATCATGTATTTACACACAAATAATGATTTGCCTCCAAGTTACCAGAGGGATTTTTAAATCACTGCTGCGCATTTACATATACATCAATGTTATTTTTCCCTGAAGGATACTTTTATAACAATGGAAAGTGGCTATGTCTTCCCACTCCAAAGTACACAACATTTGGTGTCTTTTTAGCTCCAAGATCACTCATTTTGGGGCTGACAGCAATTATCTATCCAGTATGAATATGGCAGAGGATTGTGCTTGCCCTACAGAGCCAGAGACGCCGTGCTGGGAGCTACAGCTGCCTCGTCCCGCGACACACGGCTCTTCTTGCAGGTGAGGGCCAGCAGCAGCAGCATGGGCAGGTGCCAAAGACTGCAGAAAAACAGCTTGCGGGCGTTCTGCCTGTCACCACTGCGATAGAACCTGAAGGCCAGGAAGCTGATGTAAAGGTTAATTGGCAGGGAGACTAAGGGGAACGTCCATGTGGTGACGTCCAGCACGGGGCCCAAGGCTGAGAGGCCGATCAGGCCTACGCTGTGGCGCAGAGCCACGCGTTTACAAAGGCCGGGATGGGTGACAGACATCATTCGGTACCCACCCCGCGAGTAGTCCTCTCTCAGGTTCCAGCTCAATGCATTAAAATGAGGAAACTGCCAAGAGAACAGGAAACCTCCCAGTAAGAGTGCTCCTGCAGAGACAGAGAGAGGAAGAGAAGGAGTGAATAATCAAACAAGATCACACAGATCATTTAAATCACCATTGGTGGAGGGAGTGCATGTGTGCAAGCAGGAAATGAGAGTGCGGGGAAAAACTACAAGAGTGTTAAAACACTGCGTTCCATCATCCGAGTTCCTTCACATCCTGCTATGGAGGAAACAAACACCATTCTCCTGCATTCAAAAGCTGGCAGAGTGGAAAGGTGACACCGCACAAACAGCGGCCCGTGCAGAGGTAGTGGAGCATGACACGTAGGGCTGCCTTTGTGTGTGTGATCTTAGAAAACACACTTGTAGCTAAATCCTCTGGGAAACAGGGCAGCATGACAGAGACCTCAAACACGTAGGTCATCTTTTAAAGCTTTGTGTGTTTTTGAACGCTCTCAAACCTGGAGATTTTAAGGAAGAACCTGGTCACTAAAACCTGATAAACTGCTTCGAGGAAACAGAAATGACACCAGAGACTCCAAATATAAGATTAATGTGTGGTTTTCAGTGTGGGATTATTTTGTAGTTTTTGTACTTTTGTCAATGTAATTTTTTCAATGTTAAAATACTTTTTCAAATTCACTTTGGAGCCGCTAATGGTGCATAAATTACAATAAATAAAATAAACATGCTGCTATTCTTGCTATAACTTTGCTATTCTTTGCTATAACAAATTCACACAGTAGGGCCCTATCATTTCTGTGATGCAAAAAAAATGGGGATAGAATCGCAAAATCCTGTCATCAAAATGTTACTTATTGTATGACACAAAATGTCACAGAAATGGACCAAATGTGGATGAATAAATCAAAAGTAGGGCTGTACAATTAATCATTAATAAAACTAGTCACATACAAACAGAAAAATAAAAGGTCTTCACTACAACTGGCAGAAATAAAAGTTTGGTTTGGCCAGAAATATGATACCATTGTACAACTTCTCCAAATTAATAATAACAATAATAATACAGTTAAAACATTTTTTTAAGGAATATCACACAAGATCATTGAAGTTTTATGACTTTACTTGATTAGACATTCTTTTTTATTATTACAATTTAATGAAAGTATTAAAACAGAATCAGAATTTGGGGAAAAATAAAACGGATTTCAAAGGGACCTAATACATTCAGGATGGTTGACAACTTCTTCAGTTGTTTAATGAGGTCAACTGGTCATCGAGTTTTTTTTTTTTTTAAACTTTATTAACTTTAAATTTACCCCTCTTTAACACAACCACTAAATATGTTAAAGATATAGTTTCCCAGAGAGAAAGCTCTAATAAAAAAATTGAAAAAAATAATTGTTGTTTCGATCCACTTCATGTTGCAGCCTCACCCTAGATGGGGTCAGAACAATATTTAGGTTTGTACATCCTAATATACACATGCTTGAAAAGGGCACTGAAACGGCACTACAAAAAGAGACGCATGAAGTTCTCAAAGCTGTAGTGAAAAACATAAATTATGCACACAAACACTTCAGTCGTTCGCTCCTGAGAAAACAGATCGCATGGTTGCCACAACAGTACACTTTTAATAGTTTGCAAAAAAGGCCAAAGACCCCCTACTGTCTTCCAAAAACACTTGATCCAAGCGCGAAAAAACACAGGATGCTGGATATATATGTAACTACAACACTCATAAGTGGACAGGGACCTCGGGTCTGGGAGAGGAGTCAGTAAAAGTCATAAGTGCCATCTGGAACATGAAGTTTCACTTCTCTGGAATGGCTACACAACCCTGAACTGTGGGATAAACCGTGACAGCACAGAAACTATCAGAAGGAGGGCTTTTAAGACCAAGGACATATCTCAATGTGAGCCTGATAATACATTCCTGTTGAAACACTAACCTTTAGCTCTGTGGCATTAGAGAAGATATCACATGATGGGGACAGTCGTCCATGCCCACAGTGCCATATATGGTGCTATGAGGAGAACTCTACAGCTCTAGAGGTCAAAAAGGGTCTACGAGAATCAGTGAGAGTTGACCTTAAATGAATAGTTCAGCCAAAACGGAGTTTGGTTGCACTGGAAACTGGCATGATTCACATGAATGTGAAAGCAACTCAAACTCGGGCACTTGTTCAGGAAGTAAAGTAACCTGCAAATGCATTTTAGTCGATGATGACGTCATTAGTTCAACGAATCACATGTAAGGGATGACAGTGGTGATGATTTACCTTGGATACAAGCGAGAGTGAGCGTGCAGCTTAACCGCACATAGAGAGTGCAAATGAATGTCTTGCAATCTGCTGTCTCAGAGTCCATTTGCAAGCAGCAGAAAGTGACCTTCATGTGACGCGCATACAGTAAACCCAAGTGCCGCTCTAGCACCAAATTAATAAAAAAAAAACAATATATTGACCCACGTCCAGTTTTCTATAATGCGCCGAGCAAGTTTGTAATTACGCAAGAAGAGCACAAATGCACCAAGGTTCGACAGAATCAATTTGAGTGTAAAACCAGAACAACGCTGTGGGGTCCACCGGGAACAATCGCGCTCGGACCGCAGCAAACGTGCCCAGTGTGAAAGCCCCCTAAGAGGAAGTATATTTGCTTTATCCAAGTCATTCCAGCAGGAACTGTAGTCACTACTGTATGTGTGCAAGAGGACTCTGTACCTGGATCGAGAGAGCCGGTGGCTGCTGTCCAGCCCATTATAGGTGGGATGGCGCCCACCACGGCACCAACCCAGGTGTTGGTGATGCTGAGGCGTTTCAGAGGAGTGTAGCAGCACGTGTACAGGAAGATGTTCAGAGCGCCCAGGAAGCCCGTCAGGGGATTCAGGCCTAGGGTCAACAGGGTCACACCTGGGATCCCACACGCCAGGGCGAATGACACAGCATGCAGAGGGCTGAGAGAAAGAGAGAGATGGAAGACAAATTCAGAACCACCAAAACACAGTTCCTATGTGGGGTTTAAAGATATCATATTTTTATTTCCCCTGAGGTCCACTTATACTCTTACTGAAGGCTGTGGTGTCAAATACATAACCAAAAAATAGGGAAATATTTAGCAATTGTGTTAGAAAGACAGAATTCGATCTGGCTCAAATTATGTCTTGCACTTGTAAACAGCAAAACATGTCAACTGTAAAACCAGGAGGCCCTGTTGTAATATTGTCTGATGTCAGTAGCCTAAGTTTCAATAGAATTTCGGTTTTCATAGTACACTGAACTTTTATTTCAAAAGATCAAGGAATGATGTGATTCATCATGAAAGACCCTTAAAACCATCTTACAGATCTGAAACCACCACCAAAAGAAAAGAAATGATAAATCAAACCAAAAAAAATGATGCATAAGACAGAGTGGACTGAAAAATCAGCAGGAATAAAGCGCATGTATAACATTCGTTTCTGAGATAAGCTTTAGTGTGGTTCTATGAGTCACATCAAAACAAAGGCTTGTGGGTCTCTGCTACAGATTAAACCTCTCCTGGCCACAGACGCTATTCTCTGTGCTCCATTGGACAACCACTTCCTCGAAGGTTTATTAAAAGCATTCAGTTCCAATCCTGCAGAGGCGTCTGGTTCAAATTCACAGCTAACTGCTCCATAAATTAGAGGAGTATTGAGACAGAGACCAAAGCAGAGAGGAAAAGAGGGCAAATTTTCTGCCCAACAGCAGGAGACTCCATTTTAATGTTATTATCATTGTTATGGCTGTTTTATGTGGTGGAGGGGTTTTAAAGTCTATATGAGTCCCATAAGTTAACGGTTGAGATCAGTTGTTTGAGGGATAAGGCTGACTAACGTTAGGAGCAAAGCCACTGGCATTTCCTACACTACATCAATAAAAGTGCTATTCTAATGCACCATAATAACGTAGATATTTTAAGTTTGTTCATTATTGAATTTATCTAGAGTTACAAAGGTTTTGTTCATATTATGGGCCATTTAAAACAAGCACATGAGTTATTGAAATAGCCATCAGGCCTTTCAATGTATTTGACGTTATGGTCTCATATGGCAGAAACCCAGGCAAGGCCTAAATCATGACGTCAACAATAGGCTAACTCTCAGTAGAAAAAAAGAATTGTTTACACAGAATTTTTTACCTAAGCATAAACTATGGTAATTTACTCACCCTCATGATGTTCCCAAATGTATCTTCTCCTTTATTATGTGTAACAAGCATTTCAGTAAAAAACAGGTAGTGCTTTGCTCAAAGCACACCATTAAAAGGTCCATAAAAGTGTGACTGAATCATTATTGACTGAATTGTGTTATGACAGAGGGGAAAATTTGAAGTGAATAAGTCCATTATGGTCTGTTCATCAAGCAAGCTATTGTATGGCTTTAGAAAACTTGGAATATAGCACATCAGTTTCATTATTGTTTGTTTTTGTTCATTTTTTTTGCTGCACAGTGCGAATCATTTTCCATTTTCATTTTGTGGAAATAATTTGTGCAAGCATTCAGCATAACTGCTTGTGTCAAAAGAAGAAAAGTCATGCAGGTTTGGAATGTCATGAGGGTGAGTAAATGGTTTTCAGAAATGACATATTGAGTGAAATATATATATATATATATATATATATATATATATATATATATATATTTCACTCAAAATGTAATTTCTGAAAACCATTTACTCACCCTCATGACGTTCCAAACCTGCATGACATATTGAGTGAAATATATATATATATATATATATATATATATATATATATATATATATATATATTTCACTCAAAATGTAATTTCTGAAAACCATTTACTCACCCTCATGACGTTCCAAACCTGCATGACATATTGAGTGAAATATATATATATATATATATATATATATATATATTTCACTCAAAATGTAATTTCTGAAAACCATTTACTCACCCTCATGACGTTCCAAACCTGCATGACATATTGAGTGAAATATATATATATATATATATATATATATATATATATATATATATATATATATATATATATATATATATATATATATTTCACTCAAAATGTAATTTCTGAAAACCATTTACTCACCCTCATGACGTTCCAAACCTGCATGACTTCTCTTTAAATTATTCCTTTTGAAATTGTGTGTGTGTATATATATATATATATGTATTTATATATATATATATATATATATATATATACATATATATATATACATACACACACACACACATATACATATGCATACAAACACACAAATTCAAAAGGAATAATTTAAATTGATCAAAAGTGACAGTAAAGACATTGTTATAAAAAATAAAAAATAATATTTCAAATTAACGCTGTTCTTTTGAACTTTCGATTCATCAAATAATCCTGAAAAATATATATCACAGTTTTCACAAAAATATTTAAACGGCAAAACTGTTTTTTTTTTTGTTTGTTTTTTTTTTTCTTTTGATAATAAGAGAAATCAGCATATTACAATGATTTCTGAAGGATCATGTGACTGGACTGGAGCAATGATGCTGAAAATTCAGTTTTGCCATCACAGGAATAAATACATTTTAAAATATATTAAAATAGAAAATGAAATAAAATTCTATATATCTAAAAAAAAAACTATATATACACAAAAAAATACAAGTAAAAAGCCTTCTGATAAATAATAATAAAAAAAAAGGACATACAAAAACTCCACACAGCAATCTTGCGAAAGAAAGGATTCACAGCTGTGAGATTCTGCTTTTCTTTGTCAAATGCACATCTCTGCCTTCAGGCTTACATCATAAGAATGTGACAGTCACACGCACACAAACATCAAAGTAGACAGTGTCATCTCAATTCTGGGTAATAACATACTGAGAGGCGTACGAGTGCTTGTGCGGGTTGCGCTAGGACACATCTAATGCGTGTAATGACACGTTTTGGAAGGTGACTCTACTGTTAGCATTCTGTGCATTTGTTTACAGGCCTGGAGTGTCTACAAGGGTGTCAGGTGAAGATAAGTAGTTACGATGCATTCCTCCTGTCACTGACAGTCACACTGGATCTGTGTTCATTGTTGGAGTGACAGAAATAGAGTGCATATGATGGCTGTCAAATCACATCCATCTGCTTTGATATAAATGCTGCTCTTTGATCCACCTGTAGACCTCCTGCAGTGCGGCTGAATTACTGTCGTGCTCCTGAGAGGTTGAACCCTACAGTAATTAAGCAGCTCTGCGGGGATGTTTCCAGAAGTTTGAAATAGAGCACCATTTATCAGCTCACCTCTTTATCTTCTGCTCCAAAACGGTTTTAGAAAACGAGCCTGGATTTAGGCAGTGAGGAATGTTGTGTTTGAAAGGGAGTCAATTGCACAGCTATACGTTTTCCAAACCAAGATAATGCATGACATAACAATGGCCTGCAAACATAAGCTTAAAAACATCATTTGGAGACGTGGCCCGGCGATTAGTGTGCACACTATTCTACTCGAATACCTATTCTTTCTAGACTATAAATAAGCAGTTATTGGCAATAAACATTTTCATTTAAAATAATTTCAAATTTGATTTTATGATTGAATGTTTTAATCATTCATGGTCCTTCTGTGCTTACTGTGGTATATTGGTGCACATTAATCAGTTTATTAAATATTTTAAATATTTTTCGATTAATAAATAAATATATACACTACTTATACAAATCTATTTTGTTTATTTATCTGCTCCGCCTCAGACACAACTTTTCTTTTCAGCTGTCAAGCTGACAAAAAAGTTGTTTATGATCCAATCATATCTCTATAGATAAAAAGTCTACTTGATAGATAGAAATGTCCAATTCCGCATTTTTTTCTTCACATTGAACTTCATCTTTTATTAAAAAATGTCATGTTATAGTATTTAAAATAAAATGTGAAAACAATTCTACAATTACTTTGCATTAAATATTTACCATGCATATACAGTTGTGCTCAAAAGTTTACATTCACATTGCAAAATATGCAATATGTTAATTATTTTAACAAAATAAGAGGGATCATACAAAATGCATATTATTTTTATAATTTAAAGATCAAGGTAAATTGTACTTAATTTCTCTTGCAAACATGTAAGTATATTCTGTTCCTTCCGAAGGGCAGTACTAAATAAAAAAATAAAAATAAAAAAAGAAGATATTTAAACTAAATGAGAACAATTTGATGATCTTAATCCTGTTTAAAAGTTTTCACCCCCGCCTCTGGGACAAGCTATATGTAAACATCTTTTATGTAAAATATCTTATTCAGGACAGCACTAAAAAATTATGCATTTTGTATGATCCCTCTTATTTTGTTTAAATATTTAACATTTTGCAGATTCTGTAATGTGTATGTAAACTTTTGAGCATGACTGTACATGTTTGAAAAAAAAAAAAACTGTTTGCCTTGACCATCACTATACCATAACATTACTTAAATAAAAGCACACTAGGGTGTAGAATGAGCCGGAATGGGTTGACATAGTTGATAGCGACATTATGAAACCTCTTATGTATCCTGGAGCTGGGCAGCGTCTTCGTTTGAGTGTGTGTGTTTGAGATGCACACACCACAACGTGTTTGGTTTGGGCTGTTTGGATTACTTTGACTGCTCGAGTCATTCATTATACCCTCACGTCAACAGATCTGCCCCTTTTGTTGTTGGAAAGTGACCCTCGAGGGAGTGAGAGAGGGCAGGGGTCCTGTTCAGTTAAATTCCACTAACACACCCAATTAGTAAGAAGTAATGGCTGTCAAATGTGTGTTATCACGCTCAAAAACGTGTGTAAAGATGCCTGAGATGGATATAGAATGCTTCCTGATTGTTTAAATTGACTTTTTTTAATCAGAGCTATAATGTAGCTGTTCCAGATGTTGCGCTATGGTGCTTTGCATGTTCGTGTCCAACATGCCCCATAGAGTGAATCCTGCAGAGATTACATATTTTTGTAGGTCAAACACTGGAAACGGGTTCGCATTTTACCACTTCCGGTTCCATTTTTAATGAGTCAATACGTTTTTTGAATAGGTTTTTGGTTAAATGCCTGAGAAAAATGGTCTATGGGACTATAGAGGTTATTAAATGTCACCAGAAAGGTAAACTCTTCCACTTACAAGTCCGCTTTCACTTCCTCATTCATAATCACGCTCGAGCAACCAATTCTAACTTAAACTTTGAGGAAAAATGGTTTTAAATCAAGACTAAAATAGTTGTCGGAAACTTAATGGTGGTAATGGAGTCATGTAACCATGGTGTAGGTTGTTTATAGCCTACATTTAGCTTTTTGACTTCTGCTGATTGCACTTAGGCTTCAAAATTCATTAAATGTGTTCAATTCTAAATATTATCATTATGAACTTTTGTTAGTCACGGAGCTTATTTTCTGCAATAATCCAAAAGCCAATGAAACAAATCGTATTTTTTTTTGTTGAAGGAACCAGGGTGATGCTAATCTCCGGATTGGCCTACAAAATGTCATCACTGCAGCACTCTATTCCTTGTCTTTTAGCCTAATAATATCATGACACTCACAACGATCTGAAAAAAAACAAACAAAAAAAAAAAACTCTCTAAAACAGTTTAGCATGCTAGTCTAACAGCATGAAGAAGTTGCAACGGTAAATGCCTCCACTCTAAAGCACCCAAAGTTAAAACTAAAATAAATTGGGTAACCTCACTGCTAATCGTCTAGTCTGTTGGTGGATGGATGACCACACTGGATCGTCCTTTGTCAGCAGTGGAGTGAGACAGGAAGAACAGAGAGAGGCACACCTACACACACTTGGATCAGGTTACACAGGACAGGTGCGCGAGCGGCTGGCCAGCGCTACAGATATTAGACAATGGTGTTTCTGATATGGCAGGCTCAGCTATACACAAACACTGGGCTATGAGAACAATGTAGAGAGTAAATGATGTACATAATGAGAGTAAGGAAGCCATTTTATTCTGTAGTGGCTCTTTACACATATCAAGAATGCGTTTCAAAACCTAGTGATCTGCCTACCTTAACAACATTTCTGGACAACACAATCATGTTTGAATCTACATACAATGCCCAAAAATGCAGTCTAGGTAGGATGCTCACTAATTTTTTAAATTGCCCAAGAGTGAGATGCAGGTTTTGAAGGGTCTTACCTGATCTGTCCTCTGACCAGAGGTCTGTTTTTGGTACGATTCATGTTTGAGTCAAAGGGCACCTCGAAGTACTGTTGGGGGAAAAAATTATGAAAATCAACACACGGTACATTAACAGCACAAAAAGTCTCTTTAACACACATATGAACAATCTTAAAATGTAAGTGTGCATATCCCCCTCTTTTCCAATCCAGATCTTTTCCAGTCTAAATATAACATTGTCATTCTAACATACCTTAGACAGAAGAAACAATTTTTAATGAAATTTAATGAAAATATTTTTGTTTATTGTGAAATGTACTGTGGCAACATCGCAATTCCACAATCACATTACACTAAAGAATAGATCGCAATTTTGTATTGTGACCCAGATATCAAATATTACAGAGTGACCCAGATATCAAATATTACATATTGACAGTATGAAAAATTCAGTATGATTTTTTTTTATGTTTTTGAAAGAACTTATGCTCACAAAGGCTGCATTTATGTGATTACAATCACAGTAAAAAGGTAATATTGTTAAATATTATTACAACTTAAAAGAACTGTTTTCAGCTTTAATTTATTTCAAAGCTGAATTTTCAGCATCATTACTCCAGTCTTCAGTCACATGATCCTTCAGAAATAATTCTAATATGCTGATTTGATGCTCAAGAAACATTTCTTATGATGACCATCATTATCAATGTTGAAAAAAGTTGTGCTGCTTAATATTTTTTGTTGAAACTGTGATACTTTTTTGATAAATCTTTGATGAAATGAAAGGTCAAAAGAATAGCATTTATCTAAAAATGTTTTTGTAACAATGTAAAAGTCTTTAGTTGTTGACCAATTTAAGTATTAAATATCTTTTAAAAAAGATCTTACTGGCCCCTAACTTTTGAAATGGAATAGGCTATATAAAATTGGTTATTGAAGTAGTATTCTAAAACAAATTTAATCAAATTCACGCTGCTGTAGCAAGAGCACAGCTAATAATTAGTTGCACTTTTCTCTTTGCAGCATACAAAAACCTCAAACACTTTGTCAAGGATTTTCTCTGAAACATCTGCTCAAGACATCCAACAAATGCATGAAATTCAAACCCTTAAATGGATCGATATGAATGCATGTGTCTGAGACAGAACGACAGAGGTTGCTTAGGAGCAACGGGGATGATTAAGATAAAAAAAAAAAAAAGTTGTGTTTTTGTATTTTATGGTTCCTGCTGGGGAGTCTGCACAAAATTCACCTCGGGGAATCTACAATGTGAGACTAAAACACAAACACATGGGGCGTTTAAACCCAGGAACCGGTTATTCAGTCTGTGAGAGACAGCACATGCACCTAATAAAGAAAACAGATAGCTCATTTTTCAACTGAAGAATTTCAGGATCCATTTCTCCTAAAATATGGCCCCCATAAAATAACTAATAAACAGATAATCCATTTTTCTTTTCCTCTCTTAATTTACTGTCCATTTGACATCGTAAAAGAGTCCACGCTTAAAAATGTTCTTGTGGTAGGTAATACATTTCACACAGATTTCATTTATATTTTGTTAGATACCTCAGAGAACAGGACCGTACCACTGCGGAGGACAACGGGGGGAAATACATAATTATCTGTGACGGTGCGTGTCTGTTTGGCCTTTCTAAGCGTCCCCTCGAGTTTAAAGAGGAACCCTGCTAGCGCTATTTGCAACAAATAATAACATCCATCAATTACATGAGACTTCTCAGCATGCATTTTTACATAAGGATAAGGACAAAAACAAAACAAAAGAACTTCATATTTAGACTAATGTAGGACAAACGGACAGGTCAATAAAACATCTCAAGGAGGTAAAAAACGGACTCTGCGACAAACGTGTCTACAAGCCGTCACAGAAGATTGATGCTTTTTCATTTTGTTTCAGCTATTTTTGGCAGCGCTTTCAAACTCGGACCAATGTCATCCAAAGTGATAAAGTAGCCTGATACAGTGCAGAGGAAGCTGAAGCACAAAGTGTGTTGTATAAAGTTGAGTGGAGGGTCTGCTGAGTCTCAAATTTATTATCTCGGCCGTTAGTGTTATTGCACTCGAGATCCCGGACGGGGCAGGGCACAGATGTGGCCGTAGCTGAGGTCCCTGCAGTTTTAGGGCCGAGGTGTTAATTCTATTTCCTGGGTCAGGAAGTGCGTCAGATGGTCGCCACAGAGAGAACTGGAGCGAAATTCTAGTGCTGGAACAGTCTCTGAAATATTAGCCGGATGCTAACACGATTGTTGCGGAGTGTATCTTGGCTACGACTGTACATATTAGACCTGTGAGATTTCAAAAGTCTTGTTAACCTGCAAGAGGACAAAGTTTACATTAAAAGACTCCCAATAGTCAGTATAAATGCAGTCTGGGACTTAACACTAGCTTTGGAGCAATCACAAGAGTAAGCAAACTGACTAAATGTATTCTGCGATACTGAAAAGCAACCAGGGTTTTTAGTGTTCAAGATGTTTTTGGTGCCTGTCAGAAACACTTAGTTCTCAGGCATTGTCTTATTTCAGTCTATCTTTATACATTTTTCCCCGTCTCAGACTGGTACATCATCTGGTTCACATCAACACCCCTTCAGTACGCTTATTGCTGGTGAAAATCATGCTTTTTAAAAAAGAAAAGTGAGTACAAGTGTTAATGAATATGTAGTGCATGAGATTACCGGCTGTCAAATCTACATAACTAAAGTCATGTATAATAAGATTATTTTATTGTTTCTTCTGTGGATCTGTGCATATCAGAATGTTACCATAACTTAATGACTAAGGATTCATATTGTTATGTTCGTAAAATCAATAAAAGACACTGCAAGCGTAAACCTGATTTCAGTTTCAGAAGGACAATAAATATACACACTGTTCAAAACTTTAGGGTCGGTAAGATGTTTTAATGCTCACCGAGGTTGCCTTTATTTGATCAAGAAATACAGAAAAGAAACAGTAATAGTGTGATATATTATTACAATCTAAAATAAAATTACTAAACTAAAATGTAAAATAACTGTTCTCTAATTTCAGCATCATTACTTTAGCGTCACATTATCCGTCAGAAATCATACTAATATTTTGCTTTGGTGCTCAAGAAATATTTCTTATTATCAAAGTTGAAAACCATGTTTGTTTGTTTTTCAGGACTCTTTGATGAATAGAAAGCTCAAAAGAACAGCATTTCTTTGAAATAGAAATCGTTTGAAACATTTTAAATAACTGTACTGTCGCTTTTGATCGATTTAATGTGCAATTTAAAGTTGTTGGTTTTTTCCTACTGTCCTCAAACTTTTGAAGGGTAGTGTACATTTGGGTTGCATATAAAAAAAAAATGCAAATTACAGCAGACTGCCAGGGAGAGCTCCGATCAATGATTATTTGGACAAAGAAGGCCATCTGAGAGGTCAAAGAAGTGGATATAAAGAGGAGGAAGGCAGAGGGGCAGAGAACTAATGTCAAAGTACAGGCAATATTGTTCTGACTATGTGATCAGAGGCCGGATCATGGCAGTGGCTCCCAAACTCTGCTTCTAAAATCTGAAAATGGCAAATATCAATTTAGCGAAAGGACATTAATGTACAGAAATTAAAATTCAAACTTTTCACTAGGGATATATAGGCCAAATAATTAGTCTTTACTGCAAAGCGATTTGTTACAGCAAAATTTCAATCTATAAAGGAACCGTTGCATTTAATCCTCATTCTGTTATCCTTATGGACACCACAGAATCTCAGTATATTTATAAAATTGCTACATCAGCACAAGAGTGATACTGCAGAGTTCACTGTACTCGCAGTGACAGGGTTCTGGGTTCACTCACAGTGAAAAGCACTGTGACTGCAGCAGCGTGGCAGGACAAAGTGACATGCACAGCAAACAAACGCTGCCTGGACTATGAGACCGTACTAACTAATGCTGATGAGAAACTTACTGTAACAGTGACAAGTGTTTACTGAAGGGAAGTGCATCCGAGGGCAAACACCCTTACATAAGCATGCAAACAAACACACAAAATTCAGCCTAAATATTCTCACGGAGAGAAACACACGTGCATGGAGCCCGAGTAAATACACACTTACAACGCAGCTGCTGTATATGTGAAAGACGCCGGCGTTGATCAGTAGAAATTGGTCAAAGTAAACACCACCTGCTCAAACACCTACTCGGCAACCTCAACTTTTTTCCTCCACCTTTGCAAACAAAAAGTACAATCCCAATTCTCAATCAACGCTGTGTACATTGTAAGTACATGCATTCAAAGATAATTCCTCATGCTGTCAAAGTCCAGGTGCAGAACCAGAGTTCAGGAGTTGGAGGTAATACTCTATCGATTTAACAAAATTACCTGACAAATTTCTAAAGAACAGCAGCAAAAAACTTCAGCTGCAAATCATCTCAAGTCCTTTTGAAAGAGAAATTCCTCTTTAGTTACACCGACCACTGAATCATTGTGGTTCAAGTTCAACTTGAGCTACGTGAGTTTTGCCAGGACCCTCCAAAAACTGTTCGACAGACCACTATGCTCAGCCATGTAGTATTTATACAGTGTGCCTGCAGTATGATTATGCTTTAAAAGGTGCATGACTGGATCACAGTCAGCTGAATTACAATTATGAACTGTATTTCCTATATTTTGGACAACAAAGGAGAACAGAACCAACAGAAAGGACCTCTGAATTTGTTTTGTCGAATAATTTACAATTATTCGACAAGTCAACTGCATGGACTGAATCTTACCTTCCTGACACATCTGAAGAACTAATGTTAATGAATGAATCCTACAGACAGGGATGTTTATGATGCTGTGGACAATATATTTTTTTAATCGTCAAGATGCCTTCACTTCAAACCTCTGAACAATGGTTTCACTACTCATGAACTTATGAGGATCGAAAACATATTTAAGAGGATCTCAATATGAGTACAAAGCTAATGGAAACACATTTTAACAATCTTAAATTGTGTTTATATCCAAATCAGGACAAGGTCAACCATTACGGTAACATTCACAGTTAAAATCGAGTAACAGCGGGTTTTTGCGTAATTGAGTTACGATATTCATATTTAAAATATTTGGCATATTCCAGTAAGATAATTATTTTATTTTGCAATTACTAATAAATTCAGATAAAATTAAAGAATTTTGTGTAAAAATAGTTACTAGTTACATGAAAAACAGATTTTCATTTTGAGATCTGTGAAAAATTACATGTAACAGTGTTATTAAATCATTAGTGTTTTTTTAAAGAGTGCTAGATGATGTTCAAGGCAAAATAAACTTAAAAACAAGTGGAAATGAGCATGTACATTTTAATATCCAAAACCAACTGATCCTAACAATAAAAAAAACAAAAAAAACTAACATTGGCGGATATGGTGCTGGTATATTGTTCATCCTCATTTTGGCATAGCATGCATAAAAGACAATAAACATTCAGTAAATACGACCAATTTTAATTTTAAAATGACTTAAAGTTTGAACAGAAAAGTAACAAACAAGTAACAAAGTTGACAATCATCTAGATTCAGATATCTAGCTATGCAACTTTGGAGTCCATTAAGTCTAGGCTCATCCTGAGCCCTATTTAATATCCCTACTCCCTGCTATCTCCACACAAGAGCAAGGATGCAGGTCCTTCTCTCCCAGCCTGATATCCGAGCTGTGATCATTTGGCCTCTCCAGCTTGGAGCACTGCAAGGAACCTGGCAGGAAGTCAGCTGGCACAGCGACAGGCTTGATTAATGGCCCGTGCAAAGCAGAGTTGAGTGCTAAACTGTCCACATGCTAATCAGCCAATTATGAATGTTCTGCTCTACACTAGCGCTGCCTCAGTGCAAATCAATGTATTTAGTTATTTTGCCAGTGGGCAAAATAGGATAGGGAGGCTGGGAATGCTTAGGGATGCAGTCCTGAAGAAGAAAGGATAAAATAGCATACAGAAATCTATGCATCATTAGTTTAATCAGACAAAGACTTGCGTTTTAGCCTCTCACACCCAGGAAAAGGCGCCATGATCTGCACTGTAGCCCTTCTTTTTCCAAAGCATCTTGTTTGGTTCCAGCACTACCATTCACAGATGTTTTTGCAACGTTTCTTCCAATTATTACAACAACATTAAAAGGTATTTCATGGCAATGACATAAGATGGATGAGTGCTGTCGAGGTCAGTTGAGAGTTGGAGGCTAAGCCAGTGGTTCTAAAAGCCGAGAACCTCCTGTGGGAATGACAAGCTAGTTCATCATCTTTGGCCCAGTGTCAGTTCACACAACCCAGACCATCACTAAGGTGAGCCCGAAGTTCTCCGTCATGATCCCACACCACAGCACCTCCCACTGCGATGGGGCTTCAAGTTAAAGAGAAAAAGCCCAAATGGCTGATGATACTGGTTGCGGTGAAATAAGACAACTGTGATGGATTGAAATTTAAACAACTTCATTATTGGTCATGTATTTTGTGCTACAACAAAAACAACAAGGCCTCCCTGAAAAAAAATGAGGCAATTATAAGTTAATCAAGTCATTTAAAACCAAGCCAAAACAAGCCTTTCTTCAAAAGATCTGGCACATAAGGAACAATCACAATAATAACTGGCCTAAAAATTTTAGACAGCTTTTAAAAATTTGGTGATTTGAGCAATTTTTGAGAGTTATGCCAAGTTCCTTGTTCATTTCTTCATGTTAAATGAAGAAACTTCTCTGAAGTAACAGCCTTGCGTAAGAATGTTTATGAACAGAGCCTTCTACTAAGAACCCTCATTTATCATGACCCTGATAATCAAAGCTCAATTTAAGTCTCTGGCAAACTAAACAGAGACACATTTGAGTCATACAATTATTTTAGCTGAGGACGTAAACATACTCAATGCGCCAAAAGGCCACGTTTCGCTTTGATAGGACCGGCTAGCCATACGCGTGATTTACCTGTGATATATTGGTTAAGATTAAATGTTGACATTCCCAGATTACCATAAAGACCATGAACTGTTTGTGCAACTGAGTCGTTTAATATCAGCATCTGTGAGGACGTCAAACAAGCATGTGTTTATACAAGAACGCATGAGTGCGTGTTTAGATTATATCTGGTGCTTCCAGCTGTGTGACAGCAGAAGGGACATGAGAAAAACGGATTTTGCAAATGCACGCTTACTAAGTGTTTACAAACGGACTGTCTTTTAGACATGTGTCTTTATAGAGGTTGAACTCCATTTCCTACCGCCCCAATTCCATTGTGTTGAATTTGTTGCCATCAACAACCTGTGGCGAAAATGCACTTTTCCTCTAAACATTCTTGCCAACAGACATCTAAGTTTACTTCTCAAGAGGCTGGCTCACTTCAGATGGACACGGTTTGCTTGAACTTTCAACATTCTACCTCAACATAAGTTAACAAAGATGTGACATAAGACTAAACATTCTTCATTAAGCCATCTCAGCAATGGACATCTGAAAGGATTGGTTTTCTTATCAAAATGTTCATGTCAGCACCCTCTCCCATCTACATGATCCGTGAGGCAGGGATGTTAGATTTTGAGCAGAAGAGATTATGTGCGAGACAAATATTCTAGCATAACACGCAAAGCATACACACATTCCTAGTGGTATTTCACCTATAGAAACTCTTTTCAATGTCTAATCTGAAGTTTCATTCTCTTTTCTTTATCAGCAGTTTGCGGTAAGTGCTTAGACATGTCTGGACATGGGTCATAAGATCTGTTTTCTCTACTGCAACTGCATCTATCTTTCTGTAAAACCACAGGCTGCCGTTAACACCTAGACCCCAAAACAGTGTTTGCATTCCATAATTAGGACTCCTTTTCACATTCCAACACTTCTGTCTGTACAACTTAGAAAGGACATCAAGAAGGGAAGATGAAGGAATGAGTTGATGGCAGGCAAGAACAGCTATTGATTAGAGTTGATTTAGAGTTTTAAACTCCTAAAATAATCCCTGGCGAAGGTATCTAATGTGGATGCACCGATATTAAAATTCTGGTCAAAACCGATCCTATTTTGTCTAAATAATAACTTTATATAACTGTAAAATAACACAATAAAAATTCATACAAAAAACAAAACTTAATCACTTTAAATGCGGAAAGTGATTTTAGGTTCAATTGAAAAATACAATGATATAAATATGTATAATATATAAAATGAAAATAAATAAATACAACTTTGATTTATCAATATATCTGACCAATACATTGTGAATCACTAGTATCGAAGATATCCAGCACACTGAATTTACTAGTTACACTAT
Source organism: Gila orcuttii (assembly GCA_026230005.1). Taxonomy (NCBI): domain Eukaryota; kingdom Metazoa; phylum Chordata; class Actinopteri; order Cypriniformes; family Leuciscidae; genus Gila; species Gila orcuttii. The sequence continues at coordinate 35,458,180 of JAPDVR010000017.1, read as the reverse complement.
AAATTTGCTGGGATAGGATGAGAGCTGAGCTGCTCAAGACGGCCATTCCAATCTGATTTAATGCATGTAGACACTGCAAATAGACAAGAACATGTTGAAGACCAAATAATGAGAGAAGAACATATGTATTCTGTCAAAACTGGTCTGTACCAAGTAAATATCCAAGAAACTGGAGGTCTAGACATGGAGGATTGTCTGAAGGGCTCTAGCTCCAACAAACTTGGATTTGATCACCATCCTCTCCAGCATTAAAGTTGGTAATTACAAAGCAGACACTAATTGTGGTTTTTCAAACCCATATGACAGGGTGCTGAGCAGCAGCATCCATAGAAACCAAACCTGTTATTACCCCGAAGGCTTCTGACAGATGGGGCATGGATTGAGTTAAAGATGCAAGTCTTGTTTTAATGGGGGCCTCAGATTAACCTCTGTATATATAAAAAAGAAGAAAAAAGAAAAAGGCTGCTCATCTATTCGGACCCATTCGGAAACCATCAAGGCACCATTGGAGAAGCATTTGAATTATTCATGCCTGAAGAATGGTGCCTTCTATACTAACAGATGGAAGCAGGATGGTTTTGAAGAGCTTGACTACGTACAAAGTTCCTGTCAACCTCTGTCTGCTCTCGCTTCATGCCTTCGGCCCTCGAGACCCTTTCCGCTCTTCTTCTCATCCCCTAGTCAAGCTTGTCGAAAGTAATGTCAGGCTGTTAGCTCTGCTGTCAAGTCCTCTAAGTAAATCGTCAACCATCTGTCGCCATTAAAAGAAGCAAAATGGTTCCTGTCAAGAGAGAAAACAAATTAGCAGGGATGACAGAATGACGGTTCGCTATGAAACGGGACCCGCCATAGGACAGTGGACAGTAAGAATCAAAGAAAGATTTGAAAAATTTTCAATATGGCATATGAAAGAAATCAGCTGCCAGGATGCTAGGTGGCATTGCGTATCACCCACACGTTCTGAGGTTAGCCACCTTTGGGCTTATTTTGGGACTCAATTAATAGGTCTGGTGGTTAATTTATCCTCCATAAAGCTCAGCCACACACAGGATATGGTAAATCTGCAAATCGTAAGCAGAACTAGGGCTGGGTGACAATACTAATACCTTGACTTCAATACCGGTTCCTGAACGATACTTTTTTCGATACCAATTTTATGAAATTCGTTTTAACAAGATTATATTACATAGTTTGTTGACTTTTTTTTTACAGACTCAATGACTCATTTAGGCCACTGGGGGCAGAATATGCACCTCACTAAATTTAACTCGATACCCAGCCCTAAGCATAACAGGCATCATAATCTCAAGGACTCTTTTTTTTCTTTTTTTTTTTTGTGTTGCGGAACATGCCCAAGAGACTTATGCCCAAGAGACTTATACCCAATGGTTAGCCAATTGATGCAAACTACAAACCTGGACTTTGATTCCAGCCTTGTAGTCCTTGCATTTCCTGTAATCTGATGAAATTATCTAATATTCATCAAACAAAGCTTTTTTTTTTTTTTTTTAAATAGTACACCACTGTCATGAAATCAATGAGCAACGTGTTGAAGAGCCAGTGGGTAGATTCCACTGATGTGAGGAAAAGCACAGCATAGCCGATCCCCCCGATGGATGGAGAAACCCGAAAATGCTTTCATCACCTGCCTGTAATGAGAGCAGCGTCCTGAAACCAATGACAGCTGGCTGTTTTGTGCTTTTGTGTTCTCTGGATTAAGTGAAACAGCAGATAAAAGACAGAAAACCCTTCAAAACGAGCAAATAAAATAAATGGATTGGCATTCTAAACCCTTTCGGCTTTGGAACAAAGAAAGTGGTGGAAGAATTTCAAAGAATTAAACTCAAAGAAACAGTTGCCAAATTAATATTTAGATATAATACACAGAAAAGGAAAATACGGTAAAAGTGTTCTTAAGTGTCATCCATGAATAAGAGGCAGAAAGATGATGGATACAAGAACACAGCCTTTACTTCAAATGAAAGACACGAGAAACCAAAACTGCAACAGCCAATGCATCACACTAAATAGAGCGAATACATCTGCATTTGACATGTAGTTGGGGGGAAAAAAATGTCCTCCAAACACAGTGAGATGAAGCCAATCCTGCTCACTGTTATGCTTCAATCCCAAAGAAGCTTCATGAAGTCACATCTGCAAAGATCACAGGAACGAATTAGCAAATGCACAAGTTAGCGAAGAGCTGAAAAAAGAGAGCAAGTGATGAGAATTTTCTTGAGGGGAATTCCTTTCACATTTCTAGATAAGAGAACAGTCTTGTTGCAAATACAGTCCACAAAGAATATGAATCTGAATAAAATAAAATAAAAAAGATGATTTTTTTGTGCAAATAATAACTTATTTTCGTGCTATAACAATTAGAAAAAGAGGAAGAGACGGTTAATTGCAGAAAGATTTATTGAAGAATTGTAACACTCAATATGGCAGCTGTAGGAATAAAATTATTTTTGATAGTAACATCTATTGCACATACTACGCATCAGATGAACCAGCCTGAAAATATATACAATTTATAGCATGACTGACAATTGGACATTGTAAATATTGAAACATATTCAAGACTTCAGACTTTAAAACTATGGAGTCTAATAAGATGGTCAAGAAGGAATGTTGAGTAGTAAATACCTAGCTATCTGTGTGTACATTGAATGGGACAATGTTTCTAATAAAAGCTTTTTTCCCCTTGGCTAATAATAGTTCAGAGTGGCATGTGAGAAACAGACATTGACTCGGAGCTTGTCTGGAGTCACAAAGTATCACCACAAAGACAGGCCAGCAGGTGAGTCATGCACAGTCTACCAATGGCCTCTTCCGTTGAAAAATCACTACCACACCTTTTAAGCCACATACACAGACAGTAACCAACAATTATACCACTCAAGTCACTCAAGAGAGAGACAGTTTCATGACAAAACATTGCATGTCAACAAATCACCTGCACAAAAAGCAAAGTGAGCTTTAACAACGGATGTCAAGCTGACATTAACGCTAAGTGTGTGCATTTGCAAACTCTTTAAATGGGTTAAAGGGATGCACCACTTTTAAAATGAGTCAAGTGTTGTTTGAAGCAGGATAATTCAGTGGTTTTATCAATCCTAGGTTTTGCTACTGGGGCAAGGTCCAATCTCAATGGCAACGCAACACTTTAGAGATGCCTAGTCGTCATTACATTGTAATTTTGTAGCATTGGCAGTTCTCTGCATGCAACAAACTCTTTCAAGTTACAATTAGCATTCAAAACTAGCTTGTGAGCATGGTGCTAATAGGGCAGCTTTTGTTAATTAGTTATGCATCCCATAACTAAACAAACAAAGTATTCCTATTGCTGTTGGCTGCTATATCCATCTGGGTTTAAATAAAAGTAGACTTAGTAAACATCTAGTTTTAACCAGCTAACTCCTTTGAAATGGGTAAAAACGATACTGCCAATAAGTACTTAGGAACATGGAACATGTAACTTAGGAACATTAGAATACATGGGGACAAAATAAATGTGAACAACCTTATATCCCTGTTGAAACAAAGAAAAACAGTTGTATTTTCATAGAAGCCAAATACTGAAGCACCAAATGTATGCATTATATTTACACCCTAAAAAGTCTACATTGCCTGCTTCGCCTCAGGTAACAATTTCATTAATAAACCTCTCACACCAATAACACTAACATTCTCAAATCATATGAACAGGGGTGCACATAACTTTTTTGGTCTGGTTCTCAAGGGAGCATCTGGAGATGATGCTTGGTACACACGCTTTAAGCGGCACACTTATCCTACAAGCTGCCGAAATGTAAAATAACTATTTGTTCACTGTGGAAATTAAATATGGGTTACTATTTGTTAAAGCTGTATTTTATTTTTATTTTATTAACATTAATAACACAGACAACAGCAGGAATATTAGGCTGCTCTTACCTTAAGACCGAATGCATGGACAGAATACACTGAAACACATCTGGTTTCTAACTCAATTGTTCACTTATGACATAACCGAGAATACTTGGCGAGAAGGGTATTTTGAAATCATTTTGTGTGTATGTGTCCGTTCAAGCGAGAGTAAACTTGAAAGAGGAATCAATTCAAATTCAGTCTTGAAACAAATCTATGATGGATAAACTTCCCGAATGACATGTATGCCGAACCGTGGGGCCTGGTCCGTACGGATCACGGATCAACTGCAATCTGTTGTACCTAATAATTAATGAACACACTTTTCATCATGATTGCTATCTTACCAGAGACGGAGAAAACTCCTACTCCTATAAGTAAATGTGTCCCTGTTCCCAAAAATGTTGGTACTCAAAAGAGCTTCCCTCCATGTTTTCTGCTGTGCAACATTTATTTATACCACACATGCACACCTGCGCACCAGTTATGTGCACTAGTTATGTATAAGGGCTCCACTGATGTAAACAAGAAAATGACAGCTAAGATTACATTATTCTTTCTTCAAATGACAGATGTTACTACCCTTAATTTCAATTTCTTCCAATATTTTTGCTGCCCACTATTACATTAAATTACAATGTTGTTTAGAAGCTCGGACCGGCATACAGGCTACAAATGAAACACCAAATTGTTTTAATTTTCTTCTAAGCAAGAACATTGGAACCAAATGGAAATCACAAAAATAGCAGCAGCTAATTTAGACATATCCACTATCTGTTCTTCTACTAGTACACAAGGAAGATGCAGTTGGCACATATGGGTTTTGAGGGGTTTTCAAAATCCAAAAGATTTATGGCTGTATCATCTTACCCAATTAAGAAAAAAAGATAATTTAAAAGAGTGATCATATATAATTAGACATGAACAGTCTTCATTATCCAACATGAGTGTGTGCTATTAACATTGAGTTTTTGCACTGAATTATTTACCTGAAAATGTTAATGAATGTGCTAGGAAACATGGAAAGAGAGAGTCTAAGAGGGAACTAAACTGAAATGTCATTAGAACACATGCACTTTTGAGGCTGAAGTTCATAAATGCTATAACACAATATTCTGGTTGATCAAGGATGGCCAAAGCTATCCTTACACTCTTAAAAATAAACGTTCTTTATAGGCATCTATGAATTTCCTTCCATGGAGCTGTTCACTGAAATGTTCTTTGGAGAACCAAAAATGGTTCTTATATGGCATTTCGATGAAAAACACAATTTTTATGAGAGTAGCATCAAGAATTACATAATGGACAAATTTGCCCAAGGAACTGCCTCCACATCTATCTATGCATTTATGGTATTCCTAATCACCATAAACTGCCTTACATGGGTGTTTCCCCTGAATTTACTGAGATCCAGTGAATGTTGATTAATTGGTCAACAAAGACCGTGCAATAGCAGAACCATGTCTAGACCTGTAACCTCTGCTAATATGTACATGAACCGCCTGCCAAGCTCTCCTCTGTGTTGACGTGTACTCATCTGAGAGGATTGAGGTAAATAAAAGGATGATAAAGCGATGAGAGCGGGGTGAGACATCTCGCGTGCAAGGGTGCCGGTGCTGTGTGAAAACCCCTTTGATCAAACGCGCCGACGATGCACGGCTTCATCTCAAGGAGTGAATCCCCTGGGGAAGGTTTGTTGCATTTCCTTTGTCAAGATCCCGTCTGTCTTTGACTACCTGTGTGGCTGGTGACATGTGAAGTCAATGAAGCCTCAGACATGCAAACAAGTCTTGCAAGGGTGAATGCCTAAACCTCAAACACAAGGACCATGAGAAAAGACATAAACCACAAGAGCACCAGCGAACCCACAACAGCTTGAAAGTCTGAATAAATACACAGTAGCCCAAGGCTGACCAAAAGAAACACACAAAATTGTCCATTGCTCAAGACAACAAAACCCACTATGACTAGCACTTCATCAGAATGCAAGATAAACCCTGTATAAATGTAACATGCCTGAAGGTGAAAGGCAATAGCTATTGCACAATACAAGCCAAAGGAAAAAAAGTAAAAAATTTTGGCCTGACAATGACTTTAGACTTCAAATAAGGTCAAGGGATATCAAAACTAACAGCAATAGAGCAGATTATCCTTTCCAAAAGAAAAACTCTGATTCTGAAGACGTAAACGAATTTGTATCGCCATGACATGACATTCATTTGGCATCTGCAAGACCTTTAAGCAACACCTGACCCACAAAGAACTTTCTTCAAGCCACAATAAACTGGCTGCAGTGCGTATTACATGCAAATATTGATATTGCCAAGGTGTGATCTGTACCATTACATGATATTTTTTTCATGTGCTTTTTGAGAAAAGTTATTCTTGGAAAGCTACAGGGGTTTCTGGAGGGTTATCATGGGTTATTTAGTGCCTGACAGTAATGTATAGTGATGCATACTATTACATTGGTAAAAATAATATCGTTGCATCCCTATTAATGCGTGTATGTTCAAAGAAAAAAAAGAGATGCAAAGGTAAAAAAATCTTCATCTCGTAGACTGTTCGGTAAACAGCCTGGTTGCTGCTAACGTCAAAAATGTATGTAATATCCTTTATATGCTTCTCTTATTTCAATACGCAAAAGAAAATGAAACCCAACCTAACTGGAGAACAAATTAAGGTATCAAATTCCATATGACAATACGATGTTTTGTAGCTGACATTTACTAGAACAATGCCACAGCTCAAGCACTTGTGTCCATATGGAGCCTGTGGCATAATATCCCATAGTGTACAGTTTGACATAGATTGACACCCTACGGATCACAGAGACTGGGGAAACTAACTATTAAACGACTGCCTGTGTTTAAATATTCATTCTTATCCTGAACACCGTGAAATAGGCCATTAAACAGCCTGTGTGCCACCGTGCCATCTGATCAGAGATCACCCACTGATTAAGAGTCTGTCTTTTCACGCCACCCTCCCCAATGGATTCAAAGCTTACGGCAGAAATGAAAGCTGAGGTCACTCCTCCCTATTGTTAAAGAAGAAGTGTTAAAACAGGCTCTTAATTTAAACATCTATTAAATGGAGGGATCACCTTGGTGTTAATTCCTTCCCCAGACACGTTTTCACCTCTGAAAAAAAGGTGGTCTCGCTTTAAGCGTTCATTCACCAGGATGGCAAAAATGCACTTTCAAGGAGCTGGTCACATTGTGTGGTGGAACTAATGTGATTACCGACAGAAATAAAAGATTCATAAATAATTGATATAGTACAGCATGAGCCCCTAAGCAAGCACCATTGGCACATTTTGGGCAATCTTAATAGAGTTGTCATTGAGGTTTTGGAGTCTTACCATGCAAGAAAAAAGCTATAACATTAAAAAGTAAAAAGGATAGAACAGTACGTCTTTAAAGAGCCGCTCTAATGCCAGCCTCTTGCTTTGAGGATGCAGTGGCAGTAAAACTACAGACCACAATGTCGTCATGCCGGTGGAATTTGCAACCCGTTTGAAAATGTATCATCTGTCACTGCATCTCATGGGGCAACAGATAAAACTGCAGGATGGGGTGCTTCAAACTGAGACGGGCTGGTGTGATGTCTTAGGGGGCATCTGGTTACAACTTATGGTTCCTCCAGAGGTTCTGAAAAGCAGCGCAAGACCCCTAATGTGAAGAACGATGGTAACGCAGGTCCTGAGGGACAGAAAGAGCTGTCAAGAATGCCAGAGCTTTAACAGCTGGGTCCAGAAAGGGAGGGGTTACAACTCACAGATATCCCAAAACTTTAGACATGTGGCACAAATTAATATTTGAATGACGCTGTCAGCTGACATGAGATAGACTTCAAATAGTAATGGGTTAAATATATACATCAACACTGAAAATAACAAATGTTACTTGAGCAGCAAATCAGCATATTAGAATGATTTCTGAAGGATCATGTGACACTGAGGACTGGAGTAATGATGCTGTAAATTCAGCTTTGCTCAGCAAGTGTTCGCTGGCAACCAAAATGCATACAGATATACAAGATGTGTTTCTGAAAGGGTAATTTCAAAATGCAAGACAATTTTGAGACTAAATCAATGTTAGATTTTAATGATAGTCATCAAAACATTAACAAAACTGTTCATTCCTCTTAATGATCATGTTTTATGTTCCAGTATTTCCTTCCAATTTTCTCTCTCGCTCTCACTCGGTTACAGTACATTGCTTTTGAAAGAGCCACCCTACGCATGCAAATATGGATTTTAAAAATGCATGGAAACTACAAGCAGGTGACAATCACTCTACTGTCTATGCCACACAAGATGAAGGGTGAGATGCCTGCAGTCAGAACAAGAAGCCTCATGGGATAGTGGTTCCCCTAAAAAATAATGAAAAAACCTTCTATGCTGTCAGATATGGAGATGTGATAACTTGGTTTTCTTGCAATGATTCCTGTTCTAGTTGATCCGATGAAGTTAGGTCGACCCTTATCCAGGACATTTTTCTTTATAGATTAGGCATTAAAAATTCATAATGGAATCCTTAGAGAAGACACAATCAGTCTGAATAGATGCAAAAACATAACAATGAAAAGCGAGATAAATAATTTTTGATTGTATTGCTTTCTTTTCCAAATCAGCAATTCTGTGAGAACTATTACAATTAACATTATTAAGGGAAGCAGAAACAGGGATGTTAAGCACTTGTACAACCCTGATCAAACGAAGGACACAACAGGAATTAATGTTTTACAGAGCCATAAATTACTTCAAAGGGTGATTTGATATGCTGCTTCTCGGAGCCACGCATTTAAATTTGCATCTGAATATCTCCCGAGAGCTCGTCAATTGAAGTAGAAGGTGCAGAACCTCCTGAAGGTTTAGATCATTTAATATCAGCGGGAATTTCCAAGATCATTTCAACATAGAAACCCCAGAATTAACTATGAATGCATGTTTAAATGTTTTTGAGATGATTAACATCATTGCAAAAAGGTCCAAAATTTAAGCTACTGTGATGGGATGGGGCTATTAAGATGGTTAAATAATCATGTATAATTACACTCAGGTTTCATTCTGCTCACATCTTCAACTTCAACAAAGAGATGAGATCATGAACGCTCATTGTCAGAATAACTCTTAACCCTCCTGACGAGTTTCATGTTTCTGTTGTTAGTATAAGTAAAAACTACACTACTTTTGGGTACAAATTAATCACCATACCGTATAATAGTTGAAAAAAAAAACTATTTGCAAGCCTTAAAAAGTAATTAAAATACATTTTTTTATTGCCATAACAATATCTATGGCTATTGTCATGGCAAGATTGATGTAGTTTAAAAGAAACAAATAGTGGTAACATACATTAGTTTTGAAAAACGGCAACTGACTCATCATTATAACATCATTGTAACAGACATTATATAAGAATTTTCAGTTCAATATTTGATGAATAATTTAGGATTGATCCAGGTGAACATTTTTGAAAACATCCATTAGAGAACTTTCTTAATAAAAACTTTGCATAGTGGCATTTAAAGCAATAAATTCCAACAAAATATGTTTTATAGAAAGTGGAGTCTGACAAACATTACATGTTAGGGGTACATCAATTCAAATACACATAATTTATAGAATAAAAATTTATAATATAAGAACAAAATATTATTATTATTATTTCATAATTCAAACATAATGTATAATAAAACTTATAATAATTAATAATAATAATTCTGTATAATTTATAACTGTATTATTAATATTATTACTTTAAGAAACGTGTGGACCTGAACCTAAGTCTTGCAATTGCAGAGGGTTTCTTAAGACTGTCTAGTAGTCTTTCAAACAACCCACCCAGTTGACGATAATAGGTAGTTTTGCACATACCTAAAAGAAGACAGGCAACAAAAGCGAGGTGAGGCATAGAGAAGGGGGCCGTGAATTATATGTGTTTTTCTTCGGCTTGTCAGACGCTGTTGATGCTCTAGAGTGCATGCCATCCTCTGACGATCCACCGCACACTCACACCCGTCTATATCAACAGGGGATATGACACAAAACCACCCCTCAAACAACAGGACAGGATTTACAAAAACAACACTGAGTTGACACCTCACAAAAAAAAGGTGGTGGGAAAAATGTTACTGTTTCCTCGTTGGTCAGAGGCTGCACAAAAAGTATTTTCTTTGCTGTGGCCCCTTCACCCGACTGCCAATTTTTAATCTTTAGCTTGGGGGAAAAAGCCTCGTTTAACTCAATTATCAAATTAAGTGGAATTCAGGGTAAAGTTTTCATAGCAATCAACAGAACACCCATGAAGCTCTATTTAGGCTGACCCCAAAGCTACATCATCAGAATAGCAGATTGCGTTATTCTGTTATTATACTTGTTGAAATGACAACCTGTTTGTCCATCCATTGAAGGACAGGGGATGCATCTCAGAAAAATGTTAAAAAACACTTCTAACATTTTCTTCCTATTTATTACTGAAAGGTCTACATCCATAATCACAAAAGAAGTAACTGTATGTGAAATATAAAGATACAACTGAACATTGTGTCCCTTGGCAGAATGCAGTATCAACTTTGGATGGACATTGTTAGGGGATTCTGGGTTTTACAGCATTCCTGACAGTTTCCAAACAAGGTTACATTGAAATAAGAAACCACAAAATTGCAATGTAACTTCAGGAAATACTCCAGGGAACCAAAGGTTAAAAGCTACATCCACTGATTCCCAGGCCTGTCTTTCTCATCTCAAAGTAAATCTCATGATGGCCACAAGTAAACACAAACAGAGACGAACTCGACTGGCTCCTCAGGTACCAAAAATCAGCTGCATGGTGTTTGATGTTCAATCCACAGACACAGAGCTTAACAGGATACACCTTAACTTTGATTTGTTTGTCGTATGTTTAGTGGACTCTACAAGCTTGAAAAGGATCATCTTTGATCACAGCAAACCGCACGGGGGTGGCAGGGATGTTTTATAATGGGGGGAAAAAAAACTGGCACCACATCTAAAGGCGTCATTCTTCTTTTATTTTCCTCTCTGGAGTTATAAAACCCAAAAGGATGAGTTAAGAGCGGAGATCAGTTACCGCCAGGTATGGGTGTGCCCAAGACTTGTCACATTACACAAGATGAGTCAGGACTAGGAGAATAAGATCAGAGAGTTACTACAATGACCACATGGCACATGATTTGTGGCATTCCAACAGTTGCTTGGTTTTACTATGAAACAACAAAAAAAAGCTCATCTTCAAACAGCCAACGAGAAAGAACAGCATTCATCGCATAGACGGCCCCCTAAATAAATGCAATAAAATCAGAATGACTTTCATTAGCCAAGTGTAATGCAAAACTGTATAGTGTATACACACCAGGAATTCGTCTTTGTACAAGCTGCTAGCAGATATGATGACAATCACGTCACAGTTTCTGCATGCACACAGAGCTGTAAGACTTTAAAAAGTGCTTGAGGCTTCAGGAACAAAGAGACAGACTGTATACTATATCACTTATTCTGTTGCACTGTGTTTGAACAGCGTAAACAAATCTGCCATCAGGTACCTAGTGTAATTTACATCCAAAACTTGCTATTTAATCCACACTTACAAATAAAACAATACACTCTGCATTATGTTTATTTCTAGTGGGAGATGATTGTATCCAATGCAACTCCAACATGACATTTTACCAGTGTTTTCTCTGGGATTACAACCTAGGACCTTGGTGTCACTAGTGCCATTTTCAGAAGGGTCTGATTTACAGCATTTTGGGGGGTATAACCCAATGAATGTGTCAGCTAGTAAAGGTGTTGCTAAACTAGACTGCTTTAAACATAATTTATATGCAAAGGTAACAATGAAACGTGGAGTATTAAGAAAATACAAAGCGAGATGCATCAAAGTAAAAGACAAGAACGTTATTATGAATTATTATGCACTAATAAAAAGTGGAGCTTGTTTGTGTACAGTTGGCAAACAAAACCTGCAACATTGCATCAACACAGAATTCAAATGACTTAGTCTATTTTAGTGCCCTTTTTGAAAAAAAAAAGGCAGTCATCCAATCAGAATTCAGTGTAAATTTTAGAATTACGGTTTTGAATCTTTCATTTTTAACTTTGTTCTGTTATTATAATATCATTACAGTATATTATAATATTAACGTGATGAAGTGATATATGACTTTGGTCAGACCGCCTACCTTTACAGGCTACTATGATGGCAATTCAATTTCTATGCATGTGTACACACCAGTGGATGCGAAACCAAACGACAGCTTTGAGTAGGAGGTGAGACAGAGGGGCCAAACGGTCTCTTTCCATACTGTAACGTGTGGAGTGAAGACTCCGTGCAGATGCCAACCGCTTGCCACAAGAAAGCCTGGCTCCACAGCCTATGGATTAAATGTGCTCTGAAGCCCCAGAAAGCCTATTAGTCTCAGACTGAACCTTCAGAAACACTTGCGGAAGTCACAAGGCCATCAGAGACCCCAGCAAACCAACGTATGCATCAGAAATACCCACGTTCCACTTAAATTATAAAACTAACATCTGATACCTGTGTTCCAACATGCTTTTTGGCATATAAAAGCACACATGATTGATGGACCTGTTCTAAGTACTCCATCCCTCCTCACTGTTCCTGTGCAATTAGAACTTCAAAGACGGCACATCAAACGCAACAAATTTACAGAGCGCCCATCTGTCCGCCTTCACTCGTGCCATATTCACCCGTTACCTCAGCTTCTTCAGCCTCTTGGACCTTGCACCAGTTTCATTGTTAAACACGCTTAAAGACCAGGAGAGCCCTACGCAAAAACGTCAATTAAACCTAATCATCCTTTCCCCCATCTTTATAACATCAAAAATGACTTGGAGAATGAGTTGGCTTCTTCGCTGTAAGATTTATTTAAACCTTTCATGCCTATCCAAGTTTTCCCCCCATGTTTTTTTAACTCATCTATGAATTACTAATTTAGCATCAATTCAAATGTGCAATCTGTTATTCAGCATGCTAATCAGCAGGGTTCTGACACCTTTTAATCAATGAACTACTAAAACTTGAAAATTCATGATTATTAGATGAGGATTTAAAAAAATAATTTTATAGATTACACAAACAAGAAAATTATTTCTGTCAAGCATAATAAAAAAAAATAATGTAGCTAGTAAAATAGAAACATTCTTATTTAAATAGGCTTCATTTTCTTCATGCAAAAATATATTTTTTTAAAACTTATATAAAATATAAAAACACACAACAGGTCAAAAGTTTGGAGTCAGTCATTTTTTTAAAGAATATTTCATTCAGCAAAGATACGTTAATTTGAACAAAAGTGACAGCAAAGTCTTTTACATTATAACAAAAAAATCTGTAAAAAAATATATATATTCCTAAAACAATGTTTTTTCACAAAAAAATATTAAGTTTCCAACATTAATAACAACAAAAGTTTCTTGAGTTACAAATCTGCATATCAGAATAATTTCTAAAGAATCATGTAATCGTGTAACACTTAAAACTGGAGTTAATGCTGCTGAATATTGAGCTTTGCCATCACATGAATAAAATATATTTTAAAACAGAAAATAGTAACTTTAAACTGAAATAATATTTCACAATTGTTTGATCAAAAAAAAAAGTAGGCTTGGTGAGACTTCTTTCAGAAAACTTTTTTCTATTTATTTTTTTATCTTACCAACCCTTTTGAGACTAATCAGGTAGAAGTGCATAAGAAACATTGTCAACCAAACACACACCTATGCGATGTAGACAGATCAAAGAAAAAGGTTAGCAATCAGTCATTAAACAACTGCCCTATGAAGAAACCCAATGGTTGACGGCATTCATGTCCAACCTGAGGAGCAAATATTTGCTTGTTCGTTTCTGCACCATCTAGTCCACATGTATGACAGGCCACCAGCATGTGACCTCACAATGAGGTCAAGCTAATCTAACAACGCGGTAATGAGTAAACACACTGCAGAGATGTTGCCACTAAAGAGTAAAAAAGGCCAAGTGTAGGATCTTCCTGTTAAAAATAGGTTGACTAATATAGAAAATATCTATACACTTGTATATCGCAATATTATGTTTGACTTTATACAATAGATATAGATGCTTTATAGCTAGCAGGTTTTCAGTAATAAACATAAAAAACAGCATCATACATGGAGTGGACTATGCATTTTCTGTTATTAAATACTTGAGAAATAAAAAAAAATTATATTCTGTGTACCTTTAAAATATATATATATATAACTATTTTCCCTTTACTTAGATATCACAAAATAGTGATTAGTGATATGCAAATCCAGATATTAATTAAATCGAGTTTTTGCTCAGTTTTTATGCATATGATGGTGTTCTTTAAGACATTTAATCTAAAATTAGATCCTCTTCCTAAAAAAAACAAGAAATATTGCAAAATATTACCTTTCTTACTTTAATAAATCGCAATTTATCATATTGCAACCCCTGTATCGTGATACATATAATATCGCCAGATTTTTGGCGATACACAGCCCTACTCTTGAGTCATGAGGAGCCTTACTGCACAGAACGTGCACTGCTTTGAGCAGAAAGCTGATTACAAATGGAACAAACCAGAGAGCATACAACGTGCGTCTCTCGCTCTCTGTTTCTTTTCATTCTAGCTCTGCAAATGCTTTCATCTGAAAAACATCAGAGCAACACAGCTAATCTTGCCTAATGTATTTTTTTTTAGATACACAGCAGGAGTGGAATGCAAAAGACTCAACAATTGGCTCACTTAAGCACTGATTTCTTTTCTCTCTCTCTAAAAGAACGACAAAGTGCACTGTGAGAGCCCATATCGACTGTTTGTGTCCCGTGTTTGTGTAACACACAATGAAACTCTGCTGGGCATTGCGGGACTCCCTGAAGTCAAGCCAACGCTGCAATGAGACTTCATCCATCTAGCTGTACACAAGCAAAAACAATAGCAAAATCAACAGACCGCCAAGTAGGCAATTACTCTGGCTGGAATGCTTTTGCAGAGTTGAGGTTAAGTACCAAAACTAGCGGGTAATACATTTCTAACCATCTACAACAGGATTTATGTGGTCTACCGTGGGCCTGCATTATCACATCTAGCCAAACTCCGGCCATCACAATTTTAGATGTCACATCTACTTTTGCAATCATGGATAATAAACCAATATAAAAGCCACAATGCGTGTACATTTATGTTACTGTGGATGTAAAGGCCACTACTAGTAGTGCATCTAAAGTACAGAGAAACAATTCTTCACAGTACGCAGTCCAATTCAAGTCAGTAGGTTGATTTGAGAAACACAGATCCACTTACAAAGCTGCCAATACACTTTGCAACTGAGTGAATCTCATGAAAACTGAACAGCAATAATTAATAATAATAAACACATTTTGTATGTGTTCTACTATTAGGACCTATAAATGCAAAAGAATGCACTGTAAGATTATTTTCAGCAAAGCTAAGAAGATTTTACCTACAAATTCTCATTACTATAATATGTATGTTACAGTGTCTCTCAAAATTTTTATTGATGATTCATTGTAGCATTATTTTTTAATCTATTACAGTAAAATGTATTTTAATATTTTAAATAATACTAATAAAACGTAAGTTCAACAATCACTACCAGGATGTATAATGTATGATGTATAATTAATTTTTATATATATATATATTAATTATTACTTATATATTTAAATAGTGAGAATACTGTTACAATAATGCAAATTGGTAAAATATGTTAATTGTTCTCAAATTAATTTTATGACAAAAAAAATCATAAGGGTCTTAATAGAAGATAATACTTTATTTAGGCAAAGCATAATTATTTTATGCCCTACAGATTTTAGGAGTGACCTAAACCTGATCCAACCCCTTTGTGAGATTGACCGTGGTAACATTCAGGCCTATGTTAATGTGCCTTAGCAGGTGTCAGTAATCCAAAAATCTCCAAATACATGGTGATTAATCATTCTGGATTGATTAATTAATCATAGTATCCACACGTACCATGAATTTCAGATATAAAAGTACACAAGATCAGACATTCAAAGCTTTAAATACACACGTACATGCACACACACAATGAAATGGTCTTTCACTTGCTAGCATATTCCAGCTGGATGTCAGGTTGCTTGGCTTTATATGTTGTGTTTGGTCTATTCACAATCTGCTGAGTGTGCAGTTATTTCATGAAATTGCATGGGGTGACTGACCTGATTGATGGAATTGGCTGTACAGGAAGAGAGACCTGTTCCGACCGAAGCCATCAAAAAAGTGACAGGGTCAAAGGGAACTGGAGCCATAGCAAAGCCAGCAGCTGCCGTAGTAACCACAAGAGCTACGGGGGGGGATTTAGTTGAAATGGTTACTTGAATTTCTAAAAAAAATATATATATTATTTATATATATATTCAGAGCATATAAGTGGAATTCTCATCACTTCACTTATATTATATTATCATTTTAAAAAATGAGAACTTTTAAAAGGATGAAAACTGTCAAAGTAATTCATAGGCTAAGACTATTTTTTTAACTGATTATATGATTAACCATAGGAAAGCAATTAAACTTATTAATAAAAATAATCATTAGGCAAGTCAGCGCTGACTTCTTTTTTAAGATTAGTTATCACATGTCGACCTTTTCATGAAATTCAAGATCAGCAGTTTAGCTTTGATTACTGCAAAAGTCATATGTTCAACTAACAGCATGCATCTTATATTGCAATATGGCATACAATATATAATAAATACAAAAGATAAAAACATATTATACCTGTTAATTTAAGTTTGGAGAGCCGTGCGTAAATCCCTGGTAAATCACTGTATTCAACCCTCGACTCCTTCCACTGCCGAGCCTCCAAGCGGGCTGCTCTGGTCGCCTCTGGTTCATCCTGGATGTTCTTCGAATCAGATGGCGGCACCACAGTACCCGTCTCAGGCTTTAAGGCTGGGATCTGCTGAACCTGTCTGACCAACGAATCATCTCGATCCTCCAGTGCAGAGGCGACAGGCTCCTGGTTGGGTCTCGCTCTCTGGCAGACACCACCGATGCTCTTCACATACTGTGGGAAGAGGGAAGAAATAGATAAATACACAATTTATATATTTAAAAAAAAAAAAACATGAATACACAAGTTTGATGGATCTCAATTTCATCAGTTAATTCTGTTAAAAAATGATTTGCATATCTCTAATTTGATTTGCAATAATTTAAAAGGAAACAATATTACAAAGAAATAATAGTTGTCCTGCAATGATATTATGGAAAAGCAGACTCAAAAAACAATGAGATAATATTCTTAAATGTCTATAAATATTAGTGGTCGATCGATATATCGCCAAGGCCGATATATCGGCCGATACTTGGCATTTTTAAAATATACACATCAGCCGATACGTTTTTCTGATTGGCCGATGTGTTGGAAGTGTCACTCACTCACTCACATTCTCCGTCTTCATTAATTTACGATCTCTGTCAGACATATCTAATACTTTGTTAGACAGAACTGGTAAACGAAGAAAGTAAATGGTAGGCGAAAAAGTAAAGCGTTTGCTTTTATATTATTTGTAACAGAAAAGGCAAACAATCAGGCTAAAATACTTTCTCATTTACCGTCAACATTCAGCAAATGCGCATCTACACCATTTAAACAAATCTGAATATCTAATAAACATTTAATTTCACAAACCTTGCAGATTTAATCGAATCCAGCTGTGATATCTTGTGAAGTGTGCATTTGAAGCATAAACGTGTTACTGCGAGTGACGGTCGATCTGTGCGAAGTGAGTGAATGCGAACAGAAGATCAGCTTCACAGGAGATGCAATCGAAAAACTTTAAATCTTTCATTTTAAAATATGCTGTGCTATATCCAGCTGCCCACTGTGTCATATTCATATCGTTTTCAATGTGTCCTGTATGTAAAATTAGCGTTATTACCTTGTCTTTATTTGAAAAACTATGATTACCAGTGCGCACAAAATTACCAGATTATTGAGTGACCTGTTACAGTGTTTACTTCCTTTTCATTCACATATTCATATATTTTTAAACAATTACTTTATTTGTGAAAAATAGTGTTATAGGATTGCAGATTGAAGAAGTTACCATCTAAAGTATAAGCATGTTTATCTTAAAGATGTTTTCTAATTTATTTCATATTGATAAATAAATATATATATATATATATATATATATATATATAGGCTCTATATCGGCCACCCTGCTCTCTAAGATATCAGCATCGGCCATCAAAAAAACAATATTGGTCGACCATGAATAAATATATAATAATTGATCAGAATTGTCTTCATCAGGGTATTTATGATTATGCGTACATAAAGGCAGCACTTCATAGCTTACCTGTCTCTTCAGAAAGCAGAGATGCTGGAATGTGAACCATTCTGCTTGATTCTTCCTGCAGAGCTGAATCAGACTCCTGGCACTCATGTGACTCCTAGATGCATTTGAAATGAGCTTCTTCTGCACATTGACACCTACCAAACCTTCAACAAGAGAAGATATAATTTAACATTAATCGCTATTTGAATTAATGCTTATACTAATGTATATGAATAATGTTGTAAGCTCTAAATACATTTTTACCTTTATACAAATAAAACATAATAAAGTTAAGACATTTTTACATTTAAACTAAAATATTGAAACTAAGATATGCTTTATCTGGATCAATCCAGTGGTCATGTATCTGACAGCCTTCAAGTGACGTCATGACAAACAACAAATGGCATCATCGCATCAAATCACTCCTGCAGCACTCAGGAATTGTCCAATTAATGGACAATATACATGTAAATACTAACACACACACACACACAAATAATATATATATATATATATATATATATATATATATATATATATATATATACACACACACACATACAGACACACACACTAGTGTGTATGTATGAACATTAAAATATCTCACATAATGGGCAATGTAAGTCAAATGATGATTTGCCGAAATCATAATATACTACAAAGAGAAGAAAATCACTTCTACATCAATGTCAGTGCATGTAATTAACGGAATTCCTTAAAAACCGGTTTCATGTCATGTAAACTGTGTTGATATTTTAAGGTCATGCTGCTGCAGTAGCGCTTCAGTGGCTAGGCTAACCGGCTAGCATTCTTATAAAACGTCCCCCCGGAATAAACGAAAGATCACATATGATTCCTTTATATATGGCATAGTTATTAATACCACATGGAAGGCATTTCCAGACTCCCGTCAGTCTACCACATGGTGTTTTGTACATGTTCTTCAGGCGAACGACCGGCTATCACTGAGTCCCCTTCACATGATGCAGCGCGCCATCTTGACCTCGCTTACGGAAGCAAAGCGTTTCCTCTGACGTATGTCCTGTCCTGCTGTAGAAAAGCATGAGCACGCGCACGCGCACGGAGCAGTGTACAGTGTGGCTACTGTTACAGGCTTTTGACGATCCTACAAAACTATCTGAACGGTTATTAATAATGAAAATAAACCCAATGAAGTTAAACACATAAATGAATGCTTAAATTTAGTTTTAGCTGCGTAAATCACAACAGTGTGGGAATTATTCTGCCCTGTATTATTATAAATGTACTTATCTTATTATTATTTTTGTGCAATAACGAGGGAAAGATAAAAACTGCAGTATACATAGCCTGAACAATATTCCTTTAAAATAACTTTACAAAATAAGTTTAGGCTGGAAAATATTCTTGTTACAATGAGATCAGGTCTCGTTTTTATATATATTGCACTCTGCAGGGCCCAAATATGAAATCTCTGCCACCTGATAATAAATAAAATGTATATAATTTAAATCAAATTCATCATTAAATCTGTGGCACAAATGGGGTTTGTTTACCTCTAGTCTAAATGATCCTCTAAGTCAGGGCCAGTGTCTTTCTTCCTTTCCCTGTCCTTCGTATAGCCTCTCCGCCTGCTCTATTATTTATGTTTGTGATTATACTCGTGCCAGAATTGCAATGGGCTTCTATCTTATTGCATGTCTCATGTTTGATTCATAATTTCCCAATACCAATACAATATCTGAGTTGTTTCAGCATCCAGAAGCAACAGCGATACTGTTCATAATGTCTGTTAAAGATCAACTAAGAAGATCAATTTCCATTTTATCAGTAAATACACTCAGACGTCCCTTGATTATCTTGGATATCTTCCTCCTGTATTAAAGGCCTGATGGTTGAAACACTGAATCCAAAGCCATTTCCTTGATTCATCTCATTCATTATGGCCGCTTCCTGACCAGCCCTCTCATCCTCTCCTAGCAGATTACATGATCTAATCACACCCCCTATCCAGATGCAGCTCTGATGAATGTCAGCAATGCCTAGCGGTATGTTCTAGCAGCCACAGATCATGAGCTCTATTCAGCTCCCACAGACAGGAGTTGTGCAACAAAAGATGGGATTGCAGCTTTGACCCTGTGAACTTTTTGAGACTGGTTTGATTTTAGATGCATTTGTGTTGGTAGGTTTTGTGTATATGAAAAGACAGTAAGAACTTGGAGCATTTTTCAATAGTACAGCCTATTTTATATGTGATTTAGATCTTGTACATGTGTGTACATGCATATCTTGAACTAATATTCAAACCAGTGTCATGAAAAAAAGTTTCACAGCCAACCAAAAAAACGTTGATATTTTATAATAATTAGTTATCAACTGGATTTTTCTTTTTTAATGTAAAGTTTTGTTTTACCAGCCTCAATATGTGTATATATATATATATATATATATATATATATATATATATATATATATATATATATATATATATAATACAAACAAAAAAGTCATTCAGCAGTGTTCATTATTATTATGCTCCACAATTTGCAGCAATTCATGTAATCTGATTCCCCAAGAATAACATAATTTGTGTGCTTGTTGACAATACATTGAATGGAAAAATGAGGATGAGAAAATAAGATCAGGAAATTGTTTGTTTATTATAATAGATGTCCATAGTGACAAATCTGATTGGACACTTGCATATTATCAGCAAGAAATATTCATCATTTATAAAAACAGACTGGAATGTATGTCAAATGTGTTATTTGCGTATGCGTTAAACCAGAGCTGACTGTGAATTGGCTTCACAAGGACACAGCACAAGTATGGTAAACATGTGGTAATGATTCTCACTGTGTCCTCAAGTGCCATTTGTAACCAGGGATGCTAATCAAGTATGCTTACACCCTTTGTTCTTTTAGACTTCTTCTAAGTGCTGCCCTCAGCCTTCAGTATAGACACCTACAATGACTATTGTCATATAGAGGTGTGTGATAATTAGATTAGATGCTCCACGGGGTAAAGACTAAAGATATGGAGAGGTCATAAAGCTAGACATGCCTGCACATCCTGCTCACCACAAGCTTTTCAGCATTGACCAACCTGAGAGCAGATGGCCTGAAGGGCTTCAGAACAATGCAGCCTGATTGGATGGATCTGCTTAACACACAGCGCTTTTCAGGACACACAAACACAGATCTCATCCACTGTGGTGGTCTTTTATCATGGCAGAATGTAGCATCTTGAGGTAGACTGTTTTCTTTCAAGGCAAGGATAAAGAAAAGAAGACAGATGAGATGAACAAAGGGACTGTGACTGAAATGTATTGACAGGTTTCTGTTGGGTTCATGCATTGATGGAATAGATATACAATATGATGTAAAACACTGCTAAAAATGACTTGTGTCCATTTTGGAACTGATGAATATGCCTACTTCTAGCTATTTCACAGCATAACTTGGAAATTAATAGCAGTAACAATAAAAAAAAAAAAAAAAAAAAAAAAACCTTTATAGGAACCTGAGATTATTATATGTACAACATGTATTTTGTAGACAAAATGTTGTATTGTCCCTGTACAAAAAAAAAACTATTTTATTTAATGATTAACTTTTTAATTATTTTGTTTCAAACTCAACACTTATGCTTTTGTGGAGCACAAAATGAGACATTTTGTTCAGTTCTTCCCATACAATTAAAATACATGTGGACATAAAATACCTCATAATGCAGTGTTATTTTAGTATTACAGTATTGTATATATTATAGTAACATACTTATTATTAATATTTTGAATTAGCATGACTTGTATTTCTTTATATTTTTAGTTTTCATTTATATTTTAGTTTATATTTTGAATTAACCTTTATTTTTATGTTTTTGGTTTTCGTTTAAATTTTCATTTAAATTTTAGTCATTTTGTTATGTGTTTTTGTAATTTATATATTTTTTAATATATAAATCAGTATTGTTTTATTTCACTTTAGCACTTTTCAGTTAAGTTTTCTAAGTTTATTTTTTTTATTTAATATCTTGTTTCAGCTTTATTTCGATTAACAAAAACGTTTTTAATAAGTTTAAGATTTAGTTAATAACAGTCCTGCATAAAGCCATCATAAAATAGACTATACAACATACAAAAGTTATCACATATAGACACAAATATAGTACGTCAAGATTGGTCACCAGGTTTGACCACCATGACAAGGCACAAGAAAACATTTGATGTCATTGACTTTCCATGTTACATCTTAAAGCGCCATATCTGAATTAACACAACTTATATTATTCTGTTTGTTTTGTTAGACCTAAAAATAGTTTGGAAGACAGATGGCAGATTCTTTTTTAATCAATTTCTGAACAATTACTGTAGAAATATATTAGGTAGACTGATGCAGGATTAAATCTCTGAGTTACTTTAAAATTTAAATTGTGAAGCTTTAAATCAAACTCACTCTTTTTTGTTAATATCAGCACAGAACTTGATAAGTTAGTGCAATGGAATGTTGACATGCTGAAACAATTGAGAGTAACCACGAGCCCCAGGTTGTGTAAGCCGAGCCCTAAAGGGCCATTAGAGGACCTTAAAGAGTGGGAACCCATAAGTCCTCTGCGCAAACTTGTCTGCACCCCCTTTTAACCAGCCAAAGTCATTTTTTATGATTGTTTACTTGTTGGGAACAGGAGGCCAGGCAAAGCAGATGCAATGAAAAACACCCCAACTGCTCCCATAAACTGCTCATCCCAATAAGCAGTGGATGCCATGACCTGTCATCACTCTAGCTCACCCGTTCATGATTTACACCCCCTGTCCCTGTGGTTTTAAAAACTTGCAGTAATCCTTCAGGGATGGCCGTTTGAACCACAGTGGAAGCTGCCCAAAGAGAGGGAGGATACAACCAAAATCCGAGATAGACAGCCCCACAAAACTGCGAGCAGAAACAGATGCAGGGAAGCTGCTGTGTTTATAATTGATTTTCAAGGGCAGCGTCGTGTTGTCAGAGTTTGTCTAACAAGCTTTTGCCTGGCGCCCTGGTGCTCGTCAACCACGGGGCGTCAGATGCACCGTCCCCTCCTTTCTTCACTCGGGATGGCACCATCCAGAAATCCCTGGATCAGGCTGTGGAATACGATTATTTTAAGAGATACTCTTGAAGTCTCATCTATAGATAAAATGAAGGAGTTTTAAAGGGATAATTCACCCAAAAACGAGGCCCAACATTTTTAAGATCCAAGAAGCACACAAAAGTTTGGGGTCGGCAAGATTTTTTTTTATGTTTTTGAGAAAAGTCTGCTCATCGAGGCTGCATTTGTTAAAACACAAAACTGTAATGTTGTGAAATGATATTACAATTTAAAATAAATGTTTTCTATTTTAATATATTTAATATTCCTGTGATCATAAAGAGGAATTGTCAGCAGCCAATTCTCCAGAATTCAGAGTCGCATTATCTTTCAGAAATCATTCAACAGTTCAAAAGTTGTGCTGCTTAATATTTTTTGTGGAAACCATGATAAAAATATTTCAAGATTCTTTGATGAATACAAAGTCAAAATCTTTTGCAACATTATAAATGGCTTTACTGTCACTATTGATAAATTTAATGCATCCTTTCTGAATAAAATTATTAATTTCTTGAGAAAAAAATCTTATTGACCCCAAACGTTTTAAAAGTACTGTAAAGGTTGCATGAAATTAATCCATATGACTTGACTGGTAAAGACAGAAATGTAAGCCCTTATTCACTCTCAGATCAAATCAAAATACTAATCAACGCATGCACGCACAGGCTACAGCAAATATGGCATCACAAACAGGTTTCTGTCACCATATATGAAGTAGCCTTGTATGTGTGTTTTGAAGAATGATTTTATGTGAGAGTGATGATACTCCAGTCCAGACAGATTTGTTTAGTAAGAACGCTTACATATTGTCGAGACACAGGTATTCCCAGCCCCTGAGTCTTTGTCCTATGTGTTTATGTCCGAGCTCATGCTTTCTTTGTGAGACTGAGGGTCTAAGGCAGTAATTGGCCATGGATCATCAATCTTACAAAGCTTCCCAAAAGCTTTTCACCCAAAGTTGTGAGAAGACGAATGAAAGTGAGTCGCCTGCCAGTTGCCAGTGAGCAGGCCCTGGGTGGAGCGATCAAGTACGCCTGTGGTCTTTGAGAAACCACAATGTCGGGTCCTACTGAAGAGTCCATCTGGTTTATGTCACATAACCCGTTCTTTGTGTCAAATGTATATGAGACACTTCATGTCCCTTTGAGGATGCATGGCAGGCAGACAGACAGGCAGGCACATTGTTTGCGTACGGCTGGGTGGACCGCAGACCTGTTGCGATCATCAAAAGAGTTTCTCCCTGCTTATATTACACAAATGTCTTTAGTATGGTTTCTGTGCTGTGCATGAAATTGAAAATGTCTTGAGAATTTCCATGTGAAGAAAAATGACTTCAATCCAGTCTGCATTTATGGTTTCCGCTTATTGTTTCTGCCTGATTTATTGACTGAGTTAGAGTGTTAGGCAGCGTTGTCTTTCATTTTGCATTTTTCTTGCTTGATGGATTTGAGGTTATTGTTGTTGGTAAATGAAAAAGAAGGCATTTAATTTGTCAGAAGTCATATAATACAAAGCTATCAAGCCATTTAGTCCAGTGTGAGGTCAGTTGAACCCTAGCATTTGCTTTCAGACTGTATTGGGTTTGGCTGAACTTTCGATGTCCACGGTTTGGCCTCCTCGGAACGCACAGGAAGACTCACAAATTTGTCAAAACGAGAGGGATGGAGTCAAGCGGCTCCTAGCGCAAGTGTGGTTTCTGGGGTCATGACAATGTCTCTGCATTTCTCGTCGACGGAGATACAGTATGGGTTTCCCATCAGTCTGCGTATGTTATTTATCGACTTGAGCTTGTCCAAGTTAGCCTGTGTGTGTCCATAAGCGAACCCTGCCTCTGCTACGAGACAAAGACCCAAATCTAGGCCCAGGGACTCAACCATGCTCAGCCCAGGTCTTAAAGATGGAAAGGGGTGAAAGACAAACTGTGTCCATTTCTCCTCAGTGTCCGAAAGTAATCAGTGGTGTCATTGCACCAGTAAATCTCCTGTCCGGCAGTGGCTGGAGTCCCAGATGGGAACACATCCCTCCACGTCGTAAATCATCAAGCATCCTTGCAGAATCAGACTTCAGCTGTATATTCCTCAAAGTGAGGGGTGCAGAAATACTGCAGAACTCTGGCCTTCGAAGTCAATTTGCAAAGTGGACCACATCTTTATTCCTGTGCAGAGATAAAAGTACATTTCTCCCTCTTATTCTTTTAATATCTCTTTCGCTCTCCCTCCCTTTCAAAGCACTGAGCACGCTTTCTTGCAGCTCTGCTACAGAATGCTGTGAAATTTGATTTAAAATAATCCTGTTTATGTTATAGCAAAGTGGCTTCCTTCTGTGCCTCGTCCTGGGAAATGACCTGTTGTTGAGCCTAGGACGCACACACAGAATGACAGACATAGTAGTAAATGAATGAAAACAGAAAAAATACAATACAAATATATAGGCAGAAAAAAGTATGCTGCTAGTCATGAAAGCACATTGAAAAACAATCAAACACAACTTCAAACCTCTCTGACATTTATTGCTGTTTTAAAAATGTAAGGCAATTTTCAAATTTCCTATCAATAAAAACAGACAAGAAACAAATTCTTATCTTAGTCCGGCTGACGGCGACATCTGTTTTCATCTCCGTAACTGTATGTATTCCACGGTCAGGCATTGATTCGGGATTGAAACTCAACTCGATTGTGTAGACGTTGTGCAGCCTTTTTTTGCTTAAGAATTTCCATATCAAAAAACAAGCAGATGTTTCAAGTCTGTGTGCCAGATTAAAAACAGGACAAGTCATGTGGTAAATAATATCGTCTTTCCAAAGCCACTAACTTGACATCTTTGAAAAAAATAAAAAATAAAACATCCCACCAGTGCTATAGAGCAGAGGTGCCCAATTTTTTTTACTAAGGGCCAAAAATCACACTTTATTGAGAACTGTGGGCCAAAAGTAAAATTATGCATTCTACTTTATCCAACTATATTAAAACATTTTTTTCTAAAACAAATTAACTCATATTCTCT
The DNA here is from genome assembly GCA_026230005.1 of Gila orcuttii. NCBI lineage: Eukaryota > Metazoa > Chordata > Actinopteri > Cypriniformes > Leuciscidae > Gila > Gila orcuttii. Next base: position 35,431,790 of record JAPDVR010000017.1, on the reverse strand, counting down.
ATGTTTCATTGCAAACTTAAAAAAGAAGTGTTAAAATACAAAGACAAATTTCCTATTCCCAGAATCAGATCTTTTCAATTCTGATTTGGGCCACTTCCATATGTGGTCCTAAATCCGATACAGGTCAGATGTTTTGCAATGCGACCTCAGTCTGAACAGTCGTATCGGAATTCATACGACTTTTACGTCACTCTACAGCAACATTCGTCACAATTCTGCGCTCATGGGAGTCACTTCAAAGATTTTACTTATCCAAAGTTATCAAGAAAGGTAGTCAGTGAAGGACAGTGATGTGTCAAGAGCTCATAAGTATTAAAGTGACAGCACATACAAGCAAAAAATGAGGGCTAGTATCATAAAAACTCTGCTCTCTTTTTTCGCATCCTCATCTTTGTTTTGTTTTTTATATTGCCTACGCATACATTTCCAGGCTTCAACAGCAGATCACGCTATAAAAAAATGTGTAACCGCTTACTTTAATGTCATCTGTGTTTACTTCCATATGACAGCGTGCTGCGTGACGTCTTTTTATCTTTCTTTTGTGCATGCGGGTCAGTTCAGGAACATGATCTGTTCACAGTGGAATCTGATATTGGCCACATTAAAACAACAATGTGAACAGCTATACAAAAAAACAAATCTGAGCAATAAATCAGAATTGAGCACGAAGGCTCGCAGTGTGAACGTAGCCTAAGGTCTTCACAAGCCAATTTGCCCCGTGGACACGGGTTTGGGTGTTGAGGATTGAATCATGCATGACAGTTGCTTAAATTAAAGATACAGTTCACCAAAAATGAAAATTCTGTTAACATTTACTGACCCTCATGTCGTTCCAAACCTGTATGACATTTATTCAGTGGAACACAAAAGGAGAGATGTGTAAATAACATCCTTGCCACTCTTTTCAATATGATGAAAGTGAAAAAGGACTAAGGCTGCCAAGTTCCAAAAAAAAGCACCATAAAAGTATTATAAAAGTTGCTCAAATGACTTGTGCTCTATATAGTCCAAATAGTAGTAAATAATGGGAGAATTTTTATTTGTGTGTAAATTATTCTATTGAATGGACCGGGTGTTAGTGTCACATTGGGATGGTTTATCTCACTGTCCCTGGTGTTTTTGAGATCCTTCAGGCAGTTTGGCTGCTGGACACAATGGACAGGAGGGCCCCAGCAGGACTGTTAATCATCACACACACTGAACAAGAACACTGAACGAACGTACTAATGAGACACCAAGGTCACTGTCTGTCGTGTGTGAGGAGTGATTCCCAGCAGCTCTGATACATTAAAGAGGTAGTGTCTTACACTGATAGTTTGCAGGCATATTAAATAGACCTTTCAAGCTAACATCTCTTGTTATGGCCTACATGTTTAACTGTACACTCTAAATGCTGGGTTATTTTAACTCAATTTTGGGTCAAATATGGACAAACCCAAATGTTGGGTTAAAAATTTTATTTAAAATTTTAACTCGACTTCAATTTTGACTTTCAACTGTACATTTTTTAATTACATTTTTAACCCAACATTTGGGTTTGTCCATATTAGACCCAAATTTGTGTTGAAACAACCCAGCATGTTTTAGAGTGTAACTTTTATAATGACACTAGCTTGAAATAACATGATTTAACTTTGCAGTACATGTTCAACCTATAGAATAAAAGTCAGTTATCAATAATCAATCAGATTTTAGGGTTGAAGGTGTTAAAAATATATATATATATATTTCAGATTTTAAGCTTAGGTTATTATCAAGACTATAGGAACAACAAAGGATGTTAATCCAGGAGCAAATCATGTCAGGCGTGATGTGACAAGATTCAATACTTGTCTTTTAACACAGAAAGCGAAAGTTCTGCATCATGCCAAAAAAATCACATATCAGAACATATTTTATGTTTTATGTAGAATGGAGAGAGATTTTAGACCAATGGAATTTCAGTAGGGCTGGGACTGCCAAGAATAACGCTGCAGAAATAGAAAACAAGTAGCCTAGTAACTGCAGTCGAGGACAGTTTGGACAAAAAACATGGAAAACATTTTAACATTCATAAACTGGTTCATGTTGTATGGCCTTGTTCGGACACTACACACAAAACAAACCACAAAACAAATATACCTCCATAATATCCAAATATTCCAAAGATCCAAAATCACAGACAAGGTTCTACTTGAACCAAGAGTAGATCAATCCCCATGTATCAAGAAACTCACCAGCCTTGGTCTACATTATTTACTGCCCTGAGGGTAGTAAATGTATTTGGTGTACCACTGTATTTGGTGCCCTCTATTTCAATAGACCTATGCTCATTTTTTCAGTCTCCTTCCACAACCCCTTCCTGTCTCAAATGTGCCAAAAATGACAAAGGAGCACGGTGGCACAGAACGCACCAATCCCATCAGTGCATGACTTTAATTACCAGGCCACCGGTTTGGCATAATGGGGGAAAGGTGGACACGACAAGAGTCTTTCATAATTCATCCAACTTTTTCTAATTTAAAACTTTTCTACATTCCTTCAGTTTATTCTTCAGCTCTTTTCTCTGAAGCATGCAAAATAATTTCCTTTTAACAAAAAAACATTTGCATAAGCGAAATTATCTGCGCACAGCGTGTCACACAAAGAATGAGCTGAGCACAGGAGCACAGGTGGCTGAAATCAGACTTTATGGCTCACTCTCCCTTTCCGTTTCTCCCATGTGCTAACCGTCTCTCTCTTTAACTATAATGGATATCAGTGTGGCAGCATCTCCCCGGTGATCATGACTACAGGACTAAAGCTGTCTGTTGCTGCAGTCTCTTTGAAGAATGAAAAATGCTGTGGGACAGATTTCATCCATCTAGAATAGACCCTTGAGTCAATGCTTCTATACAGACTTGGCTACAGCTACCCATTATAAGCTCTAATGCCCATATGTTGGCATGACACGGTGGACATGTTGTTTCGAGATTCGGATCACTAAATAAACAGACCTTTTAAACACACATAGGAAATTATGTGAATCAATCAAATTCACATTAAATTACGTAGGGATTGTTAAAGGTTGTCTAAAACAATTAATTTAATCTAATATAACAGTTTCCTTCCATCAAAATGTTTACTATCATTCCAATTAAATTTCAATAAAATCTTAATTTGAGTGAAAAGTTAAACATCTATAAAAAAATATTAACTTTATTTTCAATTTCAAAATTATATAAATATATATATATATATATATATATATATATATATATATATATATATATATATATATATATATAGAGTGGGACGAAATGTCGTGCCTCGCAGGATAACAGTGCTACTTATTTAAATATAAAATAAATAGAAACATAAAAAGTAAAAGTGTACACATAGTAAACATATAAACAAGTATAAACCTACACAAAGCTAACCTACTGAAAGAAGTGATCTAACTATACATATAATATAATCCAACTATACATATAAAAATACTAAATACGTATACTTAATCTAACTATGCATATACAAAATCTAAATCTATACATACTTTACATTAATACTATATACCCTGGATATATGTGAACATACGTGTATAGAATTTCAAATATTTCTAGTAGATTTTGTCTTACCCTTTATTATAAAATTGTCAAAATCCTAAAACTGTTTATTTTCACTTAGACTTCGAAAGCCAGATTTTCAGACTTTTCTATAGAAAAAAGTAACACTGTAAACATGTCTCTGTATTTGGTATTTGGCATTTGATTTCTGTGACTTAATGTTTAAAGCACCATTGGTGATATGAACTTCCAAACAATGTGTCATGCAAACATTATGGACAGTTAACAGTTAATATCCTACAATATTATTGATCTGCCTGCATTGACACCATTATAAAGAACTGAACTGAGCTGGATGATGACATCCCTGTTTTCTACAGAGCGGCTATATATACAGTATAAATTACTTTTTTTACAACAAAAATGAACCATCACTGAACTTACTTAAGCTGGACTATGACACTAATTTCCAAACTTTTGTTGCATTATTTTCCTGTTATCACTGTAAAGCTGCTTTGAAACAATCTGTATTGTAAAAGCGCTATATAAATAAAGGTGAATTGACTTGACTAACAGTTGATGAATCAAGTTAATTGTCAAAAATCTATTCACAATCACACTCTATGATAAGCTACAAGTAAACTGTGAGAGAACACTGTCATCTTACCATCACTTTGAGATGTTAGAACAACAGTCAGGAGTGCCAGCAGCTCTTGTCAAACTTCTGCTGGTTGTCCCTTCTCTTAAACGCTCCACTCACTTCGCTTTGGCTCCAGTTGACCTTATTCTAGATAATAAAAACCTTCATTAGACTGAATTCCAGCACTTGTTAAAATAAACACGAGCTGTACGAAAACTAGCCTTTCAGAGGAGTCGAACAGCCCATGTGTGGCAACACGGCTCAGTCTGCTTGTGCGTTAGAGAGAGTGAGAGGTCAAAGGTCAGCATTTGGAACAACCTGGGAGCACATGTCCGTCTGTTTGTTCGGAATTAGGTGCTACTCTCTCAAGCAAAGTGAAAAGCTTCCTTATGCCAAGTGTTTATCTACAATTTAAGAATTTTAAACAAGCCTGAGTATAATATGTGAACACAGAAGGTGTAAGAGCTTAGATATTTGAACGAATAGGTGCCCTTACTTATACTTACTAGCTTGTACTGGTTGGACTAACCATTATCTTCTGTTAAGGAGGAAGGACGAACAATTTGATGCCATTTTAAAATGTTCAAACTAAAGAGTAGTTTACAGTCAAATAAAACAGTATGATGTGAAAAGTTAAAATATTGTTTCATGCCCTCAAAAGCAGTTTTCCATCAAAGCAGCTTTGCTATGTTGGCCCAGATGTTTCTGGCAGACTTTGATCAGTAGTAAAATTGTTCATCCACAAAAACCATTGCATTCCAAGACTGCGCTTGAATAACAATGATGACACCAAAAGATAGACGTTGAGCGAGAGGGATAATTGTTGGAGAAAGCACTTCTGCACAAGTCTTTGAAGTGATAAAGCACATTCTGGCATCAGTAGTAGTTTTGAGGATTGAGGTCAATATTAGCATCTTTCATTCTTTCTTTGTTTCTGTCTTAATCTGCATGCCATCTACAATCATACTTCTCATTTTCCCTCTTAGACCTTCCCAGAGGAACATTTTATCCTCAAAGGCTGGTCTTTCATTGCTCAGGAGACATAAATGGAGTTCCCAGTTATGTTTAATTTCAGCATCGACTTAATTTCTGATGCTTCTCTTAAAATTCCTAAGGAGAGATGCAACTAGAAGTAAACGAGACAGTTGTTGACATAGAGTAATAGAAGAATTATAATAATATTGTGGTATTGGAAGAATTTGACAAGAAATTCAATCCTGAAATATCTTTTCAAATCTGAGCATGGCAAAAAAAAATCATCATCAAAGGTGCTTATTTCTCTTTTTAATTTCATTGCTGGAGATATAATTGCGATGTTGAGGAGATTTCATGTTCTTTTGACCTTTTCTCTTTCTACCAACAAGGTTCTTGGACCCACCGGCATTTTCATAAAGGGAGGCGGCTATAAATAGATGTTAGGTTAATTTGATTTATACAGAAATGGAAACATGCTGTGACCCTTTAAATTACGAACGGCTGCAAGCCAGGCCTGTTAAACACCTATGAGCATCTGATGCTTATATGTCCTATCCACATTGTATTTTAATTGTCTGAATATTGTTCTCATTCTCTGTAAGGGTAAATTGTGACATATGCTCTAAAGCAGTAGAGGACGTTTCACTTCGTTTCACCCTAGTATACAAAAAACTTTTTTAAAGAAATGAATATTTATAGCGAGGATGCATGAAATTGATCAAAAGGGACATTTATAATGTTACAAACAATTTTGGTCACACTTTAGATTAGGCTCCTATTCTCACTTTTAACTATGACTTCTGCCTCAATTAACTCCTAATTGCTGCTTATTAATAGTTAGTAAGGTAGTTGTTAAGTTTAGGTATTTGATAGGATGTATGGGATGTAGAATATGGTCATGCAGAACAAGACATTAATATGTGCTTTATAAACAAATAAACAACCAATAGTAATGTGTATTCTAAGCATCTAGTGAGGCTGAGGCTGGATAATTGAACCATAAACTAAAGTGTTAACAAGATTTCTATTTCAAATAAATTCTGTTCTTTTTAACTTTATTCATCAAAGAATCCTGGGGAGGAGAAGACTGATTTCTGATTATGTGACACTGAAGACTGGAGTAATGGCAGCGGAAAATTCAGCTTTGCCATCACAGGAATAAATGACAGTTTTCAAGTTTTTGCCATAACATTTTCAAGAATCGTGGAACAGTATATGCTATTTATCATATGCAATACTGTATGTTTTAATGCTTATTTTAAGTTTAATTTACATCCACTCATTCTGCATGCGGATTATGTGCAAGGGTATCTGAACATGTTGCTAGAACATGTTAATGCTGGATTTTGTGTGTAAAAACTCAAAATGTTTAAAGCATTAATACTGATATTTCCTGTGAACCTATTCCCCCCCAAATCTACATCTATGCTAAGAAGTCAGTGATCTACAATGAAACAGGCCCTGTTTCATCAACAAAGCCTTTTAGCTGTCTGTGTGGTCCACATGGACACACATCACTGGTGTGTATGGGAAATCACTCTCCAAGGGCAGCGTCTACTCTGTCTCTCTGGTCCCAGGGGACAGAGCTCCACACAAGATGGAGTCAGAAGAGTGTTATGCATTTTTCATGCTCTGATTCAGCTTCTGCCTGCTGGACAAGGTCTGTCTGTCAGCTGCATGTCTCTGTGTGATTTATCCAGCTCCAGAAATGCTGTTCTCATTCTACTAAAGTTTGTATTTTTTTGCTTTTGCCCTGAGTGATGGTATCAATCAATCCCAGAGACGTACTCACCAGTTTACAGTGACTGGAAAAGCCCCTCTTCACAGGGGTTACATTTTCCAGTTCCTCTAACTGCTGATCGAAACCTAAACATTGACTCTAAAAAATAAAGGCTCCAAAAGGAAGGTTTTCACAGTGGTGCCATTGGAGAACTTTTTTTGGTTCCCCAAAGAACCTTTCAGTGAACTGTTCTTAAGAACAATTTTATTAGTGTGAAGAATATTTGTATAATCTAAAGAAGATGTTTTAACAATAAATAAACTTTTGTGTAAGGTTCCATGGCTGTTAGTTTTTCACGGAACCATTAATGCCAAAAAAGAGTACTGTATGTATTTTTGACACTGTATGCAGTTAGAAATCATATTAATTAAATTCTCTTGTACTTGTCCGAGTATTGACAAATACTTCTAATTACCAAAACCTTTTTAGCTTATGTAACCACAATAGGCCCCTTAAGAAATCCTGCTGACTTCAATGAATTGATCCAAGCAAATTTACTACAGTCCAATCAGAGAGCTAATTAAAAGGTTAACATGGTGTTAGTGAAAAGGAAACAGGGAACCTTACATTTCTGTGGTTGAAAAGCGGAAGCCCTCCACTCTGGCCCCTGAACCCTTCCTCCAAAGACGAGCTGGAATCTTCCAAGTATTGTGTGGGCAGGCTGTCTTCCAAACTGGCTTCCTTCTTAAAAGCTTTTCAAGAGGATGGGAGAATGAATGAATAACATTGATAGCGTGCACTGCTTTTTAAGAATCAGACTGAGAACGTGGCACGGTGCCTAAGCAAACCCTAAAGTGGTGTGCCCCATTTCAACGCATCCTGACACAATGCATCATGTAACAGAATGCCTTGTCTGAAGTCTAGAAAACAATAGCTTTCTTTGAGTATTATCAAACTCATTGTTGAAGAGCTTTCATTCCCAGTCGTATTGCCATGGCTGAAGGTGTATAGAGAGGTGATTCCCTCCTCATGTTCAAACTCTTTGCAATGAAAATGGAGACCACAAGCATCTGGCAGAGAGCTTTGGGTGTTCAAAAAAGAGTGCATGAGAGGTCTATGTCTTTCCTTGCCTGTGTGACACGAGTGGATTTTATTTTCAAGGTATTCAGCCGATTTCAGAGGAAGCCCTAGTTCGGTAGGACTATGGGGGAGATATTGTGAAAAGTAAGGGTGGATTTCTGTTGACAGCACCATGTGAGAATCTCATCTGTGGCTCCGAGACACTTCATATTTAGGGTTCTGACAGCAAGAGTTCCCATGGAAATCCAAGAGAGGCCTCAGGGAAGACCTGTGTCAGATTCCCCACAGGACATTCACTGCTTCTTACATCAGTCTCCTGTTCAAAGAGAGCGCCTCAAAAACTTTCAGAATCATTACCATCTCTGCTACATGTTATGTAACCTTTTTGAAGACTAACATACTGTACTGTGTAGAGTATAATTGGGGTAAGCAGTGTTTCTTGAGCACCAAATCAGCATATTAGAATGATTCCTGAAGGATCATGTGACACTGATGACAACGCTATGCCATCACAGTAATAACATTTTAAAATATATTAAAATAGACAACAGCTATTTTAAATTATAATAATATTTCGCAATATTGTGTTGTCCACACTAATACGTTTTCTGAAACTAATATGTTTTATGAAAACGCCTCTTTTTCTCCCCGTTTTGGACTTTTGCCCACACTGAGGCCCCGTTTACACAAAGGGAAAACGCAGATATTTCCCTGCGGTTTGGCCTCTCATTTACACGAAAACCCTGTTTTTATCACAGAAAACGATTATTTCCAAAAACTCTGGCCAAAGTGGAGATTTCTGAAAACGCTGGTTATGTGTTGCCATGTCAACTGGGAGAAACAGGGTTTGAGGTTCTCTCTTGTCGATTCTGAGGATTCTGATTGGCTTGCATGGCTTTATCCTTCTCTCTACACTGCCGCCCAAGGTTTGGCACAATTATGATGGCGCTCGCGGCGTATTTATGCGGGTTGTGTGCACGATGTTATTATTGAAAACGGAGGGGGGGGGGGGGGATATTTGTTTCTCTAAATACCCGGCTATACGTGTAAACGTAGCCTCAGATGGCATTTTAGTCTTGCGAAAACTGAGCTTTTTGAAAACGCGTTTCCAAGTGGATGAATTTGAAAACGCTATTACGCTATTATATAGCCTTACTGTTTTTTTATTGTATTGTTGATCGAATACATTTTCGTTAAACACAAGATCTTTACCAACATCACTATCATGGTGAAATCAGCTTCACTAGTAAGAGTTTTAGTCAACAAGCTCAGCCCCAAACGTAACTTTTAGCTGTATCTGTAGCTGATGTTTTATTTAATGTGTGTGTGTGTGTGTATGTGTTTGTGTGTGTGTGTGTGTGTGTGTGTGTGTGTGTGTGTGTGTGTGTGTGTGTGTGTGTGTGCTTAAATGAAAAACTTCATAGGCACTTGAATCCCTTTGTCTGTTCCCCAGCATCTGAGGTCTATAATGAGAGAGAATAAACACGGCTTTATCGCCAGGGAGGATTTAAACAGACAAGCACAGGAGGAGAGCTTAACGGTTTCAAGGACAAGAGGTGTTTAATTTTTCAGCTGATAATCATCCACCAATTTAGCATATGTCACGCAGTCCGCTAATCATCAATCATCTTTTAATGAACTACACCACATTTCCTGCACTATTCAATCGTCATTTGTTTCAGAAAGCGTCTTTTATGATGGCCATCTCTTTATTGTTTTTGTGAATCATTATGTTAGCCTGTGTGTGTGCATGCATATATATGTGTGTATTGTGATTGTTTGCATGCAAACCCAAGGAGAACAGGCTTACCAAGAGTTGAGATTAATTAGACATTGTATTTTTCCGATGTCCTCCAAGAGGACATCTTGCATCTCTATAGCTCTCTCTGTTGACCAGAGAAGAATACGCAAAAAAATCCCTCACCTAATCCCAAAAACAATTAAGCATGACTGAATAATTACAGTGAGAGAGATGAGAGAAATCGGTTAAAAAAGAAAATTCCTTCTCCATTCCTTTACCCATGTGCTGGCATTTTTCTCTGGCCAAAGGTCAGATTGTAATTAAAAAAAATGTTCACTGACCTTCTGATGTGTCCAAAGAACCGTATGGCACCATAGTAATCATATCCATTTTATGGCGTCAAGACCCATAGAGGAGAAACAGAGGCTTTTAAAAACTGAAATCCCCCTCCTCTCCACGCCAGCCCATATGGTGCTCCTATTTTATTTGCCCATTCACTTCTTGATATATGACATGTATTAAACATGACACCTGTGCTGTATGAGTAGTCCTCCATGGTGACGTTTAACGAAAGTTTAACCACATTTCATTTTATTCCCTGTTGTTGTTTATAGCAGATGTGAGGCAGAGATTACCTTGAGGTTCAAGCCCACCCACGCAGAACAATATCTGCACATTAGTCACATCTTTCAATCCAACCTAAACTCTGACCATCCAGCAACAATTATTAACACAAACAAAGAAGAATAACGAGCCTCAAATCTCTCAACAATACAAGAGATGTTCTTCTAAAGTAGGAACCTGAACATGTTGCATTTTATAGTAAGAGTAGTGTTGGTTTTTAGAAATGAATTATTATTCTGTATTGTTTCGTCAACAGAACAGACTTTTTAAATACTTTTTTTTTGGAGGTTTTGTGAAATGGCCATTTTTACACAAGTCAATCAATTCTCATCCTGCGTATTTCTTTTTTTCTTTTTTACATTTAATATGCTTTTTTTTACCCAGAAATATTTCAGAATGAAAATGCATTGCAAATGCCTTTTGATGTTGAGTTTTAAAATTAAGAATGTGCTGGTCCAGATTGGATTGTGTTGGTTTTTGATCATGTAAATAGGATAATAATTAAAAATATTTTTTTCTATTGTCAAAATGATATTGCTGTATCTTTGTAACTGTTATACAGTTGAGAAAGTCAAGACCTCTAATGTGGGACAAGCTAAAATCCCCACTTTAAGGGCGACAACAACATTACTTGGGTTTAAAATGAGCTACTTTTCATGCTAGGTTAATTTTATGTTCAGTAAAAGTGTAACATATCTTAAGAACATAGGATTTGTGCCTTTATTCAATAAATCCCAGCATGTTGTGCAACATGTACAGAAATTTGATAATGTGCATTCAACATTGTCTTTCACTTTCATTGTTTATTATACAAGTTGTCTGGCTGTTATACAACATACCTTAATTTACAGTATATTGCTAAACCTTGAAAATCCCTCTTTGCATTTTGGAAAAGACTGAAACTCCACGGCTTTGTCTGGGCTTTTCGTTCTGCCTGTGAAGAGGATGAAAGGATTAATCAGAGTGCCACTTGTCTGTTTAATGTTAATGATTTATTGTCGACTTGCCCTTCAGCTGACTGTAACTGACAGACAGATTTTGACAGGAAATTGCTTTTAGCTGACTGTCTGTCCTGTGTCCTCTCTGTGTCTGACCATCATTTTTCATTCTGTCCCCTCCGCAAATGAAAGTGGAAGACAAAGAGAGCAGAAAAAACGGGAAATACTTCAGAAAAGTATGGAATGAATGAGAAATATGAGCTCCAGTTGAGGTAGCAGGAGAGAAATCATTAAGAAAGGTTTCTGCTAAAGACCTTATAATGTAAACAACCCTCATATTGAGATTTAGTTTTGCATCTTAATTATCACTGACTGATGTCTGTTTAAACATCAAAATCATCCGACATCATTGTTTTACCTTTTTTTGTAAAGGGCGTTTGACATCTTTGAACACTTGCTTTGTAAACACTGCCTAGGAGCTTCTGTGTGACCTTTTCAACATGATTACGTAATGCGTGGTGCATCGCAGAGCTAGTGCTTAAACTTTTTTTTTAGAAAACGGACGATTGTTTCGCTAGATAAGACCCTCATTCCTCGGCTGGGATCGTGTAGAGCCATTTGAAGCTACATTGAAACTGCAATTTGGACCTTTAATCCATTGGCTCCCGTTGAAGTCCACTTTATGGAGAAAAAACCTGGAATGTTTTCCTCAAAAACGTCTCGGTTACGGATGTAACCCTCGTTCCCTGAGTAGGGAACGGAGACGTTACGTCGAGTGACGGAGAATGGGGGTTTCGCCTAGAAAGCCAATCATCTTCGAGTATTACAAAACGAGCCTATGGCAATGAAATGCCATGGGTCTGCGGAATTTGCATAGCGTATCTCCGCCCCACCGCGTGGGTATAAAAGGAGGAACGCCGGCAAAGGCAGATCATGTCTTCGCTGAGGAGCCGAGACTGAACTCAGGCGTCTACCCAGCGGTACAGCGGAAGTGGCAGGGAGACGTAACGTCTCCGTTCCCTACTCAGGGAACGAGGGTTACATCCGTAACCGAGACGTTCCCTTTTGTAGTCACTCCGAGTTACGTCGAGTGACGGAGAATGGGGGTCCCCGTGTAATCACGCCACCTTCACAGCTGTCTTCCAGTGCCCTGCGAAAGTCTGATCCCCCTGTCGTGATACTGGCACGGACGAAGGAGTCCTACTTAACACAGGAATACCAAGGTACACTGGGGAGCATATCTCAGAGGAGATATGCCGCAGCATGCCTACCCGTAGGGAGGACTTAAGAATACACATATGGCCCGAAGGCTTCATATGGAAGAACACTGGAGTAACCAGCCCGTGGGGTGGCAACTTTTCAACTCCAGGGGTGGCAGGGTGGCTTGCCGAGGGAAAGACACATGCTCAAAGAGGCTTACAGTGGAAAACACATGTGGGGGTTACTGGGGAGGAACCATGCACACGGAGGCACCTAGCCGACGCACAAGCAATAGATTCTGGCGCCAGCGTCAACAGTGCTGGAGGAACTCAGGGCTTCCGAAGGGAAGGCTCACCTGAGGAAATAAATCGCACGTATCCAGTCCGTGGAGTGGAATGGCGAGCAAGCGAAGACACCTGAGCGGGTCCTGAACTAGCTGGTTGAAGCGAGTACATGGGAGGACACTGGCTCCACTCGGAGATTATAGAATCTGGCGAATGTGTTAGGTGTCGCCCAGCCTGCAGCTCTACAGATGTCTGCCAGCGAGGCGCCATGCGCTAGAGCCCAAGAGGAAGCCACACTCCGGGTGGAGTGGGCTGTCACACCAAGGGGGCACGGTCGGCCTTGCTGTTGGTAAGCCAAAGCAATGGCGTCCACTATCCAGTGAGACAACCTCTGCTTTGAGAGAGCCTTTCCCTTCAGTCTCCCACCATAACAGACAAAGAGCTGGTCTGAGGTCCTGAAACACCGCGTCCTGTCTACGTAAGCGCGGAGAGCGCGTACTGGACAGAGCAGTGCCAAGGCTGGGTCTGCCTCCTCCAGGGGCAGCGCTTGCAGGTTCACCACCTGGTCCTGGAAGGGAGTGGTAGGAACCTTGGGCACATATCCAGGCCGGGGTCTCAGGATCACGTGAGAGTAAGCCGGCCCGAATTCCAGGCACGCTTCATCAACGGAGAATGCATGCAGGTCCCCTACCCTCTTAATGGAGGCCAGTGCAACCAGGAGCGCTGTCTTCATAGACAGGAACTTAAGCTCCACTGATCCACTCGAAGAGAGCCCTCTGCAGGGCATTCAACACCACTGAGAGGTCCCAAGAGGGAACGAGAGGAGGACGAGGAGGATTCAGTCTCCTCGCCCCTCTCAGGAACCTGATGATCAGGTCGTGCTTTCCCAGAGACTTACCATCAACTGCTTCGTGAAATGCAGCTATAGCGGCCACATACACCTTCAGGGTGGAGGGAGACAGCCTTCGCTCCAGCCCATCTTGCAGGAAGGAAAGCACGACACTGATCAGGCATCTCCAGGGGTCTTCTCGGCGAGAGGAGCACCAGTTAACGAAGAGGTTCCACTTCAACGCATAGAGATGTCTCGTGGACGAAGCTCTAGCGGAAGTGATGGTAGCCGCCACCGCAGGTGACAGGGTACTCAAACCTGCCTCGTCCCGTCGAGGAGCCACACGTGGAGTCTCCAAAGATCGGGACGAGGGTGCCAAAGGGTGCCCCGTCTCTGAGAGAGGAGGTCCTCTCTCAGAGGAATTGGCCAAGGAGGTGCTGTCGCGAGGAGTACTAGTTCGGAGAACCAGGTCCTGGTGGGCCAGTACGGCGCAACCAGAGTGACCTGCTCCTCGTCCTCCTTGATCTTGCACAGAGTTCGTGCGAGAAGGCTCACTGGGGGAAACGCATATTTGCGTAGGCCCCGCGGCCAGCTGTGCGCCAGTGCATCCGTGCCGAGAGTACCCTCGGTCAGGGAGTAATACAGGGCGCAATGGGATGAGTCGTGGGAGGCAAACAGGTCTACCTGTGCGTCCCCGAACTGATCCCAAACCAGCTGGACCGACTGGGGATGGAGTCGCCATTCGCCAGGGATAGGACGGAGCCGAGACAGCTCGTCGGCTGCAAGGTTCCGATCGCCCGGAATGTAGATAGCACGAAGGGACCTCAGGTGCTTCTGACTCCATAAGAGGAGGTGGCGAGCGAGTTGCGACATACGGCGGGAGCGTAGACCACCTTGACGGTTGATGTACGCTACTGTTGCGGTATTGTCTGAACGGACTAGCATGTGTTGACCCTTGAGCAGCGTGTGAAAACGGTGCAGGGCAAGGCGTACTGCCAGCAACTCGAGGCAATTGACATGCAGAAGGCACTGGGTTCCTGTCCAGGAGCCCGCGGCAGCATGTCCGTTGCACATGGCGCCCCAGCCCGTGGAAGAGGCATCTATGGAGACAACAATATGCCTGGAAACTCGTTCTAGGGGGACTCCGGCCCGTAGAAAACTGAGGTTCCTCCACGGGGTGAAGAACTGACGGCAGGTCGGAGTCACTGGGACTCGGAGCGGGCCGTGATGCCATGCCCACCTCGGGACTCGATCGCGAAGCCACAGCTGAAGCGGTCTCATATGAAGCAATCCAAGCGGCGTTGCCGCGGCTGCAGATGCCATATGCCCCAGGAGCCTCTGAAATAATTTCAGTGGGACCGCACTCTTGCCCTCGAACTGACGCAGACAAGTCAGCAGTGAGTGTGCGCGCTCGCTCGTAAGCTGCGCGGACATGGCGACCGAGTCGATCTCCATACCGAGAAAAGAGACGCCTTTTGGGGCGCCTTCCTGCGGCCTCCTCCACGACGCGGCCCGGGTGAAGGCTGCTGCTGGGGCCGTGCGGGAGGGGAGGGAGCGACAGGAGGGCGCCCTCGGCGGCGAGCAGGCTGAGGCTTCTGAACCGACGGCTGGGTGGAGGCAGCAGCGGGCCGTCGGGGCAGAATATGCTTGATAGCCTCAGACTGCTTCTGTGCGGTCGAGAACTGCTGGGCAAAGTCCTCGACCGTTCCGCCGAAGAGGCCGGCCTGGGATATGGGGGCGTCGAGCAGACGAGAGCGCTCGGCGTCCCGCATATCAGCCAGGTTCAGCCACAGGTGACGCTCCTGGACCACCGAAGTGGCCATCACCTGACCCAGGGAGCGTGAAGCCTCTTTCGTCGCTCGGAGAGCGAGGTCAGTGGTGGCACGCAGCTCATCAAAGAGCCCTGGGTCAGTCCCGCCCTCGTGCATATCTCTGAACAGCTGGGCCTGGTAGACCTGTAAGGTGCTCATCGCATGCAGAGCGGCGGCCGCCTGTCCTGCAGCCTTGTAAGACTTCGCCACAAGGGAGGACGAAAGCCTACAGGCCTTGGACGGGTGCTTAGGATTACCACGATATGAAGCACTCTGATGACACAATTGCATCGCAACAGAGCGTTCAACCGGGGGAACCCCAGTGTACCCATGGGCGACCGCCCCATCGAGGGGGGGAAAGGCGGAGAAAGCCGACGAACGTGCACGGGAGGTCAAGGGAGCCTTCCATGATTTCGTCAGCTCCTCATGCACTTCCGGGAAGAAAGGTATTGGGGTTGGCTGCGGCCGAGAGGCGGCAGCCGCGCCCAAAAACCAATCATCCAGCCGCGAGCGCTCGGGGCAGGGTGGAGGGTTCCACTCGAGCCCGATGCTCGCGGCGGCTCGGGAGAGCATGGTGGTCATCTCGGGATCTGATACGGGCAACGCTGGAACTCCAGAAGGAGGCAACGCAGCCGCATCGTCACTTCCCGATGACTCTTGCCCACCTTGTGATGCCGCGATCGACATCGAGTCATCCTCTGGAGCGCCGAATGAAATACGCGGGGCATCAATGGATGGACCCGGTAAAATCACCGCGGCGCTCGCGGGTTGCAACACTGCAGAGGGGGGCGTGGTCCGAGGACGTATCGTCGGATTTTTGTTCCACACCGTCACCCTCAAGTCACCCTGTCCACCAGCCGAAGTACCACCTCTCGAGGAGGGTGTAGATCGGGGTGTGGATGAGGGGACTCTCTCTCGAATGAGATCATTGAGTCTCGACCTTAGTGTTGCGATGGTCATGTTCCCACAGAAGGAACATGAGTCATCCACAAGCGCTGCTTTAGCGTGCTCTAAGCCCAGACACGCAAAGCAGCGATTGTGCCCATCAAAGGAAGACAGGAATCGACCGCACCCAGAAGAACACGGGCGAGACATCTTTAAAAAGACGTGCCACGTGCAGCTCTTTTAGAGAGGAAAAAAGCTCAGCGATGCTGAGGCGACCAGGGAGAAACACACCAACTGGCAGATCACTGCACAGACCGCAGGCAATGTGAACTCGCTGGGTACCGCCGTCACACCAACACCGGAGAGCTCGCTCGTCTCGAAGAGAAGTCACTGAAACTCAGGATTTGGCTTGTGGAGTGAAGAGAAGTTTCTTGGCTCCGAAGCGAAAACATGATCTGCCTTTGCCGGCGTTCCTCCTTTTATACCCACGCGGTGGGGCGGAGATACGCTATGCAAATTCCGCAGACCCATGGCATTTCATTGCCATAGGCTCGTTTTGTAATACTCGAAGATGATTGGCTTTCTAGGCGAAACCCCCTTCTCCGTCACTCGACGTAACTCGGAGTGACTACGAAAGGGAACCTTAATTTCTTTTCGACTGAAGAAATAAAGACAGAAACATCTTGGATAACATGGTGGTGAGTTTATCAGGAAATTTTAATTCTGAAGTGAACTAATCCTTTAATATCTGCTGACACTTTATTTTGATGCTCCCCCAACAAATTCTACTACTGACTATGCGACATGATGTGTAGCCAAGTATGGTGTCCCATACTCGGAATTTGCAATATAAGTATATTTGCAACGACATGTCAACATTTCTACTAACCTAACATCTAACCCAAACCTAACAGTCTAATAACAGTCCACTAAGTTAGTTGACATGTAGTTGCAAACTGACTTGTAGTTATCAGAATGTCTAAAGTGGATCATCAAAATAAATTGTTAAGTGTAGTTATTATAGTTAACTAAAACTAAACATTGAAATAAATATTGATATTGAAATAAAGCTGAAATAAAACAGAGATATTAGATGAAAAACATAAATTAAATGAAAATTAGAAATGTTGCCTTGTGCTTGCATTGAAATTACTAACTGGAAATAAATAAAAACAAACTGAACTAAACCTGTTTATTTTTTTTATATTTTACAAAAGAAAAAAACAAGATTACTAAAAAATGAAACTCTATTAAAATATAATATTAAAATAGCCAATGCAAAATATTAATAAAAACTATAATAGTATGTAAATAATACTAAAATAACACAGCTCTCGTGATTATTGTTTGGTGGTCCGCATGGATGAGGCAGGTATGAATCACTCATCACAAACACAAATAAATCCCCAGTTTCCTCAATGTTATAGTCAATCTGTGTGAGAAATGAAAATGATCCAGAAGAGAAATATTTGTACAACGAATTTCATATTATGATCTGATAAGATTCACATTTAGCATAACAAATACTGACTCCGATATTCTCTTTGGACATAGACTCTCGCGAATCACAGGACAAACAAAGTTCAAAGTCAAATTCTTTTTGGATCCCTTAATTAGCGGGATTCTCCCCAGAAACCCAATCAAAACAATGAGTCAGTCATCCCGCAACACTTTCCCATCCTTTAAAAATGTGCAAAATGTTCTCCAACAAAACCCATCAGATTGGTGGAAATGGTCACAGATATCAGTGATCTCAGAAGGATATGGACTGGCGTATTGAAACTCTAAAGTTGCTCCACCTGAAAAATAGATTTTCACAAAGCTGGTGGAAGTTTGAGAGTAAGTGCAAAGACTCAATTTAGCTGATATTGACAGACTTCCCTAATACAGTACATGTCTCTACCCATCTCTATTTGCCCTCTCTTTACATAATGGCTTCACCCATTTCTGTCCACCGCCCTATGAATCATTCATTGTGCACTGTTCAGTTATGTTTCTAGTCTGATATGGGTGTAGTAGAGTCCATCTGCAGGAAGCCTGATGTAATCCTGTGGAATATAAGCATTAAAGTTACTGTGAATGAGAAATGTCAAACAATGTGAGTGTAGTTTTGACAAAGCAAGAGTCACTGAGAGATGCCTGAAGGTTGAACATCATTTCTCTCTAAGATGAAATGAGAAGTAATGGTGTTGCAAGAAGTCATAAAGAATCTGAAATATCTTTGCTGAAAAATACAATTT
Source organism: Gila orcuttii (assembly GCA_026230005.1). NCBI lineage: Eukaryota > Metazoa > Chordata > Actinopteri > Cypriniformes > Leuciscidae > Gila > Gila orcuttii. The sequence continues at coordinate 35,413,299 of JAPDVR010000017.1, read as the reverse complement.
CTCAGAGGTTGCTCTTACATCGCACAGGAGACTAAATTTATGTTTCTTTAATGTATACATTTTGGCTCAAAGAAATTCTATAGTAGAAACAAAAACACAAACAAATTAAAGTTAGCATACAGTTAAAATACAGAGATATTGTAGAGGTTGTGTAAGAATTGGCAAAACTGTCATTACAAAACCAGTATAACTTTTTTCATCTGTGGAACACAAAGGAAGATATTTTGTAGAATCTTTTTGTTCATATAATACAAATCAATGGAGTCCAAAACAGCATTGGGAACAAAATTAACAATAGAACATTAAGGCATAATTAAAAAATATATGAAATAGATGCTATTTACGCTAATAAAAATAGCAGTGTTTTTATTTGAACTAAGTGCAAATAGTTGTTATGCAGACACTATTTGCAGTGTATTGCAGTATATTATAAAATAGTGCAATAATAACAACATATTCAGTGTATATGATTATATTTATCAAAATCATAAATGGATGCAGTCTCATTGGGACATTACTTGTCTTTGTCCCTAAATCCACCCCTACATACTCCTAACCTTACCCGAAATTCCCACTATTCTATACCCGTTATGCACTTTATTTTCACTTTTCGAATATTTCCTTAATTTTTATTTTACATTAAATCCTCTCTGAGCTGATATGCAATGGGAAAAGGGAGAGGGATGAGTTTGAAAAAGGCTACTATGCATTACGCTCCATGCCACTGATCCTGTTATCAATGGGATTTCTTTTTTAATTTTGTCAGGAACAATCATACTATAGGTAGGTGGAGTTAAATAGCATCTTCCAACAAGGCAGGCTTTTTGCACTTGGAGTAAATGGACACTCTGTGTAAAATATCTACTTTCGCATTCCATAGAAGAAAAAGTCATACAGGTTTGGATCAAAATGATGACGGAAAGTTTTGAGTGAACTATCCCTTTAAGAGGCTGTTGTATGTCCAAAAAGTTTTTATAAAGCGCAAATGTCTTTGAACGTCCTTCAAGAGTTTAATCTCCATCCAAGAACATCTGACTAATACTGGCTTATTTCAGACAACACTTCTCACCGTCATTCATGGATGGACTCCTGGTGCGTTCAGATCATCATTACAGCTAATAACCTTCATTTCCTGAGCAGGATTCATTATTTATTTGGATGTTTATGGATGGCTTACTTTATTTTTACAGGTTGATAATTGGACCTAATTGGACAATTTCTATGATTTTGCTCAGGTGAAAGACGCCTGCCAGTGCACAGCTGGGAACGCAAACACTCAGAATCAACCTTTGAACGGTTTCACATAAGCTGTCAGCATGTCACTGTTTATGACTGAGAAATTGCTTGTGAAACTGGAGGAATTTGTGTAAAATATAAGAATAATTTGCTTGAGATTGGTGTGGCTTGGAGATTTTTCACTTGGCCTGACTGCGTTGTTGTGAAATGTATGTGACCAAAACGGACATGCATACTATGAGCTCTAGAGATGAACGTTATTTAATTACTGTTTTATGAACTGAAACAAAGAAGTTTGTGGCGAAACTGGTATTTTTCCCATGTTTGCCCAGAAGCAAAGGATAGAAGGGCCTATTTGAGGTCTGGAAGAGGATTCCTGTCCAGTCCAATTTAACTACAAAACGTTTTTCTGAATAGACAAAAAGAAATAGACTGAATCCCAATTTGCATAATAACCATCTAATTTACGATATGGAAATGACTCCCCTACGGCACTTCCATTGTTTGTATGTATATATATATAAAATTAGAAAACAGTTTGTAAAAAATTGTTATAATATTTCTAATGTTTGTAAGGTAAACAGAACTGTACAGATATTTCAGTGACATAGATTTGAGAATCGATTTAAAGTTCCACTACCCTATTTTATTGAAACATTACATGATTCTTTTCCTCATAGCTCCACCAATCACTAGATGGCATCAGATGGTACCTACAGCGACTCCGGTTCAACATTGGCACAACATGGGTGCGGTTCTCCTGGCACTGACACGTGGCTCAGAGCCTAATAGAGACATCTCAGAGGCTATTAGCACAGATGGTTGTCTGCAAGTGTATGCAAATAAGGTGCACACTGAATCAGGCAACCTCATCAACACCACATGTCTGCCTCTAGCACACACACACACACACTCACCCCCCCCCCCCCAACACACACACACACACACACGCACGCACGCACACACACCCTCGCCTTCCCGCAAACCCCCAGCTGAAGAACAAGACTGTACCTCCCTGTTCCTAATCAGCTAGCACATATTAATTAAAGCAAACAAATTAATCTTCATTCGCTGCGTGTGAGGAGCACAACATCAGAGTAGATGAAGAGAGAATGGGAGATATGCAGAGAAATTCATAGATGAAGGGAGAATCCCATTGTTTTTGTGTTTTTGAAGATGTGTCCTTGGGAAGATGCTTTAAAGAGGTAGATGTGGTCAAGGAGGATAGCTCTGTCTTTGAGTGTGACACTGCTGGCAAACGTCCCAGCAACAGAGGGGGGTTAAAATGTCCCCAGTGGCTATTTGCCTGTTTGCTACACCACAATTATCTCCAGGACGAAGAACAGTTGAGTAGAGTCTTAAATGGGCAATGTTAATGCCTGTCACAAATACATCCGTTTGCATACCCAATGGAAAATCGCAGTGCTCAGAAGTTGCTCAGTTGAAATTTCTGAGTTATTTACCCATAAGCATAAAATATCAACGTTGTTTCAGATGTTACTATTAAAATTTCTTAGGGGCAATCATATACGAATGTTGACATACTAATGACATTCAGTAAGAGTACACAGCTATTAAATGAAAGTAGAGAACATAGCACATATCAGCAGTGTTACTGTTAACTAAAACTATTAAAAACTTTTCATTTACTGAAAAAAGCTGAATAAGTTCAATAAAAAAATAAAATAAAATATACAATAAAATATAAAAATAAAATAAATGCAACATTATATAATACTAAAATAGTACTGGCACATATCATTTCTATTTTTTGGAGGAGCAGGAGACGTCAGCAAACGTCTCTATGTAAGATAAAACAGAGATCTATCTCATTAGTGATTTTGCTTTACTAAGGTTAAACAAATTCCCTCTCCCTCTCTCATATGCATAAAGCAATGGATTTAGTTAATAAAATGCATTTTATTACGCATTCAACATCATCTAACTGTTGAAAGAAACTGTTGGTTATCAACAGAAACTTGAGTATAGTATTTTAAGTGCAGTCACCGTACCTTTTACTTTGCAGTAAAATGAGTCTCTGTTTACACCAAAACACTTATTATAAAAAAAGCGCATTGTCATTTTTGTGTCGGACCTCTCTCGTGCTCCAGACTGGCATCTGATCTGTGGTAAAGTTCCGAGAGGAGGAATTATGTTTTGACCAAACAGAAATGGCACTGCCTAAAAATAAAGCATAAGGAGACTCAAATTTGACTGGTGTTGTGTTTAATTTCCTCCTGCTGGTGAGGGTAGACTTTCACAATAGCAGTTAATTAAGTTTGAGGTGGCTGGAATTTGCAGTGTCATCAAAAATAACAGCAATAAAACAAAAGTGTTGAGTTCACAATATATAATTGTTACTCCAGGGCTGATATTTCATGCACAATTTATTTTTGTATTTTATAAACATAGGAAAGGCTTTTCAAACTTACTTAATTTTAGCCAGAAGCATTCCTTGATAGACGTGACACAGCTGTGCTATAAAGTATTCAGTTTAAACCATAATGCCTGTTTAATCCCCAGAGGGGGGAAGATGTTGCAGAGATACTCATCTGGCTTATTAGAGGCCAATTACTCCTTGACCCCAGATTTGCATTATTGACAAGTGCATAAACACTTTTGTTCTGTATTGCTGTAAACACAAAGCCATATCATACGGGAGGCCTGGTAACAGATGGCATCCTTAAACAATATACTGTCCTCTCACTTTCTTTCCTATTGAGTCTCCTTAAAGTCTACAAGGATATATACAGTATATATAAACACACACACACACACACACACACAAAAACACACACACACACACATTATATATATATATATATATATATATAGGCCTACACACACACTGTGTATATATATATATATATATATATACACACACACACTGTATATATATACAGTATATGTATACAGTATATATTTATATACTCAATAGGAAAGAAAGTATATATATATATATATATATATATATATATATATATACACACATGCACACATTATATATATAAATATATATATAAATATATATAAATATATATATATATATATATATATATATACAGGTCCTTCTCAAAAAATTAGCATATTGTGATAAAGTTCATTATTTTCCATAATGTAATGATAAAAATTCAACTTTCATATATTTTAGATTCATTGCACACCAACTGAAATATTTCAGGTCTTTTATTGTTTTAATACTGATGATTTTGGCATACAGCTCATGAAAACCCAAAATTCCTGTCTCAAAAAATTAGCATATTTCATCCGACCAATAAAAGAAGTGTTTTTAATACAAAAAAAAAAAAAAAGTCAACCTTCAAATAATTATGTTCAGTTATGCACTCAATACTTGGTCGGGAATCCTTTTGCAGAAATGACTGCTTCAATGCGGCGTGGCATGGAGGCAATCAGCCTGTGGCACTGCTGAGGTGTTATGGAGGCCCAGGATGCTTCGATAGCGGCCTTAAGCTCATCCAGAGTGTTGGGTCTTGCGTCTCTCAACTTTCTCTTCACAATATCCCACAGATTCTCTATGGGGTTCAGGTCAGGAGAGTTGGCAGGCCAATTGAGCACAGTAATACCATGGTCAGTAAACCATTTACCAGTGGTTTTGGCACTGTGAGCAGGTGCCAGGTCGTGCTGAAAAATGAAATCTTCATCTCCATAAAGCTTTTTAGCAGATGGAAGCATGAAATGCTCCAAAATCTCCTGATAGCTAGCTGGATTGACCCTGCCCTTGATAAAACACAGTGGACCAACACCAGCAGCTGACATGGCACCCCAGACCATCACTGACTGTGGGTAATTGACACTGGACTTCAGGCATTTTGGCATTTCCTTCTCCCCAGTCTTCCTCCAGACTCTGGCACCTTGATTTCCGAATGACATGCAAAACTGAGCAACAGTCCAGTGCTGCTTCTCTGTAGCCCAGGTCAGGCGCTTCTGCCGCTGTTTCTGGTTCAAAAGTGGCTTGACCTGGGGAATGCGGCACCTGTAGCCCATTTCCTGCACACGCCTGTGCACGGTGGCTCTGGATGTTTCTACTCCAGACTCAGTCCACTGCTTCCGCAGGTCCCCCAAGGTCTGGAATCGGTCCTTCTCCACAATCTTCCTCAGGGTCCGGTCACCTCTTCTTGTTGTGCAGCGTTTTTTGCCACACTTTTTCCTTCCCACAGACTTCCCACTGAGGTGCCTTGATACAGCACTCTGGGAACAGCCTATTTGTTCAGAAATTTCTTTCTGTGTCTTACCCTCTTGCTTGAGGGTGTCAATGATGGCCTTCTGGACAGCAGTCAGGTCGGCAGTCTTACCCATGATTGCGGTTTTGAGTAATGAAACAGGCTGGGAGTTTTTAAAAGCCTCAGGAATCTTTTGCAGGTGTTTAGAATTAATTAGTTGATTCAGATGATTAGGTTAATAGCTCGTTTAGAGAACCTTTTCATGATATGCAAATTTTTTGAGACAGGAATTTTGGGTTTTCATGAGCTGTATGCCAAAATCATCAGTATTAAAACAATAAAAGACCTGAAATATTTCAGTTGGTGTGCAATGAATCTAAAATATATGAAAGTTTAATTTTTATCATTACATTATGGAAAATAATTAACTTTATCACAATATGCTAATTTTTTTAGAAGGACCTGTATATATATATATATATATATATAAATACAGTATATATATATTTTGTATCACTGGAAAAAAAATGTATATATTCACACACAATAAAGTTGTTATTAATTTGCAGAATTGTGATAAAACTGGATTAAAAATAATAATAATAATAATACTTCTTTATTATTATAAAAAAAATGTGTGTGTGTGTGTGTGTGTGTGTGTGTATAAAGTAATATACCATGTGCATCATTAAAAAAAAATGCCATACCTCTAAATATTTAAAGTTTCCCACTGAGTTTTAATTTAATTTTTGTTTTAGATTATTTAATTTAGCATGCAACCCATTTATGGTCAAATCATAATTATCAGTTTTATTCTCAATATCTGGAAAATCCTGTATATCCCATCATTCTTGCCCACATCAAACTACCAGCATTACTGCCTTGACTGCCTCTATGCTTTGCCTCATATCACCACACCATAAAACTCCACAGCGCTGCAGGGTCATTACAGCCCATAACGACAGGCGAATGTAATGTGTTGTGCCCAGCATCTCCACCCACCGAGGGCCATAGCTATGTTTAATATCCCATAATGCCGACAACAGAGGAAAAGCACCCACTAATGACTCATCGCCCAAACACGATTTACTAAAGAGCCCTGCCACCCAGCAGGTAAGGGCCCACAGCTGAGGAACGAATCATAATGTCCCAGGAGGCCTCAGTGACTAGAGGCATGTGTTGAATGAGAGAGCCTGCAGAAACCTCTGGTGATTTATGTTTCTGCATTATCAGTCTTGTTCCTGTTGGGTTCAGGGCTGACCTACCCTCCTAAACTGCCTTTTCTTTTTCTTTTTACTGTTCTGAGATCAGAAAAATGTTACTTATTAGCTTTTGCAGAGGAAATATGCCTCTGATCAGTGAACACTTGTAGACGCTCATTTTTAGTCTTAAACAATCCCTTTGGATCACTTTTATTCTCCTTTTTTTCAAGGAATATTCTGGATTCAGTACAAGTTAAGCTTAATCGACAGTATTTGTTTCATAATGTTGATTAAAAAATGATTTTTCACTTGTCCCTCCTTTTCTTTAAAAAAAAGAGAAAAAATTGAGGCTACAGTGGAATGGACATTAAAATATAACCTATAACCTATTTTTACAACACCATGACAGCTAAACACTGTAAACCATAAAACAACAGTAAAAATGATTTAAAACTCTTTACAGCTCAAATAATACACAGGTTTTAACAGAAAAATGTGTGTTCTGTAAGTGTTTTTATAAAATGGTCAACTTTACATTTCTTCTTTCAAACTTGTCCCCTTTTTCTCCCAATGTAAGTGTCCCAACCTTGAGTAGAAATTATTCTTTGTGGTAATAAACATTATGCCTTTTGATTGAGCTTAACATGTAATAAGAATATTCCCAGAATATTCCTTTTTTCCTTAAATGTGCATTCAGTAAGTTTTGTTTTTGTTTGTCTAGCTAATCTCTGCCATATTGCCATTTAATCAAAGAGAGAAAATTGTAAATGTAATTGATTAATTTAAAGTGTAATCATTTGTCAAAAGTGCTATTCATTTCTTTAGGTGTAAAAGTTTTTAAATGAGGGAGGGGGGGGGGGATTTCATTCACCTTTTAAAACATGAGTACAAACTCTGGCATTTGACAACAACAGCTTTTGACACTGCAACCAAGAATCGAATATAGTAGAGAATAGACCAGCTGTCAAAGGCTCTGAACTCAGATTGAACATCTACCCACAATCCCACAGGTGCAAGCTCGCTGCGGTGTGTCTGCCGTCTAAAATTCTCTGCCGAAACCACAGCTGCGTCAACATGTCACAAGTACGCAGCACACAGGTGTAGAGATCTCTCTGCTGCAGAGCTATGGTCAGAGAGGAACACTTCAGATCTCAAGCCTGAGGAATGTGGAGTCATATTCAAACCAAGAGGTCATGAAGACAGACTGCTTTAAATTCAACTCTGTCCCTAATCACAGTCGTCATTATTTGTCTGTGAAGTCAGCTCACCTGGTGTGCCAAGTGCAAATTGTTGCTTGATTGAGGCCTAAGCCATGGTGTGCAAAAATCAATGTTATTCTTCCCGTTCCCAAGAGACCTCAATCAATCGTTGTCCACTTAAGTCAGAAATAAATAACAGTGATCAAATTTGCTTTACGATCTCAGAGCTTTACGTGTAAGACCTGATGGTTATACTTAGCTTAAGTCTGTGAAAGACATTAAATCAAGAGTTAAATTAGGACAAGCAAATGCCAGAGCTGTGGTGCAGCCACAATGCAGCTCACGTAAAAAAGTATTTCAAGACGAAGGTATTACACAGAAAATAGACAAGGATTTATTTATTTTTTATACTACTTTCCATATTGAATGGCATCATTTGTGATGTTTATCAGGCCCCAAATGTATCATAAGCATGTTAATCGATACCAGTCACGTAACTTAACACACAACAACATAGTGACAAAACAAACCTGATTTGATATTTTAGGCCTGTGCATATCATTCGCCAATGCTCAAAGCAGTTTCTTGGCTTAGTAAGTTGGACTGAAGGACTGCCTTTCCTCATTACTCCATCTGTAAGGCTTCTAATGACATGACAAAGACCAAGAACAAAAAGTGCTGCAAGGTTTTATTCATTGGGGTCTGAAGACAAACACTCAGGGCACAATGACTGCACTGGCCTAATTTCTCTCAAATGTCTCTTAGAGGCAAATTGACTTTGTCGCACTGTCTATCTGAGGTGTTCCTCGCATTTGTCATGAACAGCATATTGCCAGATGCGTATTCATAATGGGTGTTTGTGCATATGAGTGTGTGTATGACACGTAAAAGATTAATGGCCACATGAAAATAAGCAAATTTCATTTGAATGTGCTGTCTTTTTGTATAAAAGACAGTGTGCCCAAACAGACTTCAAGCTATTTAAATTCCACCCTCTGTTTCTGTTATATAAACTAAGCAATTAAGTGAACGCCAGAAGGAAATTTTCATCTCAAAATCTTTAATGCACATCACGCCTGTTCTTAAAATTAAATGAGTCTCATTCTGGCTTTTATAAATGGAAAAAAAGAGAATTTAGATCATGCAGTCGGTCAGTGCGCTAGGTGTCACAGAGTTATTGATATGCCATTAGAGGAAATTTCTGACTAATAGCCATGAGCCTGCATTGACCTGTTGTCGCGCTAATGAAAAATGACAATCGCCTGTAACGGCTTTGATTTATTACAGGAGGCAATTACCGTCTTAGCGACGGATGTTGTGTAAAAAAAGAAAAAGAAAAAACACTGCCACACAGCGAGATGGTTTAATCTACCAGCGGATGTGTGCTGGACGAAACTGTACATCAGTAAGCCACAGTATTCCTGCCTGTTAAATCCCACATGGCGAGACTGATAGAGATTCCTGTCCAGGTCTTGCCCCAAAAAGGATTTGAATATGTAGCCAAAAGCTTGGAAAAATATTGCTCTACCAGTCTCCAGTTTAACTATAGTTGAAGCACTGCTCCAAGAAAAAACAGGGTAAATGTTCATTAGCGTTTATTGATCAAAAATACAGCAAAAACAGTAATATTGTGAAATATTATTACAATTTCTATTTTACTCCAGTCTTCAGTGTCACATGATGCTTCAGAAATGTTAAAAACAGTTGCTGTTTAATATTCTTTTGTGGAAACTGTGATACGGTGTATATTTTTTTCCGGATTCCTTTATAAACAGAGGGTCCAAAAAAACAGCATCTATTTGAAATAGAAAACTCGTGTAAGATAATTAGCATACAGTAATATTTAAAATGACCTTTACAACTATATGTATTGCTTATAAAGTTTCTAGATCTAGCCGAAAGCACACAGACTCATCCAGGATTTAGTGCTGAAGACAAAAAGAGTTCTAGAATCCATGGACGAGAGCCACGCATCCACTTGCTAGTCATCACAGCTTTGTGATTTAGGAACCTCAAGGGTGGCATCCTTGGCTGCCCTGTAAACGCCCTCATCAGTCCTGTCTCTATTCTCAGCCCTGTTGCTTTTATAAGCTGTCCTGATATTGGTTCACAGCCTTCGGGGATACTAAATTCTGCTGAAGGTGCTAAGCGAAAGGAGGGGAAAAAAAGGAAAAGAGAATGAAGGGAAAAAGGCTCTACTGCCCCACTGATTTACAGCTCGACTTTAATTGGGTTGTAAAATCAAATCCAGTGTTGTTTCAGGAATGCCAAGATGTGATTCCTACGCTGTTTATGGGAGGAGTCAGACAGTCAAGGACACTGGGAAAGCGAGAGTAAAAGATGAAAAGGAAAGAAGTAAAGAAAAGAAAATGGAAAAAATGTTTTTCTGATATTAAAGTGATACAAAGAACCACATAATGCTCCCTCACTACTGTATCATTACCACACAAGCCATTATTGTTCTCTTTCTCATGCCAAAATATTTTGTGCAAGTCCTCATAGACAGGGAAAATTACTTTGTTAACAATCATGATCAGAAAAGTACGGTCCAACAGAATAATATTTTCAAGAAAAAGGTTATTTTAATCAACCAGATTCATCTGAGCAATTACCTTTTTGCCATAAACCAATTTTAAAAACAATCTAATCTAAATGCACTTACGAAGCTCACGGCAACATTTTGCACATCCAAAGGAATCAAGTCCATAACATTTGCGGTGAACTCCCGAACTCTCATTATGCCTGTAGAAAATCACATTCTCCATAAATGGTGCTCTCTCAGCAATAAATTACATCTGTGTCTGAGATACTGCAGCATTATCTCACTCATTATTCTGGAACGGTGGGTTAGGTTGAATTATTAAAGGCAGTTTATCTAATTGGATGCAGGGCTATGAGGGTAATCCCATCTACAGAGTGATATACATATACTGTAAATGCATACTGCACTCAAATGAACCTCACTTGTAATTATAGGGATGTTCTCCATCTTGTTCCTGCTCTCTCTCTCTCTCTCTCTCTCTCTCTCTCTCTAGCTCTTGTTGCTCACTCAGTATCTCTGTATCTGAAAACAGAGAGAAGAGAAAATGGAGATCATCAAGAGATTGTAAGTCGAGTACATTTCAGGCCTGCACTCCAACAAATAAAGCTTCTTTAATGGCTTTTAGAAATGCCTTAGGTTCAGCAAAGTATCCTATTCTTATTAGCCCTTGTATTCTTGTATGCACTGTGTAGAGTTCTCAAGTTGGCTATATGGCTATTGAGGGAGTTAAAACTTCAGAATTGTTTTTTAAGAATTGTTTTTTAAATAGAAATCTTTTGTAACAATGTCTTTACTGTCACTTTTGATCAATTTAATGCATCCTTTCTGAATAAAACTAATATTTTTACTAACCCAAATCTTCTGAATGTATGTATAGCCTAATCGGAAAATTCACTAAATAATAGGCCAACCTATTTAACAGGAAATTAGTATCCATATGTCACATATGTAATGTAATGAATTCAGTTCTGAACTAAATGGATGCAAGCCGATCCGTGTTAACCCATCATTAATCTAATAAATTGAAATATCATAGCTACTGTGACCATTTACTGTACGTCGCTTATGCATTAATACATAGAGCAAAGGAGTAGCTGAACATGTAATGGGATCTTTTACATAAGTCTAACAGGTAGGCTTAATTTAGTGTATGGCTCTCTTTCCTTTTGCTATCACAACAGAGGATAACTCCTGCAAAGATAGATGAAGGAGCAGAGAGAAGGAAAGAAGATGGAAAAAATGAGTGCCAGCGCTGCTAATTACCCATGCAAATCCTCAAGCTGGCGGATTGAGTTTTGAAATGAAATTGCTCCTTTGAATCTGCAGTGCGTATGTTAATCTCTAAGCATTTGCCTGGTTGAAGGCAGTTTGTCGTTCTGAACAGAGGGTTCAAGAGGTATCGCCGTCTCTGTCCCTCTGACTGAGCCATTGCTGAACATTTATCCTCCACAGACAGCCCTTTCCCTCTCCTCCATATTCATCAGCCATTTATAAATTATTCTCATCTCCTCTATGACGACCAGACATGCCACTGTGTGCCAAAGATTGCAGTGCAGAATCGGACCTTGCATTATAAATAAGCTCTAGTGTATGGAAAGCTAAATAAGAAAACTATGCTGAAAATAGTAGGGATAAACAATATATTGGTACCATATTGATATTGCTAAATATAGTATTGAATATTTAACTGTGCCAGCTCCCTATTTTTGCATTTAGATCAGGCCCAGCACCAGAACACATGGCACAAGACTCCTTCTCTTCTTAGTAAACCAGCTTAACCAAAAAGAACATGGTGATCAACCAGGATTAACAGCTAAGTTTTGCTATCTGAACCAGTAAGAATTTATTGGTCAACCACCTTTAGAAATGCAATGGGTGGCTATGCTCGTCCACCAGCTAAACTTGCCTAGACCAGTATGGAAATTCACTATACAGGTCTTTTCAGCAGGGCATGTACTATAAAAAAATAAAACTAGCATGTAATTTGGACACCAACATTATTCCGAAACAAAGGTTCTCCCATAAACAAGATATCCATGTGACACTAAGCTCCAACTGCTGTCCAAAAAAAGCACCAGGACACTGTGAAATCACTCTGGAAGTTTCATGAGATCAGAAGACGAATACATGCGGTGAATTCCAGTTCAGTCCCTCCTTCATCCTGATGAATGCCCATTTTTTTCACCACCACTAATCCTTTCACTTCTACATTTTAGCTCTCTGACAGCTCTTCAGACAAACCACATACTGTAGTGGAAAGATACATGCTGTTGCACATTCGTAAGGGCTCCAGATGTAACTGGAGCTGTTTGCATCCCGACCAGCCAGATCAAAAGGTCAGCGACACATGTACTAATTCACATGTCAGGGATTAGCTGGCTTGGACATGATGTAGGAATGTAATTTACAACGCAAGAATGGATAAGTGATGGATTTGAAATATTGCACCTAATGTCTTGGAGACATCAACCAAAGGCTCCACAAGTTCTGTCCAAAGTTTGGTATACCTAAAAGCAAATTCAGATGGATTGGAGCTTATTAGAGCTCTAAATATCTTATATTGGCTTGAGCAGTGAGTATTGTATTGTATGCGGTGACATAAGCAAACACAAGAGCTGAAGCTTAGCAGGAAGCAAAAATTATTGGGAAAAAAAAAATGGTTGTCATCAGCCCATCAGCTTTTGGCTGTTATTGGACAAGGTTACAAAATAAGTGATCAATTGAGGAAAAGAAAACTGGTGGGCCTATTTTATAGACTTAAGCCCTATTCGCACAGGATAAGTATTACCTGGTGACCTCTAGTAATTTGTAATAATTGCGGAGGTTGTCTGAGATCTTTATCCCGTGCGAATCGGCCATGTCTGTAATTTGTAAAGTAAAAATTCCCATGCAAATTACCTACTATATTTCGCCGAACACCGAGGTCCTGTGATAATATTAGTCCCGTGCGAATCGACATCTCTGTGATTTGGCCGGATCGTATATCATTTTTTCAAGATTTTTGTTTCATGTGCGCCTTTTTATCCATCTTTCGCGAAGAATGGAGGCTGGTTTGGAGTGTTTTGATAGTATTTTGGGTGCTGGGTCATATCGCTATACACAACTACACAATTTGCAGAAAGTGAAAGCTGAAAATCATCAGAAGAGCAAAAACTAAAAGAATGATTAGATGGAGATGAATGACATGTATAGCAGCATGCGGTAAGGAACTTTATTCTGTTTATGTCATAATATATCATACAGCTAGACCTATAACGAAAAGACATTTCCAACCAATAGCCTATTGACGTTATATCCGGGAGATAAGTCCGTAAATTTGAGCAAAATCACAGGCTTCGGTTATCCCGTGCGAATGCGCCACATGTGGCGGGGTAATTTTTAAATCACACGAGGTCCCCAGATAGTACTAATCACGTGCGAATAGGGCTTTAGACTGTAAAGTGTACAATTCAGTGCTTTTTGGATAAAAGGTGGTGCTATATAAGCTAAATGACAAACATAAACTACATTACACAATGTAAGAAATGTGCATGTTATTGCTAAAAATAATGGGTTAATTAGCTAATGAGCTAATGTTTATCCACTTACGGCCTTGGTCAAAGTTGTGTAAGTTTCTAAATGAAAAATATAATAATAATCCTGACAATAAATAAGGTTTCTAACACCTTACAGTCTCTAAAGACAGATAATGCTTCCCTATCGCTGACAGTGATGGGGGAAAGCTGGACCTAACACAAAGAAGCTTTGATGGAAAAGCTTTTACGATTGTTTAGGGAGAACTGACATCTTCGGAGTATCTCTGTGCCGCAAGATGTTGAGTGGTGATGGCTGAGTGCAATGCTTTTTGTATATAAAGATTCTGCAGGGAGACTGGAGATAAGAATGGACACAAAAATTTACTATTTTCTTCACAGTGCTTTACCAAAGAATACATTAAACACTGGTGAGGGCTTTCCTTTGACTTCTGTTGCTTTTATACTGAGCTACGACATTTTCTATCACCCAACCGCACTCAAAACTCTCACAGATATTTCTGCATTAAGAATTTCATTAAGACATTATGTTTACTAGGCCGTTTACCTACAAGGTGATTGCAGGTTTTACAATATTTCTGGGTACATTTGGTCTCCATGTAGCCAAAACCTAACCCACATAAGGAGCACACACCCATACAACTGAGTTTGCAAGTCACCTAAATCTAAAACATACAATGTTCCAGCCCTCCTTAGGATAAGAGAGAACAAACAAGCTTAGTCAATACACAAATACATTAATCTATGACCTCATATCAACAGACACATTGCAAATGTCAACATAGGTGTGAGTGTTCTGTATTAACATGGGTTTCAGGAAAATCTTTCATGTGATGGACATCATGAACACCAACCTGATGTTCAACACTTTAGGGTCAGTAAGACGTTTTAATGTTTTTGAAGGAAGAGTCTTATGTTCATCAAGGCTACATTTATTTGATCAAAATATATTATTACCAATTAATATAAACTGTTCTATTTTAATATATTTTAAAACATACATTTCAGGAGCCATTTCTACAGTCTTAAGTGGCACATGATCCTTCAGAAATCATTCCAGTATGCTGATATGGAGCTCAAGAAATATTATAATTATCAATGTTGAAAACAGCTGTGCTGCATAATATTTTTGTGGAAACATAAGCAAAAATGATACCTTTTTTAGGATTCTTTGATGAACAGAAAGGCTAAAAAATAATTTATTTGAAGTAGAAATCTTGTGTAACATTGTAAATGTCTTTAAATTCTTTCATTTCTTTAAAAAAAAATTCTTACTGAACTTTTGAATGGTAGTCTATATATAGGGTCAGATTTACTAAACATGGCAAATTATCGTGAGAGAGCAATTCCAAAAAACAAAAAAAAAAGCAGCAAATTAAAGAACATACAGTACGCAGTCGGATCATTTCCATAATGACCAACGCTATCTACCAAGAGCAGCGCAAATTAGCTTCTGGTTTAAGACAAGCTTTTTTTTGGGATGGCAAGTAATGGCACAAATACCAGTAAATTGACTAACGCAAATCTTAGTAAATCACCTTGCATGATTCATTTAAATACTCTCCTCCCATAAATTTTGCATCTGAAAGGGAAACTCCTACAAATGCATATACAATAAGATCAGCCGAAAAAATAACCCTGTCCATTCAGCGCTCTTTTTTCACTGTTTGTCTTTAGTAAATCCTGACAGTAGTTTTTTAACGCCAAAAAAGGGTTTGCGCTGGCGCAAGATGTTAGTAAATCTGGCCTTATAGTGTCAAGACATCTTATCTACCAGCACAAACACCACTTCATCTTTATGTTCTTTTTTACAATGCATAGCCTGGTAGAAATGACCCAAAAAGGTCATCTAAGTCCATGTATATAAACTCCTCTCTCTGCAGCCTGCTTAAAAATTATAAGAAGCACTTACAGTAACCACATATGTCTTTAATACGCATGGCGATTGTAACTTTTCCAAACCCACAGAACAAAGTGTCCCTGTCACTGTTTGTGCTTTAGTTGGCATTGTTAGGTATGGGTCTCTAAATTTCCTTTCATACCATGATTTATGCTCTGTTAAATTCACAATTCAGCATGGTTTTTGCTTTTCATTATTTCAAATGCCACGTTTCTTACATTTGCCAAAGGTTTCTTTAAAGATTTATAATACCAAAAACAAGTGCAGTACTGCAGATCAGGCCAGAAACATGCGCCACTGGAGGGTTCAGCAAACCAAAAGGGTTTGGCTGCGGAACAAACGAGTTTTATTAGGAAAGATAAAAAACACAATTACTGCCTTGTCACAGGGACCTACATATCAAGCCTTTGTGAACTATTCTTTTACTACTTGTACTGTTTACACAGGTCGATACAACCGGCGGCAAGTAGAGTGTCAAAAAAAGTGCAACCCAAACAAAGTGTGAATGAGCCATTCCAACATAAACTCAAATTGCCATAAAAACCAAGCATATGATATAGGCAACCCTGCAGCCACTCTGGCAAATCCACAATCTAATCATCACTTACTTTATGGTCAAGTCAAGCACACTGCAGGTGACAGGCACTTAGCCACTCTCGCCCCAGCCAGACCCCAATATAACACCTCTTCTGTTCCACAATTTCAGAGCCAGGCATTATGGCTGCCCGAATACCTCCAGACAAGGCATTAAATAAAGCTCAGGGCCTGTGACAGCTGTGATGTGGGTGTGCCATAGAGGGCTAGCTGGGCAAGGACATTGTTAAATAGGGCTGGACTGGTTATAGGAAAGTTTTGACACATAGTCTGAAAGAGTTTGTGCTCCTTGTACATTACCGTTTAAACTTTTGGGGTCTGTAAGAAATATGTTTTTATGTTTTTGAAAGAAGGCTGCATTTATTTGATCAAAAATACTGTAAAAACAAACATTGATATTGTCAAATATTATTACAAATTAAATTAAGTGTTTTAAATTTTAACATATTTAAAAATTGAATTTTCAGCAGCCATTGGTCCAGTCTTCAGTGTAACATGATCCTTTATTCATTCTAATATGCTGATTTGCTGATTATTATCAATGTTGAAAACAGATTATATATATATATATATATATATATATATATATATATATATATATATATATATATATATATATAAACTAAATTATATAATGTATAATTTATTTATTTTTGGAAACTGTGATACTTTTTATGACTAAAATAATGGCATTTATTTTAGACAGAAAACTTTTGTGACATTACAAATGTTTTTACTGTCACTTTTGATAAAGCTTATCCATTTCTTTTAAAAAATAAGTAAAAATCTTATTGACCCAAAACTTTTCAACAGTAATGTATAAAAACTACATGTTCACTTTAACACATCATTGGGTTCATACTGCGGACAAACGTTAGGTTATGTTAGTCGAACCACATTTTACCCCACAGTTACACAAAAATTTGCTTGTGATGTGATGTCTGGTATGTCTGGAATTCTCTGTCGTGACTGCATTGTCTGTAAGCTGGTATTTTACTTAGATACAGGGTGTTAAAACAGACACAAACACAATCTTATCATGAGCCAACAACCCGTGAAATGTAGAGTCTGAGCCATAACTGATCATGTGATCAATATGGATGAGGCCTAATGATCAACCTCTCAAACCAATGCCAAACAACATCCATTACACAGAGACAATGTACCTCAGTCTGTACGTAAAGGGATCAAACTCAATATCCCTGGTGATAATGAGTGGAGTCACTATGTCTTATTTCCCTGTACATCTACTTAACTCTGATTATAAACTCTGGGTGAAATTTACAGCTTTAGATGCTTGTTGTTTAAAGCAAGAGTGGATGACTAGTGGATAAGTCACTAAACTAATGATGATACTAGTTGCATTCATCCTTGGTGTCAGGGAGCTTTATGTAACAATTGCCAGTTTAGATCAATAGCCAAGTATAGCTTAGAGAGAGAATTCACCGTTGGAACTTGGCATAGCTGTGCATGGTAGAAAGTTTGCTTACATGAAGCTAATATTGTTCTAGCCCAACTGGAGCCTTTATAGTCCAACCTGACTGCCTACACATGGCAGGGGGTCTGTGACCCTGTCATGGCAACAATTAAATCTGACTGACACGAGGACTCTCAAAGACATCCTGTTCAATGTGCTACAACCGCTTGACAAAACTGTCAAAACCAGGGAGATAAAAGCAGTCATGTTTGATGACTCTACTGGCAAAACTTCAACAAAAAGAATGGTATTAAAGCAGATTATGAATGCCTTTTGCCTAAAATTGATAACATTTGTCAACGAAATGGCATGCTTGACGTAGTCTGAAAATCAGCAGAGCAGTACTTATCAGCAGGCAGCCATACCAACCAGTACTTGTAACCCTGAGTTCAGCAGGCAGGGACATTAATCAGCTCGAACAAATAGGTCATCTCCTGCTATGCCGAGGGCTTTCAGCCAGCACACCTCCATACGTCTCATCTAAACATACTGTGACATGAGCTCCAGAGAATTCCAGGTGTTCTCCGCCCGTGACATCACCATTCTCGGCACACAGGGGACTTTGCGAGGGGCAGGAGAGAAAAGGAAGGGAAAAAAGAACATTGTCAAAAAAATATGTTAAAGAGTGAATAATTGTAAATACATGTAAAGAGAGGACAGTGTTGTATGTTAACAATGCACTAATAATTGACATTGTTTTTTATCTTTTGAAGAAGAAGAAAAATCTAGATTTTACATTGTGGCGATCAGGACGAGGTCGAGGGCCGTGAGAGAGCGGCACGAGGCCGGTGGCGTGATTGCTGATGAGTACCACCTGCGTGACGCACTGGTCTCTCTCTCTTCACTGTCGTCTCTCCTCCTTTTATGCTTCCACTCCTCCGTGAGAGACACGAGACCGGTGCATCCCGCAGGTGGCGCTCATCAGTAATCACGCCACCGGCCTCGTGCCGCTATCTCACGGCCCTCGGCCTCGTCCTGCTGCTCGCCACATAAATGCTTTTCTTTGAACTTTGAACTTGTTTATATACAAAAATATTAAGCAGCACAACTGCTTTGAACATTGATGATAATGAGAAAACACACCAAGTCAGCATATTAGAATGATTTCTGATGCTGAAAATTCAGCTTTGCCATCACAGAAATAAAGTACATATATGAAGATATGAAAATAGAAAAGTACTTATATACTTGTTATATACTTGTTATATTTTAAAGTATTAATTTTTAACTCTATTTTTGATCAAACAAATGTAGCATTGGTGAACATTTTTCCAAAAACATAAAAAAAAACTTAACAGCCCACTTTTGAATAGTAGTATATGAAATGTTTAAATATTTGGGTTAATTTTGCACTTCATTAGCTTAAATGATATGTTCATTTACTAAAATTAGATGCCATTTTAGTCACAGTAAATCTGACAAAAATTTATGAATATGGAGGAGTAGGAAGGGGAATTAAATCAAGTGTTTCAAGTGCTATGTGAACATGCAAGAAAAAAAAATAATTCTCCCCAAAGCCACTCTGTATACCTTGTGCATATACCCAAACTTTCCCAAACACCAGTGTGCGATCTGTCAGCCGAAAGCATATTAAAATGTCATCGACCCGTAAACTGCATATTTATGCTGTGTTAACTAAGCTGATGCCAGAGAACTGCACACAGACTCATTGTCACTGAGCCGGGTTGAGTCAGACAGACTGTGGCAGTCAGAGATAAGCTTTATTGCACAATGTGTGCACAGGGTCCATTTGATTGATGCTTCTCCATTATTATTACACCAATGCGAGGTAATACATTCTGGGGTGTCATAAAAGCCTGGGTCTAAATTAGTTGTGTCAAATTGTGGTGGCGGCCCCGTCTCCCCTATCGCACCATCAAAATGAGGTGACACTGACACAGCGACGGCGGGGGGAGTGAGGGCAGCGTCAAACGGTACTCAAAACACAGCTCAACGATTGCTCCTGGATTTTTCTCATTAAATATTTTTTTTTTCTCTCTTTCTCACTGTCTTTGTAGAACGGTAAATGTTTTCTGCCCGTGCTGTCAAAAAAGACAGCGAAAGCAATTTGGAATAGGCAGGGGGGTTCAGCAAAAAAAGAGCTCACAGTTGCTAATCTCTAAAGACAACCCAGTATTCAACAAGAAGCTCACACCGGTGCCCGAGGCATCCTCCCTTCAAATTCCCAAGCAAACAAATGTGTAAATCATCCTGGATAATTAGTGTGTTCAAAGGAAAGGAGTCCATTCTGTGTCCCAGCTCTCCCTTTTTTGTGATCATTAGAAGAGATGCGGGAGGATGAGCTGGCTGGCCAGAGTCCTATTTTTTCACCTGCTTGTCCCAGGGGTGGTAACATGAGCGGCGAGGTTACAGTACGGTTCTGTACAGATGAGGGAGGCTTTTTAATCGGAAGCATGGGGAGGAAGGAATGCTTGCCATTTGGATGTTTAGGGAGGACAGGAGGGAAATAGAGGTGTGTGTTTATGTTTGTGTGTCAAAGCGAAAGACAGCGAGAGAAAGATATGAGAGAGTGTGGGAGAGGTTTGGCTTTATGCCATGTATTATCATGTTTATTTTTGTGTCTGATTGGTGGGAGGGGGTTTGGGATATAGAGGGGGCCTGAGAAAAGGCATACCTAACTGTACATCCAGATGTGCAGTTCATTTTGACCTCTGATCCATTGATTTGGACATGTTGGACTGCTCACATATGGGTAACACAGGAAAGACTATGAGAGAGAAAAAGAAATAAAGACTCTTTTGGTTTGGTGCATATATTGACACTTGGCATATATATTGACACACACACACAATCAGAGAAAAAGAACAAAAGAAAATCAAAATCAGAAATGTCTGCGAGATGCAAAAAAAAATTTAATTAGGAAAAAGGCCTTACCTTCATCCTTTTTATAAGGCTAGCATGAAAGAATCCAAACAACTATCTCTGCATACCTAAAGCATAACTATTACCTAAATAGTTTCACTATTTATTTTATTTTTTTAGACATACACTGAATAATCACTTAATTAAGCTGAACTAAAATAAAAAAAAGATTTGTGCTTTAATGATGTTGAGAACATAGTGAACAAGTAACAAAATATTAGTCTCCCATTACTATTTTTAAACACAGATATCTTATCAGTTAGACTACGCTCATACAAACACACAACCTATCTATCTCCTTTCTTGTGCAACGTGTACATTCAAAACGTGTACATTCAAAAGCTTTATCAACCAACCTGGACCCCACCCATAGTCACTAAGTAGAGTCTGTCGCCTTTGAGTCTTCGCCAGACTGTAATTTCTTGTTTAAAAACAATGCTCCATGAGACCAACAGGTCAGCACAATTTTGCAGAGTATCAATTACACATCTGCTCTAAAGCAAACAAAACAGAAAACCCTGTCTCCATCAGCACCTCCCTTACCACTTTAGATACTGGTGGAGCTATTCAGGCACTTGCAAAACCTTTAAACATGTTGGAGGTGTCTGATGTCGCACTCAGAAGTATTCTTAAATGGAGTCGCTGCTTCTGAAGTTAGGAACTTTTCTCCAATTATCCTTTTACTTTAGGGGTACTAATTAAGATGACTTCACAGTCTTTTTTGGCATCAGATGATTTGAATAAGCTACATTTAAAAAATAACAGATGTGAGTTAAAGTAGAAAATATGAAATATTGTAATACAATAAATGATACAGACAACCATAACCAAACATTTCAATTCAGTCTGGTTGCCCTAAAGAGCCATTGAGCTTTCTGTTGAAAGCTAAGGAAGCCAAAAGCCAAAAAAAAAAAAAAAAACAAACAGCAACAAGCACCCTGTGGCCAACTCGCTCAACCTTTTCCCAGATGCAAAATCAGTACAATTTGTCATCACTCTTTGATTACGCAGTGTGGCTAACAAGGTATCTTTCATGCTCTGGCAAATATTAACAAATCATGGATGGCAGAAAATTAATTATACAGTTTGGGTCTTGTAAAAAAATGCTAACTGTATAAATGAGAGCTCTGCTTATGTCCTGGTTAATGGCATTAGGCTAGAAGCTGACATTAACAAATAGTGTTCATTACATATTTTCCGTGTGACCGAGTCAGATCTTCCTATATGTAAATATCAGTGGGGGAAGAAGTTCATACTTTAGGATGAAAAATGCTACAGTATGTGATTGCAAATGATAACTGATTGTCTATCAGAAACAATAATAAAAATAGTCTTGCTCTCTCTGCATTACATTACCTTTGTTTTCTGGGAATATGCATTTCAGCCTTGATTAGAGAGCAGTCTAAGCTCCTCTGACAGTTTTTCTCTCTTCCCACACTTTTCTTTCCCTCTTTTTGACGTTTATGAAACCTATTTGAGATACTGTTACAAATAATACTATAGCAAATACAACAAATAGCACACCTTTTTTTCCCATATGTCAAACAGAGGATCAGCGAGTCAAGATGAGTGCCAAAAAGCAGTTATTTCCACATCCAGCTGTCAAAGGCTCATGAGAAGGCAGGGTTTCCACACTCTATCAAATTAAGAAAGACGGACTGTTTTTGGAATTGATGCAGGTAGTGTATACCCAGGTGGCTGACTGGGACGCCGGCATTCCCTAGACCATTTTAAGCACTAACTCAGAAGTCTTAACATGATGGGATATACTGGGTGAAAAACCAAAACTAATTTTATCATCTATCCCTTGAGTGCCTCAGATGGAACCTTGGACAGTCATAATGTAGAAGAGAAAAATGAATAACAACCTGTGTTACACTGTGCTCCCCACCTCATTAATAAACATCTGTATACTTGGAAACATAGGCCTACAAATGCACAACATAACCAGTTTTACCTATATGCAGAAGCTTCCAGTGGTTCCCTCTGGTGTTTTCTCTTAGGTCTTGTGGACAAGGCAAGAGTGAGGAGATCTCTCTGGTTTTGCTTGAAAACTACAAAAAACCTTTGAGAGAAATCAGAGAACATGTCAATCAGCAGATATTAGAATGGAGTACTCCTGTATTGGTGGTACTTTAATTTATATTCTAACACATTAGCAGTGAAGAATGACATCTGGCTCAGATCAAAATAATTATGGAGGAATGTAGTAAGTCCAAGTGCTGAAAAGGTTAAATAAAATAATGCTTCTTTGCTTAGTCAATCTAAAATGTAAACTGATATAGCAGATTAGCTTTTAAGACAAAACATTTTTTCACAACAAACACTTTTATGCTGGAGGTCAGCTGAGATTCTGATTGGTGGGTCTCGGACCTCAAATTCAATTTCCTATTTTTATATATATATATATATATTATAATCTTATATATATTATAAATATAAATATTATATATATATATATATATATATTTTTTTTTTTTTTTCTTTTTTTTTTTTTACTTTAATTAATGAGACATTTATTGGGAAACGGGAATCACACATTTATATTGCTTTTTAATGAGCAGTTACTCTCTGCCTTAAATGAGTTGGGAGAGCTTGTTTAGGTCTCTACACTTATAATATCACATACTTCTTCTGGTCCCACAGCAGAGTAACAGGGCGGTCGGGATCATGGCTGACATTTGTTTATGTAAGAAAGCAATCCATCTAATGACTGAGTTATCTTCTCAAAGGGCCTCTGGTAGAGGAGAGCTCAGATGAGAGTCACACAGGGAAGTTGCAAGGCTCATCTCCAAAGCTAGGCCCATTAGTGTGATCAATGTGAGAGAGAGAGAGAGAGAGAGAGAGAGAGAGAGGGAGAGAGAGAGAGAGAGAGAGAGAGAGAGAGAGAGAGAGAGAGAGAGAGAGAGAGAGAGAGAGAGAGAGAGAGAGAGAGAGAGAGAGAGAGAGAGAGAGAAAGAAAGAGACAGTCTGACCAATGCATTGTATTAGAGTGATATAGACAGGAAATTTAACAAGTTTCAATATAATTTCTATCGGCTTGAATATCTATTTTGTGGACTGGATTTGTATCATGTTTCCATGAGTCCATTTGAAGCATTTAAGAATCTTCTCATATTTTTCAAATAATATGATTCAAGTTTTTACATGCATTTGTCATTCTCTGGATGACCCCCATCTCTTGTCTCTCTCCCCCCCTCTCAATTCTGCCAATCAAAACTTCCTCAAGTAGGATTGAGTCTTGCTGCCTCTTAGAGGTTGGAATGTGTCACACACTTATCACACAAAGATGTGGCACACACACAGTTAATCACATTTGCACTTAATTATGAATTTCAAGTCTTAATAAACACTCTCACACTTTTTATTGAAATCTATTTTATAGGGTCTATTGGCACTCATAAAGGTAGAACATTTTATGTAAATAAGCCACGGGTGGTTCATTGCAATCAATCTCGACTCGATCTAAACATTTAAGCAGCATTCAAATCTGACTCTTAATTTGACAAAGAGCATTATTTATTTGCATTTCCGCATTTCTTAATGAAAATCACACCTCTTCAGTACCGGAAAACACTTTGCTGCTTGCATGTCTGAACCACAGATGTGTTTACCCTCACGGAACAAAAATATACAGTATGTTAATATGCTGCAAAATATAATGTGATATATTACATAATACATTTCCATATATGGCAAACTAGTGCTTATATTTTGCCATATATGCATTGAACATGTATGGTTATATATTAATACATATAAAATATTTATAAATGAAGACTAAAATAGCATTACATGTAATATTCACAAAGTTTGATCCTTTATTGTGTACATATATTGCACATACATGTTCCCATATAAATGTGAATGTATGTTCACACACACACACACACACACACACACACACACACACACACACACACATATATATATATATATATATATATACACACACACACATTTATTTTTCGATATATTGTAATATAATAAAACAATATATTATTCTGTATATTTTCAAATATACTGTTATATAATTGAATATATTGATCATTCATTTTTTTGGGAAATATATTTTCTTTTCGTAAGGGTATGTACATGTCCTAACCATTTGCTTAAAAAATGTGTATGAATCCTCTCAGACAAACATGTATTACAGGAAGTTCACATATATTGTATAAGGCTCACTAATCTATCTATCTACCTAATTATCTGTATTTCTGGAACAAGGCTTGCCTCATGTATAAGCAATCAGAGTTTTACTGGTCAGTTACCTCGCATGCCCTTCTGTTTCTTCTGCGGTTCTATGACAGAGCTGCATTACCTGCCCTGTATTTTTCCGACAGCACTGGCCGTAAAGATGTCTCTCTCATGTTGAGACGTCCCAAATCCACACATAAAGCTGTCCAGAGAAAACTGCAGCAAGCCATGGGAGCCCAGGATTCACATTTCTGACGAATAAGAAGTCTTTTTGTGTACTTGAGGTTTTGCTTGCTGACCATAAAAACATTGTAGATCCTAACAAACAAGGAAGAGGGATAACAGCTGTTCACCACATAAAAAAACATATTGCAATTTCAAAATGGATATATCTGAACTCTCTAAACAAATGACAACAGATACTTGCAATTATTTGTTGTAAATCCTTGAGTTGGTTTTACAATTCAGTACACTCTGTTAAGTATCCAGAGTAAATATAACAGAGATGAAAGAAGTTATCTATTATTTGTGCATGCTCTTACATTTTTGATTCAAACCAAATCCACTGTAATTATGTTGAGATGTCCTCTTGTTTCAAGAAATGGAAAAAGCAAATAGTTGTGCAAAAGTTGCAGTAACAAAACTGCACAAAGACAGAACCCAAAAATACATAAACATTGGCATGATATTGTGCAATGAAAAAGTTATCTTAGCCTGTGTTTTAAATTTCAGTGGACTGGTCTGTCCACTCAGCAACAGTGTCTCCGCAAATTCCTTTATCATGAAAATAATGGTGGTGCAAAAACATTTGACCCAGGGGGCATCACAGGAGGATGGCCTTACTATATGGTTGTTGCCTCTACTTTCTCCAGGGATGGCTGAAAGGACCAGGGTGTGATTTGTTAAATGCGAGTAAGCCCCTTCATTGTGTCCTCATCATGGGGACATCTGGCACAAGCAAGCCGGTGTTTTGACTGAGGTCTCCATCTCCATTCTGAAGCAGTGGGCTGTACTGCATTGAAACACTCCTTTGGCTTTCACATGGTAATGCTGCGAACTACAGGAGCAGATGTGAAACATTTGGTTCTGTTCTTGTTCACTTGTAAAGAGATAATGCGCTGTTTTTACTTTCATTTCACCGTGCTGTGTTCTTCTCCTTATTAAAAAGAAAGACAATACGGTAACAACAAGGGGGAAAAATAACGGTCGTCCTTGGTGGCCTGAAGTGAAAAAAGAGCCAAATGTTTACGAAATCTGTCATTGACATATCTGTAAAGAAAAAAGAAAAAAAAAATAGGGGTGAAAACTGTGATAGACATTCTCTCTCTCTCTCTCTCTCTCATCCATTCACACAAATGAAGTGCACACAACACATAGATAATGTTTATAGGTTTAATCATGCAGTAATGCATGTCTGAAATAATCTTATATTAAACCAGTACCATGACTGTTTAAACAAACATTTGCACAAGAGATCAAACATCGTATCAGTTTCATAGCTACAACATTTTTCCTCTATCCAACGGCTCATCATATGTTTAGCATTAGTTAAAATTCTATATAATATTTCCAAGCAAGATGACAGAGCATTTGGCCTGATTTCTAATTAGATTTACTAAGGCGTTTAATGCAAATTAATGTTTAAAATCTATATTGAAGATATATTAGGAAAAATTTTAAGTCTTAGCAGTGCAGTTTCTGTACATGCAGCCTATTATTTTTTGAGTGAATATGCTGATGTTGAATCTATAAACCATCTCTCTTGAATTCTTTACAACCACCTTGCGTAAACTACAAACCGGAAAGTGACATTTGCTTCGAACACGAGCGTAACCGTTCCTCTTCAAAGGAACTGACAGGTGGGCGGGGTCTGTCCTACTCTTCCTGCATCCTATTGGTTACTACAATGCAAATTACATGCGCACTGGAAAAGTTTGGGGAACCTGATTGGGCTGCAGTATGTCAGTCACTTCAGGTGACGTCATTCTGAAGTTAGATACAAGGCACACACGTGTGAGAGCTACTAGTGCTATGAAAGTTTATCAGAATTTCACAAAATCGTTTGAAGAAAAGGATGGCCTAAAAATATATATTTTTTTGTTTTTACACTTTTGACTCGTTTAAGGGACACATTTTTTTTTAGATTAAAACAAACTATTAAAGGGATCATTATAACATAGTAATTTAAAAATCTCACTAATCTCATTCTCAGACTAATAACGGTGTATAGCCTACAACGACGACGAGCTTTAAGATACATATGCACGAGGGTTTTTTGGCAAGCGGCGCGTGCGAACTCTAAACCACCTTTGATGCTCTCGAGCTCCAAACGCTGCTTTATTTTTTGATGGCAAGACCGAATAATGCCAGTCTAGCATGGCTGTCTCTCCAACTCATGCCACCCGTGGACCGACATGGCATTTAGCCGCGTCTTTTCGGACCCTCCGCCCAAGAGCATCTTTAAGACCTTCGCGGTCATGTTGCTGTCTATACTTGCGTCTCTGTACTTTCTCCACTGCCTCACGGATCGATGCGGGACCTGTATACCCACGGAGAGAAGAGATTCGGGTCCGGTGGAGGAATTTTACGCTTCGAAACCTAAAGATTTTGGGTCGCTGAGGAGAAAGAGACTTTTTCAGAAATGGACCTCCACGAGACCTCTGGTGATGAGGCACAACAGATTAATCCACCGGCTCGAAAGTGTCAGTGAAGAGGATTTACCTGAAATTGAGGCAGATAAACACCTTTTTTGGCCAAACCTACAACTGTCAAACTCTTTGGATGTAGATTTGGAGACGGGGGGCTCGTATTTTGATACAGGTAAACTGAGTTCGTTAGGTGAGGGCAGTAAGAAGCTGCCTCAGGCGATCATCATCGGCGTGAAGAAAGGAGGGACACGCGCGCTGCTGGAGTTTCTGCGCGTGCATCCAGATATTCGCGCGGTCGGAGCGGAGCCGCACTTCTTCGACCGTAACTATGACAACGGACTGGACTGGTACAGGTAAGTTAACTTGTTATGATCAGTGATAATGATGTGCACAATCAACACAAGAGTTTTAAAAGATATGCGTTATCATTATTAGATATCACAAAAGATGAATGAATTTCCCCCCTAATGACTAGAGAAGAAACATTAACATCATCACAAATAATTAGCTTTTAAACCATATACATAAATAATGTATTGTAGCCTATGTTATTTGTATGTAATCATAATAATATAACGTCAATATGATTATTATTCATAATTAATTAGTTTTGTTGTAGCACTGGTGTTTAGCTTTGTCAGTTGTTGTAGATGGTCAACAAGTAAAAAAAAAAAAGAAAAAAAAAAACACAAGCCAAATCTAAAAGTAACACTATAAATATTTGGTATTTCGCCTATAATAAAATATAACATAATAGTCTATGTTATTTTGGTAATAAAAAAGTATGTGTGGCTTGAAAACTATACATGTAAATAAATGGAAATGATTTATAATACATGCAAATAAAAAGGCAAATATCAATATCAGATTAAAATTTTACAAACAGCCAGCTCTGATTTGCTAATTTTCTAATCCATGATAATCAACTCCTCACTGTAATTAGGCTATATGAAACTATCTTGCATGGATATTTTGAGCTTCAAATTTAATCAAATTTTATCAAATTAAATGGAGAGCATAAGCTAAAAGGCATCCTCACAATATTATATAATGCACAATAGAGCTGTTTGAGGTCAATACTTTTTTCTAATTAAATAAAAAAAAATGAAATAAGAGGCTAGTATTTTACTCACTAAGAAGATTCTCAAGAAAACAATAATCTTAATATATAAATATATCTTAAAAATATGTATTTCCATTAATTTTTTTTTTACTATATAGATCGTTGTATGTATTTGTTTTATTGTTGTATCAGTTTATTTGCTACCATTTAAGATTACATGATGAAAATCTAAGTGTATTTTGTGGTATTTTTATGATACACTTATACGAATATAAGAAAAACAGTTTTCTTTTAGTTTTGTTATACTTTTATATGTATCTGTATGTTTTCTGCATCTATGTGTGTGTGTGTGTGTGTGTGTGTGTGTGTGTGTGTGTGTGTGTGTGTGTGTGTGTGTGTGTGTGTGTGGTTCATTCACATATCTCCAGGCTGCTGCTGTTGGAGTTTAACATTAGCTTGTCTTTTGCCGTTCTGTGTAATGGAGCATATCAGACATCACAGCTCTGTTATTAAAAGGGATTATGACAGTAATGAAAGGTTACCTGTCTGTCTCCGCAAGGTATATTTCACCACCAGATTTAGTTAACATACCAGGTCAGGCAAAATTGCAAAGTACTTGCCCGAATGCTCTCTTTCTCCTTCAATGGTTTTTGCCTTCTAGAACTTCTTACTGTCAAAAGCATAGATAAAACAAACAAATAAATACACAATAAAAAAAAAAATATATATAAATCCTTCAGAAACACTTTCTCCCTTTATCAACATGCAGTCTCTCTTTATAGCATCACTCTCACACCCTACACTGCTATTCATCCTTTGTGCTTTGTTATATCCACGAGGATCCCATCCATCCAAAAGAGTTGCCAGGATTCTTGGGAATGCGACACACGGTTTGGAAAACAGGCCTGGTTTCCCCCCCCATCCCCATCCCCATCCTTCAGAAAGGGATGGCCCTCAATTTACAATTTAAAATTACACAAGAAAACAATAACTGCAACATCAAAATTATTTTTTAGATAACAGCATGTGCCAGAAGATTTCTCGTCCATTTACAGTACGTCTGCATGAGCAACAAGTTAAAAAGTGTTGGGAGTTCAAATGAACAAAAAGTGAGTGTAATTACTAGGTTAACAGAAAACATTAAGAAGTGTGCTTTACTTGAGCTAAAACACTTTGGATGGGTGTCAACTTTCTACAAGACAGGAAAAAATAAAGAAAAAAACTTTTCGGCCAATGTTTTTCTCTCACTTTCTTTTTTCAAATGAGCTGAAAGACATTTCCTGAATTTATGCACAAGGCAGGACAGTTTGATGGATCTGTGCAAATATCTTGCAAATAAAGAAAACAAACATAAAATTACTTTTGCGGCATAAATTCTCACCCTTTGTCAAACCCTCTGGGAATAATTGCGTTTCTCCCGACCGCTGAAGTTATGAATGGGCTCTGTTTTTTCTCTCTCCCTGCACTAATCACTGTGTCCAATTTGCTGGAATTATGTGACTCTTTTCAGGCTAGGCTGTGAATGTTTAAACACAGAAATGTCCATCTGCAGGGATGAAGGTCCTTTGTATTTCGTAATGGCTGATACGGACACTGTGAAGGAATCACAGAACTTTGCTTCTCTGTGGGAATGTGAGACGTGTGTGTGTTTTGTCAATTAAGTCGCTCGTCTCCAGTTGGTCCAATTGGTGGTGCAAAAAAGTGCAACGTTTTTTACTGCCACAAGCTGTGCTTAGTATTTTCTCTACACTGTTTTCAGCAGTTTGTCAAAAAATAAAAACTACATAGCGAAAAAGTAATTTCAGCATTGCCGGACTGCATCTGTGCTACTACAAATATCAGTGTTGTGGTTGCTTGTCAAAACATTACTCACCCATCTGCTGTCAACTTCGCAATAGTGAAATCAGACACGCAGCCAGAACATCTGTGAGAGGTAAAACATTGAGTATTAGATTATATACTATTATGAAAGGCACGCTTTTTATTTGGGCTACCAATTAAACCCTTGTTTTAATAATTGACAGAGCTCCTTGGCTTCCATTTTGACAGGGTTCACTGCCAGCTTACTCAAAACTTTCTCTGTCTTGTGCTAAAACAATGGCACTTAAACCCCAAGGCTTTTATTATGGAAATCTGTTCTTTGAGTGCAAAAAGAGATCATCTGAAAGACTTGATGTAATGAGTGGTCTTTGCTTAAATTAAAGTCTGTTACAATCAAAGCTTCTGAATTTAACCTTCCAGAAACCTGTTGTGTCCAGGGTTGTACACTGTAAAGAGATTGCTGTAAATTTTACAGTAACTTACTGGCAGCTGGATGCCAGTAATTTACTGTAAAATGTTTTACAGTATTATTACTGTATTTTCACTTACAGTATACTGTACCTTTACTGTATTTTCACTTACAGTATACTGTACCATTTACTGTATTTTGTCTGTTACCGTATTGTCATTTACAGTATTAGTATTGAGTTTTTTTTTTTACATGTTTTCCCTACCCCAAAAAATTAGATCAACTCATGAACATTTGTCCTTAAAATATTCTTTTTAATCGTTGAACATTTTGTTTTTAGAAGTACAAATTACAAATCTTGACCTCAAAAAAAGGCAAAAATCACCAAGTCCATAGAACTAATCTCCTGGGGACCATTTATATCTGTAGCATGGCAAAAACGTACACGCACTGAAAACCAAAACAGGCCTTAAAATAATAAAATACCGTAAAAGTCAGTTTGTGTTGTTACATTTCAGTAATTTTGCCAGTCAAAGTTGACAAGCTCTCTGATGAGAAACACTGAGGAGTTCAGGCTGATGCTTTTTTTTTTGTGTGGATCTTTCCAGATTTCCATCTGCTCTGTGCCTTTAGTGTTTGGTGCCATCAGAGTTGATTCTCAGAATGAACCTGCAAGCACAAAGGGGGAAAAAATACATTAATTTTGAGAACGGTGTTGTCAGAATTTGCCCTAACTCTCAAACTTGATGCTGCATGTACTTTTATGTTGATAAAAGCAAAACATCTGATTCTGAATGCACCTACAGGGATGGTACATAATTACCTCATAATCCATTACATTCAAATCTTTAAGCTTCATTCTTTCACAATACATTCCTGTGTAGCTTAAACAGTAGAGAAAGATGCAAGAATGCTGAAACAATGAGTTTGATTTCCAGGGAATGGATAACTTAATAATAGGAACACGCCACCATTTTTTGAAATAGGGGTTTTTCACCATCTACCCTATATTTAGATAGGTGGACATTTTTGTCTCAGTGCATGCATTGTTTTAGTCTGGCAGTGCCGCCGCTAGCTTAGCATAATAAATGGAACCCTTTGTTGCCGGATAGCATGTTGGGAGTAAAAGGGATTAAAAAAAACTCAATTACTTCTTGTGGCCTGCGTATTCACAACGAGTACAAATAGCAATGCAGATTAAGACTAGGCGATTTCCTAGGCAGAGATTGACTTGGGACGAAGCACAGGCGAAGCACTGCTACTTGGGCACAGAGATATCACGCAACACCTGAAATCCCCCAACTTCCGTCAACATACCGGCGTGAATATTAGCTGGCTATTTTTCCTACAGTAGACATAGTGAATGGCGATAAACATGGCGGATTTTGTGAGAGACGAAGAGGGTGACTTCTCAGACAGTCAAGATCCAGAACCATAACTCTACGAACCAGAGTTTTCAGAAGAGGAGCAGAGTGCTTTGGAAATAGACAGACAAAAGGAGGAGGTTGCGATTGCTCAACAGCCTGAGGACGTGAGGATGAGAGCCAACACTAACTGGTGGAGTGAGTGTGGGAATATGCCAGCCTATGCCGACTGAAATAGAGTATCTGTGCTGTGGCGAGTGGGACAAGGTACTGCCATCGATGACCAGGCTCAACGTGTCAGATCAAGATGAGGTGCCTGCAGTTGTGTCTCAGCTACCGAGGATTTCTCTGCATTGATCCATCATGCAGTCCTCAACTTTTTTGAGAAGTCATCCTCTTTGTCTCTCACAAAATCCTCCATATTCATCGCCATTCACTATGTCTTCTGTAGGAAAAATAGCGAACTAATATTCACGCCGGTATGTTGACGGAAGTTGGGGGATTTCAGGTGTTGCGTGATATCTCTGTGCCCAAGTAGCAGTGCTTCGCCTGTGCTTCACTGCAATATAGTCCCAAGTCAATATCTGCCTAGGAAATCGCCTAGTCTTAAAGGAACACGCCTTTTTGGGACTTTAGCTTATTCACTGTATTCCCCAGAGTTAGATAAGTCCATACATACCTTTTTCATCTCCGTGCTTGCCGTAACTGTCTGACGCACCCACCGCTAGCCTAGCTTAGCACAAATACTGGAGGTAAACGGCTCCAGCTAGCATACTGCTCCCAATAAGTGACAAAATAACGCCAACATTTTCCTATTTACATGTTGTGATTTGTATAGTCAGAGTGTACAAATAACAAGGTCATATGAGACACAGACATATTTTAACCATATAAATACTGGGAACTATATTCTCAGAGGGCGAAGCACTGCTACTTCTGTGGAGTGATTTGCTCGCAGCACTAGAGAAGCCCTGTGGTGAGGAGCAGAGTTTGCTCAGAGCTGCGGTAATCACTCCACAGAAATAGCAGTACTTCGTCTTCTGAGAATATAGTTCCCAGTATTTATATGGTTAAAAGATGGCTGTGTCTCATATGACCTTGTTATTTGTACACGCTGTGACTATACAAATCACAACATGTAAATAGGAAAATGTTGGTGTTATTTTGTCACTTATTGGGATTAGTATGCTAGCTGGAGACATTTACATCCAGTCTTTGGGCTAAGCTACTGTAGGCTAGTGTTGGGTGCGTCAGACAGAGTTACGGCACGTACGGAGATGAAAAAGTTATGTATGTATCTCATTCTGGGGGATACGGTGAATAAGCTAAAGTCCCCAAAAGTCGGGGGCAGACATGCTATCCAGACATGCTATCCGGCGTCGTTGCCAAACGCGAATAGAGCGTAAAATTCTCGTCTACCGCGTCTAGTTGGACGCTTGAACATTTTGAATCCATTCGCATGTCCAAAGCTAAATTGACACGCGTAAAAAGCAAGTGTTTGAAGCGAAATTGACGCGCGTCCGAGGCAAAAATCCGCTTCCTGTGGGAGGGGCAAGTGCTAGACGGTTGTCTGTTTGCAAGATGGCTGATGTTGATTGACCTCTAGAGGTGCGTAATTGCGTCTTTACATTGACTTAACATTTAAATCACTCGCACCAGACGTTCTATTCGCGTTTGGTGTGAACGCACCATAAGACAATGCATGCACTGAGACAAAAATATGTTTGCCCACTTACGTAAATATAGAGGAAACAGTGAAAAAACCCTATTTCAAAAAGCGGTAGCGTGTTCCTTTAAACTTAAATACAATGTAAGTTGCTTTGGAAAAAAGTGTCTGCCAAATGCATGAATGTAAATGTAATGTAAAAAAATATATTTATTTTGGGTTACCTAATTCTGCATTCGACAAAATGGACAGTTAATGCTGAAGAAGAGTCTGTTAGCTGTTGTAACTGGATGATGATTCTTCATAGTCAGCATCCATGTTTTTGCTTAGAGAACAGACTCTCCTGAAACAGACAAAGTCACAGCAGCCTTTTAGTGTTATTATAGTTCACAGAAATAAAATACAATAACAGAACTTATTACTAACAACAACGACATGAGGGGTAAAGATAATGTAAGATATGATGTTGTATGGTGTTTATAGTTTTTTAATAAATTAAACAACATTTAAATATTAGTTAGCAAAATTTTGCTATATTGATAATGGTAATTGCTAACCCTTTCCTCCTCCTCAAACGTCAACCTGTTCTGTGTAATAGTGGAGAGCGTCAGCAGTGATGTACAGTCCGGAGGCGGAGGGAATGGCTTCTGCAAATTCAAAATAAAGAACAGAAACTGATGGATGATTATTTAAAAGCACTTTAACTCTGCTGCCTGGTAAACCCGTTTTCTCCCCTTCCGTTGGTTTCATCGGCAGTTACATTATATTATGTCTGCCTGCTAAACTAACGCATACTTCAGCTAATTTAGTTGATGTTATCTTACTCACCTGTAGATGTCATCACCATTAGGACGGCAATCACAAGAAATGACTCCAAAACAAACCTCCGACATTGCAGGCCACAAACTTGAAAATAAAACAAAAGATGTAATTAACAATGGTGTCGCTTAAATGGTTAGTTTACTTAAAAAATAAAAATTATGTCCATTTACCATTTACTCAGCCTCAACTTGTTCATAACCTGTATTCATTTATTTCTTGTGCTGTACACAAAAGAAGATATTTTAAAAAACGTGAGTAACCAAACAAGTTTCTGGTCCCCATTGACATCCATAGTATTTTTTTTTTTATTATAGAAGTCAATGGGGACCAGCAAACTGTTCCATTACCAACATTCTTCAAAATATCTTCTTTTATGTCCAGAAGAAAGAACTTCATGGAGGTTTAGAACAACTTGTGGGCAAGTAAATTATGACAGAATTTCTTTTTGAGGTGCACTATTCCTTTAACTTATTTTTTCACGTTAGCTCACT
Organism: Gila orcuttii; assembly: GCA_026230005.1. Lineage (NCBI taxonomy): Eukaryota > Metazoa > Chordata > Actinopteri > Cypriniformes > Leuciscidae > Gila > Gila orcuttii. Next base: position 35,378,071 of record JAPDVR010000017.1, on the reverse strand, counting down.
TTACGTTGTTACATCTGCCTAACTAGCTAAGTTGTGATAAATAGGGGATGGAAGTTCGCGGAACATACATATGGTATTATTATTCTCTGTTTAATAAGTTTACTTCGGCTTATTTAGGTGAAGTTAACCTACCAGTTGATGTTATGACGGCAATGAAAAGGCTCCAACACACACCTCCATCGTTGCAGACTGCAGACATTATACAGATCACAAACCTGACAATAAATCAAAGCATATACTTGACAATCTTGTTTAAAAACCTCACATAAACAAGGGTTTCGTCTATCTCACTTTACCTCAGTATTTCACCACGACACGCTAGTTCGTTGCGGTTAACGTTAAGTAGCCTAACTGACGACTCCGCCTGGCGAGCTACGTTAAAGAGGCAGAGATATGCTCAAACTTTATTGTTATCGTTTTAACTAAAGAATATTTCGTATAATATAGGTGAACTTAGCTTACTTACCAGTTAATATTATCACCGTGACGGAGATCCAGCCGACTGTCAGGAAAAAAAAAAAGGCACCAAAACCATTCCGACCAAAACAAAAAGACAAATCATGTTAGTTTGCTGTTAACATAAATGAAAACATTTGCAAATGTTTGTTTTACATAAAATAGAAATAATATACTAACCTTTTTGGAGTTACCGGTACATCTTTTGTCCACATTAACTGCCACTTCAACCATACAGTCAAAAAAATTCAAAAGAAATCTCTCTTGCCATTGGTCAGTTTTTCGCGGGCAAGTTCACTACTGTAAATTGATTTACAGTAGAGAATAATTACAGTAGTGACCATATATTTTCCCATAATCCTTTGCGGTTTACAGTAACATACTGTATAAACATTTTACAGTATCTTACAGTACATATTACAGTAAAATACTGTTCAAATTACAGAAACCAGTTACAGTGTATTTTTATTGATTATATGGCTACAGTAGTTGTTGCATCTCAGGATTTGACAATCATCTCTTACCATTGGTCTCCAACACGTGACTCTTCCAGTAGATACTGGGTGAACTATCCCTGTTTTGACAACTAATGCAGGGCCTAATTATCCATATGAATAACTACAGCAGATTCAGGTGTCACCACACAGAAACATCCGAGGAACATGAATTGCAACAGCCAAATAAATTGACGAAAGAATTTTTGAAAACAAAAACAAAAGGATCTGAAATATTCTTTAGTTTTTTGGTATTGCATTAATAGTCATACACTGAATATGTTCATAAATTATTTGGGCCCCTATACTTGTCGTAAATCGCATACTTCCTTTTAATTATAGCACTGTTTTATATGTGAGGAAATTAAGTAATTACACATCTGGAGAGCTTGTGCACTTTTGTTTCTGTGCACTCTTCCCCCTCTGTAGCCCCTGCGGTGAGGGCTTCTCTCAAGTGGATTCAAGGAACGCATATCAAAGCATAGCCATTCAAACTACATTAAAACCTCTTTAAAAATTCAGGCTAGAAAATGTGTAAAAAAAAATCCTAGGCCACATGTCTGTAGAAACTTCTTTAGGACATTTTTCTCCTTAAACTATCCTAAGCTGCAGTTTTCATTGTGCAAATAAACTACCCAGCAAAATCACAAGCTCTGTCGACTCCAAATGTCTGTGAACATTAATAGTGTTCTCAGCAGCAGAGTTTGACTTGTAAAGTTGGTTTGTGATTAAGTGAGTAGCAGGCTCTTAAACACACGTCTGTTTGGAGCTGGTAGACACATCTATCATCACAGGTGTTGTGGAGAAGTTTTTGGAGAACCCGTGGAGAGGCTGGCTGGCCAGTTGGCAGAGGGTAGTGTGAACTTCGCTGGAATATGGGGAATGTTCTTGAGTGATGCATGGCACAGACCGAGTTCCTCGTACACAGAACATGGTGTTCACTTCACACTGACAGACACAGCCTGTGGTAAATGGTTTACAGTGCAGTGGCAAAGTTCCTAGGAAAATAAAACCCCTGTGTTAATAGAAATATGGACAGATTCACATTAGTACAGTAAAAATTGACTGTCAGTAATATACATGTGCATTCAACACACTATTTCACATTTGGCCAGGTGGAGTATTTTTTCAACGCGTTGCCTCAACCCAGCATGATCTCAATCATAATCATAGATATCTGTATGTAAACTCTTAAAAACAGAGTTCTTTATCTATGGTTCCATTAAGAACCTTTAACTTCCATCGCAAAAAAGGGCTCTATAGTAGAAAATTGATCTTTAAATTATGTTCTTCACACTAAGAAAAATTTGATTCACATAAAGGTTCTTTGGGGAAACCAAATTTAATTTAAATAAATTTGACAATATTAAATACTATTTCAGAATACTTAATAATAATAGTAATAAAATTCTCCAATATCAGACAATACCAGATATGTTACCTGTGTGTCCCTAACTTTATTTATAAATGAAATCAAGATTCATCATTTCCATCTTTTCCAAACATAATGATTTTTGAACAACCTGTATATATATATCAGCTAAACATATACCTCTAAACATACTCATCACAACTTTCTGCATTTTTACATTTAAAAAAAACATCATTCTGTAAGACTTATAAGAGGTTTTCCTCATGGGGAACAAAAAATGTCCATTGCCATTTGGTCCCCATAGGGTATACCTGATCCACTTCACCTTTCATAATACTAATGAGATCATATTTTTTGCTGAACATTTTTCTCCTATAGGGGTGCATCGTTCACCTGCTCGCACACACACCTGCATGTGCTTTATTAGATCATTATAGTGTTTTCTACCTGAGCCAGCCTTGGGGCAGGTTGTACTGTAATGTTGTAGTGCTAGGATGACATAAGCCAGCTGGGACATGAGATCACACTGAACAAAGAGACCCCTGTGTGTGTGTGTGGAGCGTTTGATCTGGTTTGGCTAGGGGCACCGCTGTGACGTTCACTCAAGTTACCGCAAATATACAAAGAAACACTCTCATCTCTCTCTGCATTTCTTACAAAGCTCAGAAGACAGTTAAATAGTTAGACTACATAATTACCATTTTCCAAACACTTTTATAACAGGTATGCTGATCATATTTCGCTCAAAGCATGACAACGACTCTGTTACCAGTGTAAAATTGCACATGTATAAACACCCCTTGATTAAAAGTTGACTTTGTTTATTTTGTGAAGCAAGATGCTAGCAACTGAAATGTGAGCCATGTTAGAACCTTGTGATTTACAACGAGAAGCTGAGAGTATTTAAATGTGCTTGTTTACGGATGTGGGTCACAGGAAGGTGCATAACTTTTATGTAGGTCGTGTTTGGAGGTGAGAGGGGTCAGTAACTGGATCTGTAAAGTGAAGGACTTTGACTTGGCTTCAGGAGGGTGACCATTAATGTCAGAGAGGACTCAAGAGGTCTCTCAACCCTTGTTCAGAGAATGTGTAAGTCTGTCTATGTGTGTATCAGATAGCATGCTTTGGCTGCGTATGACTGCGATCTACCTCACAATACAAGGGACATTGCGATACATGTGCCACGATGCATCACATCATAATTGGTTCACAAACTGTGCTAAGCAGGAGAAAGACTCTCACACATTTTGCTTCACTTAAATCCAGTATGCCAATTTCAAAATTAGTGATTATTTAGATGACAGGATTCTTCATTAATTGAGCAGTAGGAAAATAGTTATTATATATATTTTTTTTAGTATAAAAAATTATTTTCTCACAGACATAAACATATTAAATATTCGGAATGTGTTGCTTAAACCTCAAGACCTTTTCCAAAGATAAGAATTTAAGAAGTTTATGTTTGTTTTGCTGTTTATGTCTGATTATGTTTAACATTTTATAGCAAACAAACACTATGTAAACACTTTATGTATACACACTAATTTTCCTCACAATGCTGCTTTGATAATTTACATCCTAGTATCAAAACCATATAGGGCTTGACTATCTCTCTTTATATTATATAATATAATCTCAGACATACACACACAAACAAGGACACACATACACATTTACAACAAGTGTCTTATGACTTTCTCAGCAGAACACACATTGTGTTCGCCCCCTCAAATACACACACACACACACACACACGCAAACAGCCTCTTAAGCAGCTGATCCCCAGAGCCGTTTGGGGGGCCAGGGCACAGTGCTGTCAACAGCTGCCTGAAAGGCATTCTGGGAATCCAGCCCCCAGTGGGCACTGAAGAGAGAGAGCAGGTGGAGACTGCTCCACAGACACCTCCATACACACACAAACACACCTGACGCCATTATCTGCCACAGCTACCTCACAACCTGAACACGGCTTAGCAGGACTTACATTTGCAACTTTCGCCACTAAGATGAGAGCAAGCAAGCAGGCTTTGATAAAGAGTGGAACAAGGGATCGATAATTTGCAGGTCACAGGGAACAACTCTAAAAGGCCAGAGATGTCTGCCATGAGAGTGACCCTCATGCAGACACAGATGGGAATGCAAGGGATCAGTTACTCACAAGTCGGGTGTCACCACTTGTTTATGTTGTTCGATTTGTGCAGGCTTTGATCCCGGGAAAACAGTTAGAGCTATTTTTAACTACAGAGATGGTGTCTAGGCAACTTTTTATGTTATATGGCACAGCATCAAAGTGCAGAAAGATGCTTACCAGTCCAAGAGCGCCATCCACGTACCTCTTGTGACCAGCTTGCGATGAACGATTAATTATTCATAAGAAAACTTAGTTCATCCAAACTGAAAATTCTGTCATCATTTACCCTCCCTCAAGTAGTTTCAAACCCTATTGAATTTCACTTTTCTGTCAAGAACAAAAGGTTAATTTAATTAATATTCTGGTCAGTCTTCAACATAATAAAATTATTTTAAAAAAGGCCTGTCAAACACCAAAATGACCAAAAAAGTATCGTAACACGTAAAACTGACATGTTTTTTTTTTAAATGGTTACGATTATAAATAAAATCACTCGTATGAAAAACTTTTAATATAAATTCACAGATTACCTAAACAATATGTACATTATATTTGATACAACGCAATTGACCTGCAATCATCATAATCATAATAGAAATGCACATTTCACAACACATCAGTGTTTTGAAACTTTACAGGCATTTTCATGACCCCAAAGTGAGAGTCACAATTTTAAGGACACCATCATAGATTGCCCAGTATTTCAGATTACTAAAAAAAAAAAAAAAAAAATTCCAAATGGGTCAAACTGACCTGCAACCTAATACAATGGTTAAAAGTGTTTCATGCAACTAATGCACTATATTCCAAGTCTTCTGAAGTCATATGATATCTTTGTGAGAAACAGACCAAAAGTCGTTTTCTGAAAGTCATACAGGTGTGGAACAACCTGAGAGTGAGTAAATCCCTTTAAGTGGCGTTTACATTTGCAGCGATACAAAGTGACTGTTTTCAATAAGAGTTGGTGATTTTAGGTGACGAGCAACAGGTACTTGTGTGATCCACCTTCTAAAACAGTTGGATACTCGAGGAGAAATCTGTGGCCAACAAACATTACTGCAACATGGTGACATCCATCTAATCTCTGTCAGTGCAAACGCACCTTTACTGATTCTTTAACACGTGAATTACTGCATAGCCACATTAACAGCACACAGAGTCTTGATAGCACACATTAACAGCAGCTACGTTTGCTCAATCTTGTTTTGCCAATGAAGACGTATCTTTAATATTTACATCTAAGTGGAGGCAATACTATTGTGCCACAAAATCGTGAGACCTTCAGATATACAGAGCGATTTATTCAACATGCTCTTAAGGGCATGTCTGTGAATGTAAATGTTTGTTTATTCGCTTTGAGCATCGTGGAACTACACTGGTTGATGTTTTTGTATTTTAAAGCGAACTAACCTAGGGCGGTTCTCAATGTATCAACCAAAGCAGCTCAAAACTGACTTCAGCACTCGCAGCAATTTAGTATCATTTCACCTTCCTCCGCAGATTCCTCTCTTTCTCCTTAGAAAAACCTCGAAAGTGGTAGCAAAGTGTTATCCTGTCAGAAAGAAGTTGAAATAGTACACCAAGCACTTGGCAGTAGAAGTGCATGTGGGTTTATGTCTGTGCAGAGCCTGCAGGAACAATGCAAAGGGAATCTGACAATATAAAGGAGCCGCTGATGTCTGTGAACTAGACCCAACAGCGCTGAACAAAACTACCCACAATAAAAAACAACTACAATAGATCAATCCTGCAAAAGACTGCATGTGAGCATAGCTGTCGCTGCAGTGAGCCAAAAGACGGTATCGAGACCAGACACAAAAAGGAAGAGAGCACATGCGTGTTACGGGCCTCAATGGGGCGGAATGGTGGAATAAACCCTTTCCGTCGCATGATGGATTTCACTTTCCCAGTCCACAGGCAACAGCTTTATCACAGGAGAGAGAGAGAGAGAAAGCAATTTTCCATCCTAAGACAGACATGAGAGAGAGAGAGAGACACTTGGAAAACCAGAAAAAAAATCAGTAGTTCCTTTTCAATCCTGAAATAATTATTTAAATGGTTTAAATTAGTAAAATAAACACTTTTCTAGCAAGATTATAATAATTAGTGACATTCAATATCTTAATCATCTGGTGAAAATGAAATGTAGACCCATTATAATCACTTCCATTCACGAATGCAGCACAAAGGCCTCTTTTAAAAAACATAAGTAGACTTTTTCTTGCGTTTTTGGCATACTTTGTTCCTCAGCCACAGTTGAAATATAAGAGCTGTTTTAAATGATTAGTTTGCACTAGTGTTTATGTGGTTCTTATTGTTAGGTGTTTAACGCTGTGGGTGTCCTGCGAGCTGCTGTGTGTAATGTGTGTGTTATCTATCTTTCCATGTGACCCGTGCCAGCAGTACAAACCATGCCAGTCATTTGGTGTCCCTATGCCACTGTGAATCAGAGAGAAAAAAAAGACAGAGAGGGAGAATTGCAGAGAAATGCCAAGTGAAAAATGGAATTGTGTGTGGGTCAGCCCAGTTTAACCTTTTTTCTTTCCTTGTGCACTTCTGCCTGCAAGGCAAGCTCTGAAAGAACAAACAAATAAACACATCTAGAACTAATCTCACAACTTACCGTTTTCAAGAGACTGATGGCGTGTTCATATAATAAAATAATTACTTAATGATGTTCCAAACTAGGGTCATCACGGTACCAAAATTTCAGTAGTCGGTACCAACACCAGAAAAATTGAGGATCTCTGTACAAATGTCACTCAATCAATCGAGCATTTGACAGCAGCATCTATCAGTACTACCGGTACTGCATAAATGCAGTATTGAAGACAATAGCAATACATATATTATTATACTTCATTTTATCTGATGTTTTCTAATTTGCTTTCTTAGTTCCCTTTCGAGGGAACTCGAACTGCGTCGGTGACGACACTAGGGGAACGCCCTTCAGCGTAGCGCGTCTGAATTTATGAATGAAACCGAATCCAATCCTATTGGCGTTGCGTGATGACGTAGCGTGTGACGGCATAAGCGGATGTATACAAAAGCACGCCGGCACACAGAAATGTCAGCTTTTTGCTATTCAGCAAGCGCTCTGTGTATGTGTGAACAAGTCTGTCCTATTTGGTGTTGTATGTCCTGTTAAAGTATTTTGCAATAAGATTCTGTGGCTGGAATCTCGCGTTTGCCGAGGCAGCGCGTAGGTTTAAGGTTTGCCTTGCAGTTGCAATACAGAATCTAGTAGCTCGGATCTCGCGTTTGCCGAGGCAGCGCTTAGATTACGAGTGTATTTTGCAATAAGATTCTGTGCCTGGAATCTCGCGTTTGCCGAGGCAGCGCGTAGGTTTAAGGTTTGCCTTGCAGTTGCAATACAGAATCTAGTAGCTCGGATCTCGCGTTTGCCGAGGCAGCGCTTAGATTACGAGTGTATTTTGCAATAAGGTTCTGTGGCTGGAATCTCGCGTTTGCCGAGGCAGCGCGTAGATTTAAGGTTGCCTTGCAGTTGCAATACAGAATCTAGTAGCTCGGATCTCGCGTTTGCCGAGGCAGCGCTTAGATTACGAGTGTATTTTGCAATAAGATTCTGTGGCTGGAATCTCGCGTTTGCCGAGGCAGCGCGTAGATTTAAGGTTGCCTTGCAGTTGCAATACAGAATCTAGTAGCTCGGATCTCGTGTTTGCCGAGGCAGCATGTAGGTTACGAGTCTACTTTGCAGTTTGCTGTGTGAGTACGAGGCATGAACAGTCAGCTCCTGAGGGTGCTGGCTGTGTTCATTGAGAAATAACTCGCCGCACACGTGCGTTTCGGGTATCTCAGCCTCGCGCCTGTTGACTTTCTTCTCGAGAGATGAAAGCCAAATATCTTGTGTACTACTCGAATCTCGCGTTTGTTAAGGCAACGCGTTACGGGTCTGCAATAAAAGGGACACACGCGATCTGATAAATAATACTGTTTAGGTGCGAGGCATTCACAGTCAGCTCCTGAGGGTGCTGGCTGTGTTCATTGAGAAATATCTTGACGCGTACAGCCGTGCGCTGTCAGGTGTTTCAGTCTCGCGCCTGTTGACTTTCTTCTCCAAGGATGAAAGCCAAATTATAACGGCTCGAATCTCACGTTTGCCGAGGCAGCGTGTAGGTTACGGGATCGTATAATTAAATATAAAACAGTATTCCAGTGTTATGGCTGCATTTAATTCCGAGGAGTTAAAGTAATTAAAAATTGTATCTGACTTAGAACTTGGTTAGATATTTTAATTCAGCCTACCATCTGAAGGAGAGTATCGCTTCTAGAGGTCCCCCTCAAAAAAAAAAAAAAAAAAAAAAAGCTGAGCTTGGGACTCTAGGCGGCGCTCTCGCCCAAAGCCTTTCAGGCCAGGAAGGCGAAAGGGAAGAGGTCCTAACTCCTGTGAGACCTCCAAGGGCCGCCCCCCCGGAGAGAGAGCGATCGAGGTCCCCTCTCTCCTCGGGCCCTCAGGATGCTGGCGTCGGTTTCCCGCCGTCTCTGACGCTTCGGGTCACGCCAGCTTCCAGCGAGCACACGCTGCTCTTTCTGCCCCGAAGGCCTGCAGTCAAACAGCGTTTGGGTTCGCACACGGTGGGTCGTTGTCGGTTTTCCCCTGCCGGTCATCCGCTTCAGGGTGCCGTCAAGGACTCGCACAAAACACTGGACACCAGCCCCGAGGGGCTGGTTCCTTTGGTGAATTTCGTGGAGGCATGGCAAAACCTCACGAATATTTCTCCATGGGTCCTGCGCACTGTAGAAATTGGGTACAGACTGCAGTTCCGGGTCCGCCCACCAAAATTCAACGGGGTGGTTCGGACGGCAGTGCACCCAGAGCAGGGTCTGGTGTTGGAACAGGAGGTCAACTCGCTGCTGGAAAAAGGGGCCATAGAGCATGTTCCCCCACCAGTCAGGGAGTCCGGGTTCTACAGCCGGTACTTCATAGTTCCAAAAAAGGATGGAGGGTTGCGTCCAATTTTAGATCTGAGGCATCTGAATCGGTCTCTGAGGAGGTTCAGGTTCAAGATGCTCACTATTCCCACCATCGTGAGTCAGATCCAATCCGAGGATTGGTTTGTCACGATAGATCTAAAAGACGCCTATTTTCACATCTCCATCCTTCCATCGCACAGGAAGTTCCTGAGGTTTGCTTTCGGGGGCGAAGCTTACCAATATCGGGTTCTTCCATTCGGCCTAGCACTCTCCCCTCGCACGTTCACCAAGTGTATGGATGCAGCTCTGGCCCCACTGAGGCTCCAGGGCATCCGCGTGCTGAATTATATCGACGACTGGCTCATACTGGCCCAGTCTCGAGAGTTGGCAGTTCGGCATCGAGATGTCGTCCTTGGCCACATTCAGCGCTTGGGGTTGAGGCTCAACACAAAGAAGAGCGTGTTGACACCCGCCCAACGAACTACGTTCCTGGGGGTGGTATGGGACTCAATGACGATGCAGGCACACATGTCTCCCGCACGCATCGAGTCCATTCTAACCACACTAACCAGGGTGAAGCTAGGCCATACCATCACAGTAAAACACTTCCAGAGGGTGTTAGGTCTCATGGCAGCAGCGTCCAGCGTCATACCTTCTGGCCTGCTACACATGAGAGCCCTGCAGTGGTGGTTGAAAGCCAAGGGGTTTTCCCCAAGGGGAAATCCGTTCCGCTTGATAAGGGTTACGCGCAGGTGCCTTCGTTCCCTTTCAATGTGGAAGAAACCTTGGTTCCTGTCCCAAGGTCCCAAGTTGGGAGCATTATGTCGCCGAGTATCCGTTTCGACAGATGCCTCCCTCACGGGCTGGGGCGCGGTCATGGACGGCCGCTTTATGAGAGGTCTCTGGCAGGACCATCATTCCTCTTGGCACATAAATTGCCTAGAAATGTTGGCGGTGTTCCGGGCTCTGAGGAGCTTTCTGCCAGACCTCCATGGTCGCCATGTCCTAGTAAGATCCGACAACATGTCGGTGGTATCTTACCTAAACCGTCAGGGGGGTCTGAGGTCGCGCCCTCTGTGCAGACTGGCACATCAGATCCTCCTGTGGTCCCAGCGGAGACTGTCGTCTCTCAGGGCGATGTATGTCCCGGGGGACCAGAACCAGGGAGCAGACATGCTGTCGAGGCAGGGGCTGAGGCCCGGGGAATGGAGACTCCACCCCGAGGTGGTGGAGTTAATATGCGAGAGGTTTGGCCCAGTGGAAGTGGACCTATTTGCGTCTCGAGAGACGACACACTGTCCACTGTGGTTTTCCCTTTCTCATCCAGCCCCGCTGGGGTTGGATGCTATCGTGCAGATGTGGCCGAGGCTGCGTCTGTACGCCTTTCCCCCAATCGCTCTGCTCCCAGCAGTTCTGGAAAGGGTCCGTCGGGACGGGGTCAGCCTACTATTAGTAGCCCCGTGTTGGCCCGCCCGAGTATGGTTTTCGGACATCATCCTGCTTCTGGCAGGCCCGCCATGGCAGATCCCTCTGAGGAGGGACCTGTTGTCTCAGGCAGAGGGCTCAGTTCTCCACCCTCGGCCCGAGCTGTGGAAACTGTGGGTCTGGCCCCTGAGGGGGCACAGTACCTAGAAGCCGGCCTGTCAGCAGAAGTGGTTGAAACTATACTCACTTCCAGAGCTCCCTCCACGAGGAAGTTATACGGCCTTAAGTGGAATGTTTTTTCCATTTGGTGCAGAGAGCGTGTTTTGGACCCAGTTCACTGCCCAGTGGCTTCAGTGCTGGAGTTTCTCCAAGACCGCTTTTCTGCCGGGCTTACCCCGCCCACACTCAAGGTTTATGTGGCTGCCATTGCGGCTTTCCACGCTCCTCTGAGTGATGGTCCCCTGGGGAGGCATCACCTGGTCGTACGTTTCCTCCGTGGAGCCTGGAGGATGAGACCTGCGACTCGCACCAGGGTTCCCTCTTGGGACCTGGCGGTGGTTCTCGAAGGGCTGGCCGAGGCCCCCTTCGAACCATTGGAGTCGGCTGAGGCCAAGAACCTTTCGTTTAAGGTGGTCTTTTTGTTGGCCATTACTTCTCTGAGGAGGGTAGGAGATCTTCAGGCGCTCTCTATTTCCAATGGGTGCTTGGAGTTTGCTCCAGGCAACATTAAGGCCATCTTACACCCCAGGCCCGGCTATTTGCCCAAGGTACCATCTAATGTGGCACCGCCTATGGTTCTGCAGGCATTTCATCCTCCACCTCATGTGACGGCGGATGAGGAGAGACTTCATCTGCTCTGCCCTGTCAGAGCACTTCGGTATTACATCCAGAAGTCCTCCTCATGGCGGAAGTTGGACCAGTTGCTGGTCTGTTTTGGATCGCCCAAGAAGGGGCTTCCCGCCTCTAAGCAGACCATCAGCAACTGGATCATTCAGACTATTTCCCTGGCCTATCAGGTGCGCAATTTGCCTTCACCTATAGCCGTGAGGGCTCACTCCACCAGAGGCATGGCACCTCTAGAGCCCTCCTTTCAGGGGTTCTATCCATGATATATGTGAGGCGGCTGGCTGGGCCACTCCACACACATTCATGAGGTTTTACAGTCTGGACCTTCCCTCTACACCCGGTGCACGAGTGCTTTCGTCCTAAGTTGTGCCTGAAGACAGCTTCACACTAGGATGAGCGGGGTTCGTTGTGGTATAGTGGGTATCTCGTTCCCCTAGTGTCGTCACCGACGCAGTTCGAGTTCCCTCGAAAGGGAACGTCTCGGGTTACGTATGTAACCCTTGTTCCCTGAGAAAGGGAACGAGACACTGCGTCGGTTCGCCACACCTCACCCCGCTTGGAGCACTTGCTTCATAGCAAAAGCTGACATTTCTGTGTGCCGGCGTGCTTTTGTATACATCCGCTTATGCCGTCACACGCTACGTCATCACGCAACGCCAATAGGATTGGATTCGGTTTCATTCATAAATTCAGACGCGCTACGCTGAAGGGCGTTCCCCTAGTGTCGTCACCGACGCAGTGTCTCGTTCCCTTTCTCAGGGAACAAGGGTTACATACGTAACCCGAGACGTTCTTCAATATTTTGCATGAAACTATTCTTAATAAATTACTTAACTCATTTACATTTACATGCATGCATTTAGCAGATGCTTTTATCCATACTATACAATGTCATGTTAGAAAGCTAGGAAATGTATTAAATGTTAATTTATTTAACATAGTTAATTAATTAATTTATTGTTTATTACTTTATTAGTAATAAAGTGTTTTTCCATTAGCAAAGCCACGTGTTTTTTCATAGAAACTAAATACTGTATTCTGAAGGCAATCTTCAAGTTATCATAATAATAACTCCTGAACTATAAATTCGGTAGTAGCAGTACTATCAAATAACACATGGATGTTAGCCTGGTCATAATTCTGCTTTATTTCCCAATCACAGGCAACATAATCCACAATATGTGCACACATTGCTTTTATTTTTAGCCATTGATGTGTTCGTGTTCAAGGCATATTGTTTTGCCTTTAGAGATGAATTTGGGAAATGCATCATGGCAGTCACAGTGTAATCCAGTGTTACAGAAACATGCAAGAAGACTCGTGCACACCACAGCTCCAGTAACAGACACTTGAGGGTTGGCAGTCTCAGCACAACTGGGCTGATCTCCCACACAAACACACAACAGAAAGAAAGAAAGAAAGAAAGAAAGAAAGAAAGAAAGAAAGAAAGAAAGAAAGAAAGAAAGAAAGAAAGAAAGAAAGACGTCTGTGGTATATATAACTCACCTATGAATGCTGTATTCATCCTTATTCTTGTGGTTAAATCTCTCAGGTGGCCACCGTCTCTCTAAACATACAAGCACTATATGGATGTTAAAGTCTGCACATGGTGCAATACACCATGTTTAGGCGTTTAAGGTGTTAGTCTGAATACCATATAATCCTTACCACAATATCCGTGGATTTATGATGCATAATTAGCAGGTTGAGATGTTCCAACATTCTTTCCTTTGTTCTTGCGTATTCTGCAGACATTTCAAGAGATGATCTCTGTTGTGATTTAAAGAGTCTCATAATTCCCAGAAGAGACACTGCACACTTTTTACTGGACTCGTTTCAGGATCCAATAGACGTTTTTCTACATATAATTCACAATCCTGACAAATAACATGAAACGTGTATGTGCATATGTGTTTGTTGAATTCATTCATCCTCTTTATGAATATACATTCAGCGAGACGTAAGCTCACGCTACAAGTCAGTACGGCTGGCAGACAAATCAGTCATCAGGAGAGAGTGACCCGCTCTGGCACCGGAGCACTGACGAATGAAGTCCGCTGGCAGAGCTTGGCTCTTTTGCATAAAGATAGAGTATAGGCCTGTGATGGATACTGTAACCACAGACTCCTCAGACGAGGTCCAGTAATTTAATGAGTCCCAAACTGAACACTTCTAATTGCTAATGGAACCAGCCTTGACTCGCCATAAAACAGTCTGGAGGAACTTTGACAGAACGCCTTGTCTAAGTGATGGAGGAGAAGCACTTCTTTGGTTGTTTTGCTTTCTTGTTTGTGAAAAATGAAGCATTTATGGGACATCGATTATACTTGCAATAAAGTGAAAAAAGGTGCTGTATTTGTTAAAAAACAGAGCAAGGGAGAGAATACCAAAGGGAAGGATTAAACACTAAGACTGATTTCTACTTATTTTAGTTAAAGGGTTTCCACATTTTCTGACCAATGAATTTCTATGACTTTTCCAGTCATTTCTTAGTCAAGGATTTTTTAAATATAATTTTTTTTTGCAGAGATCATACTCAAAAAAGTCTATAAAATAGTTAGAGACGTGTATATAGACAATATTTCCATGACTTTTCCACTATTTTTTATGATTTGTAAAAGCTTTTTAAAAATCATTTTTTAGATTATCGCACTCACAAAGAGTAATTTCTTGCCTAAGAAATGATTCAGAGCAAAACAAGAAAAAAATATAGACTTCATAAATATCAATGACTTTTCCATAACCTTTTATGATTTTATTAATTGCCATGACTTTAGTCACACTTTTGAAATTCCCTAGTGTTTCAGGACACCAAACAAAATTACAAAGTTTTCTTTGAGTATCCCAACTTTGTGCAACATAACATGGGTCAGGATTATCTGTTTGTCTAAGCAATGTGAGACAAGGAAGTGTTCCTGCATTTCACTTTCAATTACTTGAATGGTAATAAACTACATCTTCAGTAGATGCTGAAAATAAATTTAATTAAAATAAATTTCAATCATAATTTTTAACTATTTCCTCATTTGTCCAGTACTCCAAACAAAAATCAACCACTAGCTTGTATGACCCCTTCACGACCTGGCCCTAAAGCCTTAAACATTTAATAACACTCAGACCGCACACTAGTACTGTATCTATGTCATTCTTCTGAGAGTGAGTGTGACAGCATTTTTAAAGAGCTTGGATAGATGAGACAGGAAAATATTGTTTTTAATGACATCCTCCTGAAACAGGACACCCTGAGAACTGCGATGCCTCTGAGGTCCTTCAAATCTCTCATTCCTTCATCCTTTTGAGAGACACACCCTTCAGCTACTGTCTCAAGATCTGATGTTTCCGCTGTCTCTGCTGAAATACAATTCACTGTAGAGGTCACAGAAAGTATTTGGACACTTTAGACACTTACAAATCTATTAATGTCATTAATAAAATATCAAAATAATCAAACCAATTTATTATAAAGATTTAAAATATTAAAACCAATGGGATTTATTATTAAAAAATATATATTCACTTAAAGTATCATAAGGTTAAAAACGTGAAAATAAATAAAATGTAACAAAATTTATATTTTACCTTCTGGTTGTCAGGTTCATGGTTAATGTGATGAACCAATTCGTACGAGTGAGTACAAGGTGGCTAAATCGTACGAATTCGTACGACCTCACTTGTATGAATTCGTTCGATTTGTATAAACCCCAGTAATGGGTAGGTTTAGGGGCGGGGTCAGGGGTAGGCCATTCATACGAATTGGGCAACTTGTAAAATATGTGCGATTTAGCAAAAATCGTACAAATTCCTACGATTTAGGTTGTATTAGCCACCTTGTAAAATACGTACAAACTGCTGTGAGATCGGGTTGGATGAACTACATCTGCGGTTATTTTGCTAGAACCGAAAAGGAAAAATGTTAGTTCTGAGAAAAGCTTGGGCTTAAATTGTCTTCAGATGCCACTTTCTTAGATATTTTGTTATTGAAATACATTTTAAGTGTGGCATGCAAATACACACAGTCACAACAGCAAGTATTACATTAGAAGAGGGTGAGAAATCAAAAAAGAAAAAAGTCTGTGAGCCACTTTTAAATCACCATGCTCTACTGCAGTGGTTAGAATGATCAACTCAAGAGGAACTGGCCTTTTTTTATCCGCATTAGTTTATCAAACTCACAAACTCAAGTTATATTTAGCCATAGTCTTCTGGAAGTATTTATTACTCCTCATTTTATCTCTGAGGAAGTTTGAAATCCTCCTTTTTGTTCGGAGCAAGAGACCTTTGGGAAAACAGCTTGGGAAAATGCTGTAACAGAGATTTATGTCCTTTTTTAAAAAATCTCTCAGTCAGATCACTTCCTGTTTCCCCCCGGTGTTTACTGTACACAGGCGGACCATTGTGGGCGATTCATTTTCATTTGCTTATCACCTTAATTGAGGTCCCTCAGAGTTTCCGCAACAACCATAATTCCATTACACAAACTCTTCTGAGACATTTTATTAACACAAACGAGGCATCAGGCCCTCCCACCAAACCTAATGATCCTCTAAGCACACGACAATCCCACACATCAATGTTCCGACATAAGGCCAGATCAGAGCATGAGGTCCTTAATCACTTCATCTGCTGAGAGAAGAGGGAAGAACGGACTCAGAAGTCCTGCCTAGTTATTGGGTCTTCCTATCCCTATAACCTTGGCTAGAAAACCTCTCACCCTGCAAATAACTCGTCCCACATTGTTTGTGCTAAAATCATACAGCTTCTTGCTTTCTCATGAGATCGTGTTGAACACTGCACCATATTTGACGTAACCGATTTAAATGTGGAAATGTGTTAATGATGTGGAGGATGTGTATATGTCATTTTTAAGTGCTTATTTACCTGTCATCACTTTCTCACACTGACACAAATACTGATGCGGAGCTTCTTTAAACTAAAGCATTGAAAGATTTAGATCTGGCAGAATGCTTTCCGCATAATTGCGAAAAAGAAAAACCTCCAACACACACACACACTTGTTTTTAATCTACTCACTTCTGCTGCCTCAAACTGCGCGTAAATGACCAACTGCCTCCTCTGCAATTTTCATACATCGTACTGCTCGTGATAGCTAATGTATATGCAAATCAGATGCCATTATATATCAGATGTTAAATCACCGAGAATATGAATGCAGCTAATACGCATTTTATTCTCTATATTTTGGCAAATGTTTTTTCCTTAAGCGATGCTCGTACAGTGATCCAGTCCTCATTATAATCCATTTCAATCTCTAATCGTTCTTTTCACGCCCCGTTTTTACCCATTGACTTCGTTTGGTGTGTGCATGCAGGGCATTTGTCTTTCAAGCATGGCCTCCTTGCTCAATCTCTCTCTCTCTCTCTCTCTCTCGATTCCCCAAAAATTCACACATTATCTTCCTTCAGCACTCTCCCATTATGCTAATGCATTTTGAGGAGCGATTGCATCAGTATAAAAAAAAATAGAGTAAAATCTCTCTGATTGATTAGGCGAGTTATCATATCGGGACGGCCCACCCCAACACCCCTATATGCCATTAAGGCCGACACAGACAACTCTTCATTTATAATCACTGCCATGAAGAGTGTGTAGCTTTGAATATAAGTGTGTTTAGCAAGAGTTATTTTTTAAATAAGCACATTAGTTTTAAGACAGATAACTTTGTGTATAAACACACCACCGAAAGAAGCATCATCATTCACATAGATGTCAAGATACTTTATGTCAGTTTGTGTTAAAATTGCCAGTCCTTTGTTTTCCGGGACAGGCTCCATGACCCCTAAGCTTGCCAACATTCGAAATTTAAATTTTTCCATTGTTTTTCTTGTTTGCAAAAGTGGCATATTTTCCAAACAGTCACTCTATCAAAAACCAATCTTTCTGCTTTGTTTCAAGACAACGGGCGAGTTCTCAATAGGTCTTTTGTTAAAGTCTTACAACAGCATCCTTCTGTAATCCATTCCTCATCTTCTCCTCTTCATTTAAATAACAGTCCCGTCGGAAACCTAACCGTTGTTGACAGCTTTTCACAACACCCTCCGTCACACCTCCTATCAGCAAAAGGACCGTTTCTACCCAGCGGTATGAATTTTCCTTCACTGTACGAAAAAGGAAGAGGTATTTCTACATGTTTCTATTCTCCCAGGACAGATATTTCTTTTTATCAGGGTTCACCGCATATTTTTTGGTTCTGTTGAATCTGGGTTCAAGCCCAGTCCAACCACTGCTCAGTTCAGACACGTTACAAACCACAAAGGCTTTCTTCATTTCCCTACTCATCTCTTCCCCTCTATTTCAATCTTCCTGCATATTAAACATACTAATTCAACTGTCGCAGATAGCGCAGTTCTTTCATCTTACCGTCACGGTCACCTGTACCACATGATTCAGCCACTGCAGGATCTGAACGAGGTGCACGCAGCTCCATTTTTCCTTGAGCTATTTACTTAATGGCTAATCCAAAAAAAGGCCTCCAAAATGGAAATGGCACATTAGCCCACCCCATTTTTTCCCATTTTCTAGCCCTCCTGCCTTTCTTCACACTTCTCGTTTGGATAAATTACAGTGCTAACACATTATTACGAGGCACATTACTTGTTCCGCCCAATATGTAAGAGGAAAGGGGGACGAAATCCCATCAAATATTTAAAGCAACAGACTTATAATCGGCCTTGTGACGGGCAACCACAATGTTTTTTTTTTTTTTTTGAAAAAGCTAGTACTGAAAAGAAAATCCTTGTAGAATATAGTATATGAGAGTATATGTAACTAGATTTGCATTTCCTGAAGGAAAGCCAGCAAAAAAAATAGGTGTTTTAGGTAGAAAGTTTAATGTAAGCTTAGGTTTAAACTTTGGTTTTAAATAGATGTAATAAAGAAAAGAAAGATCTTAATTCAGTATGCAAATACATGCAAGAAAGAAAACCAATTGTGATTCAGTATGCAAATATTACTTATGGTGCAGGTTCAGCATTATGACATTTGGTAATATGCACTTGAGAACTAACGACGTTGTGAACCAATGAATCAACCGGCACCACACGTTTTTGCATACTAAATGTTGTATAGGAAATACAATATTTGTGTATGCATTTAAATAAATAAATAGTTAATTAAAAACATTTTTTTTTTTTATTAAAAATAGCCATTTTAAAATTTAAAACAAACCCCTAACTAGAATGTTTAAGCAACATTAATCTATGTGCTGCCTTGCAAGCACTGTAATGAGTTTATATGAAGCATGGGATAAAATGGCATTTTTAAACATGCTAATCTGAGCTGTGAAGTCTGTATGATGGCAGGCTGTAGCAGCGCAGGGAAGAGTTGTGAGTGAACTGGCACCATGACAGGCAGAGCAGGATGGGAGTCTTTTGTGTTAGCAGAGCTCAAAGTATAAGAGTCTTATGGAAAGAGAGAGAGAGAGAACTGATGAGGAACAGAGACTGAGTGAAGAACAGACTCAAGTATAATCACATGGAAAAAGAGAGAGAGAGAGAGAGAGAGAGAGAGAGAGAGAGTAAAGTGCAAGTAAGGCTGATGAAAGAGCAGAAATTAAACAAGGAAGAAATAAAGATTATAGCTTACAGTAAGAGAAGAAAAGTTTAAGACAACCAGCGAGGGACTTAGAGAGAGAGCAGACTCTGTATAATCAGCTTTGCTCCTCACTCTTCCATAAAGTGCTTGATGGTTCCATCCCTAAGCCTTCTTTTTTTTTATTTATCATCTTCCCTTTTCCCTACTTTCATCCATTCCCAAACCGCACTAGTCGGCCTCTGCCTCCTTTTAGCTCATATTATTGGTCTAAATAGGTCAATAAAAGTGGTGCAGACACCAAAACGTCTGTATTATAATATAAAAAGGAATTAAACCTCTGGCTTTTGTATTTGCATTACCAGGTTGACCCTGCACAGCTTCAGATTGTTTAAACAGGTTTTATCTGTATGCTTGTTGTGTCCAAAATGGGCTAGACGAACATATCATATAACAGCTCAGGCCAGACATCCCAATCTGCATACTATATCTAACATAGTATGCGAGCTTATAGATTAGTACACTTCAAATCACAGTATGTTGAAAATAGTATCAAATTTTCAACAATTTGGGTTTTTTATTATTTTATTTTTTTTAGGTTTTAGCAAACTACAGTACTATCATTATTGTTAATTCTTTTGGTTAGGCGCCAAAATATCAGAGATAGTATTCCTAAAACAGGAGGAGAAAAATAACCAAATGACATCCGCTGGGATTCTTAAATGCACATCCAATGCTTTACCATCAATGGACGCTTTACTACGTTATTGGAGAGGAGTATTCATATTTACATTTTTCAGACTGTATTTCTACTACAAACATGCACACTTGTAGAATGTATTCAAAAAGTTGGTTCTTTATCAAATGCAGCATATGCTGTGACACTTCACAATTTCCTAATTTCCAAATGTAAGCACATGCACTGCAATAAATTAAAAACAACCCAAAACACCATAGCAACATATTGGCAAGTTTTGTTGAGGCAAAGACCACAAGTTTTCGGTTAATATCACCCGCAACACGAATGCAAGAAGGTTGGTTTGTTTGCATCTATTTTATATGACATTATACAATATAAGTCCCAATAATAATGCACTGGTGCACTAGTTTACTATTAATATTTATATAACATACTAAATCACATTTCAAACAAAGCATAATTATAAAACACTTTATAATCAGTAGTACAGTGGCTATAATTATTACAGTACCGTGTTTGGTGCCATAAATATTTGAGTACCAAATCAGCATATTAGAATGATTTCTGAAGAATCATGTGACACTGAAGAATGGAGTAATGATGCTGAAAATTCAGCTTTGCCATCACAGGAATAACATGTCATTTATAATATTCCTGTTTTTACTGTATTTTTGATCATGCAGCCTTGGTGATCATAAGAAACTTCATTCAAAAAAAAGAATCTTACTGTCCCCAAACTTTTGACCAACCATTGTCCAGACAGACAGCTTTTGATGCCTTTAGAGCAGAACAATGGCTGCCTTTATTCAGCTGCTGTTCTACATGATCTTATATTGTGGGAGGACCAGGTGCCGGGAATTGAGTTGGGATTTCCCTTCTTTACAGCATTGGTGGTGTGTGAGTGTGCACCCATGTGCTGGCCCTATTTGCATTCACACAAGCATACCCCACACTATTAGTTATTAAGTCATATACTTACATTAACTTTTATTACTTCAGTTTTACTGAAGCAGCAAACACGGAGTGATTCGGGAGTGAACTCAGAAGCAACCGGTGACATCAGTCTCTATTTTAACAGATTAAAAAAATACAGATGATGAACGAGCCTCTTGGACTTATTTCACAGCCATAGGGCATTGGTTTCAGAACTGCTGGTCCATATTAGACAAGAAATGAGTGCATAGTGTCTAATTTATAGCTCGGTTACCAGAGCCACACACAAAAGAGGAGAGTTTGTGCACAGAGCAGCTTGTTCATGTCATCTTCACCCAGTTTGATTTATAGTAGCTCTGATGATTTTCTCTCCTTCGGAGAATGCTGAACCATCTCTTCTGGTCCTAATCTCAGAACGTGTACTAGACAAAATTATCTTTTTTGCAAGTTTCGTTCATGATGTTCGCGATACAAGTGAGGCTCTCTGACACCAACTTTCTACATGACTACTTTTTTTAATTGTCGACAACAGATTAAAGGAATAGTTCAACCAAAAGTAACAGTTCTGTCATCATTTACTCACCCTAATGTCACACATATGAGTTACTTTCTTTCTTCTGAGGAATATAACAGGAGAAATTTAACAGTTTTCCCATGCAATTACAATGGGGTCCAATGCTTTCAAGCTTCAAAAAGGACTCAAAAGCACCATAAAACTATCATATACACTTTTAAAAAAGTAGTCTATATGACTCATGCTAAATATACTACGTCTTTAGAAGCCATTCAATTCTCGTGAGGAATAGGTCAAAACTGTAAGGAAAAAAGTAACAATGTGAAATTCACGACCAAACTATTCTTTTGAGTCATATCGTTCCAGTGGAGCAGTTGATTCTGTTCACAAATACAGCCTAAATGATCTATTCATGAATGACTAAATGACTGATCCAGTTTCTGAGTTCAACGCACTGACTCAATGTCCTGTTCACAGTGGTTAATTGCTCACTGGAAGTGAATAATGGCATAAATTCAGGTCTGTACATCACAGAAAGCTATTGTATGGCTTCAAAATATTCAATTATTTTTTAAATTATTCACTGGTTGTTTATAACAGCAGATGTGTCGGTGCAAGCTCTTTCCACAAAGTGTCTGCTTCAGGGTACCTCTTTTATATCCAACACAATGAAAAAGAATTAAACTTGCAAAAAGTCAACATTTTTAGAATTTTCAGCTGATAAGCAATGGATTCATTTTTACCAGTACTGCAGGCTCATCTACTCAAAATTTAGAGTTGTAACCTTAATAAAGGAAGAATCTGATTCTTTACTCTGCATACTGTATCTGCAGACAAAGGGGTCAAAACCCACTGGCAATGATATTAGAGCCCTCATAGAGAACACAGAAGGGGTAAAATACCAAGCAAAACATCACAGTAGTGCCTAGAGCACAACTTGAACTAGCAGTCAGTGCAGGTCTCTCACCCACAGCGTCACAACTAACAGGAAGAACTCTGACATGTGGAGCGAATCCTCTGAGCCTCTGTTATAATAGAGAGCATATGCAGACGTACAAGAGGTCTGAAAGTCATTTAGAAGAAGCAAGTACCTGCAGATTTCACTGTAGGAGTGCCAGACTAATGATACTGCGAGCATCACCGCAGCATGGCTGCCATATGTGTTGGGTTTGATCACCTCAGCTGTAGAAAACACAGAAGAACATAATGTGGTCACAGCATGTGTGTTTCTGGTTCAGCATGCCAAGCATAAAGTGTGTATTTGTGAAAATATTTTTGCTAATTAAGTCAAAGTTTATTTTCATGCATCCAAAAACGAACTAAAAACTAAAAGTGGCCAAAATACAGGTTTCAATAAAGTTTTACAATTTTAAATCAAACATGAAAATGCCACGAGATAACTTGCTCGAACCTGAACAATTTACAGATGCTATTTGAATTATATCATTTAACAGTAACTTTGAAAGCACAAAAATACTAATAATATTAAAATAAAATTATAAAACACTGAAAATAAAAACTATAAAGCACTGACAAACGTAAACTGAAATAATAAATTAAACTGAGCTGAGCTTAAATTGAGCTGCACATACAAAACAATAACTCAATCGAACCGGTGAACGTAAATTATGCTTTCTGTTTTGAGCCCAAATCTACAATCTGTATAGATTTTTCCAACTGCTGACATATTACAGCAAATCTAGGAAGATTCTGCTTAAATGTGCTAGTATCATCAAAAAGTGCCTGGAACTAGCAGTACACAAATATACACAAAGTGATATTTTCACTATTCTGTAACCATATTAAATTATATATACAGTAGCTATAGTAAATCTCTCTGTATACCTGGACCTTATTAATAAAGTTAAGAAGTTATAAATCCAAGGTATTACTTTAAAATACTGTGAAATCAAACAGTCTGTAACTGGAGATGAAGTGTTTGTTGTTTTGCAGAGGTCAAGTTTCTTTGTTATTTTCTTCCTTATGTGGTTCTTACTGGGGGATTTTTAATAGGTCTGGTGTAACAGACGTCTAATCATCCCCAGCTTCCTCTTGAAGGATCGTATCCATGCCTGGCAGAAAGACTGAACCTGGCAGAAAATCATTGCCTCTTAACGGAGGGATTAAATGGAAGAGGATATACTAAAGAATAGGCCGTTTAAAGTTAACTAATCTCTGCACAGCTCAGCAATCGAACACACAGATTTTTTTTTTTTCATTCGGTGCTGACTCTTAATAAACATATGGTGTCCTGCACCCTAGTGAAAAGATTAAGTTAAACACTTTCATTGACCAGTCATTTGACAAGTATTTTCAGTACCTCAAATGCAGATTTACTGAAAAAGTTGCTTCGATCATACTTCTACATGGACAAGTTGGAAGAACCAGCACCACTTAGGTACTAAGCTGATTTTCGGGGAATACAAAACCTCAAAAAATTAGGCTTGGCATTAAGTTTAGGCATCTTATCACTCTTTTAAGTTCTTGATATCCTCTTGAATTTGCTGAAAAAGAAGAGAGACACTAACACCTTTAAGAATAATTTTGTCGCTGTACGTGGTGTCTGTAACTCCTGTGACTGTGACTCTGCTGCAACTCAGAAACAAGTGGGTCAGAAAGACATTAAAAAGTAATGCAGATGCTCTGTTGAAGTGTAGTTTCAAACTTATACCAAAGCCTTTAGCTTGAGCCTACCACACAAACACACACATATATGCACATACCCAGACACACTTGGAAACACATAAGCAAAGATTTTATTTTGCATCTCAATTATCATAGTGACCAGAGGTGTAGAATCCATTGTAATACTCCAATATATCTTAGGAAGTCCGATCCCATAATAACTTTAAAAAGATATGCTGAAAAGCACAGTGGTAATTTCTTTGATCATTCAAGTCAAGTCCAATGAATTTCGGCATACAGTATTCCACTCACACTATGCCTGAAATGCCTCTCTAGTAACCCGGTGCTGTTTTGTCTGTTTCTGCGATGGCAGCGGGGTGGGGGATAAGGACTATAAATCCACAAATGTCTTCAGCCACTCTCGGCTCATTTCAAGCATTCACTTTTCAATCCACAGCCCAGTTTATCTGCCAAGAGGATCAGAGGAGCGGTCAGGGTTTTCCCCTCAAAGCAAATGCAACATTAAAGTTTCCCATTTTGTAACGGAAGGCCGTAAGGAGAAGACGAGGTTTTTCATGTCTGTGTTTGAGTGTGTGTGTGTGTGGGTGGGTGTGGATTTTAACCGGTGGAACGTAAAAGCATGTTCATCCTCTGATGGCACAGAGTGTGGTTTCTCTCTGTCTTTCATTCCAGCCCATCATTTTCTACAGTTAGTGAGGGTGAATTATTCACAAGAAGGTTGCCACAGAGATGCTGCTTATTTTTCCTCTCTTACACAATAAACTTGGGACTCACTCAAGGCACAGAGAGAGGTAGACAGAGAGAGTGATAGAGAAAGCCACACTGTGCTTAAAATGCTGCTGATATATTTATAAGAACAGACTGTAAAGCCAACTCTATAATTTTTTTACGAAATTGTGCAAAGGTAGTTGGTGTACAAGGGGGGGGGGGGGGGGAATGGTAGAATTTTTGTAGGCATATAACGAATTTCCGGCTTCCCCATTATTCCTATTACAGTGAAAGTAGAGGGCCTTACCGTAAAAAAAAAAAAAAAAAAAACTTTTCTTTTCCCTTCTTGAATTCTTGAATATGTCATGAAATGAGCCATTTGTTTAAAATTTCATCTCCCATATTTAGTCTCCTTGAGAAAAATGTCCCTACAGTTTTATCCAGTTTATTCGCTTTATGAAATGAAATATAGTAAACCTTTCTGCAGATGTCACTGCATAACTTGCAGCTATAAATCCAAGAGCTTGAATTCCAGAGCTTTTTTAGCTCATTTTGCCCTTTCCTAAGCTATGATTGAATTACCTTATTTTTTGTTGGTCATGTACGGTCATTCTAATGTGATCTATCTATTATAATTAATAAAATAAAAATACTTTTTTATTTATATTATATAATTATATTATATATTTAAAATAAAATTATTTAAATAATATAAAAAATTATTTTATTATTTATTAGTTTGTGATAAAGCCAATCATTAGTTCTGGCAGATCACGTCAGTCAAGCTCGCATCAGCTGATCCACATCTATCTATAGGAATATGACGCCTATCACAGCCTGTTCAATTATGTCTTTTAGCAGTCATTGTAATATAGACAAATATTTGACTGCAGAATGCAGTGATTGACCGATCAGAACCAAGTATTTCAGAGATCTGTGTAATGGTAATGATTCAATGACTTCCGTCACTCTAATACAATCTGTATTGCTTAAGCAAAATGCACAACCTCCCACACACAGATGTCACTCTTTGCCTTTGGTGCAAGACAAGATATTTGCTGAAAAGTGAAGTGAAAAAACTACAATAGATGACATAAGACAATCTATACTTCTCTGCCACTAAACTGTGTGGATGGCAAATAACAAAATCTCACACACATGTCAGACAATAACAGCTTGCAATGCTTTTGCCTTTCACAACAGCCAGAGCCTTCTTGATGGTTGAGTGATCTCGGAGTGGAAACACATATCATTTCCAGCATTCACCTGCTCTGCTGTCCGTCAGAAGTGATTAGCTCTTACATATACTCGCAAACTTCGGGCCGCTTCAGGACAGGTGAACCATCGCAGCTACATAAAGTACTGGCTGACAGGGTCACAAAGTCAGACAGTTGTAGTTAATTTGTGTTATTTCAAAACACATAGACTCACACACGCTAAGACTGTGACGGTCGTTGTAAATCACAGACACACTCCATTGACCTCCACTAGAGTTCAGCGGTGAGAAAAAGAGAAAGAATGAGAGAAAGAGACTTGTCTGGCCAGAGGCTAGAAATATTGAGCCAATTATCTGACAATTATCTGCCCTGGTTGCCAGCGTGGAGTTGTGGAAGATATTTATGGGTGCTTTACCTCTCTATGGGGAGACATGAATCTACAGCGGTG